>CM039672.1:443491781-444706364 GCA_022496015.1 Hordeum marinum | reverse complement strand
TATAATGCTACCGTCGTACTAAGAAAAACAAGGTGCATAAAAGGATTAACATCACATGCAATTCATAAATGACATGATATGGCCATGAACTTGTGCTTTAGATCACCATCTTGAAAGCACCGGCATGATTTCCATCATCACCGGCAAGACACCATGATCTCCATCATCTTGATCTCCATCAACGTGTCGCCATCGGGGTTGTCGCGCCCAACATGCTTCTACTACTATTCCTACCGTTTAGCAATAAAGTAAAGCATTACATAGCACTTAATGATTGACACGCAAGTCATACAATAATTAAAGACAACCCTATGGCTCTTGCCGGTTGCCGTACTCATCGACATACAAGTCGTGAAATTCTATACATCACATGATCGTATCATACATCACATATATCACATCATGTAATTGGCCATATCACATCACAACATACCCTGCAAAAACAAGTTAGACATCCTCTAATTGTTGTTGCATGTTTTACGTGGCTGTTACGGGTTTTCTAGCAAGAACGATTCTCACCTACGCATAAATCACAACGGTGATACATAATTTGCTTTTCAACCTTCTCAAGGACCACCTTTGTCGAATCCGATCCAACTAAAGTGAGAGAAATTGCCACCCGCAAGCCATCTAGGCAACTAGTTGCGTTGAGGGAACCGGTCTCTCATAAGCGTACGAGTAATGTTGGTCTGGGCCGCTTCATCTCACAATACCGCTGAACTGAAATCTAACCAAGGGAGGAAGCAATCTAAGCATCAACGCCCACAAAGCTTTTGTGTTCTACTTGAGATCTCATCAACACATAGACCTAGCTCATGATGCCACTGTTGGGGAACGTTGCATGGGAAACAAATATTTTCCTACGCACACGCAGATCTATCCAAGGTGATGAGCATCAACGAGAGGGAGAGTGGATCTACATACCCTTGTAGATCGCTAAGCGGGAAGCGTTAAGAAACGCGGTTGGTGTAGTCGAACATCTTCGGGATCCAAATCGCCGTGCGTCCTGCGATCCAATCACGATCCGTCCCGCGATCTAATCACGATCCGTCCCACGAACTTGATCACGATCCGTCCCACAAACTTGAGCACGATCCTTCCGATCTAGCACCAAACGGACGAGACCTCCGCGTTCAGCACACGTATAGCTTGATGACGATCTCCACCGTCTTGATCTAGCAAGAAGGAGTGGAGAGGAAGAATAGTTCTCCAGCAGCCTGACGGCGCTCCGGCGATGGTGGTGGAGCAATTCCGGCATGGTTTGGCCTAAGCACTGCAGAAATCCGATCTAGAGGAGAAAATATGCACTGGAGGAACGGGTAGCACGTGGCTGAAATTCTAGTGCAAAAACCCTAAAACCTCCAGTATATATAAGATGAGAGGAGGAGAGGAGGCAGCCTTGGCTTCCCAAGCCAAGGGCTTCGGCCGAACCAACTAGGATTGAAGGACTCTCCTCCAATCCTAGTAAGACTAGGATTCGTTCCTTTTTTTTCCTTTTTCCACCTTTTCCTATTGGGTTTTTTCCTCCAGCCACATGGGCCTTGTGTGGGAGTTTCCACCAGTCCACTAAGGGCTTATATTCACTCTCCCATAGACCATGAAGCCTCTTGGGTCGAAATACCCCTCCCGGAGGTCTCCCGGTACACTACCGGCACTCCCGATACACTACCGATGAGCCCGAAACTTTTCCGGTGACCAAAACAGGACTTTCTATTTATGAATCTTTACCTCTGGACCATTCTGGAGCTCCTCGTGATGTCCGGGATCTCATACGGGACTCCGAACAAACTTCGGTCACCACCATACATAACTCTATACTACCGAAATGTCACCAAACCTTAAGTGTGCAGACCCTGCGGGTTCGAGAACTATGTAGACATGACCGAGACACCTCTACGGTCAATAACCAATGGCAGGACCTGGATGTCCACATTGGTTCCTACATATTCTACGAAGATCTTTATCGGTCGAACCTCTATGTCAAGGATTCAGTTAATCCCGTATGATGTTCCCTTTGTTCTTCGGTATGTTACTTGCCCGAGATTCGATCGTCCGTATCTCCATACCTAGTTCAACCTTGTTACTGGAAAGTCTCTTTACTCGTTCTGTAATACAAGATCTCGCAACTAACACTTAGCCACATTGCTTGCAAGGCTTATTGTGATGTTGTATTACCGAGTGGGCCCTGAGATACCTCTCCGTCACACGGAGTAACAAATCCCAGTCTTGATCCATGCCAACTCAACAGACGCCCTCGGAGACACCTGTAGAGCACCTTTATAGTCACCCAGTTACGTTGCGACGTTTGATACACACAAGGCACTCCTCCGAATCTATGAGTTGCATGATCTCATGGTCATAGGAACATATACTTGACATGCAGAAAACAGTAGAATTAAACTGACATGATCATAAGCTACGTTTGTAGTTTGGGTCTTGTCCATCACATCATTCTCCTAATGATGTGATCCCGTTATCAAATGACATCTCATGTCCATGGCTAGGAAACCTTAACCATCTTTTGATCAACGAGCTAGTTCACTAGAGGCATACTAGGGACATTGTGTTTGTCTATGTATCCACACATGTATCCATGTTTCCAATTAATACAATTATAGCATGGATAATAAACGATTATCATGAACAAGAAAATACAATAATAAACACTTTATTTATTGCCTCTAGAGCATATTTCCAACACATGATGCATCACAAGATCAAAGACTACCTCATTTTGCACCACAACATCATCCAAATCTTGATCATTTTGCATCACAACATCATCCAACTCTTGCTAATTTTGCACCGCAGCATCATCCAACTCTGGTTCATCACCAAAACTTCTCTTTTTTCTACATCCATTGATTCTTGCCTTTTTGATTGCCCAGCAATCTTCAACAACAAGGGGTTGACCTCCACGCTTCCTCCTGGAAAACAAAGCTTGTAATTTAGCTAGTAATTAAATACAACACTCAAATTAAAAAAACAGAAACATAAACATATTTTGGCCTTTCAAGAGTGTAACGACATTTTGGAGATCCTTTTCGGTGCCCAAGTTCCTGGCACAGTTTGCATCTATTTTTGTTACCTTTTTGGGACCTTTTTGGCTTTGCATCCTTCTTCCCCTTTCCCTTTTTACTACTCCCACCTTTTTCAAACCATGCCTTGAATCTACTCTCTTTAGGCCTGCCAGCTTTTCTTTTTGTTAGGGGAGGACACATGGAAAATTCAATTTCCACTTCAGGCCACTGAGAATGATCTCTAAGTGCTGGCATTGGAGTTGCATATGCAGCCTTGAACCTTGCCACTGAGTAATATTCATGCAAATATGGGTGCATGTTTATCTTGTGTTGGGAGGCCAAGAAAAGTATGGCATGGTCACATGGTTTCTCGGTGTGTTGCCACTCTTGGCAAGTACAATCGTGCAACTCAGTGTTAACATCATGCCTCCTTCCAGTCTTGGTATCTCTAACTTCAGCACCCCACAATGAAGATTTTTCAACAGACAAATGTGTAAGATTCCTGCTCCTGTTCACCACCTGTTGTACCACTGCAGGAAACTTATCCCCTTGCAGACAATCACCGATCCTTCTTCTCAATTCCCACATGCGCATGATCATGATCCTGATCTGGTCAACCATGTCATGCACAGGCAAGTTCTTTAACTGATTTATCTTGTTGTCAAAACTTTTTGCCAAGTTATTGTTGATATGATCACACTTGATGGCACTGTTAAATCCTAACTTGTACTACAATAGAGAATGATAGGTGTTCAACCATGGACCAAACTCACTGCATGCTGCTTTTATCTTATCAAGATGATATGAATGTGTTTGTTTGGTGTAAGATCTTCCTGTTGGCCACATTCTCCCAAATTCTCCCCCTCTGAATTTTTTGATCAAATTCATCCACATATGGCCAAAGCACCCCCTTTGCTCACAATGAGGAAAAAAATCTTCACTGCATTTTCTAGCCCTTTACATGCATCTGTGTGTACTGCCAAAGGTGACACTAGCCCTATGCATCTTTTCAACTGCACCATGAACCATGTCCATGAAACCTCTGTCTCTGACTGAAACAAGCCAATAGCAACGGGGAACATCCAATTGTGTCCATCTAAAGCATTGCATGCTGCCAATTGACCATTCCATTTGCCAGTCAAAAAAGATGAGTCTATACTCAAATATGGACGGCACCCTGCTTGAAGCCATCTATGCAAGGCTTTAAATCCATAAAGAACTTGGAGAAAAGAACTCTACCATCCTCTCTTACCTCAGTATCTATCTCCACAACACTACTAGGTGACCTCTTTTCCACCTTTGCTTTGAAGTTATAAAGCATCCCAAAAGTATTTGCCCAATCACCATATAATGCTTTCATTGCCCTCTATTTTGCTTTCCACACTGTGGTATACTTCACCTTAATGGGGTATGTCTTTTCCAAGTCCACTTTAAGTTTCTTTGCTGTAGTGTTTGGTTTCTTGGCTAAAATTGGAGTGATCTTTTCTGCAATCCAAAGTTGTGATGTCATGGTTGATACTCTCTGTGAACGTGTAATACAAGTATGTGCATTTGGGATTTGATTAACCCTGATGGTACTTCCATCAGGTTGAATTCTAGCAGATATGTACCACTTGCAAGGCCTGACGCTTCCATCAAAACCTCTGCACCTTGCATAAAATTTCTTTCTGTCAGTCCACATAGTCTTGGCATCAAACTCATGTTTGACTGGATAAGTCTTGAAACACATCCTAAACTCCTGCATACTTGGGAACAACTTGCCTACTTTAATAACAGGATTTTCTTTGTCATGCACACTTACAAGCTCATCATCATGTGTATCATCTACATCATCTGCAGCATCTTTCATCAGTTGTCCATCCACATCTTCACAAGCATCTATGTTAGCATCATTAGGAAAACTAGATTCATCCCTCTCTTCCTCATCTTGATCATCTACTGGATCTACTGGAATGCAAAAAAATTGGCCATCTCAGTGTCAGCCATTGGTGCAATGACCAAATCAATAGTGTCTTCTAATTGTACTGAATTCTAATCAACACAAACAACCTTTTCAACACCATCACAACCCTCCTCTACATCTTAATCAACCCCCCCTATTACTGTCACTTCACCCGTAAACACGGGCGTTATCTGTCTTTATGAAGCCCAATCATCATCTACCATCTGTGAAACCAACTTTGAGGGAACATATCCAACCTTAGAATCTGATTTCAGATCAACGAGCTCTGCATGAAAGGTAGTATGTTTGCTTGCCCAACCGTCTTGCTGATCGATTTCATCAACCATCTCTTCACCATTCTCAATTCTCACATACTCCTTCCAATTATCAAACCATAACAATGCTACCTCTTGCTCTGGACCCCAAAAAATGCTCTCCCCAATTTTCTCCACGACATTTCTCACGACCCTCTCTTCCATGCTCTCTATTTCCTGAGGATCAATCTCTGCACATTCAACCTCCCATTTCACAATTGTATCTCTCTCTATGTCTCGCACGCTACCATCACCTGGCTTCGCCTTAGAAGGAAAGAATTCGACAGTGAATTCGAATGTCCTACCCCTGTTTGTCAATGGCGGGCAGTGTGAGCTAGCGGAAGCAGACGACGCACAAATCACATAGGTTGGAAAGGATGCACATACCTAGTCGACGTTGTTGTCTCTGGTGGCTCCATCGCGGTCAGCCCCCCTTCCCTCTCCCCCGCACCCAAATCTGGATCAAATCGACCAAAAACAGAGGAAACAAAGGGGGCTCGATGCGGTGAGATCTAACTCGACAAGGAGGGGAACAGGACAAGGGTTCAGGATTTACTCACCACAGCCGCTACCGTCGTCGAGAATGATAGCTTCGCTGCTGCTGTCACCGAGAAAAAAAGCTCCGGTGCCGTCGCCGGCTCACCGCTGAGAACGAAGAGGAGGGAGGAGGGAGCAATAGGCCACATCTCACCTGATGCATTGCCAAGTGGGGCCGTAAGTAGATGGTCTGTCAAGTGGGACCCACATGTCTTAAACATAATCTCACTCCCGTTGACGACCAGTTTAATCGTCCGAGTGGGCCTTGGCTATCTGGGCTTCTGAAGCGTTGCACTACAGCTATTTTCGTTAACGACGTCGCGTTCCTTCCAATTCACTTTAAATATGTCGCATAGGAGCTATAAGCCCATTTATGGACTGCTAACTACTGAGATTTGGAGCGTTGACTCTGAACAATGTTGGTTGCCTTACAAGTCTACTATGCTAGAGTATTCGTAACGGAAAGTGCACTAGGCTACTTGATTATCTGGCCCATTTTTTAGCTTACTGGATGACTGCACGTGTTTCCATATACTAGAATGGTATTTGTACCGGTAGATCTATTCACTCATAAGTGTTATTTTCAAAGTAGCCTCGCATAACGGCAGGTGTAGGCAATCATAACAGGAATTTCAGTTTCTTTATTTTTAATTCATGACAGAACTTCAATATCTGTTTTACAGATCTGAAGTGTTGATGTTGTGAAATTTCAGGTTTTGCTACATGCCACCTTTCAATGGGAAATGTGAGATTCCAGAGCAACAAATGGAAGTTGGTGTGATCACAGTTGCTGAGAAGAGATGTGGCCACAATAAGGTAGCCCAACCACTAGTTCAGACATCCAGCCAACATGAAGATGTGAAGGTAATAGCCCGAAATCCGAAGCCTACATGTAGTTCGTCGTTTTTGAAAGTCAGAGTCATGAAGAAAAAATATTTGATCCTGTTGCATGCTCAAAGTGTCAGGTTAATCCCGCCAAGCGACAACAAGGGAAACAGGAAGAGATCTTCTTCGCATGCCACGAGCAGTGAAGGTATGTATGCCGTGTAACAGAGCAGAAACTCTGGATAGAATTTTTTTGTTAACTAACGATGTGCGATCTGATGGTTCTGAAGACGACTTCTCACAAGCAGAGTCAGGTACCACTCAGCCCCCTTTGAAGAGGCTGTCGAGGGGTCCGAGAGCAGCTGTAAGAAACAGCGATGAATGAGAATGCACGGTAACCGTCATATTTTCTTTCCGTTTCTTTTGTAACCAAGTTTTTGAAGATTTCATGTGTTATTTTACTCAAGCCATTTTCTTTTCTTACATTGTTGTAGGCACGGTGACTACCCTGTTGTGAAGCTCCATTCGGGGCCATCGCACAAATCTTCATGCACCTTTGGTCAACGAAGTGGAGCTGCAGGCTACGCCCTTCGGTTGCTTCTGAATGACTTGACCGCTTTCCGCTTACTTCGGAATGGATGTATTTTTTTTCTTTCGAATGTAGTTAGTGACATAGTTATAAACTTGTCATTACAAGATCAAAAGTATAAGGGTGGCACTGCCTCATTACCTTAGCTCGCATGCAAACATTATGTAGTCGTGCTTCTGAGCTCTAAAACCCTCTGCTAATTATGAAGCGGCGCCAAATCTACTCTGGCTTCATTTGGCACCGCTTTTGGCCTACATATAGTGGAGGGCCTAATGGTATCAGTTTGCAATCCAGAATTTGGTTGTTGTTAGTAATCTGGATAAATCAGAAATCAAGAACATATCAATACCACTACTAACCAAATAAGAACCAATCAGCTTAAGGAACACCAAATTTATCAAGAATTGAAGGGAAGCCCATGGTAATAGAGGACAGAGGAGAGGGCGGAGTATAGATCCAAAGAAGTTGCTCCAAAACCAATGAAGGGGAATGACAACTGATGTTGTTTGCGGGCGCCGTTGCTCGTGATGCAGAGAATGTTGGGTGGGATGGACGGTTGCAACCATAGCCGGCGAGGCCGGGGGCAGGGCTAGGATTTGACGCGGATGAGGTTGGGGGAGGAAGAAAGAGTTCCATGAAGGATGACGACCGGTGGGTCATGGGTGGAATGGGCCTTTTGCTACGTTGGTATACGTTTCCAAGATGGTCGATTACGGACCAAGGGAACCAAACGCGTTTAACGGTATTTGATTGCACTATAATCTGATAACGATCAGGAAAACACGAACCAAACACCTCCCGGGAGGAGCAACAAGAGGGAACGAGTGGATGGATTTTGTCTCGCTTACAGCGAGACGGAAGAACCCTCGCCTTAGGCGCCCCCCTAAATGGACCAGCCCATTGTAGGAGGGACGACTAGGGCATGTTTTATTAATATTCAAAACATATTTTATTAAATTTATTTATATTTCTGACAATAGAAACATATTTCTTAAATATTTTTAAATGTTATTTCTCACTCAAAAATTGTCCATGCAGTGTAAACAAAATGTCCGCCCAACTTAAGAAAATGTTGCTAACATTTGAAACAAGTTTGCGACATTCAAAAAATGTCAAACACATAGAAATAATGTTTCGTATTTCCATATCATTCAAAAGAATAAATTTGACATTTCAAAGAAATGTTCACATATTTCAAGAAAATATACGTGAGATTTTAAAAAATCACATACTCTCTCCGTTCCACAATGTAGTGTGTCCACGCTTCCCCAAATCTAAATCTGACCATAAATTTAACCAACGAGACCGATTGCGGCGAGAGCAAAAACTATACCACTGAATTCTTATTTTCAATACGAATTCAATGATATAATTTTTACCCCCGCCACAATCAGTCTTGTTGGTTAAATTCATGGTCAAAATTCAAGGTCGAAAACCGAGGACGCACTACATTATGGAGCGGATGGAGTAGTATAAAAGAATGTTAAGTACCATTCTGAAAAATGTACGTGAAATTTTCAAGAAATATTCAAATGTTTCAAAACATGATGACATTTCAAAAAATGTTTATAGGTATGTAAACCAGAAATTCCAACCGACCCTCTTCTCGATAGGTTAAATTTAGTTGAAAAAGAAAACGAATATTTAAAAGAAAAATTGAAAAGAATTAAGGAGGAGAAGATGAAATTGGAGTTGCATGTTGCCGATGTCGTCGATGATCACAAGATCAAGATGGATGCAATGCGTTTGAAGATTAGAAAGATAAGAAAATATGTCATTTGATAATGATGCTTGGTATTATTATGTTGTTAGATCAATTGTTATCTTAGTTGCGATTATGATCGCATTTATTGTTGCATTTCAATGTTTTACATAATTGTATGCTAGTTTTTTTTAATTAGATGCTCTAGACAGTTGTATGTTCTTCTATGAGAACTATGTATAAACTTTATGTATTTATTTTTTCAGTAATAATATTTGATCACTACTGTACTTTGGTTTTAATGTGGGTGAAATTATGTTACCATATCAAGTTTCAACATTTTTAGTGTTCATTTGCAATGCTTTTCATTCATGGTCATTTTAGTTCAAAATAAATTATAAAATACATGAAAAATAGCAAATGAAGTCAGAAAATGGTTAAAAATTGATGATATGGTTTTTAATGGTGCATATTGAATGCATAATTTTTTGGAGTTAAAATATGTTTAAAATGAAATTTCTTTGTAATATATGAATTTTCGTCCGAAAACCTGATACTTCGAAAGAGATTGTCCAGTTTGTATACAAAGTGCAGCCAGTTTTTCCCCTAATCCTCTCAACTTTTTAGCACATGCTATGTGGGTGAAATTATTATACCATCCAAAGTTTTAACCTTTTCGGAGATCATTTGCAGTGCTTTTCAAATTTATGATCATTTTAGCTCAAAATAGATCATAAAATGTATGAAAAATAGCAAATGAAGTCAGAAAAGGGTTCAAAATTGATGATGTGGCTTTGAATGGTGCATATTGGATACTGAAAAAAGTCTGAAGGTTAGGTATGTAAAAAATGAAATTTCTTTGTATTAGATGAGTTTTCGTCTGAAATCATAATACTTCGAAAGTGATTATCTAGTTTGTACAAGAAATGCATCCAGTTTTTCCCGTAACCCTTTCAACTTTTTAGCACATACTATGTGGGTGAAATTATGATACCATGTCAAGTTTTAACCTTTTCAGAGTTCATTTGCAGTGCTTTTCAAATTCATGATCATTTTAGCTCAAAATAAATCGTGAAATGCATGACAAATAGAAAATGAAGTTAGAACAGGGTTGAAAATTGATGATTTGGCTTTGAATGGTGCATATTGAATGCATTAAAAGTCCAGAGTTAAAATATTTTAAAAAATTAAATCCATTTGTAATAGATGAGTTTTCGTCCGAAAGAGTGATACTTCGAAAGAGATTGTCCAGTTTGTACATAAAAATAACATATGCAAAAATAACATAAAAAATTAAAAACATAATATATGCAAAAAAATAATAAATGCCCACCTACTAGCCACAACGGACTGCATACGACTTGAAACCCTAGAAATGAGTCAGGATGCAGGCCCGCAGTGCTAGTAGGCTCATGAGGGCATGAGATAGGATGTACTGTCCGCATTAGAGAGGAGCTTGAGAGGGCAGCTGTAGCAGCACTTATAAACCACTTTGAGCCCCTCTCGACTAGCGAGGTGGGACTAAACATTGGCTATAGGAAGCACAACCCCTTAGTCCTGGTTGGTGGCTCCAACCGGGACTAAAGCCCCCCCCCCCAACCAGGACTAAAGGCCTGGGCTTCCCGCCCTTTGGGCTACTGAAATTCACCTTTAGTCCCGGTTTGTAAAGGGGGGCCTTTAGTCCCGGTTGGAACCACCAACCGGAACTAAAGGTCTCTGTATATAAGCAGCACTTAGGAAAAATTCCAAAAGCCATCTATAGTTCCCCCGATGACGCCGAAGACCACCTCGACGCCGCCAGGCTGCCCAAGCTCGTCGTCGCCTCCGAGCCGTCCCCGGGCCTGCTCCTCATCGTCAGACCTCCCCACCGTCCTCGTCGCCGGACCTCCTCTCCCTCCTCCCCAAGCCCGCTCCTCGTCGCCGCCCCTGACTCTGTCCCTGAGCCCTGCCCGACATCGTCGCTCGCCGCCTCCTCTGAGCCATTCCTGAGCCCACTCCTCATCGCCGGACCTCCCCACCGTCATCGTCGCCGGACCTCCTCGCCCTCCGTCCCGAGCCCGCTCCTCGTCGCCGCCCACGAGCCCTCCCCGATAGTGGCAAACAGTGCACATAATGTGTATGATGAAATGCTAGAGGGCTCTAGAAATTTTAGGAATTTTTGAGAATTTTTGTGATGAGGTGTTGATGCACAAAAGAGAGTGTGGTAAAGCTTCGGGTTTTTGGAGTAATTTAAATTGGACTTTGACCATGGAGTTCAAATCTGGTCCAAATTTGAACTGAATGAAATTTGAAAATTTTGAACTATGGAACCAAATGTTATTGGTGAAATGGGTTGTGGGTACTGTCAAATAGATGGAGTAATTTTTATGGGTGCAAAATAATTGGGGGGAATATAGCTCCTTTGCAAATGAAAGAACATTTTTTTGCATTAGAGTGCATTTTGTCTTTGCTATGTTTCTGCCATGCCATACTATGTTTGTTGAATCAAATATGTATGAGATATTAGATGGATAGATAGATATGTTTAGATGCATGGATGATCATTTTGTCTTTAGAGTTTATTTAGAGTTCATTTTGATGTTCATTGAAGATTTTTTTTGTGGCAAAGTTATGAAATTTAGAGCTTTTGACCTTAATTATATGGCAAAGTTGTGGCAAAATTTAGGAATATTGTGGCATATACTCTAATCTGCTCAAGATCGATGGATGGATGGATGTATATATATAGAAAATATAATGTTGATATGATGATTTTTTTTGTTCATAGAATTTTTTATGTTCATAGATTTTTTTCATTTATGTATGTATGTATAGATCGATGGATTGATGTATATAGAAAATATTCATATGTAGAGTAGAACACTTATATGAAGTGTCTCCATTAGAACTATATTAGTGATAATATTTGATGCTCCATTAACTGGGTTATTCGAGATGTATTAGTTATATTATATGATAATATTATATGAAGACTCCTCAACGATCGTCGATGATATTATATGTATTTGTGATATTATATGATGATCTTGCTAAAAAAATTGCCTTCGACTTTTAATCTTATAATCCTGAACACAGGAAATGTCGACGTCGTCAGACGACGATATGATCCCTCAGTGTCCTTTGTCCTGGGATGACAGGGGTATATGCGACGTGTGTCCTCACCTAGACAATGGAACATCCTTCACCGTCAAGCTAACGGAAGAATTTAGTATTATTACGGTATGTCTAGACGACATGTATTTTTTTTGTTAATGTAGTATATGACGCGTGTTTTTTTGTTTTAATTAACCTTTAATCTACATTTGTACAATTCGACTAGTGCGTTCCTGCTATACAAGATTCAGTGTGTTGGACAAGTTCCATTTCAAAGAGAAAGGTAATACATAGCTTAAGATAGCTCACCAAAGAACGGAGCATTACACATTTGTTGTTAAGGTGAAAAATAACGAAGATCACACATACTTTGGTTCTTCTAATTGGAGAGAATTTTGCAAGGCGTATGTGTTGGATGAGGACATGAACATTACCTTCGATCTTGGTAATGAAGTTGTTCGTGATAATAATATAGAAACTTGGGTGCATGCGGACGATGACTTGATTCCAGTTCTACCTCCAGGTACGTTTGTCAACAGATTTGTTAGGTAATTTATATTGATCATTGAAAAGTATTTGGTACTCATCCCGACTAAATTTCTTTATTTTTTATTATTAGCTTATTTCCATGCTACAAGAACTACCCTACAGATAATAGATCACACCTACTACATTTATGACTCCGAGCTTACTTGGTTGGAGAAAAATCATCTGATATCATTCATTCGCGATGTTGAGTATGATGGCAACATTTATCATGGATATGTGCCACTAGTGCACAAGTTGAACCGTTAAAACATCACTTGAGACAACTTTGTAAGATTCTTTTTACCATTGCGTCGCTAGTCCATTTTTTTCATCCATTGTTCTTAAGTAAAACTAGTTTGCTAACTATGTTATTGTTTGTAATGTTCTTCAATAGGTACTTCCCCAGAGACCGTGCCTAAATGGATGTTTCAAAATGGTGATTTATAAATGGTTAGCTTAGGGTCACTCCCGATTAATTACAATGGTAAATATATGATATCTCAAAGTGAAGAAACCCTAGAAATCAAAGGATGGAGAAATGCAATAAAAGCATCCACGCTACCACTTGGAGAGAAATACTTGTGCATCCCACAAGTTAGAGATAGGTTGATCCGTGTTCTTCAATTGTGAGATGTCGAAGTTCGCCTTTATTAAGCTATTTTAGCTAAGGGGGGAGAGCAGTAGTTCGTACGTTTCAACCTGGTGAGATAACTACAATGATGAGGATCGGAGTTGATTAAGATGATGATGAATTGTTGGATGTTGAATGATGATGAGTTGATTAAGATGATGATGATGATGAGTTGTTATATGACATATATATACCAGTAAAAATTAGATAGATGTAGTTGTTGGAAATATGCCCTAGAAGCAATAATAAATTAGTTATTATCATATTTCCTTGCTCATAATAATCATTTATTATCCATGCTAGAATTGTATCGATCGGAAACTCAAATACATGTGTGGATACATAGACAACACCATGTCCCTAGTATGCCTCTGATGGACTAGGTCGTTGATCAAAGATGGCTAAGGTTTCCTAGCCATGGACATGAGATGTCATTTGATAACGGGATCACATCATTAGGAGAATGATATGATGGACAAGACCCAAACTATAAACGTACCATATGATCATGTCAGTTTATTGCTACGTTTTCTGCATGTCAAGTATAAGTTCCTATGACCATGAGATCATGCAACTCACTGACACCGAAGGAGTACCTTGTGTGTATCAAACATCTCAACGCAACTAGGTGACTATAAATGTGCTCTACAGGTATCTCCGAGGGTGTCTATTGGGTTGGCATGGATCAAGACTGAGATTTGTTACTCCGTGTGACGGAGAGGTATCTCAAGGCTCACTCGGTAATACAACATCACAACAAGCCTTGCAAGCAATGTGACTAAAGTGTTAGCTGCAGGATCTTATATTACGTAATGAGTAAAGAGACTTGCTAGTAACGAGATTGAACTAGGTATGGAGATGCCGACGATCGAATCTCGGGCAAGTAACATACCGAAGAACAAAGGGAACAACATACGAGATTAACTGAATCCTTGACATAAAGGTTCAACCGATAAAGATCTTCATAGAATATGTAGGAACCAATATGGACATCCAGGTCCCGCTATTGGTTATTTACCATAGAGATGTCCCGATCATGTCTACATAGTTCTCGAACCTGCAGGGTCTGCACACTTAAGGTTCGATGACGTTTTGGTAGTATAGAGCTATGTATGGTGGAGACCGAAGGTTGTTCGGAGTTTCGGATGAGATCCCGGACATCACGAGGAGCTCCGGAATGGTCCGGAGGTAAAGATTTATATATACGAAGTCCTGTTTTGGTCGCCGGAAAAGTTTTGGGCTCATCGGTAGTGTACCGAGAGTGCCGGAAGGATACCAGGGGACCATCGGGAGGGGTGTTTCAACCCAAGAGGCTACATGGGTTGTGGGAGAAGGTAAATCAGCCCCTGGTGGGCTGGACGAAGCCTCCCCTAAGGGCCCATGCGGCTGGAGTGGTTTGAGAGGGGAAAAAACTCAAGGTGGAAAGAGTTTTCAAGTGGGAAGGAGGAGTCCTAATCCTACTAGGATTGGAGGAGGAGGACTCCTCTCCTCCTTGCGCCAAGCCAAGGGCTGGCGCCTTGTGAGCCAAGAGTCCTCCCTCCCTCCCCCTATATATACTAGATGTTTTGAGGGTTTTGATACACAGAAAACAGCCACGTGCTACCTCTCCTCTAGATCGTAGTTTCTTCTCTAGATCGTTTCAGCGGTGCTTAAACGAAGCCCTGCTAGAATTGTTCCACCATCATCGCCGCCACGCCGTTGCACTGTCGGAGAAATCATCTACCTCTTCGCTTCCTCTTACTGGATCAAGAAGGCGGAGATCGTCATCGAGCTGTATGTGTGCGGAACACGGAGGTGTCGTCTGTTCAGTGCTAGATCGGAAGGACCGTGATCAAGATCGCGAGACGATTCGTGATTTGATCGCGGGACGGATCGTGATGGGATCGCGAGACGTATCGTGATCGGACCGCGAGATGGATCGTGATGGGATCACGGGACACTTGACGATTTAGATCGCGAAGACGTTCGACTACATCAACCGTGTTTCTTTATGCTTTCCACTTAGCGATCTATAAAGGTATGTAGATCCACTCTTCCACTCATAGATGCTCATCACCATGGATAGATCTTACGTGTGCGTAAGAATTTTTTTGTTTTCCATGCAACGTTCCCCAAGAGTAGTGGACCAAGTTGAATTAATTAGAGGAAAATACGATGTTGCTGATTCGCAACATCGTATTTCCTCTAATTAATTCAACTTGGTCTATTGCATCCATCTAATTTGTACTGATGTTGGATGTTATTCTTCCATAATTTGTATTGAGGTTGTATATTAATATGTGTAACCACGTGAAAATACAATATAAATATAAAAGAAAATAAAACACAAAATGAAACACCGTCCTTTCCAAAAAAAAAACAGCGCTTACTGTTGCTGACGCGTGGCTACATTTGTTACCAACCGGGACTAAATGTCTTCCTGCCTAGGCACCCGACAATAGCCACGTGTAGCCCCTTTAGGCTCGGTTCGTAACCCAACCGGAACTAAAAGTCAGGGTCTTTAGTCTCAATTGATTTGTCCCAGTTGAAGAACCGGGACTAAAGGCCCTTTAAAACCAGAACTAATGGCCCATTTTCTACTAATGTTATTTTAAAATTGGTTCTTCTTGACTTAGTGATGATATAGCATCTTCAGGCAGATGATTGGTAGCAGATCGTAGCTTCCGTTCTTAAGAGTTCAGATATGATATAGCATCTTCTTTTACTTGTTTTCATATATTCTTCGTTCTTTAGTTAAATTGCTTATTTTTGTTTGTAGAAATGTAATTGGCGCAAGAGAAATAATCGTAAGATATGTTTGATATCATGTACCTGCAATGCTTGTGTATACATGTTACCAAAATGAACAAAATTCATTTTATCCTATCTCACCAACCAAACGCGCCAATCTAACTATTCCATTCCATCTTTTGTCTCAACAAAACATAAGAACAAAACCGATCCATTTTAGTGAAATGAAATGTCATGAAACCATGACATTCCATTCCACTTCGTTCCAACCCTAAACACACCCATATAGATAAAGAGGGGGAGTGAAAGAGAATACAATACAACATACACTCACCTAGCTCGAACTCCAGCCAAAAGGCGAAGAGACAAGACCCAAAGCACCTAAACTGTGTCACGACCAACGCAAGGCACCACCGTCGCAACCAATATTACTTGCGAGGATCAGTCGGTCACCAAGGGCGACTGCTTATGAACGCCGTGTGTGTGTGAGAGAGAATAGGTTATCGAAGTATTAGTTTGATGAGACACCCCTAAAAAAATAGATTGGTGAGCCGACCGTCGAAACACGTGTATCTTCTTGCCGTCTCCTGGTTTTACTAGAACATGAAGGCGTGTGTTGCCGCGTCCGTCTATATTGACAACAGAGCAGTAGATATATTTAAATAGAAAAAAATATATCTATAGAGTAATATAACACAAGATGGTATAAGTCAAGAAATAATTGTAGATATGCAAATTCTTTGAAGGGCATTTCTAACATATCCCCTGAAAATAGCGAAGGATCCGGTGGAATAAACCCTTAGAGGTGTATATTTAGTCCACTAAGATTTTGTCAGACCTAGCCGAGCCCCTATATATAACGGAGTACACATAAATTTGCATAAATTGAACCTAGTTTCAACCAAAATTTGCATACATTTAAACATAAGTTCAACCTAGTCTTGACAACCGAACATTAAACATAAATTCAAGCTTAAACTACACTAGACTACTCATCATCATCATCGATGCCATAGTGGAGGTCGAGCCAATCTTGCCTCGACTTGCCACCGCCCATTGGGTCCGGGACGGTGCCATTGTCGTCGCAGTCAACAAAGATACGCAGCCACTCCTCGATGTCGAGCTCCTGCTCCTCCTTGCCAACCTTCTCGCTGCCTTGCACCTCGTCGTCCGAGATAAACGATGACCTCCCAGCCATGCTTCGCGAAGATGGCCCGCTTCACCTCCACGAGCATAGGGTACTGTAAGTGGAGCTCGGCCATGTATGCCTCGTCGGCGGCCTCCGCCACGAGGCGCTCCCTCTCGCCGCCGCATCCACCACATCTGACTCCATCGGGACGAGGTGGACCGGCGTCGTCCCTCACGGGGAGTTGAGCCTCGCCGCTGCGCCGTGGAATCGGACCTGCCACCGGTCATATCCGAGCACGGCGAGGTCCGCCGTGTGGAACGACCCGATCCACTTGCTCGTGTGGGTGTCCCGGTCGGTGATCTCCGCCACCCATGCCCCCCACCCCACCCCACGCACGCTGGCGGATGCCAAGGTATTTCCTCTGCAGCTCTCGTGGCAAAGGAAGGTCCAGGAAGTCGGCGAAGCAAGGGGTGACGCATCGGTTGTGTGGCGGGGACTTGAGGATGCGTCGCTTGGAGGGGAACCGTCGACGTGGCTGCGCGGATCCATACCGCGGATCAGCGGCGGCAATGGTATCCGACCATTGGTATGTGAGGGGTTGCGGGGAATGGCAGGGGGGGAGTCATCGGCGGGAGGAGAAGAGGCGGAGGAGGCGGAGTGGAAGAGGAGGCGGAGTGAAGAATTTGTACTCAGAGGCCGAACGGTGGAGTAAATATAGGAAGATGTGCGGCGTCTGAGTATAATTTTTACTCCTCTAATACCGATTGGGGATCAGCTAGGTCCTAGTTAGAGGAGTAAAACCAGGATTTTTACTCCTCTAACCGGTTATTGGGTATCGGTCAGAAATGCTCTAAGTCACCTGGGCCTCTTACTGATGTAGATATGTATCTTTGCCTCAGTAAACCTGTAGGGAAGAAACTTCATGCACTTTAATTGCCATGGTCAAGCATAATTTTACCTATACTTGATTAGGATTTGATTCAACCCCTTGTAAAAACGGTTTAGTTTCATGAGTGATCCTTTTTAGTGGCAAAGAATGAAATTAAGTGAGGTGGTGAGACTAAGCTGAAGGTGCTTGTTTAAGTACCTGAACAAGGTGGAGGTTGAAATATGTGAATGTACTGAATAAGAATGATCTATAGGTGTAACTACACCATTATTATAGTTGTACTATCTAAATGTGCTTGTGACTAAGTTCCGACGAATGCATATAATCTTCTATCTTGATAGACCAGAGGTACTCAGCCTATAAGAATATTGCCAACCAGTAGGTCCGACAAAATCAAATACAACTTACCAGTTGAGAGATATTTCTTACTTGTGCCTGCAAAATTAGAGCTAACAAATGTTCACATCAAATACACACAAAGCAATTCTTAATTGCTGGGGAATTTCATAACAATTGGTGAGTGCCACTCTGCTATCAGCCAACAAACCTAACTGCATACCCTCATTCTTCCCATGGGTAAAAGCATATGGACTATGAAGATGACATGGCGGCAGCAGAAGCCCAGTAATGAAGCATATTAAGAGGATAGACACCGTCCCTAGTGATGGCAGGGAACACGAGGGCTTGTTCACAGTTCACTGATGATCGGGCAAGGACGGAAGGTGGCGAGGCTAACGAGAAGACGTTGGGGTCGGGTACACAAAACAAAGCCCTAGTGCGGCCGCCGAGCTCTACCACAAGGCAGGGTGCCACCGTCGCTGGGCCAAGCGGTTCATGAAAAGGCTCCGAGGATGACTTGCGGAGCAGCGGCCCAGGTACATCGGCTAGCTCGCTCGCCCGGAGAACGCGAGCAATCGCTGGAGCACCGGTACATCTCTGGTGCGCTTGTTTGTACTAGCAGGCGCAGCGTCGCACCGCGCCCATGTATGAACCCGTTGTTGGCTAAATTATAGCTTAATTTGTTGATTGCTCGTATTTACTTTATGTTGTTCGGTTATATTAATTAATTAGTCTAAAAAATATGAAAATAATTATAAATTGTTGATTTGATTATATATTCAGGTGGCATACATACAAAGATGAACCAAGGAATACAACTGAAGTAAACATTAGACTAAAAGTTTATACACTTCATAGAATGAAAATAATCAGATTTTTCTAGCTTGGTAGCTGTGAGTGCATATTATCCGCATGTGATTGCTCCCTTTCACTTATATATCCACTTCGCTCATGATGTCGAACGCACTAAAGTATCATATATGCCAATATATTTAAGGCTATCTATCGTTTATTCCCCTTTCATAATGCACCTTCAACAATAGAATGAACATGTTGTTAGGTTTAATCTTGTCAAGAGGAAAGTGTGAGTATGGTCTGCATTCAAGAAGAGCTGGATAGGGACTACTGCGTGCATGTAGTGATTAGTTACGTGTATTGGCCGGGTCGTTTGGATGCTGAGAAGGATATGCGAGCCTTGACCGTGCACGTAGGTAGCGGGTTATTAGCTGCGTGTGTTTAGTTAGCTAGCTTCATGCTGGAGTTTGTTAGTAAGTAGTGGCCGGTTGGCCGGGCCATCCGCATCATGGAGTGACTGACGTGGCCGTTGTGGCTGCATGGGTCCTTGAAAGAGGCCATGGAGGTAAGAAGCCAAGATGTAGCCTCTCGTGTGCAGGGCCGACCCTGGCGTATGGCCGAAGGGGCGACCGCCTAGGGCCCCGCGAGCTGGGGGCCATGATCTGGTATGGATATGTATAGCCTGGTAAAATGTTTAGGTAAACGAAAAAAAACAAGGAAGGCAGAGTGATGGGCAGGCCTAATTAACTGATTGCTAGGAAAAGATGAAGCGTCTTCAAGCGAATCACGCGCCGCAGTCCTCACGAGATCGATTCTTCCGTTCTTCGTCCGTCTTCCGTTGCTTCCGATTCATGCGGCCGTTCGCCGCCCAACACTCCGGTCCGCTCTTGCGCTGTGCCGCCGTTGGCCTGTTGATCGTTACCTGCATGCCTTGGCCGGCGGCTGCTCAATCCGCCGTTGGCCTGTTGGTCATTACCCGCCTGCCTTGGCCGGCAGCCGCTCACATCCGAGTCCGACCATCCGCAACCGCGAGTTCAGTTCAATGTCCTCTGATCTTCTTGGTGTTTCACAGTCACAAGTACGTATATCATTCAGTCATCCCCAATTTCCAATCTACAGAGTATAGTATTGTTAAGGTTCTGATGCATGAATTTCTAATTCTATGTATTCTTTCTTTTTTCTCATAATTTTAGGTTACAATGTTTTCTAAGAAATACTTGCCTGGTTCTAAACAAAAGGAGAAAAATAAAACAATGTGATCTCTCAATTAATCCATCATATGGTTCTTTAATTATTTTTGAAGCGTCGAAGCATTATTGTTACGGATCAAGCGCTAGAATTTGTTTGTTGTTTCAGGTAATCATGCCAGTATTATTTTGCTATATTTCTAGTCTTCTAGTCGTAATATGACATTGCCCAATAGTTACTATTAGAAATCTTGAACTAAGGGTATATGGTTGTTGAAAGTTTACTCTTGAAGTTTTGCAAATGAGTTGAACATATGTATGTCCATATCAAAAATGCTACACGTACGGGCTTGTTACAGAAGGTTACAGGCCCTTCCTTCAATAATCTCCACCGCCCCCCTAATTTTCACCAGGGTGGGGCCTTTTCCTTTCCCTTCGTCCAATTAAAAACCTGCCAAATCAGCATCAGCCCGTAACGTTAAGTAATTGTCCGTAGATGTAGCATTTCTCATGTCCATATAGAGCACACACATACATTTTATTTTGAGTAGGCACACACGCATATATAAGGGGCCTATGTCATCAAGTTTGCCCTGGGGCCTTCCGAAACATAGGACCGGCCCTGCTCGTGTGACCAAGAAGAAACGTCTCTTGGCAAAGCCTGTGTGATTTCTTCCTTGGTGCGTTGTGTGTGAGTGTGTGTTCTTGTGTTGTTGAGCTCTTCTCACTGCGTGTGTGCTGTGTGAGACAAACTAAAGAGAGAAGAGGGAGTTGAGAGGTAGCAGTCACATCGACGCTGAGAGAGGCGGCGCCAACACATGTGAATTCTGTCAGGCTTAATTAGCAACTGCAGATATATTTGATTTATTCTGCAGAAACAAATAGAATTACTTAGTTTAGTAAGAAAGGAGAACTGAAGGCTTTCAATATACAAAATATAATGCAAAAAAATTCACTAACCTTAACTAAAGCAGACATGCCAAGTATTTCTCATAATTTTGCATTCATTTGATGTAGCGATCAAGTAACATGGTAACGATTAGTAGAACATTATTTGGTCCCTTAAACCATGCATAATAAAGCTATCAAGCATCGAATATGAACTTTATGTACATAAGAGGACAGTATGTTCAGAACATCAGGTCATGAACCTTCCTTTCATTTTAATTTTTGCATTTAGAAGATGAGATCATAAGCCTTTTATGCATTTGAACTATAACATATGGTCAAGTAGACAATACATTTACTACATTATGTATAGCCTCAAACAGTCAAAACTTCTATGGTTAAATAAGGTTTTCTTTGTTGTATGCGGGAATGAAATGAAGCTCGCATACTCATCTTAATCTCACATATGCATCTCAATCCCTATTTAACATTTATGTCTTTCAACAAAGTCCGCTATTACCAATCAAATGTATAGATGCAAAGTCTTTGAATAGGTAGAAGAATTAATCAAATATCATCACCACACAATTTGCCAATACCACAAGCAGTATTACCAAAGGTTGGTCATGAACATTCATTGGCGCAATATTTGAAAAAAAATTAAGATGATAAAACGATTATGTTTGCCAATCAGTCTTTCTATGCTAACTATAAGTTATTACTAGTCATTCTACAAGGGAAAAGCATCAAATTCAACATGTGTGTACACCTTCTTTCTTAGGAAAGCAGTGTACTAAAATGTATATCCTAGAAAATCTAAAAAAAAATGTACACTCTAAAAATAACAAAACATTACTTGCATCAAAACACATAAGACGTAGGGTCACAGGTCACAGCGAGAAAGAAAAATCATATATGGTCAAATAGGAGGAAACGGTTACCAGAGTTGAAGTCGGGGACGCATCCGTCGTGATGTAACGGAGGAGGTAGGCAAGGTGGAAGCGGTCGAGGCAAGGCGTTGGAACCGGGAAGTCAGGGAGACGGCCGCGGTAAGGTTCGCGAGGTAACCGAAGTTAGCGGGGGTCGACGGAGGGGTGCCAGGTACTCGAGAACGGTGTGACTGCTGAGTTCATAGCTCTGGTTCTTGCAAACCAGCGGGGAGAAGCATTGAGAGAGAGTGCGTCATGGCGAGGTCGGGTGTGAGCAGCCCATCCCGAGAAATTCAAGCCGGCGGCCACGCTGGTTTCATAGACTGCCAGGATAGCATGGTTGAGCGGGCGAGGTTGGGGGCATGCGGTGCTCTTTTGGCATGGGGAGAGGTATGACATCGTTGGATAACCACGGGGGAGTCGGCGCTTCTGATGCATATGGAAGGGTGTATTTGAACCGAGAGGAGAAAGAGGAGAAGAAGACGCGGTTGTGCTTGACCGGTGTTAGAGGATAAAATGATAGGGTGGGACCTGCGCAGTTTCTGAAGTTCGTGAGAAACATCTAGTCTAGTCTACACCAATGGAAAAATTAGTGTGCTATAGCGCTGCCTTTTAAATTAGTGTGCTTTAGCTAGGAATTGCTCAGAACGCTATAGTTTGCTATTAGCAATGCTATAGCGTGCTAATTTTCTCTTGGTTTAGACACACTACAAAATCGAGAATCAATAGTGTTAAAAAAACCAAGAGTGAAACAGAGAAAAATCAGACACATGTTCTGCTCATAGAAGACCTCATGGCTATGTATTTTGTCTTTACTAAAATACCATTAAAATACAGAAAATATACAGATATATGTATATATGTGTATTTTAGAGTGTAGATTAACTCATTTTACTTCATATGTAGTTTGTACCAAAATCTTTAAAAGAGCTTATCTTTAGAAACAGAGGGAGTAAAATGAATGAGGGGAATTGGTGTGAATAGCAGACCCCATGTCTATATTATAATAGCTTTTAATAGTAATTAGCAGATAAAGTAAAAGAATAAGAAAAAGGAAAATCATCCCAACACGTGTCATTGCAGGGAGCAACTTAGCTCACAAGGGCAAATGCACGAGAGGGGCTTCTGCTTAGCGGGGGTCGACGGAGGGGTGCCAGGTACTCGAGGATGGTGAGGCTGTTGGGTTCATAGCTCTGGTTCCTGCAAACCAGCGGGGAGAAGCATTGAGAGAGAGTGCGTCATGGTGAGGTCGGGTGTGAGCAGCCCATCCCAAGAAATTCAAGCCGGCGGCCACGATGGTTTCATAGATTGCCAGGATAGGCATGGTTGAGCGGGCGAGGTTGGGCGCATGCTGTGGTCTTCTGGCATGGGGAGAGGTATGGCATCATTGGACAACCACGGGGGAGTCGACGCTTCTGATGCATATGGAAGGGTGTATTTAAACCGAGAGAAGAAAGAGGAGAAGAAGACGCGGTTGTGCTAGACCGGTGTGAGAGGATAAAGTAATAGGATGGGATCTGCTCAGTTTCTAAAGTTCGTGAGAAACATCTAGTCTAGTCTACACCAATGGAAAAATTAGTGTGCTATAGGGCTGGCTTTTAAATTAGTGCAGAACACTATAGTTTGCTATTAGCAATGCTATAGCATGCTAATTTTCTCTTGGTTTAGACACGTTACAAAATCGAGAATGAATAGTGTTAAAAAAATCAAGAGTGAAACAAAGAAAAATCAGACACATATTCTGCTCATAGAAGACCTCACAGCTATGTATTTTGTCTTTACTAAAATACCATCAAAATACAGAAAATATACAGATATATATAGACATATTTTAGAGTGTAGATTAACTCATTTTACTTCATATGTAGTTCGTATCGAAATCTTTTAAAGAGCTTATCTTTAGAAACGGAGGGAGTAAAATGAATGAGGGGAATTGGTGTAAATAGCAGGCCCCATGTCTATATTATAATAGCTTCTAATGGTAATTAGCAGATAAAGTAAAAGAATAAGAAAAAGAAAATCATCCCAACACGTGTCATTGCAGGGAGCAACTTAGCTCACAAGGGCAAATGCACGAGAGAGGCTTCTGCTTAGCCGCTTTAATATATGTGTGTATATGTTGATCCGATGGTGGATGACCTTAAATCGCTCAAAGCTGTAAGGGTCCTATGTAGCTGAGTTATACTCCACTGTTTAGTAGCAGTAATAATTTCCCAGGATCCACAACACTTTTTAGGGCGGATCCCCACTTCTTGTTGCTACTACCTGTGTCGGAGATGAGCAACAACAATTCGAGTGATCAATAGATTGACCCTAGCTAGCTAGTGAGGACCGTGTGAAAGGAGGACGCAGGCAGTGTCACTTCATATATGTATCGCTGGCCGGTTCCAACCAACCAGTCACTGGCAGTAGTAAAGCCAAAGGATACAACTCGCCAATGGTAGGGGCTTCGTGTTTACTCCTACATGCTTAATTATGGCTCAATTTAACCATTCATGTCCTTAGAGCAACTCCAACCAACCGGACCTGCTTTGACTCCGTTTGGGTCGGATGCATGGACGTTGCCCTAGGCGTCCTTGCGGTGTCCTAGGCTCCCTCTTCGTACGAGCCAGGGCCGATGAGGTCCCCCAACTCCAGCGCCGAGGCAGCCCAGGGGAACGCCGCCTCCCAGGAACGGGTTGCGTTCTGCGCGGCTGGCTTGCTTCACCGCGGGAACGGCGCACCTCCTTCAACTCCCGGCGCGCCTCCTCCTCCTCCCATGCCTAGCGGGCACGACGCTCCTCCTCCTTGCGTTCAGCTTGCATGAGGCGCTCGGACATTGCCCGCTCTGCCACCAAGTGCTCGAGGTATGCCTTCTCCGGTGCTCGAGGTACGCCTCCTCCTGTGTCTCTAGCCTATTAAATAAGCTCCGCGGGGCAATGAGAAACACCTCGTTTGTTGGACACTCGTCTCTCTAGCGGCACGAAAGCCAAGGAAAATTATAAATTATAAACAGGGGCCACTATTGGTAACCCCCAGTGGAGCCCAGCTATCCGAAGTAGTTTGTTGCTCGAACCGTCCGGGGAAGAAGTCGAGACTTCGGGTCCGAACACTGTTGAACCATATGAATGAACTTGACTGCCAAGCTGAATAGGTCAAGCGCAGGAAACTGATCCAAGGAGAAGGGTTGTCCCCAACGTTGGAGACTAGTTCAGGGGCTACTGAGGGTTTACCGGACTAGGGGGTACTTGCCGGAAGTGTTTACTCCTATGGGCCGAACTAGGGCCCACTAAAAGCCACCGCCTGGAGGATAGTCGAAGCCTAAGACTTCGTCGTAAGCAAGATGGAAACTGTCGAAGACCTAACGTACACTCCAAGGACAACTTTCGTATCGACATGTTAATCTCTAGTTGGCAACCGACCTAATGTGTAACCTAGGTACCATGTGCGTCTATATTAGCCGAAGGTTTTAGCCCATAGGGACACGATTACTCACCTTAGGGTTTTAAGCACAAACACGCGATCTCAAGGTAGATCGTCATGTACTCGATACCTCATCATATCAATACAATCAAGCAGGACGTAGGGTTTTACCTCTTCGAGAGAGCCTGGACCTAGGTAAACATCGTCTCCTTTGTCTCATGTTCCCCATTGATCCCAGATCCACAGCTCGGTACCCCCTACCCGGGATCAGCTGGTTTTAGTACCAACACCGGTCGTTTCTGGTCAGTGTGCCACATAGGATTTGACCCACGAGTAGACCATCTTTTCTCTTTCTTTACTCTTTCTTTTCCTTGTCTTCCAAGCACATGCATGTGACCAGACATAAGGAAAATGAGGGGCATGATTGCGCACATGGGCAAATAGAGGCTCAAAACGGACATGTGCGAATAATGACCGAGCGCGTCCATGAATGTTTGAGGGGTCAAATTTGCCGGATATGGATGCCCTTCCAGTCCCTAATACCACGCGAGCACTGATAAACCAACAATACTCGTATCTCCAATACCAATCCTATTCCCAACCATATCCTAGACGAGCTCTTTGCGTACGTGGAAGAGAAAGAGCAGCTCTTAATCGACATTGGGCGTCTCGATCTACTCAATGTACCAGATCTTTGTCTACATCTTCGCATTCCATCACCTACTAAGAGTGAAGAACACTTCCTATGCATAGAGAAGATGTAATGAGAGATGGAAGGGGAGTACACACGATGGGAAGCATGCATTATGGAATAAGGAATGAACGAAACCCTAGCCACCGGGGGTTTCCCTAAGCTGGGTGCGGATAGCCCCCCGCGTCGCTCCCGCTCGGGCGACTAAAGCGGGGACGAAACCCTAACCATTGGGGGCTCTCTTTCCTTCCCTCCCTTACTCCGTCGCCGTGGAAGGACGTCATCGGCCTATAGCCCGGGGGCCGACGGCGGCGACGGGGGTCTCCCTCTCTCCTACGCCATGGGGGTGGCGCGGAGCCCCATGGCATGAGGAGGCGCGGCGGGCGTTCCTGCCTTGATCAACAGCGACACGTCGGCTGGCTCTGCCTCGGGGGGCGATGGTTGCGGGCGCAACGACCGACATTGCTTCGGGCAGCAGTTTGGCTACGTGCGGCGGTGACCGGATCTGCAACAACGGGCCATCTAACCTTGGATCGGCGGCGGCGGCATGAAGGGCCTGGTGGACGGGTAGGCTCCATGAGTGGTCTGGCCTCCGGACAGATCTGATCCGGTCAGTGCGATCTGCTCGCTGTGCGGCAACTCAAATCGGTGGTGACCCGTGCACACGATTCTTGATGGAGATTCATCGAGCGGATCCGGGTGTAAACCTCGTTCTTGGCTTGTTGTCAAGACCAACGATGGCGGCCCTCTTTTGTGTCGTTACCTTCTTGAAGGCATCGCCGTGGAGAAGGTCCAGACCTCTATCCACTACCTTTGAGGAAAACCCTAGATCAGTAGGTTGAATGACGGCGGTATTCTGGTGTCGTTTTTCCCTTGAGGGTATCATTCTTGGAGGAGTACACAGGGTCGAGGGACCAGTGGACGGCTTCTTTGATGGAGTGTGCTTCATCTTACACATTGATTTGATGCCGAGAATTAATTTAGAGAGCAGAAAATCACTACTGTATGGGTGTATGCAGTCCCACGCATGCATCACTATTTAGTTCATGTTCCATTCAAATTCAAGCTAGTTTGTGCGACATCTGTGTTATCTTATCTGTTTTTAAATAATGTTGCTGCTTTTGTATGTAAACACGCTAAGATATCTTCACAAGCCCTGGTAAGTTTGATTAAAAATGCCCACGAGACGTGAATTGATTTTGACTAGGGCCGGTACGGTGCCCATGTCGTCGTCGTATCTCTTGATTCTTTTTAACTATGCATGGAAGGCTAGACCTTTTTTTTTGTACTACTTACTATGCATGGCTGAAACTTTCCTGGGGACACGCAGACACATGGAAGTTCCGCAGGCAAAGGTCACTTGCGTCTTTTCGCACCGCATGCACCTCGTGCGTCGTTTCGAAGAGCAAGGCACGAGGAGGAGTAACTTGTCGCTGACACTCCATTGAAGTTACCAGTATAAGTACAGAGCAGAGTCAGTCTCACTACTCGATGGTGGATGCTTCCCATTACTAGCAGTAGCACCGGGTTGCCTCGCCACACCTACCAACTCTCTCTCGCTCTCGGCTCTCGCTTCCGTCGCCCGTCGCCTGCCGGCCACCGCCGCCGCTGCACGCACGCACGCACGTCCGGCGCTACCGCCGATGGTATGCTTCCCTTCCCTGTTTTCCTCGCATTCTGAAAATATTGTCTGGCGTCGCCTCGTCTCGCCAGTCGCCGCCCCGAGCTGATTCATCTGCATGCCATCACTCGGAGCACTGCCCTGTTCTCTATTCCTCTCAAAATCTCAGGGCCCCAATCCCAACACTTGCGCTGCAAATTTCTACTTTGTTCTACGTAGTCTACATAGAAAAAAAGAGGATTTAGTACTGGCATCCTCCCGCCGGCCGCCGCCAAAGGAAAGGGGTAGTGCATCGACCCGGCCGGTGCTGCTATTCCGTCTGTGCTCTAGTCTAGTGCGCGCCGCACAAGAGGTTCCTCCCACGGCGCAGCCCCGGCTGGAGCCAGTGAAGATAGAGTACGTGTGGGCATGGGCAGTCCGGCCCAAAGAACCCGGGCCAAGCCAGGCTTAAGGTTCGGGCCGGGTTTGAGCTTAGAAACTAAGCCCGGGCATCAGTTTGGGTCGGGCTCGGGCCCACAAAAATTGGCGTTTTATATGAAGGTCCGGCCCAGCTCGGAAATCGACTTTTTAGTCCATTCGGTCCGGATTCGGGCTTGCATATTGATTTTTTGGTCAAACCAAGCTCGGTCTTGGGATTTCAGTTCAGGCTTTCTAAAGCCCGGTCCGTGGGTGCCCAGATTTAAGATAGAGCCCAGCAAACCAGGTTTTCCCCTTAGATTTGATACTGATTGGTCTCATACCTCCGGTCCGCAAGCCAATTGATTATGTGGCGTTTTATGAGGCTTGACTGCCCCTAGAAATTCTCAAGCATCTTGACCGAAATTCGATGATTTTTTTAGTGGAGAGCAATCCATGGTTGACATCGGAATGTTCTTTTTTTTCTAATAATGTTCAGGGCAGCCTATTCCTTTTGTGCTCGTGCACACCTTACATTCCGGAAGAGCTGGGCACAGTTTTTCTCTCACTGCATTTTTCATGGAACATTTTTCACGTGCACGCCTTCACTGTATTCATGTATGTATTTACAACAGCGACCATATAGCTTGAGAGGTTGCTTCACAAGGAACAAGGATAATCGTCTAGTATACATATATTGTGTGTAACAAATAATGCTCACTAGCACCTCCTCCCTCCGTCCCATCATATAAGAGTGTTTTTTACACTAGTATAGTGTCAAAAATGCTTTTATATTATGAAACGAAGGGAGTAGTATATATATGTTCTCACAGTAGGATCCCATTTATGGGGAAACCCGAGAGGTCAGAGGATCATTTTCTAGCATATGTTGGGTTTGTTAAATGGCCCGTCCGTTATCTCTTCTGATTTTTCGTAAGAATTGTAATAGTCATGTAGATTTACTTTGGGAGCATGTGCATTGTCGTGCGCTTTTAATAAATAACATTACTCACATTTGATGGAATTGTTGTTTCTAGGAGTTGAAGAGTACTAGACGCGGGGATAAAGCAATTGATTTGGTTGATCCACCACGCAGCGAACAAGGTATGGTACTATCGATGTTGGGTGTTGTTGCTATGATTGGATAGTCTGTCTTCTGTTTATCAGGTCTTTTTAAAAGTTGAGAGGAAGTTGCACCACGCTCATCTGTTTACCACAGTACTAAATTTAAGACATTGCAAAGTCCAACCTTAATTTCGATAGTCTAAACTCTAAGCATATGTTTGAATATTCACAGTTATACTTCGAAAATTTAACAGGTTAGGTTCAGAGACGGCCTAAGTGCTCATGTTAACACCTGCTTATTGCCAAGCGCGAAATTTCCCTTCCTAATTTGCGTTTTTTGTATTTATTATTAGAAAAAACAAGCCAAAAAAGCAAAATGCATCATGTGTTAGTTTATGCCGATCCATAAGTGCAAGGACACAACTTTAGGATCCAGTTGGAATATTTGGATTGCAACATTAACACCGAGAGAATGTGCAATTCTGTATGTGCATGATTCTTTCGCTTGTTCTTTTGAATATGTTGTATGTGCTACAGTATTTTGCTCTAGTTATATGTTTTTTTATGATAGGTCATGGCTCGAGATACGTAATGCTGTCAAAAGATTCAATAAAATTATGCCGGACCAAACTCTATGAACTTCCCAGTGGCAACAAAGTGTAGGTTCATTTTAATTTCTCTACATAATTCTTCATATTTTGAGTAGCATACTATCACACATCATTGCATTAAGTTTATGCTTTCCTTATGCAGTCCCTCTGTTTGGTCAATTACCAACTTCGTGCCGGTTAAGGAGTACCGGCAGAATGATTTCATGAAATTTTCATTGGTTCCTGATCCGGAAGATGATAAACAGACCAGAGAATGGGGAAGGCTTATGCGTCATCTTCGTGAAAGTGAGAAGGTAAATATTATCTACACTCTATAGATATTTAGCTACTTCCTCGTAATTGATATGGAAGATACAACATATGCTACATATTCTATTTTTGGATCACCCTTCTAAGAAAACATTGTGCGAGAATTGGGCAATCACCTAGTTATTGTCCTATAAGATTTAATTCTTAGGGTGTTGGTGTCTGACATGGTTCAACATAACAGAGACATCTAGATTAAGAAGTACTGTATGTAAGTTTATGGGGTGAGGGAGAAGGGTGCTATTTTGCAGGGATTCTTAACTAGTGTGCAATTAACTATGGGCAAGGTTTCAGTTGCCTACAGGGTGAGCAGTATGTTTGATTTTGTTATACCACATTCTATTAGCTCCATTTTGCTGTCTGTAATGCGAGGGCCCTTGTTTTTCTCTTGTGTTTTTTGTAGGCCGGCGTTGTTAAATTCAGGTCTGTCACCTTCTACATTGTTTATCCTGGACACACTTTCTCTGCAGTGATCTTGTATGAGACTGAACTGAACCATCATGGAGTTTCCAAAAATATGCAAGGGATATCTGGTAAGTGTTTTCTATTTTTCTTTTTTGAAAACAAATCGTTTCTTTGCTGAAGCTGTTTGTTATTAGCTCTGCATCAGTTTTGCATTGTTTCCTTCGTTTCATAGTTGGAACCTCATTGACTATTGGCTAGATATCTTCACGCTAGCATTTTGGTGACATCAGGTGGTCTTCTAAGAGTTGCACTTTCCTTTTCTCATCTTGATCATTACTTCATGCTGTTGATGGAAGTTTTATCCTTAGTTGGAATTAAATATGTGCTTCATCATAGTCCATGCTTGACTGTTCTACACTTTCCTGTTGTACGTGCCACCAGGGACATCCAACACAAGTGAGGAGACTTGTGATAACATACCAGGTACAAAGCAAATGACATCTCCACGCAAACACGATCATCCCTATATCACAGAACCCCATGTTGAAGATGGTCCAAGAATTTTAGATCCAAAGTTGAAGAAGAGAACCTCTACACTTGCAAGAACTTTTGTTAGAACAAACCCCAACTATCTCCAAACACTTAGTCAGACACACGCAGCCTGGATCTTTGGAGCAATAGCAGAGCTCATAGATAACTCCAGAGATGCCGGTGCATCCAGGTACATCCATGCTTTCAAGGATCTATAGTCAGAGACTGATTGCCTGTGTAATTCTTAGATCATTTTGGGGGCCAGTTTCACGTCAACTGTGTTGCGCTGTGCTGCGTTGTGCTCCATTGTGTAATCTTAGTTAGTTAAGATAATATTTAATAATTCTAGTAATATTACATACAGATGGTAGCCTTAACAAGAAAAAAATCAATTTGTTATTCAGTAATATTTCCAAAGCTAGCACAATAAAAGGGCACATTAAAAGCTAGACTGCATTAAAGCTAAGCACTAATTTTAGTATAATAACCATCACTTTTTGTTTCTCTGCTGGTGAATATGTACATCATATCCTGCTTTTAGTTGTGCAGGGCTTTAACGAGCTTCAACTTGTTTGCAGTGTCCACAAAATCTTTTTTTTTCTAGAATACGCACAAGCATGTGTATCACATATTCATAAAAGAGTGGGTGAAGAGAGCGATACCTTGCTGAAGGACAGCAACTTCGATGCTGTTCGAAGATTATTTGGAGCTATTTGTAGTTTAATTGCACTAACTTTTTCGTTCTTTTTGTTCCCCTTATTAATGGAAGGTTGGATATTTCCATTCAATCAATGTTTTCAAAGAAAGCAAATGGAATGGTTCCTGTCTTATGTGTGTGTGATGATGGCCATGGATTGACTTATGCGCAAATAATGGGAATGATCTCATTTGGTCACGACTATCCAAATGAACACTGCCAGAATCAGATTGGGAGGTTTGGAATTGGGTTTAAGGTAAGCATTTGTGTCAAATTCTTGTCAAATCTCATCCCTATACTTCCTTCAGTTCCTGGTCATTGGAATTATCGATAGCCTTTAGTTTCCCAATATTTTACATCAATTATGTGCTGTATTACTCTGATTTGTCTAATCTTACTGAAACCTGCCTGATAGTAATAAGTTAAATTTTTATTTACCTAGCATATACTGCACTTCTTAGATGTGTAATGTTGTTACGTAAATAAGGACAACACAAATTCCACTTTCATGAGGCTAAGAAAAGCAGGAACTAACGTGTCCCTCTTGTGCATGCATAATATAGACTACTAGGGGTCGTCTATTAGTATATTTTCTTCGTCTTCATGTGCAATGCAAATGCCATGCTGCAGGTCGCTTTACCAGTTTACCTTCAATTATTTCTGTCTTGTCTGACTAGGTATTTCTAATATTTAACGGCCCATACAATAAGCAGCTTTCCTATTTTGTAGAGTGGGGCTATGAAACTTGGGAAAAGATGCACTTGTGCTTACCCAAACTTCAACTTCCAGATCAGTGTCCTTTCTATCCCAGTCCTTCAATGAAAATAAAAGGGTAAGAATGGCTACGCACCGGCTTTATTCTTTGCCTATTAGGCATGCTAAAGTTATAGTAGTGTGATTTTGTACAGAATCTTGAGATCCCTGTGGTGATATATTGCAAGAAAGGGCAATACATGGAAGTTGATTTGAATGTCCAGTCTGAAGCTACTGCAGAGTATAACTTGAATGCTATCAAGGAATTTTCTCCGTTTAATGAGTACTTCATTGGAGAAAAAGCGGGGTTATTTGGTGAAGAGGGTACTGGCACACAGGTTTATATATGGAATTTAGAGAGATGGGGTGAAGATTACACTTTGGAATGGAACCCAAAGAAGACTGATGGAAATCCTGCTGGCCATGGTAATGGAGACATATTAATCCGTTCAAAAAGAGTCAGATTGCGTCCAGGACAAACTACTGGCAACGTATGTAACTTCTTATCAACAATTTCTTTTTTAGTTTTACTTTTGAGATAAGAAATAACCTCTCAAATACATTATAGATGCCAGAAGTTTATTGCAACGTTCTAATTAATGATTTCTATAGATCTGGAAAGATGAGTGTGTTAGGATAATCCTGGTGTCCTGCAGTACGGTAGTATAGGTCTATTGCTTTTCCGTAACTATTAAGATAAGCTTGCTGCCATACAGCTAGTAGAAGCAACCAACTTTGTTTTCTTATATTGGTTAGCACTAGGCTGCCAGGCACAAACAAACCTGCCTGTAACTGACCTTGTACTATATATATTTAGAGTGTAATTAGTTTGGTGCCAAAATTTGGCATGCCAATGTTTGGCATTTTGCCATATATTGGCTACCAAATGTTGGTTACCAAGCTTTCTTGCCCATCACACATAAAGTTGCCAATATTTGACAAGTGTTGATATTGCCGTTATTTGACAATGCCAACATTTGGCTAGCCAACATCTATGCAGTACGAGCAGGTGTAGCTTTCAGCAGCCCAAAACAGGGGTCCAAACTTCAAAATCAGAGTTACATGTGCTTTTGTGGAAATCCAATTTGGCTCCCGGACGGGAGCACGTGGTCCTGCGCGCGAACAATAGTTTTATAAATGTCAAAAATCCGAACAAATTTTTTATGTATTCAACCACATCAAAATGCTACTAGAAATTTTTTAGGCAAAAAGGTTAAACATTTTGGCCTGTAAAAAAACACAAATTAGACACCAAATGTTACCGAAAAATTCACCCCAAACTATTATTTTCACCGACGAAACACTACTGCTCTGTTTCGCATGAAAATTGTCAAGTATGCTTGCGACACTAACACAAACATCAACAAAAAAATTCAGAATTGTTTGAAAACATTCTAACGCTTTTTTAGGTACTGTTCATCCAGGAGCAAATGCTCCTGGGTGCGAAAACGCCTCCCTTGCTACTAATAGAGTGAAGTTCTAACCTCTTAGGTTCATTATAGATGTCAGAAGTTTGTTGCATAATTCTAATGGTTGCTATACAACTAGATGGATGAATGCAGTTTATTCTTTTGCACGCTGTCGTTCAAATTGTATTTTTGAGCTTGAAGGGCTTTGGGTGTCATATCCTTCACACATTATGTACTTCAATGTTATGCAGAACTTTGTGTTTTTAAAACTAGACTTTTTTTCAAAAAACAATAGTGGCAGTGGTTCTTAATTTCATTATTGTTGTTCTTTCATCTCTAGCACTGATTCATTTGTCATATCCTTTAAGGTGCCATTGGATTATTCACTGAAAGCGTATCTAGAAGTGATGTTCCTGAATCCACAGATGAAAATAACTATCCAAGGGTCTCTGGTAAATACTCTTATGCCATATATCTTTATGTTGTAACATGTTGTATTCACGTTTCATCTTTTTTTTTCTAGGTCATAACTCGCCATTTGGAAAATACTCTTGATAAGACATCTATTATGTCTGGTAAAATCATGGGAAGGACCATACAGCTAACACTCGGGAGGAGTAATGTAGAATGGGGTAGAGTGAACTGCAGGATGTTCTTGTATTGGCATGGTCGACTAATAGTGGTGAGATTAATCACTATTGTATTAAATCACACATACTTGTCTATTTTCATTTAGCTATATTCCATCCATGGTTCCTCCATGATCCATATTCCACACTAGAATTAGCCAGTCATCACATCCCCGCAACACTTCTGTTTGATTAGATTGCACAAATAGTTTCTTCCATTACTTTCTATGGCCGAGAGGGTGAAAGAATTTTAGCCGGATCTTTCGAGACATGGAAAACTAGCTGATGCTAGAAACTATTTGCAGGAGCTGGATTGAACTTTAGTGTTTACATCACAAGCAATATATGTTCGTTTTGTCTCAGCAAGCTTTTTTCCCCTCTTTGTCATGCATTTTGTATTTGTTGTGACTTGATTTTGTGTTCTCTTCCCAGGCTTACAAACGAGTTGGAGGGCAAAAGTACAGTGCCGACATAGGGCGTGGGATAATTGGAGTTGCAGATGTTACTGCCCTCATTGTATGACCTATTTTTCATGTTCTTTGGTCTTCTTTTTCCTACTCCAGTTCCTATATAAACTTATTGGCGTATTTTTTCAGGATAACGAAGATGGTAATACTTGGGTTCTTAACAGCAAGCAAGGGTTTCAAGATTGTGAAATGTATGTCAAATTGGAGGAGTGGCTCGGGAGAAAAGCAGATCAATATTGGGATACACATTTTGACAAGCTTGAATTGGTATGGCTGTATGATTTACTTTATATTGGAATATGTCTTGCACATATTTTGTCATTCAGTACATTATGGAATTTATGCATTGAAAAGACAAGAATGAAAATATACCGGTAGGTTATAACTCTGTATGCCATAGGGTTTTTTTTTAGAAAAGGTTTGTAGTAGACAACTCTAGATCATGCTTTTACGGAGAAAAAAAATATGTTATCATTCATTCATTTGAAACTAATATAAGTATTAGTCATGATGAGAAGGGGTGGCAAATCGGCTATTGTTGGACACTGTGATTTATCCATTCACGGCATCATGATATGAAGACAACCAAAAACCTATTTGTTACTATGCATTTAAAATCTACCAGGTATTTTTGGTAAATACGGTAATTTAAATACAAATTAATGTGGATGTGATATGCACATACCTATTTTCTGCTTAAAATACATACATACATATCTACATGTATGTAATCATGCTATCTTCTTGCATCTTCGTTCTAAAAACAAATGTAATCATGCTATCAGGGGTTTACTGTCTGCAGGGTCTCAAGAGCTAAATGTTTATCATATACATCCAAGTTCTCAGTTTACCTTCCGTATAGTTCCATATTATTCCAAAGGATTGTGTTTACACATTTCAAGCATTATTCACCCTAGTTAATTTTCTTCATCCAGAGTGAAAGGGGTGAGCACACTGAGGTTGGTAAAGACTGGGTTCAGTGCGACAGTTGTCGTAAATGGAGAATGCTCCACCCCGACTTCAGTACAGAGTCTCTACCGTCTGAATGGTCTCTATGCAAAATTCAAACTTTTCAGCTTGCAACATAGCATTCAGGGATTTTCTTTAAAGCTTACAGCTTGCACACCTTGGCCACCGTGACCATGGTTTTAAGTTTTTTGTTTGAACGATTGCCTTGGAAAAAACTTTTTGACAGGTCTGAACTCGGAAGTGTTGATTTTTTTTTTTTTAGAAAAGCAGGATTACCTCCGGCCTCTCCATCAGCAGCATGATGCATACGGCCACTTTATTAAAGTTGCGAAAAACAAATAGTGTGCGAGTCCAAATATGCTCCGAATGAGCGAGGTTATAATAATTGAATAACGAAAAAAGCCACAACTGGCAAAAATAGACCTAGATGTCTAACCATATATTCTATTAGTGGACCGCCATCCAAACCGGTTGAATATAGCCCACGCTGCCATCTCTCATCGGACACACCCAGTAACCAAAGGCTCCTTGGTCTTCGCAGGAATGAGTAACGACCACGTACGGATCAACGCCGACGCCCTGTGTAATACCTGCAAGAAATGTACATGTGTTGCCTTGTTAAAAACCAAATTATTCCTGCAATTCCATATAAACCATAGTAGTGTAAACACAAATGCGTATATGTGCAGCAATATGAGATTCAACTCCGTTAAGCCATGTGTCAAATAACGTGTCAATGCTATCCGGAAGGGCAATATTAAAGGTAACCCAGACCGTTTGCCATAATAGTTTTTCTAGCGGGTATTAGAGAAAAAGGTTGTTTGATTGTTTCCTTTTGTTGACAGAGGCAGCATTTAGTGTTTCCTGGCCAGTTGCGCTTAGCCAGATTGTCCTTAACGAGATTCATCTTCTTGTGAACAAACCACATGAAGACTTTGATCCTCAAAGGAACCTTGACCTTCCAAACATGTTTTGAGTTAGATAATTCCGTTGTATCAATAAGGTCAAGGTACATGGATTTGACTGTGAATACACCTGAAGCTGTGAGCTTTCAAAAAATCCTATCAGGCTCCTTCGATAATTGTATCTTCATAAGACGATTAACTAAATGCAGCCACGCTGTCCACCGATGGCCTATCAGTGTTTGACGAAACTGAATATTTAGTGGGAGGGATTGTAGTATTGTGGCCACATACGCATCCTTACGTTGCACAATATTGTAAAGGGCTGGATATTGTACAGCCAAGGGAGTCTCCCCCGGCCATGTATCCTTTCAAAATCTGGTAGTACAACTCGGAAGTGTTGATGTTGTGGAATTTCAGGTTTTGTCACATGCCACCTTTCAATGGAAAATGTGAGATTGCACAGCAACAGATGGAAGTTGGGGTGATCACAGTTTCCGCAAAGAGATCTGGCCACAGTAAGGTAGCCCAGCCGGAGGTTCAAGGATTCAGTGACGATGAAGATGCCAAGGTAACTAAAAGCGATCCGAAGCTTGTGTGTTCTGCATCCTGTTTTCTTCAAAGGGCCCCTGTTTTTTTCAATTGGTTTTCCTTACACAAGCTAATGATATGCCATCAGATGATCCAGAAGATTATTTAGTACAAGCCGATTCGGGTACGCCCCGGGGCCCTTTGAAGAGGCTGACGAGGGGTTATAAGGAGAGCAACTGCAAGAAGCAGCGCGATGAGTGAATGACAATGGGTGGTAAAAGACGCCGCCTTTTTTTTCTTTTTCTGACCATAGCATTGAGGATTTCATGCGTCGTTTCGCTGGCTGACGCCATTTTTTCGTTTTCACGTGCTTGAAGGGGTGGAAGTGGAGGTGCAGCTGTGTGCTAGAGTGGCTATCTACTCTGCTCTGAAGCTCCATGCGGGGTCATGCATGGCTACCCTGCTGTATAGTTTTTGAAGGACTTGACGGCTTCCCAGTTTTTCTTAATCTGACCACAAGTAACTGGTACCAAGATATTAGAAACGGAACGCTTTTGGTGCGTTTACCGTTGGACTCTTTAGACTGAAAAATGTGTTCTTAACAAACTGATTGGACTGTTTGTTTCTAATTGGCGTGTACTGTCTTTTAGCTGGTTGTGGTTGGGCGCGTACTGATGTGTGGCATAGACTAAACAAACAAAATTCTTCTTAAACTAAGTGGTACATTGCCGTGTATTGTCTTAGAAGGGAGCTTGACTGTAAGACTCATCCGTCGAGATTGAGCCGATGTTTCTTTAGATTGACAAAGTCCATCTTTAAATTAAACCCATTAATCTATTACCTACTAATAAGGACTGTGCGTTTCTCTAGGTTTTGGTCCGTTCACATATTAATTAAGCTATTTATATTAAATAATATGTTAATTAAGTGGTATGTTCATTAATCTAGTTATATCGAGTGTTATATTAATTAAGTGGTATGTTCATTAAGCTAGTTATATTGAGTGTTATGTTAATTAATTTTTCAATTATGTTAAATGGTTTTCACATATTTTGTGAAAAGAAGGTTGTGAGTTTCATTATTGTTTGGGCATAACAGTGCCACCCAGAATAATTGTTGAGTTCTGCAAACATGACAAGCAATTCCTTTAAAATGTCTATCCGCAGGATTAACTGTCCGGACCGAGGGGGTAATTAATGTACTAATGTGAAGTCTATGCTTTGCCGCTTATCTCTTAGTAGTTAGTACACTGGTAAAACTAGAAAGTATTTAATGAAAACCTACCACATTTCATTGAACTATAGCTGCAAACTATCACTTTAGAAATTTATGCCGAAAACTATCACTTTTTCACTAATCTTTGACTAAAAACTACCGTGACTGGAAAGTGCCATTTTCAGCTCGTTTAAACTCGATTATGACGGGGTTCGCCCACACGCCAGAACTGAAAAAAGTCAACATCATTAAGTTTGACCATCAACATATGAGGCCCGCATGCCATTTCTATGTCCTTCCTCTATAATTCACCATGGAGGAAGAACATGAGTAGTCCCCGTCGTCGTTGGCGAATGTCGGCAAGAGGGACGACGGAGACCAACCATCGTCGGTCGCTCCGGCGGCACCAGCTCCGCCATGGGCGCCAGCAACAGGTATCGATGAGGCGGCGATGCTTGACGTGTCCTCTTGGTTGAGCGGAGGCAGCGGCGGCGCAGGTCAACAAGGCGGTGGGGGTGAAGATTTTGGCCAGGTCCGACGAGAAGGCGGGGCAGCAGAGGTTGGGGAAGGCAGATCCAACAGGGGAGATGTCCCGCCGTCGAGCAGGTGCGGCGGCACGATGGAGGCATCTCTCTGTAGAACGGAGGAGAGAGAGGTTAGGGAGGGAGGGAGAGAATCGTGGGAGAGAGAGAGAGGGAGTGGTGGAGAGGAGCGGTGGCGATGTCCAAAGGCGAGCGGGGAGGCGTAGTTGGGGGTGCTAGTCATAGCCGCCGCTACGCCTAGGATCGAGCTCGAGCTCAGCCATGGTTGTGTCTAACGAGATTTTTTTTCTGAGTTGACCATGTCATTACTAATTAGTTTAGGGTTGGATGGGCCACTGTCAACCGGGTGCATGTGGTCAGATTAGTCTAACCACTAATTAGTTTAGGTTTAAGTCAACAAGTAAATTTATAGAAAGTTAAAAATTGAGAAGATTAATTGAAACTGACATGTGGGGCCCACATATCATAACGGTCAACATAAGGGTCAATCTAAAGGAGTTGCTATTGTGCCACGTCGACGCTTACATGTGGGCCCAAACAATCATAAACGCGTTTAAAAGAGAGGGATTGGGCATTTTCCAAATATGGTAGTTTTTAGTCAAGGATTAGTGAAAGTGGTAGTTTTTGGAACAAACTTGTAAAGTGGTAGTTTGTAGGCACGGTTCGATGAAATATGGTAGTTTTTTGTTAAATACTTAAACTGCATTCCATGTGATTACGAGGTGGTAGATTTACCCTTCCCACTTTTCTGGTATTATTTCATAACTTTCCTCGGCCTCCTTCATCTAGGGCCGCTTAGCGAAAAACTTTTGTGTTTCTTCCTTCAATTTCGTATGGACCTTTGTTGTTAGTGAGGAAAAATCTTGTTCGGTTCAATGTAGCTCTCTCAAAAGATGTGAAAAGAAACTTTGGCATGTCATAAGATGCAACCAACCAAAGGAAGACATAGCCAAAAGATTTAGCTGGGTAACTAAAGAATCAAAAGAAATCTCCCATGCATCGGCTTGGAGGCATCATCTCACCCAGCACCGGCAGCCTCACCGAGTCCACCTCCACCTCCCGGCACTACACATCAACAACCGTTCGACCAAGCCGGTTGTCGTGGCTTTAAAGACCCCAGCCACCACACCGTCGCTGGTGAAAGAGCATGGTGCCCTCATGTGTGGTTTTGGTAATTGATGACATTCTCTATGGACTAATGGTTGCCTTGTGTTATATTCAAAGGATTTGTCCATAGGCATTTCTTGAAGTCCACTTGTTTCTTTCAAGGACTTTATGTGATGACCAAGGTGGTATTCATGGATTTATCCAAAGTTTGGTCATGTGTTAGTTGAGCTTATTGCAAGCACGTCTTGAAGAAGAAGATTGTGTGAACATTCATGCTTACCTTCAAGACATCATCTTTATGAAGAGAGAATATAGGATACAAGGTGTATCATGACTAAGGTAACGAGTGATTCAAGTTGATCAACACACAAAGCGTAGAAGATGTACCAAGTGTGGTCAAGTGATATCATGGTATGGTAAGTATTGTCCATCATGATTTTGTGTACTAACCCATGAGATTTGTGAGTGTACTTTGTGGGTTTAGGTATGTTTCCATGGGCATGCATCAAAAGGAAGATCACATACAACCCAGGAGGATGACATCAACTGGCGATCATTATCAAGGTTGCGGTGTGCAAGTTCAAGTGAAGCATCATGAAGAGATCACATGCTCGAAGCTTGCTGACCATTATGGTTATAATGCACATGTGAAGATGTGTTGAAGAGAGGCTCATCCATAGTGTTGTATGGGGGATCAATCTATTAGTCTTCGTTGACCTGGCACAATCAAGAAAGCTGGTCCATCTTGAGAAGGACAAGATCGTCATCATCTAGCTCAAGTGGATTATGCGCAAGACAAAGGTTTGTCATTTATATGTTTTCCATTTTACCGGTCTCATGGTGGTAGCTGGGAAACCAGGATATAGGATTAACAGTCATACTACCAAGGGGGGTCTTGAGTGAGTATCTTGATCATATCATTCGTTGAGAGCTCAAACCATTGCATTCTTGGCATCATCATCTTTCTTGGTTCTTGTTTTGCTTTTCACTATGTGATTTTTGGAGATTATGGTCTTCATCGTGATAAGCTCAAGCTCGTCGAAAAAGGATAGATCTTGTCATCCTTTATCCAACAAGCTTGAGTTTGTTCAATTCGGAGTCCATATGCAGTAGCTATAGTTGTTTTAGTATTGGAGCATCCTTATGTTTTGCTTAGTAACTTTTCAGCTCTAAGCGGTAGTACTGCTCCCCGAGCGGTAGTACCACTTATAAGCGGTAGTAGAGTGGTAGTCAAGCGGTAGTACTTCTTATAAGAGGTACTACCGGCCAGCTACTTCCGCTGCTATACTTCCACTCATATTTATGCTTCTGGAACTCGTCAAGAACTTCGCGGTAGTAGAGAGCGGTAGTACCTCCCCGAGTGGTAGTACCTTTTATAAGCGGTACTACCTCCCTGAGCGGTGGTACCTCTTATAAGCGGTAGTACCTCTATGACGGACTTTTTTTTGTCTCGTTGGGCTATTTTCACCATGCTAAGCGGTAGTATCGCTTCCCTGAGCGGTAGTACCGCTTGATCACGACTTGTGGGCATAACAGTTGGATTCGGGGGAGGCTATTTAAGGGGGCCTTCTTCCCCAATGGTCTCTATATCTTTAGCTCGTCTTTGTTCCCCCATTGTTGACCTTCTTTGAGCTTGTATGTCTCAATCCGTCCAATGATTCTTGCTAGTTCTTGAGGGAAAAGAGAGAGGAGATCTAGATTTACATTTCCACCAATCACTTTCTCCTCTATGTGAGGGGAACCCCTTGGGTCTAGATCTTGGAATATTTGTGTTTTCCTTGTTCTTCCTCTCATATTCCTCCATAGCTTTTGTTGTTGTGGTGGGATTTGGGAGTGAGGGACTTGAGCACTTCGTGTGTTTTTGCCATTGCATTAGTTGCATCGGTTTGAGTCTCGCTCCTTACTCTTGGGTGTTTGGGCACCCTAGAGCTTGTGCCTCTTGGGTGCTTGGGTGCCCTAGACGGTTGGTGCTATCTTGGAGCTTAATCATTGTGGTGTAAGGCTCCGGGAAAGCGTCGGGGTCTCCAATTAAGTTGTGGAGATAGCCCCGAGCAATTTGTACGGGTTCCGGTGATTGTCCCCAAGGGTTACCAAAGTGTACGGGTTCGGTGATCTCCCCCAATGGTTGCCATTTGTACGGGTTCGGTGAGTGGAATCACGGCATATTGCATTGTGCGAGGACGTGAGGAGATTACGATGGCCCTAGTGGCTTCTTGGGAAGCATTGTACCTCCACACTGCTCCAAACGGAGATTAGCATGTACAAGGGTGTGAACTTCGCGATACATCGTCGTCTTTGTATGCCTTCACTACTAGGAGAAAGCTTAGTAGTAGCACTGGAATTACCCTTAGTAGCGCTGGTGGTAGCGCTACTACTAAGGCGCTACAGCTAAGTTATAACAGTAGCGTTGGAAAACCAGCACCACTGGTTAGGGTTAGCAGTAGTGCTCGAAAAAACCAGCGCTACTGATAAACCAACGCTGCCACTAGATGACTACCAGCGCTACTGCTAATATTCCTACTTTCAAAGATTACATTCCCCCCTACGTATTTGTCCATGCTCTGTACAGTAGTTTCATCATATGACAACATCAATAATTATTGTGCCAACAACTACAATTAGATTAAACTGCATGGATGCAAGTGATCGTGTTGAATTAGAAGAAAATATGATGTTGCCAATCACAACATCATATTTTCCTCTAACTCAACATGATCACTTGCATCCATCCACCTTAATCAAATATATGTCATATAACTCAACATCATCTTACTCATCTAACAACTCATCATCATCTTAGTCATACCAAGTTAAAATCTTATAAAACAGACAAACATCATAATAGTAATCATCCTAATCGATCATATAAGTTAACTAAACTTTTCTCTCATAGGACCTAGTCCTGCCTCCTAGGTAAAATGACATAACACAAAATAACATCTATGTCTCCATGATGAAACAAAGAGATCTAATGGTCTCCAACTTGTGACTTGTGATCCTTCTTTATTTCTCTCCATGCTTCAATTTGGAGCCTCTTAGGTGGTTTGCGCTCACTCAAATATACAAAAGAGAACTGGGGCCTCATAGGGTTTTTAATTGTCATATTACCTTCATCATGCATCAACGGATGCACAACTTCATTTGGCAGTTTCTGTTGAATAACATAATAATAGCCTAGTTAGCAATATAATCAACACCATTTACGCAATAGTAGTGTACTTAATAATTCTTACAAAGACATTTCGGCGAATGTCATCCTCCCTCAACCTATGCACTACTGGCATGTAAAGTGTATAATTTGAGCCAGTTTCCAAATTATACGGGAAGATCTTCCTACCAACTAGGACGCCAATAATAAAGTTGATAAGAACATCCTTCTCCTCCCAAGTTAGATGTGATCTATAAGTGTAGTATGTCTTGTCAACTATTTGTTGTGTTTCACTCGAAGAAACGAAATAAGCTGTAAATTATAAATTAACAAATTTAGTGTGGATGAACACCAACTATTTTTAAATATAGAATGCAAATTACTTGACAAATATGCATGGTTGACAAACTCACATGGAGGTAAAACAGGAAGCATATCGACATCCACCCAAATGTCGATGTTACCTTCAATATGATCTTCAGGACGAAGATCGAAGGTTATTTCCATATCCTCCTGAAATCCATATGCCTTGCAAAGAACTTCCCAATTTGAGCACCCTAATTCTGTGTTATTAAGTGCATTCATTACTTTTACCAGAAATGTGTGACCATGTTTAGTCCTCAGGTTGGCTATCCTCGTCTCGAAACTCTCATGCTCTTTGAAACCGAGCCTCTCCAAGAAATACCGTCTTTAATGACAGGGGATGAACTAGTCGAATTGTATAAAACAGAAATTACGCATTGAAGCAAAGAAACAGAAGTCATGCTAAATTACGAAAAAACACTTGTCGTCATTGTTGCGTACCATAGAAACATCGAAGGTCTCGTCCAGCTTGATGGTGAAGAACATGTCGTCTCGCAGGCCAGGCTTGTCGCAAAGATCCTTATCTTTACCGCAAAATTCACACGCTTGGATCCTATCATCGTCTGATGACGACGGTATTTCCTATGTTCATGATTCAAAAATTATGGCACGCTTGGATCATAATGCGTGTGTGACTTTCGGTCCATCGAGGTTTTCCTTAAATAACTCTCATATCTCATGGTGTGTTGGTGCGCACTCTCTCACACTAATATGGTGGTGTATATATGTTGGTGGACACTCTCTCATAGTAATAGTTCGATCGTCGGTGATGGACGCCCCCCATCTTCTCTCCTTGCACATTATACCGACGAATATATCGCAAAGAAGAGAAGATGAGGAGGCGCCCCCCACAACAACAGTCGGGATTCCTTCATCAAGAACACGCATGAAAGTCACACAAGAAGCAACGACAGACCGAAAGTCACACACGCATTATACTGATAAAATATCACTAATACATTCATAATGAACTCGAATGTAATATCATCTCGAATAATTCATCATATAATATCATCTCAAATAATCCATCACCAATACAGTTAATGTATCATCAAAAAATAACTAATACATCTCGAATATTATCATATAAGATCACTAACACAGATCGAATATCCTAGAATCCAAAGTGGAGGACGGTGAACTCGGTTCACTAGCGGTCTCTGAGTCGCTGGCGGTGGACACCCAAAGATAAGGAACCACCACCGGATCATAACTCGGGTGAGATCCCTGAAGAACCTGCCAGGTATTGGAGAACCCGACATCCAATGCCGACATATAGCGATGGACGTGCTCATCCTCCTCCCTGACACGGCGACGTACCACCTCTGGGGGGGCGCTCCCTCTGCATCAAAAGTGGCCCACGCGACCGCCACCAAAGAATCTCTGGGTCGATGACGAGACCAGGATTCCTCACCAAGCTCCGAGCTCGGGAAGGTAGCACCTCCCAGTGCCAGCTCGGCGGAGCCCAGTCCCGAACATTGTGCCTCTCAAGGATGTTGACATCGACTCGACACCGACGAGGATGTGGGCCAGACATCGTCGACGTCGACACAAATTCCTATGACAACATTTTCTTATCATTTAACCACTAATTTTTTAAACTCATTTTAGACTCAGCTTGACTCGATATGCCTACTTTCTAGCATAAGTCATGCCAAAATTTCGACATGAACTTTGCTAAAAAGTGGACATATTGAGCGCCTGAAATTCATAAAATGATTCAACATTCCGGCGAAACATAGGCCACTCGAATCATTTACCCTATGAACAACAAAAGGCCACTTGGGCACATGCTAGTCCTCTGTAAAATATTTGTGCTATGCATGAGAGAGAGAGAGAGGAGGGGTAGGGGCTTACATAAGATGGCTCCGGTGGTGGCGAGGGAGGCAGGGGCGTCTCCGGTGACGGTGAGGGAGGCAGTGATGGCGAGGGAGGCAACGGCATCGAGGGCGGCTCCGGTGGCGTCGACGGTGTGCGGCTCTGAAGGCTCTGGGGGCGTCGACGTCGGCAGGAGACGGCGGCCAAGTGGGGCGACGGCGCATGGTGCGACTGGCGAGGGATTTGAGGGAGAAGTGGTGGCCGAAGGGGAGAGAAACCGTGCGGGGGGGGGGTAAATCAACCGTACACCCATAGCAGTAGCAATGGTCCAACGACAAGTGCTACTACTACGGCTGTAGCAGTAGCGGTGGTTTTGGAGAGCCGCTACAACTATAGGTAGCCACTGGCGGTGGCGCCGGGACCACTTATCAGTAGCGCTGGTTAGCTAGCCAGCGCTGTTGATACGTTTCTACTTATAGCATTGGTGTGTATCCAGCGTTGCTACTACCTAACAATAACGTTTTTCCTATATCCAACGCTACTGCTAAAATCCTTTCTATAGGCTTTCTCGTAGTAGTGCTTGGTTACCTCTTAACCCGAGCCCTTGACTTATGCACTTTACTTTGTGATAGCCTTATTGTTTCTTGTTATATATCTTGCTATCACTTAGTTGTTTGCCTTGCTTAACATAAGTTGTTGATAAATATAGATAAGCCTAGTTATTTTAGGTTTTGTGTTTCACTAATTAAACACTAGTTTTATTCCATGTTTTTTCAAACGTAAACCATAATTATTTTAAAATACGTATTCATCCCTCCTATATGCATCATCCACGTTCTTTCCGCCCGTTCAAGGACTCCGTCCCCCACAACCTCCGATGAAGCTTCTTGGGAAGAAGCCACGAGCACACAAGATATATACTGTAATAGGTATGTATAATCCTATTAAAGTCATCTCATGCTTTCCTATTTGATATTTGTGTGTTTGTAGGGCTGATTGCCGCTAGTTGGTAAAAGAATTCGTCCTTCTACGTGATATTTAGATAGAATCAAATCTCATATACATACATCCAAATTCAGTCACGATTTCTTTGACATCGAATATTATTGCCGATAGAGGAGCAGCCCTTGTAATTTCTTTGCATATGCAATTTGTTTCTCTGCAAGGCGATTTAGACGCTACTTAATTTGCATGTACTTAACCTCTCAGTCTTTTTTTTACCGAAAAAGGGCTACCCCGCTTTGTATTCCAAAGCAACCAACACCGAGTACATAGATGGCTGAGACGAGCAGCACAACAAGTCAAAGGAAAAAAAAGAAAAAACAAATGCCAACCACGGCAGTTTGGCAAAGCGTAGAAGACCCACCACCGCGGCGCCCACCGGAAACAAACCACCACAGTCCAAGGCTCCGAACCGTCGCGTACCAAGCAGCACCTCCAAGAAGGAATGCGACGCCGATGACGCTGCTGCCCGGACGAGTCCTAGGGTTTCCCCCGGCACGCGGAGGGAGGTGGGGATGGATACCACCGACACCCTCCAGGATGGAATGGTGGCACCCGCAGGTGTCGCCGCATCGGGGCCACAGCCGGCAAGGATTTCTCCCGCACTCCAAACCCAGCCACCCAAACGGATGGAGCCGACCCGCCAAACCGTCGCCCACCACCATGCGCCAACACAGAAGCGCCTTCGCCCATGTCGCCTCACTACAAACACCACCACGAGGCAAAGAGGACCGGAGAGAAGCACACCACGATGGGAGCAGCAACCCCGAAGCCGAGCGGGAGGGAACCACCTCCACCGCCGTCGTGCGGGAGGCCTCTGCCTCCGGCACTGTCACGGTCACCGTCCGGACGCGGCAGCGGGGCATGCCGGGCCACCCCTGGCCCAGCCAGGCCTGAAGCGGGCCCGTTAAGCCCTGTCGGCCACGCTGCAGCAGGCCGGCGCCAGCGCTGCCAGCACCCAGCCGCACGTCACGTCTCCCCCGCCTCTCGAAAGCCACGCCAGAGATCATCCTCGCCGCCGGCCAGCCCAGGCCCAGATCTGGGTCGAGCGGGCATCGTCAGATCACGCCGCCGTGCCGCCAACGGCGGCGTCGCTGCCTAGCCGCTCGCCTGGGTCATGCCACGGAACCCTGCCGCCACCTAAGTGCAGCTCCGCCCATGCCGGAGAGCGACCGGGAGGGGAAGGGCAGGGAGGCCGCCGCCACCAGCAGCCCCGGGGCCAAGCCGGTCGCGGGCGCCGGTGGCAGGAAGGGAGGAGGGAGGTCGCGCGGTCGGTCGCCCGCGGGGGGGGGGGGGGGGGGCGGTCGCGGGAGGAGGGGCTAGACGGCATACACCATGCAAGTTGCCTTAAGTTCTGTTTGTAATACCCGTTTGTCGGTTGTCGGTTGGGCCTCTCTTGCTCTGATATCAATTGTTGGCGGCGCCTCTCGTAGCCCCTCTCTTCTTCTTCCTCAAGCTGCCTCACACGACTCTCCTGTGGTTTGTTTCTCTCTTCTTCTCTAAAGAACACAAGAACACACACACATATGAAACTCTACACACACGCACCAAGGAAAATGCCCAACCAACGAGGCATTCTCTCCTTGGTGTACCACAATGACTACATTGTTTTTGCCTCAGCCCTCACGGCTTCCTTTTCATTGATCAATATTCAGGCGCTGCGGCCATGAAGTCACGCCAGTAACCGGCCTACATGTTCGGCCACTGACCAACTAATCCGTGACCACTTCTACATTCACTAACACACTAACTCCGTACGTGAAGCGAGCTAACAAACCACATGCATCTAACAACTCAGTAGCTACATGCATGGTCCCGATCTTATCTAATATTGTAGCTGATATGTTGACGGCTCTAATAGGTCGCGCAAAGGAAAAGGATCTAGTACGAGGGCTAGTTCCGTATCTTGTGGATGGAGGGGTATCCATTCTACAATATGTGAACGATACAATTTTGTTCATGGATCATGATTTTGCAAAGGCAGAAATATAAAGTTGATCTTATGTTTATTTGAACAACTGTCAGGCCTCAAAATCAATTTCAAAAAGAGCGAATTGTTCTGTTTTGAACATGCCAAAGACGAACAAGATGCATATAAGCAGTTATTTGGTTGCGAGATGGGATCACTTCCATTTAACTACTTGGGTATTCCTATACATCATCGAAAATTAACTAACAAAGAATGAAAATGTATAGAGGACAGATTCGAAAAGAGACTAAGTTGCTAAAAGGGTAAACTTATGTCATATGGTGGGCGGCTAGTATTAATAAATTCAGTATTAACAAGCTTGCCGATGTTCTTACTATTATTCTTTGAAGTATCGATAGGGGTACGGAAAAGACCTGGTTTCTATAGATCTAGATTCTTCTGGCAAAGTGATGACACCAAGAAGAAATATAGATTGGCTAAATGTGATATGATGTGTAGACCTAAGGACCGGGATGGGCTCGAAATTGAAAATCTACACATTAAGAACGAATGTTTATTGAGCAAATGGCTATTTAGACTTTCAGTGGAGACGGAAGGTACGTGAGTACAAATTTTACGCAATAAGTACCTACAAAACAAGATTTTGGCTCAAGTTACAGTGAAACATTCAGACTCACCGTTGTGGAAAGGCCTAATGAGAACAAAAGATGTTTTTTCATAGGGTCAAGTTTCACATTGGAGATGGTAACACAACAAGGTTTTGGAAAGATACGTGGTTAGGGGGCACGCCCTTAGCTACACAGTATCCGGCTTTATATAATATTGGAGGCTTTCGTGGCTACAATAATGAACACGGATCCTCTTAATATCTAATTTAGGAGATCACTGGTAGGAGAACGGTGAAATGCGTGGCTTCATTTGGTGCGACGATTGATGGAAGTTCAGTTGTCGGATCAACCAGACACAATTTGTTGGAAATTAACTACAAATGTTAGTTTTTCCATAAAATCAATGTATCTGGATCTTATCAATGTCGGATTGATACGTACTTCTTCACATATTTGGAAGATTAAAGTGTTGTTCAAAATTAAGATTTTCATGTGGTTTGTATACAAAGGAGTGATTCTTACAAAAGACAACTTGCCTAAACGGAATAGGGTAGGAAATGCTAGATGTTGCTTTTGCGACCACAACGAGACTATCAAACACCTCTTTATTGGATGTCCTTTGGCTAGGCTGCTATGCCGCACGATCCATATAGCATTTAATATTAATCCTCCAACAAGTTTGAACGCGTTATTTGGGACGTGGCTCAATGGAGTAGATACCATTACAGCTAGACACATTCGAGTGGGAGTTTGTGCCATGCTTTGGGTTATATGGAACTCGAGAAATGATATGATATTTAACAAAAAGATATTCAAAAAAAAATTGCAGGTTATCTACAGAGCTACTGCTTGGATCCGTATGTGGTCGTTACTCACACCTGCGGAGTCCAGCGAGATTATGGTTATTGGATGCATTCGGTGGGAGACGGTAGCATTGGATATCTTCAACCGATATAGATGGCGGCACACTAATAGGCTAGGTATTTAGTCATCATGGTCTATCTGTTGCTGGCCAATTGAGGCATGTAGTTTTTATTGTTTTCACTATACACTATTTGCTCTCTTGGAATTGTTAACCTGTTACATACTTTATTTGGTTAATAAAACGGCTACATGCATCATCATGATGCAAAGACCAGGGAAAATTCTCCTTTTAAAACAAAAAAGCTACATGCATGGTCATGCAGGACTTGGGCAATGACTTGCCGAATCACCCGGCTCCTAGGGTGTGTTTGGTTCAAGTCCTGAGACAGATTGGCCTGGCCTGGAAGCTTCCTGAGATGTTCCTGGATGGTGTTTGGTTGTCAACCTGGAATCTCAGACACATGCCTGGCATGGTGGTCGCCTGCATCTTGATTAGCCTGGCCAGTTCACAGGCAACTTGTTTAGCCTGTACCAGGTGGATGGAACTGGACGCCTGGGTTCCAGGCATCTTGTTTAGCTTGTACTTAATACATGCATGTTGTACGCTTTGTCCCATTAGACTGCCAATTTATAATTTTTTTAATGTTTAAACATCTCTTCCAGTCCAGGATTCCAACCAAACAGCACATACACACACATGCCTGGCCAGGCAGATTTCTTCTTTTTCCCAGGCCAACACCAGGCATTGATTTTTTTTCCAGGCATGAAGTGAACCAAACACACCCTTAGTCGTGCAGCCCCTCATGCTCCAACTTCCTCGCGTCTTGCCGCTTCTCATGACAATACCGAATCACGTAACACCATTGACATTTCATCATACTCGTCGCATCGCATGGCAGTTTGGCATCTCGCCTACGTCGAGCACAACTGTAGCTTCACCTGACACCTGATAATCTAGACTAAACTACATGATGTGCACACATGCACGTGCACAAAGCATATGACAAAATTATTTTCAACATCCTCCACCATTTCACTTCCTCTCCGAGCTCAGCTTGATCCACTTCCAGCCGTCTTCCGTCCTTCGTGAGTCCGTCGACCTCCCCGCAGTGAACTTCAACCGTCCACGAGCTTGATCCACCACGCTAGCAGCTCGCCTCGAAGCATCTCTAGTGGCTTAAATTTGATAGTCTATATCTTCATATAGACAATGGTCTAAATTTTTTTGAATTTAGACAACCTCTGTTTTCTAGCGGATTGTCTAAATTTGATAGTGTATATTTTCAACGGCTCTATTTCAGTGGGATATATACATAGCAGCAATATATAGAAATTATGTCTAGATATATCGCAGCTCGCTTGCTGCTGCTGCGTCGAGCAGGAGGAAGGCGCTGGTCGATCCATCCCTCACTCGATCCCCCCCCCCTAGATCCGTTCCTGTCACTCGATCCATCCCTCTTCCGCCGGCCTGAGCGCCCCTCGATCCATCCCTCTGCCGTCGGCCTGAGCGCCCCCCCCCCCCCACCACCACCCCGCGCCGCCGCCGGCCTGAGCGCCCCTCGATCCATCCCTCTGTCGTCGGCCCGAGCGCCTCCCCCCCCCCTCACCCATCCCGCGCCGCCGCCGGCCTGAGCGCCCGGCCGCCCGCATCGACCCGGGGGCCGGCCGTTCTAGGCAATAGCGGAGGCGTCCCCCACCGGCAAGCGGCACATCGAGCCGGGACGGCGCCGGCGCCAGTGCGCCCTCCCCTGTCCCAAGCGTGGCGCCTTCCCATGCCCCATCCCCGTTGCCCGCTCGCGCCCTCTCCTCGTCGTGGCTCGGTTGTCCAAATGTGGACAACCGGTAGCGATTTTGATGGTTGTGTAAAATTTAAACTACCACATAGACAAGCCACTAGAGACGTTTTTTGACCTCTGGTAGTCTATATTTGGTATAGACTACCACATAGACAAGCCACTAGAGATGCTCTCACCGTTCAATCCAAGGTATGGCCGCAGATCGATATTGTAATATATAACAAATCAGTATCATCTTTTTAGACGAGTTTGTCTCCATTAATTTAATGGGATCCGGAATACTACTTTTTATCAGATAAAGGACAAACATTCATCTGTTTCTTCTCGCTCCCTTGCAAACAAATCCATGGACTTTATTTCACCTTAACCAATTAAAAACATACATGTCTTTTAATTCATAGGTTCGTTTTTGAAATAATTTATATATTCAAACTCGTGACAGCAAAACCTTTAGAACTAGACCAACCTTGGATACATTTTAAACACATTTAAATATCAACATTTCACATTTTGTATGTAAGAAAAACCATTCCACTTGAAAAACGTGAAACCAATCTATATCACTTGAAGCCGATATAAGCCAAATATGAAACAGAAATGTCAACTTATGAAACTGATTTTTTTTTTGGAAAAGTGCAACAGTTTATTTCAAAGAGCCAAACACGTCAGTGATAAGTGAGATGTAGGTCCTGAATTGTGAAACAATAAGCACAAAAAATAACATTGTAATGTATAAATGTGAAACTGATTACTTGAAAATGTGAAATAATTTATTTCGAAAGAATGAAAATAGGTTAGTTGAGAAATGTGCAATTGAAATAAATGTTTTTCGTGAAACAAGTTAGTGAAAAGTGAAATGTAAGTTCTAAATTATGAAATAGTAACCACAAAAAGTGAAATTGTAATATATCAATGTGAAATTGATTATCTAAAAATAGGTTATTTTGAGAAATGTACAATTCAAATAGATATTTTTTGTGAAATAAGCTAGTGAAAAGTGAAATGTAGGTTTTGGATTGTGAAATAGTAACCACAGAAAATGAATTTGTAATGTATCATTGTGAACGTAGTTATTTGAAAATGTGAAACAATTTATTTTAAAAGAGTGAAATAGGTAATTTGGAAATTTTACAAATGAAATAGATATTATTTTTGTGAAATAGGCCAGTAAAAAGTGAAATGTACATTCAGAATTGTGAAATAGTAAACACAAAAAGTGAAATTGTAATACATCGTTCTGAAACTTATTATTTAAAATGTGAAATATACATTCAAATTTAAACGTGGTTGAAAACTATCAAATATAGATCTCATTTTAAAGGTTTTGATACAACGAGTTCAAATATAAAAAAAATCAAAAACTATCTTATGATTTAAAAGGTATCGATATTTCAAATTAGTCAAGGGGAAATAAATTGTTGGATTTATTGTGTGGGAAAGGAGAAAGAATGGTCTGCCATACTACTATGCTCCTGCATGCAAAGTTACACGGTTGTGGGTCAGCTCCCGAAATACCTATATTTTTAAACAAGGGAATTTTTCTTATACAAAACTTGAGTAAGTATACTATGCAAGGTGTCACTGGTTGGTTGGCTAGGTAGGTGTCGGTACCGGTACCGCGCAATTTTTAACCTGTTTGCTGTTGCAACCCCTGGCTGTGTGTGCTACGCATGTAGTCCAGCTCCCCAATGTGCACTTTGGGAATTATTCCCTTTCGGCCATGGACCATGGTTACGTTAAACTACCTGAGCACCGACAGCGCCTCCTTCAAGCTAACCGCATTCTATGGTCCAACTAGACAAAATCTTAAAGAGGCTTTCTCTAATAAGCTCGTCTCCAAGAAACCACCTTTGGGCATCGATCACGTGGCTTGTCACAGGTGATTCAACCAAATTTATCGAGAGAGGGATAAAAACCTTGCAGGCGTGGACCAAAGCATATAGTCTGGTTTAGGAATGCCTTGAATATCTGCTGAATTAAATGAGATATACCTCTAGAATAGGAAATTCACTTGGAGAAGCCAAAGTGATCCTACTCTGATAGCTTCTTTTGCAACAAGAAATGGGATTTAGAGTTCGGTTCTCACATTCTACATGCCCTCTTCTTGCTCGCGGATGAGAATGGCCCCAAGCGTTCAAAGTGCTTCCGCTTGGAGAACTTTTAGATAAAGATGTCGAGATTTATGATAATCATCCAAGATGCATATATAACTACTATTCTCATATAGGGGTCAGCCGCTGGCATGGCCCATTAGCTTAATTTTTTTAATATAGCTAGAAAAAACATTTTAAATTTTAGAAGTAGTGCAAAAATGAAATTTAAAAATAGTGCAAAACAAGAAAAATGTCCATATCTTGTTTAAAAAAGATATATATTTTTAGAATATTCTCATATTAAATAATATTATGTATTAGAATTTTTTATGTTTTTAAAATCTTTGTGTTTTTTCCCAAAAAAATAAATCTGTACCAAAAAAACTGGCCGAAAATAAGATGGAGGAACCAGAAATCAGAAGAAACGGAACAAAAATAGCGGTATACTTGTTTTTTTTTACCAGAGCCAGAAATGGCCAGGCAATTTGCCAACGCCCCAACTTTATTAGGGGTCCAGTTCTATGCATAGAACAGGGTTTCCCTCGACATCGTTCAACATGTGAATGCCAATTTAACGGAGGTAAGTCGTTCCAATCACTCGAAATGTGATACTAGTAATTAGGGAAAACCGAAAAAAATTCAAGCAACTGATATGGATTTATTTTTTCAAACAACTGGGTAAACTGCAGGACAGTAGCTTCATTCAAGCAACTGAGGCGCGATTGCAAGTTTGCACGGGACAATCCAAAGCTAGCAGAAATGCCTTCTTTGCATCTTCCGTTTTCGCATGATAATGGATTGGTGGGTCACTCTCATGGCTGAATGGGCTTTCGGAGCCACGGGTTCCTTCTCGGCGGCAGAGGTACCGACGCCATGGCAGCTCGAGTTGACGTCGTCACGAAGCTGGTGGTGCACTCTTCTTTGGAATTGGAGGCAAGAACACACTGCTGAGAGCATTGCGAGTAACCATGGCAGCTCTTAGTAGCTTCAAACCTGTTGCCAAGAAAAACAGCCATTGAGAACATACAAAACTGGAAAAATGGAGAAAAAGAGGTACTACTTCTCTTGTCTTGCTGACTACTACCTGGTTTTTGTCAAGGGTTAGCTCTTTCTCCACAAGCTTGCCCTTGGGAATCTTGGCTGCACGTATGGCTTGGAGACTCTTGGCCAGGGAGAAATTGACGATACGCAGATCGTCGGTCACCATGAAGTTGATGGACCCTCCATTGACATAAGCCCTATAAGAAGCTTCACCTCCTCTTTTGGCGGATTTTGGATTCATCTCGTTCAGAGAAGTTGGTGAATAATACCTCCGATATAATTCTTCTACTTGAAGTACATTACTGCTGCACCCAAAGAAAGGGGCCAGCTTTGGAGATAGGAGTAAGTTGCTGCAGTCTTGTTTTACACATCCTGCTCCATTTACACTTTTGTAGAGATTATCAAGACATCCATTTGGTGACAACTGACTACAAGTCTTCATTATAGAACCAACAGGAATGCAAAGGAGGCCAAACAAAAGATCAACCAAGTCTTGTTTAACTTCTGCATACAACACCAAGGAATTATCCTTTGTATGAACAAGCCTTATCGTTATTGGTTTGAACTTGGGCTCAGCCTCAATTGCTTGTGGTGCGAACAGATTGTGAGGAAGCTGATAACAACTCGCACCATCCAGCGTTATAGCAACATCGAAATATAGGCCAGTCAAAGGGTGCTTAGACAGCAGTGCTCTCCTAAGCAAGCTTATTATCTGGAAGAAATACAATGTGACTATCAACGATGGGAAAAAAATCCCAATTTGCACTAAAGAAGTACAGATCATTCTTTTAAAGAGCGGACTATAATCTATGGTGGGCTATAGCTTTATTTTAGAACCTTTTCAAACAATTGTACATGAATCCTATAGCCGGTCATTTAGTGGCACCCTACTCAAACCACTATAGCAGTGTAGCCTGGCTATTTAAAACTTAGGTACAGATACTAAAAATCAGTGAAATTCAAATTGTAAAATCTAGTAAAAATGAAGCTAGAAAGACAGACCTTATTGGAATTGAGATAGAACACCTCCTCCTTGATATCCAGTTGGTCATGGAGCCCAAGCTTGTCCATCAGGGAAAACATGAGAATTGTAGAAGAAGGAGCAACCTGGAGATCATCCGTGATGATGAACTTCCATCCACCTTTGGAAAAAATCCCATCCGCGGTGTCTTCAGCAGCAACGGGAGAGCTCTGCGGCCACCTCCTAGTGCCATTCATGATACCGCCACACCTGCAACTAAAACCACGTACTGTACTGAAGTACCTCTTCTTCTCCTTGCCGATGAACAGCTTCACGGCGACGGTTGGTCGGCCGCCATTGCTCGACATGGCGTATGCAGTGTGCTACAACTTCTGAAACTAACTGATGCGCAGTTTAACTCTAGAGAATGGTTATGCTGCCCTTAAATATCCACCATGGGCATGGAGTGGGCATGGTTTAATGGTTGCGTGGAACCTGAAGGGTGCTAGAAGCTCTACACGAAGAGTCTCATACTGAAACGATAGTGTAAATGCTAGTAGTAATCTTTACTTTTCCCAGCAGGAACGTGTTTGAGCTTCCCCGTACTTACTTAGTACTCCCTCCGTCCGGTATTACTTGTCAACAAAATAGAAAGAAATGGATGTATCTAGAACTAAAATACATCTAGATAACTTGAAGTGACGGGATTATAACTTTTAAAAAAAAAACAGGATGAGAACAACTCCCTCCGTCCCATAATATAAGAGCATTTTTCACACTAAGTTGGTCATGGAGTGTGAAAAATGCTCTTATATTATGGGATGGGGGAAGTAGTTAAGGTTCATTCATATTTCATGCAAAGGCGGGGTGTGTCTCATTGTGTTTGTATCCTCTTTATACTTCATTTTGCCATCCTTTGTTGAAGAAAGACTCAACTGGTAGTTTTGGCTTTTTTTTAAACAAAGACTCTTCTCTCATGTCCCAACTCCCTCCATCTTACTCCCTCCATTCCATAATATAGTGCATCCTCGGTTTTCGAGCTTTAAGTTTGACCATGAATTTAACCAATAAGACCGATTGCGGCGGGAGTAAAAATTGTACCATCGAAAACTTGATTCGAATACGAATTCAATGATATAATTTTTACTCCCGCCGCAATCGGTCTCGTTGGTTAAATTTGTGGTCAAACTTAGATTTGGGAAAGTGCGGGCACACTACATTGTGGAATGGAGGGAGTATAATTTAATGTGTATTATAACTTTTTTGAAATTCAAAATTTGTTAATCCTGACCAAGTTTGTATAAAATCTACGATCATCTAAAATGTCAAACCAATACCATTAGATTCAACCTAAACTGCATTTTCCCAGAAAGGTCGAAGACCATATATTGAAATTGTAGGTAAGAAGAATACATTATAGGTAAGTCCTTGAAGAAATCACAATCATCTTCTTTCTGCACCCACTGACGGCGGGCCATGAGCAAAAGCTCGGTGTTGAATGCAAACTTGTTGAAACACAAAAGTTTGTAGAAGCAACAGCCAAAAAGTCATCATGTAGACCAAAAAATCTGCCACCTCCAGAGATGGGCAATGCAGTTCTACTAGTATAGTAGTAGTAAGAGATAAGCAGGCAACCATAGAAATTCTTTCTGTTTCACAATTACTTGCAAAAGAGCAAAAGGCCAAAAGCACCTTCACATAAAGTACTGTATATACTAACTGGAGAAGGGCTAAAGTAATGTTTGGAGTTATAATCAGTCACAACTGACCAAGGACACCAAACATCTTACCATAGAGGAATGCAAAACCAGCAGGCACCAAGGGATGAAATACGTTGCTATAGTGGAATGTTTCAGGGATCACAGTCAGGGAAGATCGTCGGTAACCTCCAACTCCCACCAGACCATAGATTGTATCACACTTCATATAGATTGTATATGAAAAAACGAACCACTTGTCCGCAGAAACTAGGCTCGGCTGAGAACCCCAGCTACCGAAAAAGGGTCCTGGAAAGAAAATCTGCTCCGGTTTTGAAGTTCCAGACTTCACCTCCGGCAGGACCGTTACTCATGCAGATAGATATTCCGCAGGACTTACTTGCCATGTTTTTGGAACTCTTCCTCACTTTGTAAAGCGCCTCGTCTTCCGAGAACGGTGTGAAGCTTGGATTGGCCATCATGATGGTTGCGGCCTTCAGCGCCCGTGTGCTCTGGAAGAAGAACTCGAGGAAGCCAACCTCGCTTGGCTCCCCTCTGAACTCACGGAGACTCATCACGCTGATGCGCGAGGGTACGTTTTCAATGGGACAAGACTCCTCCCAGAACTTGACACTGAGGTTCCCAGTGGGTTGACCACATGTCTCGCTCTGCAGAAATTGATTTAATCAGTCGACAAATCTGAGGAAGGTGGGATGACATGGTGAGTAAAGTAAGCCTCAAATTATGTCATAAAAGACATGCTATACATTATACTCATGCATACCTAAATGTCATGGAAGATGTGATATGTTGGGAGAAACAAGAAATCAATGCTTCCATGCATCAAACTAGCACAAAGTAACAAGTAACCTACTAGAACAGAAAAAAAAACTGTGCTGGTATATATGCAGCCCCTCATGTATTACAAATTAGGAAGTGAGGAAGCCGAGTACAATCCACGTGGAGGTCTTAAGCATGTGAATGGTTTTGCCAACCACTTAACAATTACTTAATTGGAGTCAAGTGCCTGATATTGTATTATTAGTCCGGTAGCATCAATTTGGAATGATGATATACCGAATACTCCCTCCGTCCGGAAATACTTGTCCTAACAATGAATAAAATGGATGTATCTATAACCAAAATAAGTCTAGATACATCCATTTGTAGGACAAGTATTTCCGGACGGAGGGAGTACCATCCAGCCTCCAAGAAACTATAGGCAGCAAATGTGCTAGTTTATCGGTTTGACATAAGCATTGCATGCAATTTGCATCATTCACAACCATGGTTTTAAATAGCCTGCTATAGCTTCGCTATAACATGCTATAGCATTTAAAAAACGTCTTGCGCTAAGAGACTTTGGTTCAAACAAATGAACAAATATTTTAAATAGCGCGCTATAGCATGCTATAGTGTTTAGAAGAGGTCGGAAGCTAAGAGGCTTAACGCGCTATTTAAAACTTTGTTCACAACACAAATACTGCTAGCTAGTATGTACACAATAAGAAACACTAACAAATACTGCTAGCCAGATATCCAGAAAACAAGCAATACAAATCAAGATGATGCACAACAATAAACTGTGGCAGAGCAAATTTCCAAAAACAAATGTCACAACACAAACAGATGAACATGCAACCACAATAATTCTAATTGCGTATTGTAGTCTGCGTGGGTCACACCTGATGGCTGAGAACAAATCACAATGCTTGGCTGATTTAGCTGTATTGGTCAAGTATGCCTAGTCATATTGCTTACCTTTGTTTGTTATTTAAAGGGCAATTACTTAGCCAGTTAGCCTAGTATGCAGAACTGCATGTCTGCATACATGACTCGCATTTCACAGTGGAAGAAAATGAAAAGACCATAAATAGCTCTAATGATAATTTACTTGACAGTTGACATATATATATATATATATATATATATATATATATATGCAAATAAGTCCGAAAACTGCAACTGCAAATGATAATATCTGCTGCAAGGTCGAAACAAAAAATTCAAGTAACATGTAAAGAAAATTGGTAAAAATGTAAGCAAAGCATGAATAAACTGAGATAAATTTGTCTGTAGCTTCCATTAGCTGTCTGGGAAGAAAAGGTTAGCAAACGCAATATTACCATCAAAATTCTTTTCATATGAGTAAATGGGGCTTTTTTGCGGCCAGGATTCAGCAGTGCTAGCTGCTCAACGCAAAGTACTGCAAATTATATTATAATGGTCCATAACTAAATGATGGGTCCGATTTGTAGAAGTGACAAGTCATACTTCCATAGATGAAAGTAGCAGAATATACTAACTACCAGATGGCGTAGCAGTGGAGAGGGGAAAAAAACAAGAATTTGAGCTGTAATTTCCGTCCCACCTAAGGTAGTTCGCGTCATTCCCGCCGTAGTTTGTTATCCCACCAGAAATATTTCCTGTCATGCTCAAATTTTTTTGTTGTTTATTTCCGCCCTAAATATGTCGAGCCAAAATGGTCTTAGCCCTTCGCACTGTGAATTTCTACCACATCCAAAATATTTTCGACGAAAATTTCTTGTCCTGCCAGAAGTATTTTGCGCCCTACTCAGAACAATTTTCTATCTCATTGAAAATATTTGCCTCCAACATGTTTCTAATCCCGTCAAATTTTTCCTCCTCTTTCCTGAGTAATTTTCCTTCTCGGCCTAAACATTTACTATGCCATGGAAATATTTGGCGCTCTAGCAGCCGAAATATTTTAAATATTTGTGAGGAGGGAACATGTGAGTTGTTGTGTCTTGATAAGTGTTCCATTCTGTTTGGAAAGTGTTGCAGTGTGGAAAATCAAGTATCCATTATGATTATTTAAAAATTACAGCTGGTTAGTTCCAAAACAAATATTGGGGCTTACCTGTACTAGAAGGAAGAATGAAGGCGGTTAAGTTTCAGTCAACCAAAGATAAAGCTCTGAAAAGGCCTTCTGACCGGATTAAAAAATATGCTTCCAGCGAGGTGAAGGAAATCCAGATTGAATATGTTATTCAAGGCCTTATGGTCTTTGTAGTGGTAATATTTAAAATTTCAGCCTCTCTTTGTGTGGATCTGTCTTGAATTATTTGAAGTTTTGGTGGAAAGGTGAAAAGAACAAAAGAAAAACTCATTGGCTAGCTTGGAACAGATCGACGAGACAGAGGTATTGGTTTTCATGATTTTAGGCTTTTTAATCAGGTTTTATTAAAGTATAAGTCTTTTTAAAGATTTCATTACGGACTACGTACGACGAAGTACTTAACACATGAGTTTTTTCTAAATAGAAATATTCTGTGGTCTCAAACGAAAAAAAAAGGAAGAGGAAAGAAACCCAATCCCACCTTCGTCCTACTCATTTTCCGTTCTTCTTCTGTTCCCCCATCGCCGGCTCGCCGCCACCCTCACCCACCGGCGATCTCGCTCCAATCGCCTTCCCTGCCTGCCTTCTCTACGCCCTATGGAGCAGTAGGTCAGGCGGCGGCCAGATCTGCCGCGGTTCTTCCGGGTCCGCGCCGTGCTCCAGGGCTCCGAGGTGCGCTGCGACGGACGTGCTCGAGTCGAGGTCTCCAATCGCGCCGCTCCGGAGAAGGACGGCTTCCTCTCGGGCGAAGACGGAAGACGTGGCCGTGCGGTTCGACGCCGCTCTCCCGCGACCCCGAGCGCGGCGGCTGGGAGGGCACATTTCCTGCTCCTTCCCCGACCACCTCAGGGGGGTTTCAGTCTATGTATGTGTTCTTCTCCCGTCACCCTTCTCCATTTTAGCTTGGGTCGGATTCATTAGAGCTCCCTTGAATAATCCTCTTGTTTTTGTGTTTGTGTGGCAGAAATCTCCAGGCTGAGGGCAGTCTCACCGAGCTGCAGGGACTGCTGGAGCCGACCGGACCGGAGCAGAGACCTTCTCTTCCTTCCTCGGTAAGCCCTGATCCGCCCTCCTTCCTGTTACGCACAGCCGAGCCGAGTCCATACGAATCGATCCAGGTCCCCTCTCTAGTCCCATTGCGACCAAGATTATCTCTGTTTGCTGTATCACCTCGTTTCTTTCCTGTAGATGATTTGGATGGGCTGGTGAGTGGATGGATGTGCAATGTGCTGAGGTCGCTGGTTACTCGTGTAGTCTTCCTGATAGATTGCTGCGTGTCCTCTCCTGCCGCTGCTTGAACCACTATGCTATCTATGCTTGATGCAATAACCATCCTTTCTTTTCCTGTGAACCGGATTTTATTGTTCTACTCCTCTACTACTGTCTTGCTCTGTTGGTGAAGAAGGGCTTAGTAGCCCCTACTTCTTGCTCTATGCTGATGCCACTACTTCGTAGTTGATTGTCTCATGTTTACATGATTACCTGCGAGTCTTGTTCCTTTTTTTTATCGTTTCTTGTTTACATAGTTACACTCTAATTTTTCAGGGCTATGCGATAATATCGGCCTCAAGTCCCCTGTTTCCTCTTTCAGAGCTCTGCACTAGAAACAACCGACATGTCCAGATCCAGAGCTCTGCACAAGGACAGCCTATTTCAGAGCGGAGATCAATAACTACACCGAGCTCAGAGCAATGTATGTATGCCACCAGCATACCATCTGTCTGATACTAAGTTCATTTGATTTTGTTTGGTAGTAGATTGATGATTCAGACTGCTGAAATATTAAAGTTGGTGTTTTGGTTCTCAATCTGTTCTTCGGTTACTTCAGAGCCAACTACCTGCAAGGAAGCATCCTCAGACTGCTGAAATATTAAAGTTGGTGTTTTGGTTCTCAATCTGTTCTTCGGTTACTTCAGAGCCAACTACCTGCAAGGAAGCATCCCTCTGGAGGTCGGGGAGCTCGTCCATCTCACCGCCCTGTAGCACCATCATCAGCTAGTCCAGCCGCCTGTGCCGGCGCTCAATCGACGCCTCCTGCCCTGCCCCTCCTCCGGTGACGACTACTTCGTCGACTGGTAAGCCACTCGGTTCTTCTCCCCTGCTTTCTCTTTGTCTACTAATATGGGTTAGTTCTGCGACCATGCAAGTTTCACACTTGGAATTTAACGCGAGTATTCAACATTTACACCCCCGAAGAAAGAAAGAGTATTTTGCACTTGACTTCTGAACAACTAATCGTCATCTACCAACTGAGCACCATGATTTTTAAGAAAGAAAAACAATAGATATGCCTAATAAATGAATATTTACAGAACTCAACCCATGCCGCTATTTGGTCATTGATAGGCCAAACAATAGATATGCCTAATAAATGTGGTATATTGATACTGGCAGGACTTATTTAAAGGGAGGCATTTTGACATAACATAGTTTTCATTCAGCCATAGTTCCCTGCCACAACCTAAAACGAACAATGGTGAATAGCAGCACATCAAACTGAGTACAAGCGACTCAACACTAGACATCATGGTGATGTTGCTAGCCTATTCTATACTACGCCTGCCTGCCAACTAGCGGAACAGAGTTGGGCTCGATCAAATCTCAAATTGGCTCAACCTTTATTTGATAAACTAGGAACTGTATCTAGGCCTGCCTGCCAACTAGCGGAACAGAGTTGGGCTCGATCAAATCTCAAATTGGCTCAACCTTTATTTGATAAACTAGGAACTATATCTAGGCCTGCCTGCCAACTAGCGGAACAGAGTTGGGCTCGATCAAAGCTCAAATTGGCTCAACCTTTATTTGATAAACTAGGAACTATATCTAGGCCTGCCTGCCAACTAGCGGAACAGAGTTGGGCTCGATCAAAGCTCAAATTGGCTCAACCTTTATTTGATAAACTAGGAACTGTATAACTCCACAGACATACACCCATGCGAGTATATATATATTATAGGCGTGATCATGCTCAGGCTCAACTTTAAGGCCTATTCCTCTGTAAATATCAAATGCTCAACATGAATTAGAACTGAATGGGGTATGGGTTACCACAAAGTTTTGCTGTATTGTGCACTCCGTACTTCCAATCAACGATATGCTTTGCGGATTCATTATGCACTAGCCCTTGCTTTGCATTTCGCTCCAGCAGGCTAATTTTCCTCACCTAATTGTACTCAACTATGACTTCCCTGCAGTTCGCCGGTGGAGACCAAACATGAAGCGGAGCAGCCTCGCGTGCGCGGCCATCGTTCTGCTCGTCACGTTTGGATGGCTCGCAGCTGCTGGAGAGTGCAATCTTTCCCTCAAGTTCTGCGTCATGAGGGATTGCGACACCAAAGGTGAGTTCATGAAGTGGAAACCGGACTGCTTCTGCTGCGTCGTGCTGCCGGGTGTTCCGTGCTGGCACACGGTTAAGGAGTGCCAGTCACATTGCCGGCCCTGCAGCCCCAAGTGCTAGCCAGGAGTTACATGGTGTGATCATGTCTGTGTGTGCTTCTAGTGTAGTGTCCAATGTTAGGAAATCCTGTATGTTTGTGATGATGCTACGCCTGTTTGCTGCTGTACTGAGGTGCGAGGCTGGGTTTCGTGTGAAGGGTCCAATTTAGCTCTTGTTGAGTGCAATTTGAGTCTGAAAGACATGTGGTGATGCACGCTGCTTTTGTTCTACACGTCTACTATTGTTCAGCGGCAACAAATGCCATTCAGAACAGGACAGCTAGCGGTACTGTTGTGTGGCAATTTGTGATTCAAAATTGACTTCCAATCGTTGGTGCTAGGACAAAGTGCATTGCTTTTGATCGACTGGCTAAGAAATGGTGCACATGACAAGTACTAGGAAGCAACCAGCCACATACATACACAACACAGGCATACCTGAGTGCATTTTTTTTCTGAGAGCAAGCTTACAGCAGAACCAAGAGGATTACACATCTACATTTGTACTTTGAATCAAGGCTTAGAAAAGTTCAAACGGATGACACACAGATAGCATCCAGTTCATTACATAGTAAAGAAACTATAACAAAACTGGCAAACAAGCACAGCGGAATAAGAAACACTATGGCTCAGAGGCTGAATTCTAACTTATGAGGATGACTGATAGCACCTCCTCAAGGCAGGCTCAGCAGTTGTCCGTTCAGATTTCGTAGCTAACCAAGTTCCGATTTCTGCGAAAAATTATCCCAGTGCCGAACAAGTGCTGGATGCCGGCTGGTCCCTAGTTCATGCCTCCAACTAACCGAGGGCGGGCATACGTCCGAGGTCACCGTCTGGCACCTCGCTTAGTTTTAGGTTAGTTTTCTTTATTTATAGTTGAACTATAAAAAATCGCCCGGTTTGATGTAATATATATAGAAATTTGCATGAATTTGGTCTGGTTTGCATAGAATCCATTGTATTTTGGTACTGTCTCTTTTAGTTTACACGTGCATTTATTTTTCAAAACGAGACGAAAGATTTGTCTCATCCATTAATTAAGTAGAAGAGAATTGTCCGGTTAATTAACGGAGAACCGGACGAAAATCGTCACAAAACCGCTGAGCGGCACATATAGACTGCGTCAGAACTCAGCCACCCGCGTCGAGGGCAGCACAGCTCCGACTCTGAAGGAGAGATCCAAAGAAGAACTATGCCATGCTGGCGCCGTGGAAGACCACCGAACGGATCACCTGCTGCCTGTCATCGTTGCCACAGGGGCCCTGCCGCCGCAGCTCCGACTTCACCACAACAAACAAAATCGAGGTAATCTCACGGACACATCGGAGAAGAGCCGACTACCGCAACCACCGCAACGCCTCCGACTTCACTCGCCCCATCATCGTTGCCACAGAAGCCTCGACGCCACGTCAACGCCTTCCACCACGCAACCTCCCAACACACCCACTGGTCCCTTTGACCAGATTAACCTCCAAAATCGATGCCCTCAAGAGGGAAACGACGTCAACACGCCGCCAACGACCGACCCTCGGGTCAAGAGTTTCCCCCGGAGTTGTCCCTCGCAGAGGAAGAGAGAGCATCCCGTCGACCCCTTTAGGAAGGTCACGGCGTCCACGGACGCCGCCGTCACAGGCTCCAACCATGGCCAGAAACGGGTTTTCACCCAGCCCTCAAAATCCTCTGGTCGACAGCCAACCCGTCAGCCCACCTTCGGACCTCCCCTCGCTGCACCTCCACGTATCAGCCACCCCGGCAGCCAAATCTTGCATCCCCATTGCCGCAGCAGGATGGGATGCCTCGTCGGTCGCCTCTCCTTTGCCCAGGCCAGAGCCTGAGCACCCACGCTAACTCCAAATCTGAGCGCCAAGCCCCACGACCCGCTGCGCTTCGGTCCGCAGCCAACAACACCGCGTTGCCCAGCAGGAGCGACGCCCAAGCTCCGGGGCCGCCGCCCCGGCGTCCAGCCTCAGCCCCATGCAACACCACATTCGCGCAGCCTCCATCAGCACCTCATCCTCACTGCGTGCAGCCACTGACAGCCGCACACGCCGCGCCCCTGCCGTGCCCGTGCGGCCGCGCTGCTGGCGGTCGCCGCGAGCCCGTCCTCGCTTCGCCATGCCCCTTGATGCGCCAGATCCATGCCCGACCGCGCCAGCCTGCGTCGAAGCCGCGCACGCGCACCCTGGCCGCCCCCATCCGTTGGACCCCGATGAAGCCCGAGCCGTGCCCACCGCATCCCGCAGCCGCCGAAACCCGACGACGCCCGAGACGCGCTCCTTTGCTTGGCAGGATCGACCCACGCCACCCACGCACCTTGCGAGAGGGAAGAAGGCCCCCGCCGCCGCCCACGCCGCACGGGCTTTGCCCGACGGCGCCCTCCGGCGGTGACGAGGGAGGAGAGGGATGGGGTGGGGGCTGGTGGCGGCACCGCTAGGTTTTGCTCCCGGGCCGCTCGCGGGAGCTACACGGGAGAGGAGGAGACTTGTATTTTTCTCAGGGAGCAGAGTTGCTCTGGCACAGTTTACACGTACAGTCGACGCATGCGTTGGTTGGGCACCTACCGTATCCATGTCCACGGATGCATCCAAACATATCCATGGATGTTTGGTATGCCAGTTTTGATATACCGCATTAGAGATGCCCTGACATGAAAAATCAAGAGCCACCTCCACCTATAAACAAATTTTCACAGCCAAGTGCTCGGTCTAAGAGAATATACAGCCGGTGACCAGGCGGATGCCCCGGTCAATAACCAGACAAGAGCAGAGGTAGAGCCAGGATTTCTCAAAGCCTAGGGCTAAAACCAAGTGCCTAAAAAATTACCAAATACCACACATACTAATGCATGTTAGAAGTAGACCAAAAATTCACATTGAGAATGAAATACGAATTCATATTACCATGAGAGGAAATTTGATAAAACATGTTAAGATGTTAACAAAGTGCATCGTTGGAAAGTTGCCCAAAATAGTTAGTTTGAATTCATTCTTTCTTCAGAAATAATAAACTGACATGGTCATGTAAACATAAATCAAGCACTCCGGTATTTAAAATCAAGAAACTGGACAAAGGCTACACCATTTTTTCTGTGAAATTTTGCAAAATAAGAACGTATGAAACAAAATTGACTAAAGTAGTACAATTTTTACATCACTAGTTCATTGATTTAGGTGGATACAAAAGAAGTAGGGAAAATATATATGATACAACAAACTAGAGATTGCCTACCATGTCCAGCCGGTTGTGTTAGATGGAGTAGAACGGAACAAAGCAGAACGGTTGGATGGGGCTGCTCCAATGAGGCTATCTGATCTGAGGTTCGGAACGCCGCCCGCCGGGCGCAACTGCGCAGGTCCGGGCGTCCGGCCGTCGAGTCGATTAGCCGAGGGGAACTGGCGACGCAGCATGAACGACGTTTTTTTTTTCTGATCGATCTGGCGAGACGACGCAACGCAAGAGCGCGAGATGCTGGGCGGTTCCTTTTGGAGTGATCCTGCGTCGCGGGCTGGTGGCGATGGAGAAAGCTTTATGTGTGTTGCATATGGACTGAGGCATGGGACTGGATTTGCACGTCTTTGGCTGGGCCTTTATAAATGTACACATATAAAACGGTTTCACTGGATATGTGGTTGCTAGTTGGGCCACGCCTAGGGTTATAGCCCCAGTTGCCCCAGGCCCAATTACGCCTCTGGACAGGAGTAAAAAGGAAAAGTCTGACCTAACTAGACTGGATCCTTTGCTTTTGTTCTCATATGTCTGAGTTGTCTATAAATCTTTAGGGCTTTTTTGATTCAAAAGAATTCTATAGGGTTTTTAAAGGATTGAGATCCTTAGGAGTTTTTTCTATATTGATCCTTTGATTTGCGGGATTGGATCCCATAGGATTTTTTCTTATGGAATCTTTTGAACTACATTTCATTAGAAACCTAACACCCACTCCAACCTTTTTTTACAGTTCCTTTGTTTTTTTCTGTGCCATCAAACACTCCTTACTAATCCTATAGGATTCAAATGGACATATCACTCCAACCCTATACTTTTCCTATTCCTACGTTTTCAAAATCCTACGAATCAAAGAGGTCTTATACTCAGCTCATATATGGGGCACTATGATGAGTGCCCCGGTATGTCCGTTAGTGTGTCACATAGGATTTGACCCACGTAGACCACCATTTCGCTTTCTTTATTCTTTTTTCCTTCTCTTTCAATCACATGCATGTGATCGAACATATAGGAGGAAACATAAAGGGCATGATTATGTGCGTGGACAAATAAAGGTTTAAAATGGACATACACGCACAATGATCGAGCACGTTCGTGGATGTTTAAGAATTCAAATTTATCCGGTCTAACTATGAATGTCCTAGTTAATGTCCTTGCAGTCCCCAAAACCACACGAGCACCAATAAACCAACAATAATCCCATCTCCAATCCTATTCCCAACCATATCCTCAACGAGCTCTTTGCATACTTGGAAGAAAAGGAGCAACTCTTAATCAACATTGGGCGTCTCGATCTACTCAATGTAGCAGGTGTTTCTCTACATCTTGACATTCCATCACCTACTAAGAGTGAAGAACACTTACTTGCACTAGTAGAAAACGGCCCTTTAGTCCCGGTTCGTAAGGGCCTTTAGTCTCGGTTCTAGAATAAAATTGATTAACAAACAACAATAATTAATTTAAAAACTCCAAAAAACTTCATAAAAGTCAAAAAATCAAAAAAATCTATAAAATTCTCAAAAAAACGGAAAAACCAAAATAATAAAAAGTTCAAAATAAAGTAAGTAATAATAATATTGAATTTCAATGAAAATAAAATAAGTAATAATGTTATTTTATTTATTTTTTGCAATTTATTCATTCAATATGGCATAATTAATATCTTTAAATTTGTAAATCGAAATTCAACACATAATATATCCATTATTATCACAAAAACATGAGGAATACAAATATGATATCATTTATTTATTTTTTAAAAATCATAACACTTTTTCGACATCGTATGCAAAAGTTATAGCCGTTTTACTTTTTCATAACACCTTTTTTAATCTTGTTTCAACTCCAGACTTTTTGTGCGTTCAACATGCACCATTCAAAGACATATCATAAATTTTCAAGCCTTTTCCACTTCACTCGCTATTTTTCATATATTTATTAATTTTTTGAGCTAAATGACCCTGAAATTGAAAAGCACTATGAATGAACTCTGAAAAGGTTGAAACTTGGCATGATATCATCATTCACCCGCATACCATGTACTAAAAAGTTGATAGGGTTACGGTAAAAACTAGATACACTTAGTGTATAAACTGGACAATCCCTTTCGAAGTATGATGGTTTTGGACGAAAACTCATCTGTTACAAAGGCATTTCGTATTTTAAAACATATTTAAACTCCAGAGTTTTTGTGCATTTAACATGCACTATTGAAAGTCACATCATCAATTTTCAACCATTTCCCACTTCATTCGCTACTTTTCATGCATTTATTAAATTGTTTTGAGCTAAATGACCCTAAAATTGAAAAACACTATAAATGAACTCTGAAAAGGTTGAAATTTGGCATGGAATCATTATTTCACCCACATAGCACGTACTAAAAAGTAGAGAGGGTTACGGTAAAAACTAGATGCACTTTATGTACAAACTGGACAAACTCTTTGGAAGTATCAAGGTTTTAGACGAAAAATCATCTGTTAGAAAGGCATTTTATTTTTTCAAACTTATTTCAACTCTAGAATTTTTGTGCGTTCAACATGCACCATCTAACATGTGCCTAGGAGCAAAAAGAATTAAATTAAAAAATATATTTTTAAACTCAAGTTATTCACAATCTAGGGTTTGAAGCAAATTTGAAGAAATTCAAGTTTAAACCATTCAAATTTGAAAACTAATTGCACAAAAAAAACTAGACAAACTTTTGAATCTAATGCAAAAAGAATCGCTCAAAAACATCAAATATTCTAAAAGATATAAGCAATTTTAAGCAGAAACTAAAAATAGAAAAAACAAAAAAACTTTCAAAACCCTTTAGTCCCGGTTGGTATCTCCAACCGGTACTAAAGGTCTAGCCTTTAGTCCCGGTTGGAGACACCTTTAGTCCCGATTGGAGACACCAACCGGGACTAAAGCCCTAACCGCTTTAGTCCCGGTTCGTGTCTTCAACTGTGACTGAAGGCTTCACCTTTAGTCCCGGTTTGTGTTCTCCAACCGTGACTAAAGGCTTCACCTTCAGTCCCGGTTGGAGACACGAACCGGGACTAAAGGGTATCGGCCCTTTTAGTCTCGGTTGGTGTCTCCAACCGGGACTAAAGATCCCATTTGAACCGGGACTGATGCCCGACCGGCGCCCTAGCCGCTCGAACCAGGATCGAGCTGTGACGAAAGCCCCGTTTTCTACTAGTGTTGTTCCGTTCAAAATAAATGTACATCTAGCTTATGTTTTAAGTCAACATTTTAAAATTTTGACGAATTTATAGGAAATAGTAGTAATATATGGCATTAAATTGATATATTATCAAAGTACATTTCAAAATGGATCTATTGATACTAATTTAGTGCCATAAATGTTGTTACTTTTCCCTGAAAAGTTGGTCAAAATTGTAAAACTTTGACTTAAGACAAAACGTAGATGTACACTTATTCACGAAGGGAGGGAGTATTATACATAGAGCAGATCGAGGGAGAGATGAAAGGGGGACTGCACACGATGGGAAGCATACATTGTGGAACAAGAAATGAAAGAAATTGTAGACGAAGCAACCACCGCCTCGCAAACATGAAAGTAGATGATGATTTGATCACATCATCATGGTTCACCGGATGCTGAGAATTGAAAATATGGACGAAGCAGCCACTGCCTCGTAACCATGCAAGCAGATTCATCCAGAGTTTCTTTTATTTCTTGTTCCGCAAAGTACACGGAACCATACCCTCTCCCGCGCTGCCACCCGTAGGGCGGCCGGGGAGGGCTTCCAGATACCCGCTGCGAGCCTCCCCTCCTCCTCCCTTGCTACCGCTAGGGGCATGGCCGGACGAAGCCCGACCGACGCCGGTGGCGACGGGGCGTCTTCCTCCTCACGCACGATGGGGTGGCGCAGGCCGGTTTCTTTGGGCCTAGGGGCGGTGTTCGCACATGTTGTCGCGGCACGCCAGCGTGGAAGCCACGAGGGGGTGCGGCTATGACGTGATGGGTTGTCTGGATGGTGGTGCTCGCCTGCATTGCGGCGGTCGGATCTGGCCGGTAGGCGGAGCGGGCCGCGACGGCATGGGTTGATGGCCGCTGTGATGGGTCTCGACGATGCTCTGCTCGAGTGGGGATGGCGGAAGCATCTAGCGGCGCTGGTGGTTTCCCTCCTGTACTTGGTCTACTCCTCGACCGAGACGGGTTGGGATGAGTGTGCGAGCTAGTAGTGGCGATGGCACACGATGGTTGTGGGCTGGATGGTGGCGCAGGGTGGTGGTGTGGTGGCTTCCCTTCTCCTTGTTGGTCAGTGCTGGGGGCGTGCAGGGATGGTGTGGCTGTGCACATGACAATGGCATCTTCTTCCTAGGGTTTGTGCTCGGGCAGGTCAAATATGGGCCTGAGGCAAATCAAGGTCGGTTCATCGGGTAGGTGAGGCTAGGCTCGACCCGGGATGTGCCCGTGAGCGGTGTCCTCGCGGGTGCGGTGGGCAGCGATGGTTGTCCTATCAAAGCTACCCTGACCTACAGATCGTCATCGATGGCCACAGACTAGGTGTCATACTGGTGCTCCAATGCCTACACGGCGGCCGTCGGTAGTCTCAGGATCATGTCCCCATGGTTCATCAGGACTAGATGGGGATGTAGGTTTCGACTCCTCCTACTGTGAAGGTGTAGACCCAGATCCAGAGACCGATGCTAGTCAAGAAGTGGAAGCATGCCTTCTACTCATCATGTTGTGGTTGGCGTGTCGTTGATGACCCACAAGTATAGGGGATCAATCATAGTCCTTTCGATAAGTAAAAGTGTCGAACCCAATGAGGAGCAAAAGACAATGTTAAGTAGTTTTCAACAAGCTCTTCTCTGCAAGTGATGCAAGTATCAGTGATAAATTGTTTTTTAGCAAGGCAATTTGTAACAAGTGATAAGTAACAAAACTAGCAAGTATGCAGCAAGGTAGCCCAATCCTTTTTGTAGCAAAGGACAAGCCTGAACCTATTCTTATATAAAGAAAAGCGCTCCCAAGGACACATGGGAATTTCCGTCTAGTCATGTTCATCACGTTGAGTTGATTCATGTTCGTTACTTTGATAATTTGATATGTGGGTGGACTGGTGTCAAGGTGTTGTTCTTACTTGAACAATCAACCCACTTATGATTACCCCCTGTTGCAAGCATCCGCAACTCCGAAAGAAGAATTAAGATAAATCTAACCATAGCAGGAAACATGTGGATCCAAATTAGCTCCTTATGAAATAACACATAAACTAGGGTTTAACCTTCTGTCAATCTATCAACGCATCATCTACTTATTACTCCACAATGTCTTCCCTTAGGCCCATAATATGATGAAGTGTCATGTAGTCGGCGTTCACACGACACCACTAAAGGAAGCAACAACATACATATCATCAAAAAATCGAACGAATACAAACTTCTCCCATGTCCTCGGGAACAAAAGTAACTACTCACAAACAATCACCATGTTCAAGATCAGAGGTATAATAATTATGAATAAGGATCTAAACATATCAAATTTCACCAAGTAAACCAACAATCATCAACTACAAGACGTAATCAATGCTACTAGTAACCCACATGTCCCAATATGAGGTTTTGAGACAAATACTGAATACATGATATGAACTAGGGTTTGAGATGAGATGATGCTGGCAAAGATGTTGATGAAAATTAGTCCTCCCACGAAGGAGGAGGCATTGGTGATGACGATGGCTTCGATTTCCTCCTCCCGGAGGGAAGTTTCCTCGGTAGAATCACTCTGCCGGAGAAGGGCCTCTGCACAGGTTTCCGTCTCGATACGGCGGTGCTTCATCTCGAAAGTATCTTCTTAATTTTTTTTCGAGGTGAGAACCCATCTTATAGCAGAAGAGGGGGTCGGAGGACTAAGGAGGTGGCCACATGCCATCGGGGTGCGCCCGGGGGGAGGGGGCACCCCATTGGCTTGGCACCAACAAGTGGCCCCCTCCGGTTCTTCTTTGCTCCATAAATTCTGATATATTCCACGAAAAATCCTCATTAAGTTTCAGGCCATTTGGAGTGCAGAGAATTTTCAGCCTTTTTCTTTGTTTTCATGTCCAGAATTCCAGTTTCCGGCAATTTCCCTTTTTGTGACGTACCTTGTAAATTAAGAGAGCAAAGGCATAAGAATTGTATCATAAATTGGAATAATGACCAAGAATAATATAAATATTAATAAGAAATCATGATGCAAAATGGACATATCAGTCATGAGGCGGTTGGGTGGTGATGTCTTGGGGTAGGAATGCCAGGGTGGTGGCCCCAGATGGTGGTCCTCATGGTTGGCTCTCTAGTGGGCCTCATGGCGATGGTGGTGGCTTACCCTTTTGGTCGTGTGGGCGACGGGGAGTAGCGTTTGGTGGCTCGGGCGCATTACATGTCTTTGGCATCGACGTTGCCCGGACCCAGATCTAGGAGTTGGAGCTCGTCGAGCATGACATGGCGTCATCATGATGGCATGGGTGAACTACCGAGCGAAAGCTCCACGCCTTTGCACCACCGACGATGATGCCCAATGGTACTACAAGAAATATGCTATCTTGTGACCTTCTGTCAGTGACCTTGGAAAAAATGGTCGTAAATCTATGACCTTTTGAGGCAAATTGTCATAAGCTGTCCGAAGGGGTCCTAACCCTAAACACCAATGACCATTTTGGTCAGAAAGGTCGTAATTTCCTTAATTGAAATGGTCATAAAGCGAAAAACACCGGTTCACTGCCTTATTTCTAGATGATAATGACCAATATAAATGGTCGTAAGCTATGACTTGGCACCACCTCATCAGTTTTGCCTATGTGTCATGTCCATGTGTCAATTTTTGCCTACGTGTCATGTCCATGTGTCAATTTTTGCCCTAGGTTGTGAAGCAACCTATATCTCTCTTATTCCCAATCAATTCTCATAAATTCTTTTTATCATATCTTCATTAAATATGTCAAAACCCTTCTTTTCCTAGTTCAAAAATAATTCAAAAATATTCATTTTCCTATTCTGTTCAAAACAACACTTTGTGCAGGAAGTGCTACTTATATATTCTTGATTGCCCTCAAAAAATTTGGGAACTCTTTCCTATCCAAATCATTGCCTCATGGCAAAATTCAGCTGCATTTGCCTAGTAAATCGTCCTCGGCAAATTTCCAAAATATTCGTTCACCTAGAAGCTTTGTGAAGTAAGTACTGGCTATGCATATCATAACGAGTTGAATTTTTCCCAGATCTTCTATATGCCCAAAGAATAGCTATCCACAAAATTTTAGCCCCGTCTAACAATCCATGTGAGCTCACCATCCAATCTTTGTTTCTAGTAATATTTTCAGTTTGTGAAGCAACTACATTTTATATTTATTTATAATTGCTGAAACTTTACCAATACATGACCATGATCACAGAAGCTCCCTCTACCAAATTTTAGCTCATTTAATTTAGCCAATTTCCCTCAACATTTTTCCTAATATTCTCTTCAGTGGAGAGCATTGTGAAGCAAGTACCATTTTTGTTTACCCAAATAGTATGGAAATTTTACAGTGTCTTCATATGCCCAAATTATCATCCTCCTACAAATTGCATCTTAATCCAATCATCTATGTGAGCCCAACTTCAATTTCTACTTTCTGTCCATATTGGCACATTGCAAAGCAAGTGATATATAGACCCCTCTTATTGCCCTCAAACTTTTTGGGCGGTCTTACATATCCAAATAATTGCCACATGCCAATATTCAGCTCAATCAATTCATTATTTTGAGCCTAGCTTCAACATTCATATTTCTGTCCAGTGTGGTACTTTGCAAAGGAAGTACCACCTAAGCTCATCCATTTGAGCTGAAAATTTGTGAAGGCAGTCTTCTTAGTAGATTATCATCCTCAGCCAAAACACACGTCCATTGTCCATGTGCATTTCCTGTACCGCTAATCAAACATTTGGCTGCTAATTCATGTTTGAGCATAGTTCTGTCTCCTCGTGAGATTATTCTACTGTAATTTTCTTCCTAGCACCTACCTAGGGAGTGTCTAGCCCACTAGACATGCATATGCCGTCTAGAACGCATGGCAATGCCACGGTCATGCGGTGACCACGCGACGGGCATGCGAGTTTACGCGCTCTGGATTTGGGGCACTCGGCCACCGTCCAAACCTCGACGTATCGCCACCAAACCATGTATTTATGATTAAACAAATACTTATGTAACTATAAATGATTTTTTGAAAAAAATCATGAGCAAACTATAAGGCAGCTGCAGTTCAAATTTGTCTCGGTTCCTACTGAATCGACAGAGTTTTGTCTTTTTCACTAGAGGTGGATCGAAAGCTTTTGACACCCAAATATTTTGTCAATTGTGCATTCAATATGGCCTAATATTTTATAAAATTGATTTGGTACAATTTTGCAACAAATATTTGGTAGGTCCTTCACAAAAGAACTCATTTTGGGCACTCGAAAAAAGGAAAATGATTTTTTGTGTGCAAATAAAATGAAAACTCCCTTTGGCAACTTTTTTTGCCATTTCAACATGCACCTTTGTGCACAATACGAGATCATTTGAACAAACTATTCCATGAATGTGGCCATAAGATTGATCATTTGGCTTGAAAGCCATGAATCTTCACACATGATAGCTCATTTCTGAGAACATTTTTTTAAAATAATTACCGTATTACAAGTTTGTTATTTTTCCTGGTAACTTGGTCACATATGATGACACGACATGAAGGTTTTGCATTTTTTTGATTTTTTTGAATTATTTATGCCTGTTTCAAAATGCGATCGAAACGGCGTGCATGACCGTTCATAGCTAGGGGTTGAATCTTGCCATAATTTTGTTGTATCTATGATTAAATAGATACTTCTTTACCTATAAATGATTTTTTGAAAAAATAAAGAGCAAACTATGAGGCACCTCTAGTTCAAATTTGACCCGCTTCCAACTGAATCGACAGAGTTTTGCCTTTTTCACTAGAGGTGGATCGAGAGATTTTGGCACCCAAATATTTTGTCAATTGTGCATTAAATATGGCCTAATATTTTAGAAAAATGATTTTGTGCAATTTTGTAACAAATATTTGGTAGGTCCTTCACAAAAAAACTCATTTTGGGCACTCAAAAAAAGGAAAATGATTTTTTTTGTGCAAAGAAAATAAAAAATCCCTTTGGCAACATTGTTTTCCATTCCAACATGCACCCTTGTGCATAATATAAGATTATTTGAACAAACTATTCCATGAATGTGGCCATAAGATTGATCATTTGGCTTGAAAGCCATGAATCTTCACACATGATAGCTCATTTGTGAGAACGGTTTTTTAAAATAATTACCGTATTACAAGTTTGTTATTTTCCCTGGTAACTTGGTCACATATGATGACACGGCGCGAAGGTTTTGCATTTTTTTGCATTTTTTGAATTATTTATGCCTGTTTCAAAATGCGGTCGAAACGGCGGGCATGACCGTTCATAGCTAGGGGTTGAATCTTGCCAAAATTTTGTTGGATCTATGACTAAATAGATACTTCTTTACCTACAAATGATTTTTGGAAAAAATAAAGAGCAAACTATGAGGCACCTCTAGTTCAAATTTGACCCGTTTCTAGCTGAATCGGCAGAGTTTTGTCTTTTTTCACCAGAGGTGGATCAAAGCTTTTGACACCCAACCATTTTGTCAATTGTGCATTAAATATGGCCTAATATTTTATAAAAATGAATTTTTCCAATTTTGCAACAAATGTTTGGTAGGTCCTTCACAAAAAAAACTCATTTTGGGCACCCGAAAAAAGGAAAATGATTTTTTTGTTTGCCATTTCAACATGCACCCTTGTGCACAATATGAGATCATTGGAACAAACTATGCCATGAATGTGGCCGATCATTTGTCTTTAAGTATATATAAAGTATATGCTATGAAACTTATTTTTCATAAAAAAACTTATTTTTAATCGATTACGACCAATTTAGATGGCCATAAGGTCTTCAAATTGTTTGCTGCGTTCTGATTGGTCCATAGGCATATCACGCGGATCATGCATCAAACACCGTCGGATGCTCCCGGATCCGACGACGGCCCTCACCCCCTCACCCTCTCACCCACGTAGCCCTCTCACCCCCTCACCCTCTCACCCACGCAGCCCCACGGCCCACTCCCCACCGTTCCAATCCCTTCTCTCCTGCACCCACACCCGCTCGCTAAACCCTAGCTGCCACCGTCCCAGCCCCCGCACCATGGCCGTCGACGGCGAGGAGCCCGAGTCCGCGCATGGAGGCGTGCGCTCCAGAGACGTGGGCGGGCTAGGGTTGGTTGTCGGCTGGCTCGCTCCCCCGCCCATGGCGATGCCGACGGTGGCCGCCGTGCTGCTCCACCCCTTCGCGGTCGCCGCCCCTCCCCCTCCTCCTCGGCGCGGCGCGGCAATGCCTTCGCCGAGAACATGCGGCGAGGCGCCGCGGTGCGTGCGAGGGTGGCGGGGGCCGCCGCACTGGCGACCGCATCGGCCGAGGGCCCCGGTAGGCAGTACGCCCCTGCCACGCCCGTCGTCGAGATCCCCATCACGTGCTACCAGGTGAGCCCGTCCTCTGCCGGCGAATTCGAATTTCCAGGAAATGCGGCCCCGCCGTTACGGATTACTAGTAGCTATGGATTTTATCCTCGTAATTCCAAGCCATTCCCGTTTTGATTTGGACTGTGCCGTCGCGGAGGGGTCCGTCCCGAGATTTCGTGATTTCCCAGGCCAAAAGTGACTCGAGGCCTGGAGCACTGCGTCCTCCTTTTTCGCTGATGGCGCGTCTATCCCGACCACCACGCAGATCTTGGGCATCACGGAGAAGGTTGAGAAGGACGAGATCGTCAAGTCGGCCATCGTGCTGAGGAAGTCAGAGATCAAAGATGGGTACACGGAGGAGGTGTCCACCTGTAGACAGGTTGCTCGCTGAATTGAGAAACTACGTGAACACAGTTTTTCTCGGAATCCTACGCAGAAAGCCCTTCGGTGTTTAACGTTTGTGCTGCTTGTTGGTTTTCTGTCAGGCTCTGCTGCTGGACGTGAGAGACAAGATTCTCTCCGAGCAGGAATACGCAGGGAGCACCAGGGCCAAGGTTCCGCCCAGATCCTCTCTTCATATACCCTGGAGCTGGTTGCCTGCTGCCTTGTGTGTCTTGCAGGAGGTAATGTGTTGCATAAACACCATCCAGTTGAAAGATCCTTGATCCTCAAGCATTGAGAAATCTAGTAGTCTCTGTTCAGTACAGTTGAATGTGCTTGTCTTATAACCATGCACTGAAGTGTTTTACATCTGTATCGCATGGGATAGTCAATATCATGGGCATGCCCTGTTCTCTGAAGTTTACCAAAACAGGAAACATTTCGTTGAACATCGACTGTGTTTCTTATTTTTCTTATCGAGGCAGTTTGAAAAGTTACAGGTTGTTTAAGATTTATCTACATTTTCTTGAACAAAGGAGCATATGAAAGTTTAGTTATACCCATCTTTCGGAGTAGGCAGGTGTAAAATACGTAAATAAGGTTGATGATCAGTTTGTTGTTTGTGAGATTTAAAGGCTCAAGCATGGAGAGTCCTAGCAGCCTCTGTTAGTCACTTTTGAATGTGATTGTCTTATCATCATGTACTGGCTTGTTTGTTTATTGCCAGTGTAAGATACCACATGCCAGTATTGTTTGCAGGTTGGGGAAGAGAAGCTGGTCTTGGACATTGGTCAGGCAACTTTACGATGCCCTGATTCTAAGCCATATTCAAACGATGTACTGCTTGCAATGGCACTAGCTGAAGTAGGATATGTTCATCAGTTTCAGAGCTTCAGGCTGTAACAACATCTTCATTGTATTATCTTGATTAAATGTGTTGTTGTCTAGCCATTTTTACCATTTAAAACAAGGGCTCATTGATAGTTCTGTTGTTGTCTAGCCTGATTGTTTGAGATCACCTGAAAAGGAAAAACATATCCCTGATGTTTGTTGTTTGATGGGAACACCCCATTTGTTCTGTTCAAGACCTTCAACAACCATTTTAATAATTGGCCCTCAATTTTTGTCTGTACCAAAAAAACTAATCCCAACTACTATATACCTGCCCTGTAGGTTTTTATGCCTGATTCGTGTTTTGGTGATGTAGGCTGAGGGAAATGACTACCGTTCCAGAGTCTTTGGTCTGGGAGCTTGTCAAGAAGAACAACTGCTCCTTGATCCAGCAGTTCGGCAACAGCAACGCCAAGGTCCTGTTCAGTAAGGAGTCCAACAACTTCTACAATGTACACTCCTACAAGTTCTCGGGTCTGTACCTCTTTGCGCCATTTTATCCCTTCTGATGTGTTTATAGGTTTCTCTGCAAGTTGCTGAGTGGTTGTGGTGCTGATGTGGTTTTTCAGGCTTGGTGAATAGCAAGACTGTGGCTGTCCAGCCATCAGCAGGAGAGGACAAGTTTGTCATCCTGTCCATCACCAAAACCAAGATCATAACACCCCTGCCAAGCTCCAGCACAAGACTCTGATGTGCAAGGAGTTCCGCAAGACTAGTCTTCCATCTTCTTCGCTGACGGATCCGCAAGCGTCCTACCCACGAACTGCGGCCATAGCGGTGCAAATGACCTGATGCGGCCGGTGTCCAGCATGAGCTCCCCGCAGGACCCCTTCTACATCATCTGTGAGGAGATCTAGGGCTTGGTAATCCCCTCTGCGCCCCTTTCTCTTCCTCTAGTTGCCAATTTTCGTATATTGTTGCTGCCTCTTTTTATTTGGCCGCACCGTGGCGTACTGGCAGCCTGAAATTGGTTTTGTATTTTCTTAGATGCTTAGATGATGTAGTACTTCTGCAGTTGCATTGGGATATATGCATAGATATGTACATGTGGGTTCAAATCGGAGAAAAAAATTCTGTCCACCGCACACCTTCATGCTTGTGGAATGGGAGTTAACAAGGGTGTGCAGGGCAGGTTTTCAAGTGCATGGTTGCTACTTTGCTTAGTAGCTCTGTTCTAAGGGGATATGTACATGTGAATTTTAAGCATGGTTCATGTATATCTGATAAGTAGCACCCGGAATCGATTCAGCTTGCCAACCCACGTATCTGAAACTGTGAGATTCATTTTGCACACAAACATCTCTGAAACTATGAGTGCACATACATATCTGAAATCCCTACATTACAATTTGAATAGCAAGCTACCACAAATTAATAAGATTTTTGTAGCACATGCTATGGCCTCAAAGTTTTGTTTATTTTATTTTCATTCATACATGAGCACAATTTCTTATTCCGGTGAGGCGATGAATTGATCTAAACTCAAACCGTTAATATGTGGATGGATGTGTTGTTTTGCAGGTTGAAGGCTCTATAAGGTGTTGGAGACATCCCTGTACTTGTTGAGCATTTTATCTGTAGAGTGCTATATCGTGATTGGTGGAATATTGTATGGTTATATTGTGATTGTGTGGAATATTGAAATAAACTGAGTTTGGCTGTTATTTGAATATATTTTAAATGTGTTCTCTGATTGGTATATCGATGAGTCACAAGCTGTGAAAAATTATAACATGACGATTGGGACCCAGCGCCTAGAAGAATTTGACAATCTCCACCCAGTTGACTATAGTAATATGAAACTTGAATGTAAAAAAAACAAATAAAAGATGAAAATAGAAAATATATAGAATGTGAAAACGCTATATCTCATAAAGCAAAAGGCCGAATTAATGGGCCAGACCCATTTAGCTAACCAAAACTAATAGGAAATCATATACTAGATGGGCTAAATTGTTGGGCTCGGCCCATATAGACATCGAATTGGACCGGGCTGAATCTTACCAACGACCAATAAAATTGGTCGCAATTTTGACACGTCAGCTTGCCACATCGGATCTGACGTGGCCTGGGCAGACTGCCAGTGACCAAAATAATTGGTCGTAGAACCTACGACCTTTTTTTTGGTCGTAAACGTCTACGACCAATCCAAAAGAAAGGTCCTTAATTTTCATTCTTGACCCTCAGCTTTTGACCAACTGTTTTTGGTCGTAAAAAGGTCGTAAATGAAAAACAATGACCATTCGGTGGCCAATATTGATGGTCGCAAGTTAGCATATTTCTTGTAGTGTGGGCGGCACTATCTTCTTGAAGACGTCGTGGTGGTTCTCTCTCTGTGCTAAGGTTCCGGGTGAAAACCCATGTCCGCTTTGGACCCGACAGCAGCGACGCTCGGCGCCATTCTCCTTCTTGATGGCATTGTCATGGAGTTGTGTTAGGGTGTGGTGTGGCGTGGTACTCTGACTTCCCCGTGTTCTCTTTCGATAGTGTAGTCACATTTCCGTTATCGCAGGATCTGTTGTGTAAGAGGAATACCTCTCCACTTTGTATCGTTCGGCCATGTACTTTGTTTGTTGCTTTAACGGTAAAGCAGGGCGATAGCCTGTTTCAAAAATAAATAGAGAACACAAAATCATTGCCATGGCTCACAATATGAGTGTATAAAGTCCCACCAATGCATCACTGTTTAGTTTATGTTCCGTTTAATTTCAAGTTGTTTGTGCAACATCTATGTTATCTTCGGCCTTGTGGCGTAGCCGGTGGAACTCGCGTCCGGGGATCGGAGTCGGCGACGACGACCAGATCTTCACCTCTTGCAACATGGATGACAGGCAGCGGCGGCTGGGACACGTTGAGTGGCTCTGCTACTGACGATGGGATGGCAAGCGGGCTCGCTCTAGGCCTGCTGCTATTATGTCCTCTTCTGATCCTCCCGCCGGCCTCGGCGATGGCTCATGAAGGCGTCTGCCACGCATCATGTGGATTATGGCGGTGCTGGCCATCTGCTCTGTCGGAGGTGGTCGGCCTAAGGCTGTGGTCGGATCCCGAGATACGTCATCTAGTCCCGGCTGCGAGTTAGGGGAACATAGTTGTTGGTGAAAACCGAGCCGACGGAAGCGATGATGGCGTTTTGCGTCGCTACCTTGATGAATGCATCATAGTGTAACTACTGTCGACCCACTTGTGCTGCTCGGGGTAAACCCTATCTTCGGACGATAGCGGAACTGCGGTGTCATTTCTGTCTTGGGAGTGTCATTTGTGGAGCAGTGCTGGAAGGCAGAGGTAGGAGGTGGAGCGGCTTCGTCTTGCACGGAGCTTCGGTGGGGATGTCAAGTCATGCTTGGCCGACAGGTGCTACGCCGTGTCATGCTTGGTCAGCAGGTGCTACGCACGACAAATCTTCCAGAGTCATCGCGTATGGATGGACGAGCGCAGGGCGGTGGCGCCTTTGGGGACCATGGTGCCTTCGATGGATGGTCGGACGGACAAGGATGATGCGGATCTCTCTCCTGAAGATGGGTCAGCGGTTTGATGGTGATGACGGTTTTTAAAACGTGTGCATGTGGTGTACGCTTTGGGTCTGTTGCACCGGTTATTGGTTCCGATACGCTATGTGGATGGATCGACGACGATGCCGGTTTTGGATATAGGAAGTGAGAGCACTTCACATTATCGAGTTTATAGATGTGAATGCTGGCTTCGGATGGTTTGATGTATATCCCGTCATACCTTTATTGAATAATTAATAAAGTTGGTTGTATACATCGATTGATGCAGAGACGGGAGTTAACCTTCATTTCAAAAAAAAAAATCTATCTACTTTAAAATAACGTTGCGCCTTTTGTATGTAAACACGCTAAAATTTGCTTCTAAACCCTTTTAATTTTGATTAAAAATGCACGCAGGATATGAGTTGATTTTGACTAGGGCCGGTGCCTGGTGCCCATGTCGTCGTCGCATATCTGGATTCTTTTTTTTTCTGTGCATGGAAGACAGAACTTTTCTTGCTATGGCTGGAACTGGAAAGGGAGGAGTGGAAACGCAGCGACAGACCAGACGGCGAGGCGAGCATACTAGCTCGAGTTCCGCGGCAACATTCATACGGCCAGATGGGAGCACGCAAGGGTCAATTGCGTCTTTTCGCACTGCAGCCGCTGTCGCATGCACGTCGTGTCGAAGCGAGCAGGGCAAGAAGCAACTTGCCGCTGACGCTACTGATTTGACAGTACACAACAGGCCAGTCAGTTTCACCACTCGATGGTGGATGCTTCCCATTACTAACAGTAGCACTGGATCGCCGTCCTCGCTACACCTACCTACCAACTCACTCTCGCTCTCCCTTCTGTCGCCCACCGGCCGCACTCACGTCCGGCGCCGTCGTCGATGGTATGCTTTCATCGATGGGATGTCTTGCTTCCGTCGTCCATCGGCCGCATCCACGTCCGGCGCTGCCGCCGATGGTATGCTTTCACCGATGGGGTGTCTCGCTTCCGTCGCCCACCGGCCACACCCACGTCCGGCGCAGTCGCCGATGGTATGCTTCCACCTATAGGGTGTCTCGCTTCCGTCGCTCACCGGCCGCACCCACGTCCGGCGCTGCCGCCGATGGTATGCTTCCACCGATGAGGTGTCTCGCTTCCGTCGCCCATCGGCTGCACCCACGTCCGACGCTGCCGTCGATGGTATGCTTCCACCGATGAGGTGTCTCGCTTCCGTCGTCCACCGGCCGCATCCACGTCCGACGCTGCCGCCGATGGTATGCTTCCACCGATGGGGTGTCTCGCTTCCGTCGCCCACCGGCCGCATCCACGTCCGACGCTGCCGCCGATGGTATGCTTCCACCGATGGGGTGTCTCGCTTCCGTCGCCCACCGGCCGCACCCACGTCCGGCGCTGCCGCCAATGGTATGCTTCCACCGATGGGGTGTCGTCGGTATCCGTTCGTCACCCCAAACAAGCAAAAATATGATGGAGATGCTTGTTGATGATCTCATTGCTTTCTCGTAGTTTCTGGGTAGTTTGACTCTCTCGCTTTTTTTTTTTGGCAGATGAGCTCTTTCAACAGTTTTCATGTAGTATAACACGCCTGCATGACCAGCCAAAGTTATAAAGAAGAAAAACAACATCACCAAGAATTTCTGATGATAAGCATTGCGTCCTCTGAAGAAGAACCAAGGGCAACATCTTTTTTTTTACGGGTCAAGAGCACAACGACTAAAGCATGTAGACCACAATATTTAAAGCAACGGCTAGCTGAAACATCAAGTAGTTCAAGCCACTCTATAGTCTCTCAAAGCACAACGACTACTGCTTGTAAAACAACACCGCTTTGACAACATCATACACGTGATCACGCATGAAAGAGATAGCTGCTCCAATCATCATGTGTGTGGTGTACAGGGCACAAAATTTGCATTTCAAAAACTTGTTTTCTGAATCATGCATCGTTGAATCCTTCAATGTCTCATAGAACTCGAGCTCTGCTAAAATTCTAGTGCTACTGTTACAATTCGAACATTTTTTTTGCAGTATTCATACACCACATGCTTCAGGTCTTACACCAAATTCCATCAGCCAAATATCACATCATATCAGTTTATATTTTTGCGGGAATTTTATAAAACAGTTACATACTCCCTCCCAACATTAATATTTTTGGGACGGAGAGTATAAGTAAAAAATATTTTTAAATAATCCATATCTTAACATTAATTGGACACACTGTTTATTTATTTTGGGCAAAATGAAACTAAAAAAAAACGGCCTTCCTTAAGGCTCAAACCCAAGACCATCCAAAACAAACATGCATGCGATAGCCAACTTTCCTGCTGATAGAATTAGTACTACTGGATGCCAAATAAGATTTTATACCTTCTGTCCCCTACCGCCACATACTATGGCGGTAGGTTATTTTGAGCGTCAAACGAACCATAACGGCACACTCAAGTTCTATTGCCATAGCCCTCGGTGATAGGTTGTGTTACTCTATCACTAAACAAAATGACGATAGAAAAAAGATCAGATTATGATTTTTTTAACCGAGGTCAAAATCATGCTAAAGTTCTAAAAAGGATCAAAACAATGAATTCGGCTCCCATTTCCTCCGGCACGGAAGTAGAAGGGCAGGAGAAATTATGTGAAAGAAAGAACCTCATATTGCGTTCGAGTTGGCCTTAGTAAAAAGGAAATAGCACCGAAGCAGCAACAACACTAGTGGGGGGGGGGCAGTAAGGCCAACTCCAACACGCGACCCCATCCTGTCCGCATACGTCTGTTTGGGGCAGAACGGACGGATGGGCCGGTCCAACGCGCGACCGAAACCGTAAAATATGCATGTTTGGCATCCGGCCCACCCCATTTCCGGTGCAAATCTACGTCCGGTTTGCGCTCCCACGGATGCCGAATGGACGGGCACGCGCTGGCTCCTCGTCCGCTTCAGGCCGGGGACGCGTGGCGGGCGCCCAACTACCTCCACCGCCCAAATTAAACACGCACGTGTGGCGGGCCCCGGCTTTTAGCGGCCAACTGGTGGGCCGTCGTCCTTCTTAATGTGGAAGTCGTGGACCGACCAGTGCACAACTTCCACTTTGAAAGCCCCTCCTGCCCCCTCCAACCCCGCCAGGATCTAGCAAACCCTAGTCTGTCGCCGTCGCCATGACCTGGCCATGGTCCGGCAAGGGGAAGCACTCCCATGAGGCTGGCTCCTCCTCTGGTAGCCGTCGTTCCGGCCGCTCTAGGAGTCCCTCACCACCTTCAACGCCGGCATTTGCCATCGCGCCGTCGACGGCCCCGCAATGTGTATGCCCCTATGTCTCCACCGACATCTGTGAGAGGTATTGGGAAACGGCGATGCCACCGCCCTGGTGAGATGCCCACCTCCCCAACTACCGGCATGTGTCCACGGATCGGGTGCCAATCCCTCCGGTGTCGACGAGCGGCAATGGGTGGGCCTGAAGACGACGTTGGGCCTCTCTATGGCCGGCGATGTGGCCATTCCGGAGCTAGAGAAGGCAGCCGTGGCGAAGGAGGACGTCAAGGAGGAGGTGGCGGAGGAGCCGCCACTCGCCGCGTGGAACCCGCAGCTGGTGGCCCAGCAATAGGGTCAGTCGACCATGATGCCTACTATGCTGACGCGTTCGGTGTCAGGCCATGGGCACCCACGCCACTGCGGTCACCCCAGCAGGAGCCGGAGCCACGGGAGTATGCCTGGCCATATCTCGGGCCGGGCCGAAAAAGCCCGACGCTAAAATTCCAAGCCTAAGCCCGACCCGACCCGACCGTCGGGCCTATGTTTTGTGCCCAAGCCTGGTCCGGCCCGACGTAGGCGTAAACTCGGGTTTCGTCGGGCCCGACCAGACCCGACCACCGGGCTCAAAATCTAGGTCCGAGCCCGACCCGTGGGCAAGGTCGGGTGGGGCCGGGTCGGGCTTTTTTGGGCTGGGCCGACCGGGCCGGACTGCCCATGGCCAGGGCTACAAGGAAGGAGGTGGTGCAGGCGCCGCCAGCGCCTCCGATTTGGCAGGGGCCGCCAACCCACCTATGACAGCCGCCTCCGCACATCGACCTCACCAGCGACGACGACGAGTAGGACGACGCTCCTGAAGACGACGACGGCCTCATCGGCGACCGACGGCGTTATCTTTTTTATATTTTATGTTTTATTATGTTTAATTAAGAAATGTATTAAACTTTTTTTGTGTGGATGTTTTAGTATTTTTATTTATGTTTTATATTATTTGCAACGGCCCGGGTCTTTTTGTTTGGCAAAATTTAACTCCGCACCGCGAACACTTAGAGATGCGGTAGACCAGTTGAACGCGCAAACGAACAGATGTGTTCATTTTTTCTCCAAACGAATGAAATTCGAACAAAACAGACGATCGTGCGTAGGAATTGATGTAACTCACACGCCGTCTCGCTGCATTTTCCGCCGGATAATGACGTGCAGCCCAGCACAAGACCCACTACCACACGCAAAAGATTCATGCAGTGTGATCAGCTCCACTGCAGTGCAGCGGCATAATGGAGCGAGTTCCCGAATGCCGATGCTAGCTAGAGCACCACACACCAAGCCACCAAGGGCAGCGCAGCCAAGAGCCAACGGCGCTGCTTTGCTTGCTACTACTAGTACTAGTACTACTGTACTAGTACTAAAGCCAAAGGCGTTGCTAGCCCCTACCACTCCACTAGTACTAGTAGTGCTTCCGTCGCCGGCGGGCATCGGCATCGGCTGCACGTCCGGCATCGGCATCGGGTCTACGGCGACCTTTCTCCCGGGGCTGCCCACCGATGGTAAGTATATACTGTAAGCCGATATGCACTAGCTACCTTCCCTTATGTTCGTTGCCGCTGGTTGGCATGCATGTACAGTAGATGTGGAGATCCATCCCGCCCGCCGCCATCCAAAAAAAGCCCTGTCCGCCGCCCCGTTAACCCTTCCGCCGCCGGCGGAGGCCGTCGGCGAACGGCGGCGGCGGGCTGCACCCCAATAACGCCACTTTCTTAGCGTTTCTCGCCTCTTTTCTTGGCCACGGCAGTTTCTGCCGCCGCCGCCACGTGCGACCTCTGCCGGTCAGCGCTGGACTGAATCAGGAGAAGGAATCCCCGCGTGGCTGCGGCGCACGGCGTACCTCCCGCGGCAGGTTCCTAGCGCCAATCATGCGACTCCGTGATCCCAAGTGGGCTGCTTCGGCCGGACATGCGCACTGCAATTCTCTTCTCCGAGTAAGGAGTTCGTGCGTGCTTGGATCTACGAGCGCTGGATCGACTTCGGTGGGGCAGAGAGCTGGGCTCTTCGCCTGCTCCGCCTTCCCCACCGGAGTGCGGCCCGATGTGCTGCCATCGTTGACGGTGATATATATGAAGGCCCATGTTCCTTTGCCTAGTGGCCACTGGCCAGTGGCGAACCCCGATTCACGTTGGATCCGCCTTGGCACCATTGCTGCGGTTACCAAGCTGTTGATGGAGAGACCGGGGCAGTCGTGATTGGAGAAGACCGGGTAGGCTTTGGAAATTACACCTTGCATGCTCATGTCGAGTCAAGAACCAGTTTCCAGGGGAGTACTCGCGGCGGATTGGGACAATCTGCGTTTTGCAGCAGTGTTCTCGCGAGTGGCGGCCATGACACTGGCAGACTTAATTCGTTCTTGGCGGTCTCAGTTTTCGGGATGCCAAATTTTCGGTGGTTGTACCTGGCGGCTCCTTAGTGGTTTTCTTGTTGAAGGCATTGTTTCGAGACAAGACCTTCTTCAGGGTGAAAACCTAGGATCTACCCATGCTGGTTAGACCGGACGACCACGGCGTGTGTGCACTATTACCTTCCCGGAGGAGTCGTTTTGGAGAAACTTTGCCGAAGTCTAGGTGTCGCCACCACTGGTGGTGCTCTTCCCGTTGCGAGTCTTTGATTGCTTCGCGTTTTTTGTTTGGCTGTATACATCCTTGATGTCTAATATTAATATATTCCTTTTATATAAAAAAAAACTTGCGCCGGCCTGTTGGGTAACGCTAATGACGAGGTGATGGCGGCATGCCTAGAGTCTTGCTTGCATTTTTCCTTTTACCTTTGAGGATTTTTTTGCTTCTTGTCGGGACAGATGGATGTCTAGTATCGTGATCTACTGTCTTATCAGATACTCCCACCTTCATAGTGGTAGATCTGACCATCTCCAATGGTTTGACCTCTACACTATGAGTTCTGAAATAGCTTACCCACAGATTCAGTGAAATCATCAACATACATCAGAAATCCAGTGTTTTTTCTAGTGAAAACGAGAGCCCTGGTTGACATCGGGGTGATTTTTTCTTTTCATCTTCGGGTGTGTGCTAATTACCTAGAAGCATGGGTATATTTTCCCCTGTTGAGCAGCTCACTATATTTTTGGTTCAACATGAGAATAGTACTTGTATTCATGTCCTTGTTTGAGGCCTTTAGGTCAGGATGCCTACGATGGTTCTGCAACATTGTGTGATAGTCCTGATTTGTTTTGTGCGTATGTGCATTGTCCTGCGCCTCCAAATTTATTTTACATGCTTTTGATGGGTTCTGCTGTTCGTAGGAATCGAAAAAAAATAGACGCGGGGATAAAGCAAATTGTTCGAATGGGCCAGCACACCGCGAAGAAGGTATGATATCAATGTTGGTACTGTTGTTATAGTCGAATAGACAGTCTATTTTGTTGATCACATCCTTTCAAAAGTCAAGAGTAGGTTGCGCCTCACCCAGCACCGCACTACTGAAATTTAGTGTATTGCAAAGTCCCGTCTTAATTTCGATATTTTAAACACCTAAGGTAAGTGTATATTCACAGATTTAGTTTTATACTTCTAGATTTCAATAGCTTTGGTTTGTAGAGGGCCTAAATGCTCATGTTAACACATGCTAATTGCCAAGCACCAAATTTCCCTTCCTAGCATGCAAATTTTGAAAGTTTCCTGAAAAAAGCAAGCAAAAAAAGAAAACTGTAGCATCCATTAGTTTATCCTGATAGCAAAATTAAGAGGGTGACAATTTGCAAATCTGTATAAGTAGATGTTATAGTTCAAAATGTGCATCTATCCAATAATGTCAACATATGTATCCAGGTTTTTCTTAAATTGAACTTCACACTTCTATCGTATCTGGTAAATGGTGTTTGTTTGTTTGGCTTGTTCTATGGAACATGTTGTATATGCTACAGCATCTTGTGGAATGTTTTTACTAAATTATATATTGTTTTTTGGTAGGTTGTGGCTTCAGCTACGTATTGCTAACAAAAGATGGTAAAAATATATGTTGGACCAAAGTCCTTGACCTTACCAGTGGCGTCAAAATGTATGTTCATTATAATTTTTTAAACTGATGATTTTTGCGAGTGACTACCACATATATGTACTAGATCCAAAACTGTTTGTGTGTACATAATTTTTCTTGTTTTGTGTAGCATACTATCTCCCATCCTGAATCTAGTGTATACTATTCTTGGTTGGGATTTGGACTGTGTTATACATAAATCTTGTTGCAATCGTGTTTAATGACACTTGCCTAATCCACTTGAAAATGAAGCTACTCCTCTGTTTTGTAACACTTATCCAATAATCCTATCAAGCACCAGATATGAGGAAATAGTTCGTGACATTGAAGCAACATACATTCCATTCTAGTTGTTCAATTTACAACTGTTCAACCTTTTTGTTATGAATGCACGAACATTACAAAAAGACATATCTCAACACAATATTGCGAAAGGGAGTTAGTATTTGTTAGAAATAAAAATCTATGGGAGTATTCTCTGCGTGCTATTTATGCATTTATATGCTATCTGTGCATTTATGTGCGTATTGTTTGATTTTTGGACTGGTATTTATGAAGTCAGAACATTGGAGTAACTTATGCTTTCCTTGTACAGTCCCTCTGTTTGGTCAATTACTAAGTTCGTGGCAGTTAAGGAGTACATGGAGAATGATAAGTACAAGCAGATTGATTTCCTGAAATTTTCACTGGTTCCTCATCTGGAAAATTATTATCAGACAAATGAATGGGAAATTTTTATGAGTTACCTTCATGATAATGGAAAGGTAAATATTATCTGCACTGTATATTCTATTTTTAAATCATCCTTCAAAGGAAACATAGTGTGAGCATTGGGCAAGCATCTAGTTATTGTCCTATTAGATTTAATACTTAGGATGTTGGTGTCGGACATGGTTTTATGTAACAGAGACATCTAGACTAAGAAGTATAAATTTATGGGGTGAGGGAGAGGGATAGTATTTTATCAGACTTAGTTTGCAATTAACTAAAATTAACTCTGGACAGTATTTCTGTTGCCTAAGGAGTATGTTGTATTTTGTTGTACCACATTCTGGTAGCTCCATTTTGCTGTCTGTAATGTAAGGTCCCTTGTTTTCCTCTTATCTTTTCTGTAGGCCGGCTTTGTTAAACTCGGGTCTGTCACCTTCCACATGTTTTGTCCTGAAAATTCTAAATCTGCAATGGTCTTGTATGAGACTGAACTTAAAGACCATGGTGCCTGCAAAAATATGTCTGGGACATATGGTGAGAGTTTTTCTTTTTTGCAAACCATTTCTCAGCTGAGATTATTTTTTATTAGCTCAGCATCGTACTGTATTATTCCCTTGTTTCATAGTGAGAAACTCACTGATTATTGGCAAGATATCTCTACACTAGCAGTTTATGCATTTTGGTCACAGAATGTTGTACCCTAAGAGTCAGATTTGCTTCTTTTTTCTTTTACTTTTTTCAGCTGGATCATTACTTGCCCTCTGCGTCCCCCGCGTCCCTCTCCGAGGCAACACGAGGGAACCCTAGCCGCCCCCGCCGCCAGCCTTCCTCCACCCTCCCCTTCCCCTCGCCGCCGCCGAGAGCCACCGCTGGGCAAAGCCCAAGCAGTGCCGGTGGCGGCGGGGCTTCTCCCCTGGCGCGGCTTCCCTTCTTCCTCGTGGCGGTTTAGTTACTCCCGGTGGGCTTGGTGGCGCGGCGCTTCGAAGCTCCGGCGGCGGCCCGCTTTGCGGCAGGTTGGAGGGCCTGTCCCCATCTGGTGGTGCCGCCTAGACAGCAGCCGCGGCCTACGGCTCATGTCCCCAGATTGGATCTGGGCGGTGCTCGGGCCTGGCCGTGGCTGCCTGTCAGGCGTGGTGGCGGCGAGTCTCGCAGCCTCTAGGCATCGCGGAGGTGCCGGCGGCGGCGTGTGCTCAGCCTGGTGGTGGCGGCGGCCGTGTATGGGAGTTGGATTCCTTCGAACAAATCTGGGTGAAAACTTGCTTTCGGTTAATGCCAAGGCCGGCGGTGGCGGTGCTATCTCCATCGTTCCCTTCTTGAAGGCATCGCCGTGGAGAAGTTCAAGGCCACTCTCTGCTACCTCCGGGGGAAAACCTAGATCGGATGATCGGATGACGGCGGCGCATTGGTGTCGTTCTCCCCTTGGGGGCGTCATTCTTGGAGGTACACACGTGATCGAGGGACCAGAGGACGGTTTCTTTGGTGGAGCGGTGCGTCATCTCACTCATTGATGGCGGCGGATCTCGGCGGCATGGCGCTGTGGTGACTCGGCGTCCGATGCGCGGAGATGGACTCGCGCAGGAGGGTGACGTGGTCTGACGTCGTGGTGGCGTTGATGGCAGCTAGACCGGGAAAGGTTGATGCAGCAATACAACTATGAAGATGGATTGGTGGCAGGTGGATGCGGCGGCCTCATACCCGGCAGGTGTCCTGGTTGAGGAGTGCGCCGGACCGGTGGGTGCCCGATACCCGGCAGGCGTCCTGGATGGGACCTCAGGTCTTAGATGTTAGGTTTGGCTGCGAGGTCTGTTTGGTATTAGGCCCAGACTATCAGCATCCCTTCATCAATTGGATAGGAGTAGCGACAGATGTTGCCTAGACGGTGGCTTTAGTCTTACTGTTGTATTACTTTGTAAGGTCTTGTGTGAACATTTAATAAAATGGCTGCATGCATCGTCCAGATGCAGAGGCCGGGGGTCTTCCTCCTTTTCTTTAAAAAAAAGCTGGATCATTACTTGTTCATGTTGTTGATGTTGGAAATTAATCCAAACTTCATATTAGAGCTGGAGTCCTAGTACTAATTAGAGTCCTATACGAATCAGGTTTATAGGCTAGTTTCAGATTGGTGTTTCCTATATTAGAGCTGGCCTATATATGTAGTCATATGTGTTGTAAACAACTTAGGGGGGAAAAGTGAAAATTGGGAAGCAATAAAGAGGAAAAGAAACTCCGCCTATGTTGTCTCAACATAGCCGGTCCCAAGCCCGGGTAAAGGAGGAGGGTTGTGATAGGCTTGGCGAGCCAACGTGAAAACCCAGCCACTCTTATGGAGATGAAACCCAAAAGATTTTCGTTGGGGCGTAACCCTCTCAGCGACGCGCCACATCGGAACCCGGGTGTGGTGGAAAATGGGCAAGGGCCGGGCCGTCACCCCCCAGGTGGCGCGCCGTATCGTGATCTGGATACGGTCGCAAGTGAGCGAGGATCGGGTCGTCGCATCCTTAGTGGCGCGCTACATCGGCGCCCGGGTGTAGTGGAAAATGAGCGAGGGTCTTCGCATTTGACTCGACGAGTGCGAAGGGTAAGGAAGCTAGCCGAGCCTAGGAGGATTCGATTAGGTAGCTGGAACGTAGGGTCTCTGACAGGTAAGCTTCGGGAGGTAGTTGATTCAGCGGTGAGGAGAGGCATTGGTATCCTTTGCGTCCAAGAGACCAAATGGAGGGGACAGAAGGCGAAGGAGGTGGAGGGTACCGGCTTCAAGCTGTGGTACACGGGGACGGTGGCAAACAGAAATGGAGTAGGCATATTGATCAGCAAGAGCCTCAAGGATGGAGTGGTAGACGTCAAGAGACGTGGGGACCGGATTATCCTGGTCAAGCTGGTAGTTGGGGACTTAGTCCTCAACGTTATCAGCGCTTATGCCCCACAAGTAGGCCACAATGAGAACACCAAGAGGGAGTTCTGGGAAGGCCTGGAGGACTTGGTTAGGAGTGTACCGATCGGCGAGAGGCTCTTCATAGGAGGAGACCTCAATGGCCACGTGGGCACAGCTAACACATGTTTTGAAGGGGTGCATGGGGGATTTGGCTATGGCATCAGGAATCAAGAAGGAGAAGATGTCTTAAGCTTTGCGTTAGCCTATGACATGATCGTAGCTAACACCTTCTTTAAGAAGAGAGAATCACATCTAGTGACTTACAGTAGTGGGCAGCACTCTAGCCAGATTGATTTCATTCTCTTGAGAAGAGAAGACAGGCGTGTCATGCCTAGACTGTAAGGTGATACCTGGAGAGAGTGTTGTCCCCCAGCATAAGCTTGTGGTTGCTGACCTTCGTTTTCGGATTCGTGTCCAGCGGGACAAGCGTGCCAAAGTCGCTAGAACGAAGTGGTGGAAGCTCAAGGGGGAGGTAGCTCAGGTGTTCAAGGAGAGGGTCATTAAGGAGGGCCCTTGGGAGGAAGGAGGTGATGCAGACAACATGTGGATGAAGATGGCGACTTGCATTCGTAAGGTGGCCTCAAAGGAGTTTGGAGTGTCCAGGGGAAGTAGAAGAGAAGCTAAAGATACCTGGTGGTGGAATGATGTTGTCCAGAAGGCAATCAAGGAGAAGAAAGATTGTTTCAGACGCCTATATCTGGATAGGAATGCAGACAACATAGAGAAGTACCAGATGGCAAAGAAGGCCGCAAAGCGAGCTGTGAGTGAAGCAAGGGGTCGGGCGTATGAGGACCTCTACCAAAGGTTAGACACGAAGGAAGGCGAAAGGGACATCTATAAGATGGCCAAGAGCCGAGAGAGGAAGACGAGGGATGTTGACCAAATCAACTGCATCAAGGACGAAGCAGATCAACTCTTGGTGAAGAACGAGGAGATTAAGCATAGATGGCGGGAGTACTTTGACAAGTTGTTCAATGGGGAGAGTGAGAGCTCTACCATTGATCTGGATGACTCCTTTGATGATATTAGCAGGCGTTTTGTGAGGCGAATCCAAGAGTCGGAGGTCAAGGAGGCTTTAAAGAGGATGAAAGGAGGTAAGGCGATGGGCCCCGATTGTATCCCCATTGAGGTGTGGAGAGGCCTCGGGGACATAGCGATAGTATGGCTAACCAAACTTTTCAACCTCATTTTTCGGGCAAACAAGATGCCAGAAGAATGGAGACGGAGTATATTAGTACCAATCTTCAAGAACAAGGGGAATGTTCAGAGTTGTACTAATTACCGTGGAATTAAGCTGATGAGCCATACAATGAAGCTATGGGAGAGAGTCATTGAGCACCGTGTAAGAAGATTGACAAGCGTGACCAAAAATCAGTTTGGTTTCATGCCTGGGAGATCGACCATGGAAGCCATTTTCTTGGTACGACAACTTATGGAGAGATATAGGGAGCAAAAGAAGGACCTGCATATGGTGTTCATTGACTTGGAGAAGGCCTATGATAAGATTCCGCGGAATGTTATGTGGTGGGCCTTGGAGAAACACAAAGTCCCAACAAAGTACATTACCCTCATCAAGGACATGTATGATAATGTTGTGACAAGTGTTCGAACAAGTGAGGGCGACACTAAAGACTTCCCAATTAAGATAGGACTGCATCAAGGGTCAGCTTTGAGCCCTTACCTTTTTGCCTTGGTGATGGATGAGGTCACAAGGGATATACAAGGAGATATCCCATGGTGTATGCTCTTTGCGGACGATGTGGTGCTAGTCGATGAGAGCCGGACGGGGGTTAACAGGAAGTTGGAGTTGTGGAGGCAAACCTTGGAATCGAAAGGTTTTAGACTTAGTAGGACTAAAACCGAGGTGTATGCTCTTTGCGGACGATGTGGTGCTAGTCGATGAGAGCCGGACGGGGGTTAACAGGAAGTTGGAGTTGTGGAGGCAAACCTTGGAATCGAAAGGTTTTAGACTTAGTAGGACTAAAACCGAGTACATGAGGTGCGCTTTCAGTACTACTAGGAACGAGGAGGGGGAGGATGTTAGCCTTGATGGGCAAGTGGTGCCTCAGAAGGACACCTTTCGATATTTGGGGTCAATGTTGCAGAAGGATGGGGATATCGATGAAGATGTGAACCATCGAATTAAAGCCGGATGGATGAAGTGGCGCCAAGCTTCTGGCATTCTTTGTGACAAGAGGGTGCCACAAAAGCTAAAAGGCAAGTTCTATAGGACGGCAGTTCGACCCGCAATGTTGTATGGCGCTGAGTGTTGGCCGACTAAAAGGCGACATGTGCAACAGTTAGGTGTGGCGGAGATGCGCATGTTGAGATGGATGTGTGGTCACACAAGGAAGGACCGCATCCGGAATGATGATATACGGGATAAAGTTGGGGTAGCGCCAATTGAAGAGAAGCTTGTCCAACATCATCTGAGATGGTTTGGGCATATTCAGCGCAGGCCTCCAGAAGCCCCAGTGCACAGCGGACGGCTTAAGCATGCTGATAATGTCAAAAGAGGCCGGGGTAGACCGAACTTGACATGGGAAGAGTCTGTAAAGAGAGATCTGAAGGACTGGAGCATCACCAAAGAACTAGCCATGGACAGGGGTGCGTGGAAGCTTGCTATCCATGTGCCAGAACCATGAGTTGGTCGCGGGATCTTATGGGTTTCACCTCTAGCCTACCCCAACTTGTTTGGGACTAAAGGCTTTTTTGTTGTTGTTGTAATAAAGAGGAAAAGAAAGGGCACGGCACGAGACGGGCCCTTCGCTATAATTTTTGTGTGCGCGTGTTCGTCGTGATTTGACGTGATTGATCCTGAGGGCAAAAACCTAACAATCCCAACAGTTGATGGAAGTTTTATACTTAATTCAAAATTAAGATGCGCATCATCATAGGCCATGCCGGTTGTCAGATCTTAGCTTTACTTTTTTGGCTTATTGACTATTCTTCGCTTATCAGCTGCGCTAACAGGGAGATGCAACACAAGTGAGGAGACTTGTGATAACATACCACGCATAAAGGAGATGAAGTTTTCACGTAAACGCCAGATTCCATATATCACAGAATGCTCGCGGTTCAATTCTTTTGAAGATGGCCCTAGAATTTTAGAGCCAGCAGTGAAGAAGAGAACATCTACACTTACAAGAAATTTTGTTAAAACAAACCCTAGCTATCTCCGAACACTTGGTCAAACACATGCTGGCTGGATCTTTGGAGCAGTAGTAGAGCTCATAGATAACTCCAGAGATGCTGGTGCATCCAGGTAAATCTATGACTTCAAGGTGTCGTATCAGATTTTTTTACTTGTAATTTGTTAATCAATTTTGGGGCCAGTTTGATGTCATGAGTGCTACTTTATGCCCAATTTTGTAAGCTTAGTTAGTTAGAAAAATATTTAATAATAATAATTGTAATAAAACATAAATACAGCAACTTTAAGAAAAATATACCAATTTATTATTCAGTAATATTTCCAAACTAGTAAAATAGAAGGGTAGATTAAAAGCTCCATTGCATGAAAAGCGAACCACTAATTTTAACTACCTCCTTTTGCTTCTCTCCTAGTGAATATGGCCTGCTTTTAGTGGTATAGGGCTTTAAGGAGCTTAGACATGTTTTGTTGGTTTCACACAATGTGACTTGTAGCAGTACATTTTCTAAACAATTCCTCACCGAGGCTAGTGTCTTAGACACACCATGAAGATTATCTGGAGATATTTGTTATTTGACTGCACTACTAATTTGTTCTTCTTTTATTTCCTTATTAATGGAAGATTGGATATTTCCATCCAATCTATGTTTTCAAAGAAAGCAAAAGGAAAAGTTCCTGTCTTATGTGTATCTGATGATGGCCGTGGAATGACTTACGAGGAAATGATGAGAATGGTCTCATTTGGTCACGACAGCCCTAATGAATACTGCCAAGATCAAATTGGGAGGTTTGGAATTGGATTCAAGGTAAACATCCGTGTTAAAATCTTGTCAAATTGTCTTATTCTTATGCTTTGCTGGGTTCCTAATCATTGTTGCGATCCATCTTATAAATGACCTTTAATTATTTCAATATTTTACATCAATTAGATGTTGTATTGCTCTGATTTGTCTGATTTTTTTTAAATATGTTACTGAAACTGGCCCGAGTGTGATAAAATTATGTTTTATTTAAGTCAGTCTTTAGTTCACTATTTAAATATATAATGCTGTTGGGTAAATGAGGACAATACAAAAATTCCACCATGAGGCTATGGTTGTCTATTATTTGCTCTTTCTATGTTTTCCTGTGCACTGCCAATGCCATGCTCCAAAGTCGCCTTACCTTCAATCATTTCTGTCTTGTGTAACTATGAATTTCTAATGTTAAACTGCCCAAGCAATAAACAGTTGTGCTACATATTTTGTAGAGTGGGGCTATGAAACTTGGGAAAGATGCACTTGTGCTTACCCAAACTTCAACTTCCAGATCAGTGTCCTTTCTTTCCCAATCCTTCAATGACAAGAAAGATGTAAGCATGTTTCTACATACCGCCTTCATTAATTGTCTATTGGCATGTTAAGGCTATATAATAGTATTATTTGCTGCAGAATATTGAGATCCCTGTGGTGACATATTGCAAGGAAGGACAATACATGGAAGTTGATTTGGATGTCCAGTCTAAAGCTACTGCAGAGCATAACCTCGATGCAATCAAGGAATTTTCCCTGTTTAATGAGTACTTCATTGGAGAAAAGGTGGGGTTATTTGGTGAAGAGGGTACTGGTACACAGGTTTATATATGGAATTTAGATAGATGGGGTGAAGATTACGCATTGGAATGGAACCCAGAGAAGACTGATGAAAATCCTGCTGGTCATGATAACGGAGACATATTAATCCGTTCAAAAAGAGTCAGATCTCGTCCAAGACAGACAAGTAAGATGTATGTAACTTATCATGAACTTTTTTGTTTGTATTTTCTGAGGAGATAAGTGACCTGGAGATCCATAATTGAAGCCAGAAATGGTGTTGCACTGTTCTAATGGTTTCTATACAACTGGAGGGACGATTGGGCTCTTTTGCTTGTGCACACCCTAACTGGAATAAATTGGTAGATTTAGGAGCTGGATTGGCTTTCGGTGGCATTCCCTTTGCACATTTAGGACACAATATATCAGTGTATATTTCGAAAATTAGCTATGTTTTGGCAAAGCATTAGTGATGGTTGTTATTAATTTCACAATATTATTTTTTCCAATATCTAGTACTGATTCATTTTTCATGTTATACAAGGTGCCATTGGACTATTCGCTTAAGGCTTATCTAGAAGTTATGTTCCTGAATCCTCGGATGAAAATCACTGTCCAAGGTTCCCTGGTATGTTGTAATACTCATATGTCATATTTCACTTATGTTGTAGCATGTTATATTCATGGTTTATTTTTTAGGTCATAACCCGTCATTTGGAAAAAAAACCTTGATAAGACGTCTGTTAAGTCTGGTGAAATCAAGGGAAGGACAATCCGACTGACGTTGGGGATGAGTGTTGAAGAATATGATAGAGTTAACTGTGAAATGTTCTTGTATTGGCATGGCCGTCTAATAGAGGTGGGATTAGCCATTATTGTATTAAATCACACATAGTTTACTATTTTCATTTAGCTATATTCCATGCATTGTTCCACCCTGACCGTTCCATATTAGAATTAATAAGTCATCTCATGCTCGCATTTAAAGCTAATGTTAGGGCAAAGATATGCGACATTTATAAACTGCAACACTTCTGTTCAATTACAAAGCACATGTGTTTTCTTCCATTACTTGCTAGGATAGAGATGGAGAACGAATCTTAGCCCCATTTTCCGGACCTTGAAAACTATGTTGAATGTAACAAGTCAACAACTGGAAACTATTCCCGGGAAGTAGATTGAGCTTTAGTATTGTACATGGCCGGCGCACAATAGGTGCTTGCTTTGTTTCAGCAAGTTGTTTGCACTCTTTTTCATACATTTTGTATTTGTTGTAACTTTGATTTTGTGTTCTCTTTCCAGTCTTACAAACGAGTTGGTGGTCAACAGCACAGTCCTGACGTTGGGCGTGGAATGATAGGAGTTGCAGATATTACTGACATCATTGTATGATTTGTTTTGCAAATTCTTTGCTCTTCTCTTTTCCTGTTTGTTTACCCTTATGTCCCTGGCATTAACTTGTTAATATATTTTGCAGGATAATGAAGATGGTAGTACTTGGGTTCTTAACAGCAAGCAAGGGTTTCAAGATTGTGAAATGTATGTCAAACTGGAGGAGTGGCTTGGAAGAAAAGCAGATGAATACTGGGATACAAATTTTGACAAGCTTGAATTGGTATGGATGTATGATCTAATTTATATTCGAAAATATCTTACATATCTTGTCCTGAAATGCATTATGAGATCTGTTTTGCATTGTGAAAGGACAAGAACTACAATGTTGGGTGATAACTCTGTATGCCATAGATTGGTTGCAGACAACTCTCGATCACACCTTTACTGAGAAAAACAATACTTTGTTTCATGGATTCATTTGAAAATTCTAATGAAAACATTAGCCATGATGAGGTGGGCTGGTAACACGGTGGACAGAGTGAGTTACCCATTCATGCCATCATGATAGAGACATTCCATAACAATTTGTGTTACTATGCATTTAAAATCTACCAGGTCTTCTCTAAATACGGTAAAATTGACATACAAATATAGATGTGATATGCACGTCCCTTTTTTCTGCATGGAATACATGCATACAAATCTATCAGTTCTTTTGAAAATACATCTACTTACATGTATGTAATCATGCTATCGGAGGTTTACTGTCGACAGGGATGGGGGTTGCATTTCCATCCTCTCAGGAGCTAAATGTTTATCTTACAGAAATAATAAGTTATCATTATACCTTATGCATTGTTCCATATTATTCTGAAGGATTATTCACTCTAGTTAACTTTCTTCATCTAGAGGGAAGACTGAGCACATCGAGGCTGTTGCGGACTGGGTTCAGTGCAACAGCTGTCGTAAATGGAGAGTGCTGGTCGTGGGCTTCGATAAAGACTCTCTACCCCCTGAATGGTTTGTATGTTGACGGACAATATTAAAGTTACCACCTTGCAATTAACATATCTTTGCTACGACATCTTGATTATCGTGGCCAGGGTTTTAAGTTCTTAACTTCAATCCCTGGCCACTTTTCAAATCGTGACCCAAGATCAGTTGCATAAAAAAATGAATCCCATAGCATAAAAATCTTTTCATTGTTAAATCGAGTTATTTTTTAAGTAGCCCTCTATTACGAGAACTACAAGACTTCAGAATAGGAACTTGAATGATTATAATAGATATAAGCATCTTGGTGTAGCAACGTTTATACACCACACATGTGTACCTTTTTGAGAGGCCTGAAGTGTTGATGTTGTTAAATTTCAGGTTTTGCCACATGCCGCCTTTCAATGGGAAATGTGAGATTCCAGAAAAAGAAATGGAAGTTGGTGTGATCACAGTTTCTGCAAAGAGATCTGGCGGCAAGATGGTAGCCCAGCCGAAGGTTCAAAGACTCGGTCAAGTTGAAGAAGTTAAGGTAACTACAAATCCAAAGCTTGTGCGTACTTCGCCCTTCTGAAAGTCCGAGTCATGAATAGTAAATTTCATCCTTTCTGCAAGTCAAGTCATCAGAAGTAATTTTATTTCTTTGCGGTAGATTGAGAGTAATAAATAGTTAATCCTGTTGTGTGACCAGACTGTAAGGTTAATCCTGCCATCAACTGACAAAGAGGGAAAAAGAGCTTCCCATGCCAGGATATCTGAAGGTATGGTATGCATGCTCTGTAGGCAAAAGAGAAGCCATGGATCTGCAAGAATGCTGGTAACCCCTGTTTTTAAATTGTTCTTTCTTACACGAGCTAATGATATGCTATCATACGATTCAGAAGATAATTGCTCACAAGCTAAGTCTGGCATGGCATTGAAGAGTCGGTTGAGGGTGCATAAGACTAAGAGCAACTGTAAGAAACAGCGGTGAATGATAACGTGCGGTAACCGTCGTCTTTTCCTTTGTGTGACCAAGGCCTTAAAGTTTGCATGCATCATTTTGCTGACGGCATTCTTTGATTCTTCAGGAGGAGTGCAGGCACCTTTGGTCAACGACAATGGAGCTGCAGCTATCTGTTGATTCCAAAGGACGCTTACCATCACCTTTGGTTCTCCAAAGCGGATGGCGCCGGAGCTAGGGCAAAAACTCGTTCGCCCCGGCTCTATACAGATTGTACTTTCTTTTGAAGGGCAGATTGTACTTCGTGCTAGCAATGTACCACTTAGTTTAAGAAAACAACAATTGTGTTTTTCCTTCAGTCTAAGTCTATGTCTATGTCACTCGTGAGTACGACCAACCTCGATCAGACAAATATTGTTATAAGCCAATTAGAAACAACCGGTCCGTCAGTTTGTTATAAGAACACAATTTTACACTTCTAATATCTTGGTACGGTTACTTGTGATCAGATTAAGAAAAGTTGGAAGGTGATCAAGTCCTTTAGAATGTACTGAGCAGGGTAGCTAAATCTCCACTTCTACCCCTTCAAGCATGTGAAAAGAAAAATGGCGTCAGTCCGCGAAACCATGCATGAAATCCTCAAGGCTACAGTCAGAAGAGACGAGTCTTCCCCCACCCTATCTTCTCTCGCGACCGGGTCACCCCCGTGGGCGACCGGCCACATCGCCACCCCCTTCCCCAAAGACTTTCCCCCAACCCCTCTCCCACCGTCGTCGGGTAAGGCCCGGGCGGCGCCGGTTGCATCGGCCCCCTGCACAGGGCGGCGCGTCTCTGGGTCATGAGCTCAGGCGGCGACGGTTCGGCGCAGCGGTGGGGTGACCTGGTGCTGGCGTGGGTTGTCTGATGCATGGTGCCGCATCCGTCCACGGGGTTTCGCAGAGGCGCGGGATGATGGCGACTACTCGGCCCAAATTTGGGCCCCATCTGGGCCTGGACGGGCCATTGGATCCTCTGTGGACGGTGAAGCCCCCTGGAGGTGCAGGTGGCGCGTCGAGAGTCTAGGTGGTGGTGATGCTACCGCCAACTTGCTACAGCGTGGCGGCAGAGGCTTTTCGGGCCTGATTTGGGTCTGACCCAGTTCGAGAGGCCTGGTGTGCTCCTACTGCTGTGTCCGGTTGACGAACACGATGGTGCTAGAGGTAGTGACCTCCCGCCCGATGGCGATGGAGGCAGTTCCCTCTTGCACGGCCTCGGTGTCGTCACCCTCGGTTTCTTGCATTCGCATCTTTCGTCCTCTAGGCCTCGTGATGGTGATCTCAATGAGATGATGAGGGTGGCGTCTAAGACCATGGTGGTGCATGCTGGTGGATGGCAAGATGGAGGGAGGGATACAAATCGCGTGGGTAGTAGCGTTTCGGGGTTGGGAGAAGTCTCTGTCGGCTCGTCTGGCACAGACGCGGTGACGCGCGAGGGTGCTACTATTCCTTCCTGAAGGGCGTCTGATGTACACACTAGTAGAAAACAGGGCATCGGTTCGGGCCGGCCAGCCCATTAGTCCTGGTTCAGTCATGAACCGGGACTAATGGCAGCAACAGTCCCGGTTCGGGAGGCCAGGGGGCCGGGCGGGCCATGTGGGGCATTGGTCCTGGTTCGTCGGACACCTTTGGTCCCGGTTCCAGACACGAACTGGGACCAATGTGCCTCGCTCCTGGCCCACAACCATTGGTCCCGGTTCGTGGCTAGAACCGGGACCAAAGGGGATAACCGTTCGCCTGGTGCGAGCCCCTTTAGTCCCGGTTGGTGGCTCAAACTGGGACTAAAGGTTCGAACGGTTCGCTTCCCACGATGTTTCGCGCTCCGAGAAAGAGGCAACTTCCGCGGCAAGGGCTACAGTAACTTCGCCCATTTCTCTTCTTCTCCTATCTTCTTCTCCTCCATTCTCCTCTCTTCTTCCCCATATCTTCTACCACGAATCCAATCACTCGCTACGGGGAGGTGCTCGTACATGGCATGACCAATCTCGATGTCGTCTACACGATAGACAGCGCCATGGTGCCGTGTTTTCTTTCCCTTTTGCAGAAATGGCTTGAAGTGGCGGATGAGAAAGACAAGTTCATAAGGCTTGATCTCGAGTACACGGCCAAGCAAGAAAATGTTGCCGTCATCCAGCTATGTTTCAAGAAACATGTGATGATCTTCCAATGGGCAAGGTGAGTTTTGAGGGTTTTCTTTGATCAATTAATAATTTATAGATTATGATGAAAATTGCATAGGATAGAAATATGTTGCATTTTGAATCCTATTGGAAAGATCAATATTTCTTTTAAGTTTTTAGTGAATAACAATTTTCCTTGTTGCAAAACGTGGGAGAACATATATGTCATATAGTTAATTTAGGGTTTCTTCATCAATTCATAGGATATGAAAATTGCATATATATATATATATATATATATATATATATATATATATATATATATATATATATAGGATATAACAATATATATGTTCTATTTTGAATCCTATGGTAAAGATCAATTTCTCTTAAATTGTAGTGAAATAATTTTCGATTTTTTATGATATTAATTATTGTTCACCGGGCTCATTTTGAGCCCGGGAGCAAAAACTCTACGTTTTCCTCTTTTGTTGCAGCGAAATAATTTTCTTATATATAGTTGCATATTATAATTCTGCCGAAATATACTTATTGCAGCAATATTTAACATTTGTTCCATTTTAATTTGTTGATGTTGCAGTAGTGACAAGCACTGCCAAACACTCATGGACTTCCTACGCAGTGGCATATATTTTGCTAGCGTTGATGTAAGGAATAACAAGCTGAAGATGAGGCGCAGCTTCGGTATTGAGATACCAGCTAGCTGCCTTATTGATATCCAAGACATATTCAGGCTTCGGTATGAGAGGACTTCGATGGCTTCTATGGCAGTCGCCTTGATCGACGACAATTACGGAGATATGAAGATCAAATTTCCTCCGGCGCAGCACAAAGAGTGGGAGAGGACCCCACTTCAGCCTATGAACATTGAGTATGCAGCAAAAGATGCATACATTGCATATGAGTTGTACCGCAAGATTCGAACCATGAACTATGAACAGGGTTACCTCGCACCACCACCACCATGGGGCGCATATTCTTCTGATTCAGACTAGATAGTAGTGTTCGCTTGGACGAGTACTTTCTGTAATGGATATCTGAACTATTATATATTACATATCTCTCTAGCTATTATATATTTGTAGTGCTTTTCAATTCAGATTTTTCTTAAATTCTGATTATGCCCGAGAACAATATGCAAAAAAAGTGGGTTGTCATCGTTGGCAACAAGCACGCACACACCATGCCAAATTTCAACCTTTTCAGATTTCATTTGAAGTGCTTTTCAATTTCAGGGTCATTTATCTCAAAAAAAGCAAATGCATGAAAAATATCAAATGAAGTCAGAAAGGGTTGAAAATTGATGATGTGGCTTTGAATGGTGCATTTTCAACACACGAAAAGCCTGGAGTTCAAATAAGTTCAAGAAAATGAAATGCCTTTTGTAACCGATGAGTTTCGTCCGAAACCCCGATACTTAGAAAGAGACTGTCTGTTTTGTACGCGAAGTGCATCCTGCTTTTGCCGTAACCCTCCGAACTTTTTAGCACATGCTATGTGGGTGAAATGTTGATACCATGCCAACTTTCAACCTTTTCAGACTTCATTTAAAGTGCTTTTCAATTTCAGGATCATTTAGCTCAAAAAAATCAGTAAATGCATGAAAAATATCAAATAAAGTTAGAAAGGGTTGAAAATTGATGATGTGGCTTTCAATGGTGCATTTTGAACACACAAAAACCCTGGAGTTCAAATAAGTTGAAGAAAATGAAAAGCCTTTTGTAACCGATGAGTTTCCGTCCGAAACCACGATACTTAGAAAGAGACTGTCTGTTTTGTACGCGAAGTGCATCCTGCTTTTGCCGTAACCCTCCGAACTTTATAGCACATGCTATGTGGGTGAAATGTTGATACCATGCCAACTTTCAACCTTTTCAGACTTCATTTAAAGTGCTTTTCAATTTCAGGATCATTTAGCTCAAAAAAATCAGTAAATGCATGAAAAATATCAAATAAAGTTAGAAAGGGTTGAAAATTGATGATGTGGCTTTCAATGGTGCATTTTGAACACACAAAAACCCTGGAGTTCAAATAAGTTCAAGAAAATGAAAAGCCTTTTGTAACCGATGAGTTTCCGTCCGAAACCACGATACTTCGAAAGAGACTGTTCGTTTTGTACACGAAGTGCATCCACCTTTTGCCGTAACCCTCGCAACTTTTTAGCACATGCTATGTGCGTGAAATGATGACACCATGCCAACTTTCAACCTTTTCAGAGTTCATTTATGGTGCTTTTCAATTTCAGGGTCATTTAGTAAAAAAAATCATTAAATGCATGAAAAATATCAAATGAAGTTAGAAAGGGTTGAAAAATTGATGATGTGGCTTAGAATGGTACATTTGAACACACGAAAAGCCTGGAGTTCAAATAAGTTCAAGAAAATGCAAAGCCTTTTGTAACCGATGAGTTTCCGTCCGAAACCACGATACTTCGAAAGAGACTGTTCGTTTTGTACACGAAGTGCATCCACCTTTTGCCGTAACCCTCGCAACTTTTTAGCACATGCTATGTGCGTGAAATGATGACACCATGCCAACTTTCAACCTTTTCAGAGTTCATTTATGGTGCTTTTCAATTTCAGGGTCATTTAGTAAAAAAAATCATTAAATGCATGAAAAATATCAAATAAAGTTAGAAAGGGTTGAAAATTGATGATGTGGCTTTCAATGGTCCATTTTGAACACACAAAAACCCTGGAGTTCAAATAAGTTCAAGAAAATGAAAAGCCTTTTGTAACCGATGAGTTTCCGTCCGAAACCACGATACTTCGAAAGAGACTGTTCGTTTTGTACACGAAGTGCATCCACCTTTTGCCGTAACCCTCGCAACTTTTTAGCACATGCTATGTGCGTGAAATGATGACACCATGCCAACTTTCAACCTTTTCAGAGTTCATTTATGGTGCTTTTCAATTTCAAGGTCATTTAGTAAAAAAAAATCATTAAATGCATGAAAAATATCAAATGAAGTTAGAAAGGGTTGAAAAATTGATGATGTGGCTTAGAATGGTACATTTGAACACACGAAAAGCCTGGAGTTCAAATAAGTTCAAGAAAATGCAAAGCCTTTTGTAACCGATGAGTTTCCGTCCGAAACCAAGATACTTCGAAAGAGACTGTTCGTTTTGTACACGAAGTGCATCCACCTTTTGCCGTAACCCTCGCAACTTTTTAGCACATGCTATGTGCGTGAAATGATGACACCATGCCAACTTTCAACCTTTTTAGAGTTTATTTATAGTGCTTTTCAATTTTAGGGTCATTTAGCTCAAAAAAAAAACAGTAAATGCATGAAAAATATCAAATGAAGTCAGAAATGATTGAAAAATTTATGATGTGGCTTAGAATGGTACATTTTGAACACACGAAAACCCTGGAGTTCAAATAAGTTCAAGAAAATGAAATGCCTTTTGTAACCGACGAGTTTCCGTCCGAAACCACGATACTTCGAAAGAGACTGTCCGTTTTGTACACGAAGTGCATCCAGATTTTGCCTTAACCCTCTCAACTTTTTAGCACATGCTATGTGGGTGAAATGATGACACCATGCCAGCTTTCAACCTTTTCAGAGTTCATTTGAAGTGCTTTTCAATTTCAGGGTCATTTAGCTCACAAAAATCAGTAAATGCATGAAAAATATCAAACAAAGTCAGAAAGGGTTGAAAATTGATGATGTGGCTTTGAATGGTGCATTTTGAACACACAAAAAGCCTGGAGTTCATATAAGTTCAAAAAAATGAAATGCCTTTTCTAACCGATGAGTTTCCGTCCGAAATCCTGGTACTTCGAAAGAGTGTGTCCGTTTTGTACGAGAAGTGCATCCTGCTTTTGCCGTAATCGTCACAACTTTTTAGCACATGCTATGTGGGTGAAATGATGATACCATGCCAACTTTCAACCTTTTCAGAGTTCATTTGTAGTGCTTTTCAATTTCAGGGTCATTTAGCTCAAAGAAATCAGTAAATGCATGAAAAATATCAAATGAAGTCAGAAAGGGTGAAAAAATTGATGATGTGGCTTAGAATGGTACATTTTGAACACACGAAAAGCCTGGAGTTCAAATAAGTTCAAGAAAATGAAATGCTTTTTTAACCGATGAGTTTCCGTCCGAAACCCCGATACTTCGAAATAAACTGTCCGTTTTGTACACAAAGTGCATCCTGCTTTTGCCGTAATCTTCTCAACTTTTTAGCACATGCTATGTGAGTGAAATGATGATACCATGCCAACTTTTAACCTTTTCAGAGTTCATTTATGGTGCTTTTCAATTTCAGTGTCATTTAGTAAAAAAATCATTAAATGCATGAAAAATATCAAATGAAGTTAGAAAGGGTTGAAAAATTGATGATGTGGCTTAGAATGGTACATTTGAACACACGAAAAGCCTGGAGTTCAAATAAGTTCAAGAAAATGAATTGCCTTTTGTAACCGATGAGTTTCCGTCCGAAACCCGAATACTTCGAAAGAGACTGTCCGTTTTGTACGCGAAGTGCATCCTGCTTTTGTCGTAACCCTCCCAACTTTTTCGCACATGCTATGTGGATGAAATGTTGACACCATGCCAACTTTCAACCTTTTCAGACTTCATTTGAAGTGCTTTTCAATTTCAGGGTCATTTAGCTCAAAAAAAATATCAGTAAATGCATGAAAAATATCAAATGAAGTCAGAAAAGGTTGAAAATTGATGATGTGGCTTTCTATGGTGCATTTTGAACACACAAAAACCCTGGAGTTCAAATAAGTTCAAGAAAATGAAATGTCTTTTGTAACCGATGAGTTTCCGTGTGAAACCCCGATACTTCGAAAAAGACTGACCGTTTTGTACGCGAAGTGCATCCTGCTTTTGCCGTAACCCTCCCAACTTTTTAGTACATGCTCTGTGGGTGAAATGTTGATACCATTCCAACTTTCAACCTTTTCAGTCTTCATTTGAAGTGATTTTCAATTTCAAGGTCATTTAGCTTAGAAAAATCAGTAAATGCATTAAAAATATCAAATGAAGTCACAAAGGGTTGAAAATTGATGATGTGGCTTTGAATGGTGCATTTTGAACACACAAAAAGCCTGGAGTTCATATAAGTTTAAAAAAATGAAATGCCTTTTCTAACCGATGACTTTCCGTCCCAAATCCTGATACTTCGAAAGAGTCTGTCCGTTTTGTACGCGAAGTGCATCCTGATTTTGCCGTAATCCCCTGAAATTTTTAGCACATGCTATGTGGGTGAAATGATGATACCATGCCAACTTTCAACCTTTTCAGAGTTCATTTGTAGTGCTTTTCAATTTCAGGGTCATTTAGCTCAAAGAAATCAGTAAATGCATGAAAAATATCAAATGGAGTCAGAAAGGGCTGAAAAATTGATGATGTGGCTTAGAATGGTACATTTTGAACACACGAAAAGCCTGGAGTTCAAATAAGTTCAAGAAAATGAAATGCTTTTTTAACCGATGAGTTTCCGTCCGAAACCCCGATATTTCGAAAGAGTGTGTCCGTTTTGTACGCGAAATGCATCATGCTTTTCCCGTAACCCTCTCAACTTTTTAGCACATGCTATGTGGATGAAATGATGATACCATGCCAACTTTCAACCTTTTCAGAGTTCATTTGAAGTGCTTTTCAATTTCAGGGTCATTTAGCTCAAAAAAAATCACTAAATGCATGAAAAATATCAAATGAGGTCAGAAAGGGTTGAAAAATTGATGATGTGGCTTACAATGGTACATTTTGAACACACCAAAAGCCTGGAGTTCAAATAAGTTGAATAAAATGAAATGCCTTTTGTAGCCGATGAGTTTCCGTCTGAAACCCCGATACTTCGAAAGAGACTGTCTGTTTTGTACGCGAAGTGCATCCTGCTTTTGCCGTAACCCTCCCAACTTTTTAGCACATGCTATATGGGTGAAATGTTTATACCATGCCAACTTTCAACCTTTTCAGACTTCATTTGAAGTTCTTTTCATATTTAGGGTCATTTAGCTCAAAAAAATCACTAAATGCATGAAAAATATCAAATGAAGTCAGAAAGGGTTAAAAATTGATGATGTGGCTTTCAACGGTGCATTTTGAATACACAAAAACCCTGGAGTTCAAAAAAGTTCAAGAAAATGAAAAGCCTTTTGTAACCGATGAGTTTCCGTCCGAAACCACCATACTTCGAAAGAGACTGTCCGTTTTGTACACGAAGTGCATCCACCTTTTGCCGTAATCCTCTCAACTTTTTAGCACATGATATGTGGGTGAAATGATGACACCATGCCAACTTTCAACCTTTTCAGAGTTCATTTGTAGTGCTTTTCAATTTCAGGGTCATTTAGCTCAAAGAAAAATCAGTAAATGCATGAAAAATATGATATGGAGTCAGAAAGGGTTGAAAAATTGATGATGTGGCTTAGAATGGTACATTTTGAACACACGAAAACCCTGGAGTTCAAATAAGTTCAAGAAAATGAAATGCCTTTTGTAACCGACGAGTTTCCATCCGAAACCACGATACTTCGAAAAAGACTGTCCGTTTTGTACACGAAGTGCATCCAGATTTTGCCGTAACCCTCTCAACTTTTTAGCACATGCTATGTGGGTGAAATGATGACACCATGCCAGCTTTCAACCTTTTCAGAGTTCATTTGAAGTGCTTTTCAATTTCAGGGTCATTTAGCTCACAAAAATCAGTAAATGCATGAAAAATATCAAATAAAGTCAGAAAGGGTTGAAAATTGATGATGTGGCTTTGAATGGTGCATTTTGAACACACAAAAAGCCTGGAGTTCATATAAGTTCAAAAAAATGAAATGCCTTTTCTAACCGATGAGTTTCCGTCCGAAATCCTGATACTTCGAAAGAGTGTGTCCGTTTTGTACGAGAAGTGCATCCTGCTTTTGCCGTAATCGTCACAACTTTTTAGCACATGCTATGTGGGTGAAATGATGATACCATGCCAACTTTCAACCTTATCAGAATTCATTTGTAGTGCTTTTCAATTTCAGGGTCATTTAGCTCAAAAAAATCAGTAAATGCATGAAAAATATCAAATGAAGTCAGAAAGGGTTGAAAAATTGATGATGTGGCTTAGAATGGTATATTTTGAACACACGAAAAGCCTGGAGTTCAAATAAGTTAAAGAAAACGAAATGCTTTTTTAACCGATGAGTTTCCGTCCGAAACCCCGATATTTCGAAAGAGACTGTCTATTTTTTACGCGAAGTGTATCCTGCTTTTGCCGTAACCCTCCCAACTTTTTAGCACATGGTATGTGGGTGAAATTTTGATACCATGCCAAGTTTAACCTTTTCAGACTTAATTCGAAGTGCTTTTCAATTTCAGGGACATTTAGCTCAAAAAAATCAGTAAATGCGTCAAAATATCAAATGAAGTCAAAAAGGGTTGAAAAATTGATGATGTGGCTTTGAATGGTGCATTTTGAACACACGAAAAGCTTGGAGTTCAAATAAGTTCAAGAAAATGAAATGCCTTTTGTAACCGATGAGTTTCCGTCGGAAACCTCGATACTTCGAAAGAGATTGTCTCTTTTGTACGCGAAGTGCATCCTGCTTTTGCCGTAACCCTCCCAACTTTTTAGCACATTCTATGTGGGTGAAATGTTGATACCATGCCAACTTTCAACCTTTTTAGAGTTCATTTATAGTGCTTTTCAATTTCAGGGTCATTTAGCTCAAAAAAAATCAGTAAATGCATGAAAAATATCAAATGAAGTCAGAAATGATTGAAAAATTTATCATGTGGCTTAGAATGGTACATTTTGAACACACGAAAACCCTGGAGTTCAAATAAGTTCAAGAAAATGAAATGCCTTTTGTAACCGACGAGTTTCCGTCCGAAACCACGATACTTCGAAAGAGACTGTCCGTTTTGTACACGAAGTGCATCCAGATTTTGCCTTAACCCTCTCAACTTTTTAGCCCATGCTATGTGGGTGAAATGATGACACCATGCCAGCTTTCAACCTTTTCAGAGTTCATTTGAAGTGCTTTTCAATTTCAGGGTCATTTAGCTCACAAAAATCAGTAAATGCATGAAAAATATCAAATAAAGTCAGAAAGGGTTGAAAATTGATGATATGGCTTTGAATGGTGCATTTTGAACACACAAAAAGCCTGGAGTTCATATAAGTTCAAAAAAATGAAATGCCTTTTCTAACCGATGAGTTTCCGTCCGAAATCCTGATACTTCGAAAGAGTGTGTCCGTTTTGTACGAGAAGTGCATCCTGCTTTTGCTGTAATCGTCACAACTTTTTAGCACATGCTATGTGGGTGAAATGATGATACCATGCCAACTTTCAACCTTATCAGAATTCATTTGTAGTGCTTTTCAATTTCAGGGTCATTTAGCTCAAAAAAATCACTAAATGCATGAAAAATATCAAGTGAAGTCAGAAAGGGTTGAAAAATTGATGATGTGGCTTAGAATGGTACATTTTGAACACACCAAAAGCTTGGAGTTCAAATAAGTTGAAGAAAATGAAAATGCCTTTTGTAGCCGATGAGTTTCCGTGTGAAACTCGATGCTTCGAAAGAGACTGTCCGTTTTGTACGCGAAGTGCATCCTGCTTTTGCCGTAACCCTCCCAACTTTTTAGCACATGCTATGTGGGTGAAATTTTGATACCATGCCAACTTTAACCTTTTCAGACTTAATTCGAAGTGCTTTTCAATTTCAGGGACATTTAGCTCAAAAAAATTAGTAAATGCATCAAAATATCAAATGAAGTCAAAAAGGGTTGAAAAATTGATGATGTGGCTTTGAATGGTGCATTTTGAACACACAAAAAGCCTGGAGTTCAAATAAGTTCAAGAAAATGAAATGCCTTTTGTAATCGATGAGTTTCCGTCGGAAACCTCGATACTTCGAAAGAGATTGTCTGTTTTGTACGCGAAGTGCATCCTGCTTTTGCCGTAACCCTCCCAACTTTTTAGCACATGCTATGTGGGTAAAATGTTGATACCATGCCAACTTTCAACCTTTCCAGACTTCATTTGAAGTGATTTTCAATTTCAAGGTCATTTAACTCAGAAAAATCAGTAAATGCATTAAAAATATCAAATGAAGTCACAAAGGGTTGAAAATTGATGATGTGGCTTTGAATGGTGCATTTTGAACACACAAAAAGCCCGGAGTTCATATAAGTTAAAAAAATGAAATGCCTTTTCTAACCGATGAGTTTCCGTCCGAAATCCTGATACTTCGAAAGAGTGTCCGTTTTGTATGAGAAATGCATCCTGCTTTTGCCGTAATCGTCTCAACTTTTTAGCACATGCTATGTGGGTGAAATGATGATACCATGCCAACTTTCAACCTTTTCAGAGTTCATTTGTAATGCTTTTCAATTTCAGGGTTATTTAGCTCAAAAAAATCAGTAAATGCATGAAAAATATCAAATGAAGTCAGAAAGGGTTAAAAAATTTGATGATGTGGCTTAGAATGGTACATTTTGAGTACACGATAAGCCTGCAGTTCAAATAAGTTCAAGAAAATGAAATGCCTTTTGTAACCGATGAGTTTCCGTCCGAAACCCCGATACTTCGAAAGAGACTGTCCGTTTTGTACGCGAAGTGCATCTTGCTTTTGCCGTAACCCTCCCAACTTTTTAGCACATGCTATGTGGGTGAAATGTTGATACCATGCCAACTTTCAACCTTTTCAGACTTTATTTGAAGTGCTTTATGTTGATACCATGCCAACATATGATCGTGTCAGTTTATTGCTACTGTTTTCTGCATGCCAAGTATATGTTCCTATGACCATGAGATCATGCCACTCACTGACACCGAGGAGTGCCTTATGTTTATCAAACGTCGCAATGTAACTGGGTGACTATAAAGGTACTCTACAGGTATCTCCGAGGGTGTCTGTTGAGTTGGCATGGATCAAGACTGGGATTTGTTACTCCGTGTGACGGAGAGGTATCTCAGGACCCACTCGGTAATACAACATCACAACAAGCCTTGCAAGCAGTGTGACTAAGTGTTAGTCACGGGATCTTGTATTACGGAACGAGTAAAGAGACTTGCCGGTAACGAGGTTGAACTAGGTATGGAGATACCGACGATCGAATCTCGGGCAAGTAACATACCGAAGAACAAAGGGAACATCATACGGGATTAACTGAATCCTTGACATAGAGGTTCGACCAATAAAGATCTTCGTAGAATATGTAGGAACCAATATGGACATCCAGGTCCCGCTATTGGTTATTGACCGTAGAGGTGTCTCGGTCTTGTCTACATAGTTCTCGAACCCGCAAGGTCTGCACACTTAAGGTTTGGTGACGTTTCGATAGTATAGAGTTATGTATGGTGGTGACCGAAGGTTGTTCGGACTCCCTTATGAGATCCCGCACGTCACGAGGAGCTCCGGAATGGTCCGGAGGTAAAGATTCATATATAGGAAGTCCTATTTTGGTCGCCGGAAAAGTTTCGGGCTCATCGGTAGTGTACCGGGAGTGCCGGTAGTGTACCGGGGGACCATCGGGAGAGGTATTTCGACCCAAGAGGCTTCATGGGCTGTGGGAGAGTGAATATCATCCCTTAGCGGGCCGGTGGAAAGTCCTACACAAGGCCCATGTGGCTGGAGAAGAAAACCCAATAGGAAAAGGTGGAAAAAGGAAAAAAAAAAGACGAATCCTAGTCCTACTATGATTGGAGGAGAGTCCTCCGATCCTAGTGGATTCGGCCGACTCCTATGGGGCCTTGGCCTTGCGCCAGCTTCCTCCTCCCTCCCTCCTATATATACTAGTGGTATTGGGTGTTTTGCACTAGATTTTACGGCCACGTGCTACCCGTTCCACCGGTGCTCCTCTAGATCGGATTTCCGCAGTGCTTAGGCGAAGCCCTACCAGAATTGCTCCACAACCATCGCCGGAGCGCCGACACGCTACCGGTGAACTCTTCTTCCTCTCCACTTCCTCTTGCTGGATCAAGACGGTGGAGATCGTCATCAAGCTGCACGTGTGCTGAACGTGGAGGTGCCGTCCGTTCGGCGCTAGATCGGAAGGACCGTGATCAAGATCGCGAGACGGTTCGTGATGAGTTTGCGGGACGGATCATGATGAGTTAACGGGATGGATCGTGATGAGATCGCGGGACGGATCGTGATGGGATCGCGGGACGGATCGTGATTTGATCGCGGGACGGATCGTGATGTGATCGAGGGACGCTCGGCGATTTGGATTGCGAAGATGTTCGACTACACCAACCGCGTTTCTTAACGCTTCCCGGTTAGCGATCTACAAGGGTATGTAGATTCACTCTCCCCCTCGTAGATGCTCATCACCATGGATAGATCTGCGTGTGCATAGGAAATTTTTTGTTTCCCATGCGACGTTCCCCAACAGTGGCATCATGAGTTAGGTCTATGTGTTGATGAGATCTCGAGTAGAACACAAAAGGTTTGTGTGCGTTGATGCTTTGATTGCTTCCTCCCTTGGTCGGATTTTGGTTCAGCGGTATTGTGAGATGAAGCGGCCCGGACCAACATTACTCGTACGCTTACGAGAGACCGGTTCCCTCGACGCAACTTGTTGCCTAGATGGCTTGCGGGTGGCAGTTTATCTCACTTTAGTTGGATCGGATTCGACAAAGGCGGTCCTTGAGAAGGTTGAAAAGCAAATTATGTATCACCATTGTGGTTTATGCGTAGGTAAGAATCGTTCCTGCTAGAAACCCATAGCAGCCACGTAAAACATGCAACAACAATTAGAGGACGTCTAACTTGTTTTTGTAGGGTATGTTGTGATGTGATATGACCAATTACATGATGTGATATATGTGATGTATGAGATGATCATGTGATGTATAGAATTTCATGAATTGCATGTCGATGAGTACGGCAACCGACATGAGCCATAGGGTTGTCTTTAATTATTGTATGACCTGCGTGTCAATCATTAAGCGCTATGTAATGATTTACTTTATCGCTAAACGGTAGCAATAGTAGTAGAAGCATGGTGGGCGCGACAACCCTGATGGCGACACGTTGATGGAGATCAAGATGATGGAGATCATGGTGTCATGCCGGTGACGATGGAGATCATGCCGGTGCTTTCATGATGGAGATCAAAAGCACAAGTTCATGGTCATATCATGTCACTTATGATTTGCATGTGATGTTAATCCTATTATGCACCTTGTTTTTCTTAGGACGACGGTAGCATTATAAGGTGATCCCTCACTTAATTTCAAGATAAATTGTGTTCTCCCCGAGTGTGCACCGTTGCGAAAGTTCTTCGTGTCGAGACACCACGTGATGATCGGGTGTGATAAACTCTACGTTCACATACAACGGGTGCAAGCCAGTGTTGCACATGCAGAACACTCGGGTTAAACTTGACGAGCCTAGCATGTACAGACATGGCCTCGGAACACAAGAGACCGAAAGGTCGAACATGAGTCATATAGTAGATATGATCAACATGATGATGTTCACCATTGTAACCACCTTAACTCATGTGATGACCAGACTTGAGTTCGTGAATTTGGATCATGTATCACTCGAATGACCGGAGGGATGCCAATTTGAGTGGGAGTTCTTAAGTAATATGATTAATTGAACTCATTATCATGAACATAGTCAGTAGTGACTTTGCAAAATTATGTTGTAGATTACTAGCTTATGCTGTAGCTCCCTTGAAATTTTATATGTCCCTAGAGAAATAGAGTTGAAAGATGATGGTAGCAATATTGCGGACTGGGTCCGTGATCTGAGGATTGTCCTCATTACTGCACAGAAGGCTTATGTCCTTAATGCACCGCTCGGTGCGCCAACCCCTATAGCGTTGTTTGTAGATGTTGTGAACATCTGACATGCATGTTTCGATAACTACTTGATAGTTTAGTGTGTCATGCATTACAGCTTAGAATTGAGGCTCGGAAACGTTTTGAACTTTATGGAACATATGAGATGTTCTAAGAGCTGAAATTAGGATCTCAGGCTCGTGCCCGTGTTGCGACATATGAGATCTCCAACAAGATTCTTTGCCTGTAAGATGAAAGAGAATAGCTCAATCGTTGAGCATGTGCTCAGATTATCTAGGTGCTACAATCGCTTGAATTGAGTGGGAGTTGATCTTCCAGATAAGATAGTGGTTGATATAGTTCTCCAAGTCACTGTCACTAAGCTACTAGAACTTGGTGATGAACTATAAAATGCCAGGGGTAAAAATAATGATCCCTGAGCTGTTTGCGATGTTTGACACCACGAAGGTAGAAATCAAGAAGGAGCATCAAGTGTTGATGGTTAGTAAAACCACTAGTTTCGAGAAGGGCAAGAGCAAGGAGGGAAACTTCATGGATAGCAAGTCAGTTGCTGCTCTAGTGAAGTAACCCAAAGTTGAACCCAAACCCGAGACTAAGTGCTTCGATTATGGGTAGACGGTCGCTGAAGCGGAACAACCCTAGATACTTGGTAGATAAGAAGGCTGGCAACGTCGACAGAAGTATATTTGATATACGTGTTGTTTATGTGTACCTTGTTAGTACTCCTAGTAGCACCTAGGTATTGGATACCGGTTCGGTTGCTAAATGTTAGTAACTCGAAATAAAAGCTACAGAATAAACGGAGCACTAGCTAAGGGTGAGGTGACGATGTGTGTTGGAAATATTTCCAAGGTTAATGTGATCAACATCGCACGCTCTCTCTACCTTCGGGATTAATGACGAACCTAAATAAATGTTATTTGGTGTTTTGCGTTGAGCATGAACGTGATTAGATCGTATTTATTGCAACACAGTTATTCATTTAAGTTAAAGAATAATGGTTATTCTGTTTACATGAATAATACCTTCAATGGTCATGCACCTAGTGAGAATGGTTTGTTGAATCTTGATAGTAGTAATACACATGTTCATAATATTGATGCCAAAAGATACAAAGTTAATAATGATAGTACCACATACTTGTGGAACTGCCGCTAAATGTCATATTGGTATAAAGCGCATGAAGAAACTCCATGCTGATGGATCTTTGGACTCATTCAATTTTGAATCGGTTGAGACATGCGAACCTAGCCTCTTGGGCAAGATGACTAAGGACCCCGTTTTCTGGTTTGATGGAGCGGGCAAGTGATTTATTGGAAATGATACATGTTGATGTATGCAATCCAATGAGTCTTGTAACATGCGGTGGATATCGTTATTTTCTTACCTTCACTAATGATTTGAGTAGATATAGTGTATATTTGCTTAATGAAACACAAGTCTGAATCGTTTGAAAGGTTCAAGCAAATTCAGAGTGAAGTTTAAGATCATCGTGACAAGAAGATAAAAATGTCTACGATATGATCATCGAGATGAATACCTGAGTTACGAGTTTGGCATACAACTTTAGACAATGTGAAAGTTGTTTCACAACTCATGCCACCTGGAACACCATAGTGTGATGGTGTGTCCGAACGTCATAGTTGTGCTCTATTGGATATGGTGTGTGCTACGATGTCTCTTATCGTTTTGCTACTATAATTTTGGGGTTATGCATTAGAGACAACTACATTCACTTTAAATAGGGCACCATCTAAATCCGTTGAGATGACACCGTGTGAATTATGGTTTGATAGAAACCTAAGCTGTCATTTCTTAATGTTTGGGGCTGCGACGCTTGTGTGGGAAATATTTTCGCCTAATGAGGTCGAACCCAAAGCGGACAAATGCATCTTCATAGAATACCCTAAGAACAGTTGGGTGAACCTTCTATCTCAGATCCAAAGCATGAAAATGTTTTTTGCTAAAACTGGGTCCTTTCTCGAGAAAAAGTTTCTCTCGAAAGAATTGAGTGGGAGGAAGATAGAACTTGATGAGGTTATTGAACCTTTGATTCAACCAGAGAGTAGCGCAGCGCAGAAAGATGTTTCTGTGAAGCCTGCGTTAGTTGAAGAGGAAGTTAATGATGATGATCATGAAGCTTCAGATCAAGTTACTATCGAACCTCGTAGGTCGATAAGGATGCGTACTGCTCCTGAGTGGTACGACAATGTTGTCTTGAAGGTCATGTTGTTGGACAACAATGAGCCTACGAGCTATGGAGAAGCGATGATGGGCCCGGATACCGACAAATGGTTAGAGGCCATGAAATCCGAGAAAGGATCCATGTTTGAAAACCAAGTGTAGACTTTGGTAGACTTGCTCGTTGGATGGCAAGTCGCTGAGTACAAATGGACTTTTAAAATGAAGACAGACGCTGATGGTAAATGCCACCATTTATAAAGCTCGACTTGTCGCAAAGAAGTTTCCGGCAAGTTCAAGGAGTTGACTACGATGAGACTTTCTCACTTGTAGCGATGCTAAAGTCTGTTGGAATTATGTTAGCAGTTGCTGCATTTTTCAATTATGAAATCTGGCAGATGGATGTCAAAACATCGTTTCCTTAATGGTTTACTTGAGGAAAGGTTGTATGTGATACAACCAGAAGGTTTTGTCAGTCCTAAGGATGCTAAAAGGTGTGCAAGCTTCAGTGATTCTTCTATGAACTGAAGCAAGCATCTCGGAGTTGGAATATACACTTTGATGAGGTGATCAAAGCACTATAGAGTTTCTGATAAGTATATGTGGATAACATATTGCTATTCGGAAATAATGTGGAATTTCTGGAAAGCATAAACGGTTGTTTGGAAAGTGATTTTCAAAGGAAGACCTGAATAAAGCTACCTAATTGTTGAGCATCAAGATCTATAAAGATAGATCAAGATGCTTGATAAGATTTTCAATGAGTACATACCTTGACAAGTTTTTGAAAGAGTTCAAAATGAATTAGCCAGAGAGAAGTGTTCTCAGCTGCTTTGTAAGATTTGAAGTTGAGTGAGACTCGAAGCTCGACCACGGCAGAAGAAAGAAAAAGGACGAATGTCGTCCCCTATGCCTTAGCCATAGGCTCTGTATAGTACGCCATGCTGTGTACCGCACCTGTGTGTGCCTTGCCATGAGTCCGTCAAGGGGTACAAGAGTGATCCAGGAGAGGATCACTGGACAGCGGTCAAGATTATCCTTAGTAACTAAAATACTAAGGAGATGTTTCTCGATTATGGAGGTGATAAAGAGTTCGTCATAAAGAGTTACGTCGATGCAAGCTTTAACACCAATCCGGATAACCCGTAGTAGCAATGTGGATACATATAGTGGAGCAGCCATTTGGAATAGTACCAAGTAGAGTGTGCTAGCAGTGTTTACGGTTTGACATAGAGATTTGCAAAGTACACACGGATCTGAATGTCGCAGACCCGTTGACTATAAGACCTCTCTCACATGCAAAGCATGATCGAGGCCCAGAACTCATTGGGAGTTAGATTCATAACAATGCGAATCACATGGTGATGTGAACTAGATTATTGACTCTAGTGCAAGTGGGAGACTATTGGAAATATTCCCTAGAGGCAATAATAAATTAGTTATTATCATACCTCCTTGTTCATGATAATCGTTTATTATCCATGCTATAATTGTATTGATCGGAGACTTAGATGCATGTGTGGATACATAGACAAAACCATGTCCCTAGTATGCCTCTAATGGACTAGCTCGTTGATCATAGATGGTTAAGGTTTCCTAGCCATGGACATGAGATGTCATTTGATAATGGGATAACATCATTAGGAGAATGGTGTGATGGACAAGACCCAAACTACAAACGTAGCATATGATCGTGTCAGTTTATTGCTACTGTTTTCTGCATGCCAAGTATATGTTCCTATGACCATGAGATCATGCCACTCACTGACACCGGAGGAGTGCCTTGTGTGTATCAAACGTCGCAACGTAACTGGGTGACTATAAAGGTACTCTACAGGTATCTCTGAGGGTGTCTGTTGAGTTGGCATGGATCAAGACTGGGATTTGTTACTCCGTGTGACGGAGAGGTATCTCAAGGCCCACTCGGTAACACAACATCACAACAAGCCTTGCAAGCAGTGTGACTAAGTGTTAGTCACGGGATCTTGTATTACAGAACGAGTAAAGAGACTTGCCGGTAACGAGGTTGAACTAGGTATGGAGATACCGATGAACGAATCTCGGGTAAGTAACATACCGAAGAACAAAGGGAACATCATACGGGATTAACTGAATCCTTGACATAGAGGTTCGACCGATAAAGATATTCGTAGAATATGTAGGAACCAATATGGACATCTAGGTCCCGCTATTGGTTATTGAACGTAGAGGTGTCTCGGTCATGTCTACATAGTTCTCGAACCCGCAGGGTCTGCACACTTAAGGTTTGGTGACGTTTCGGTAGTATAGAGTTATGTATGATGGTGACCGAAGGTTTTTCGGAGTCCCGGATGAGATCCCGGATATCATGAGGATCTCCGGAATGGTCCAGAGGTAAAGATTCATATATAGGAAGTCCTATTTTGGTCGCGGGAAAAGTTTCGGGCTCATCGGTAGTGTACCCGGAGTGCCGGTATTGTACCGGGGGACCATCGGGAGAGGTATTTCGACCCAAGAGGCTTCATGGGCTGTGGGAGAGTGAATATCAGCCCTTAGTGGGCTGGTGGAAAGTCCCACACAAGGCCCATGTGGCTGGAGAAGAAAACCCAATAGGAAAAGGTGGAAAAAGGAAAAAAAAGGAACGAATCCTAGTCCTACTAGGATTGGAGGAGAGTCCGAGGAGAGTCCTCCAATCCTAGTGGATTCGGCCGAATCCTATGGGGCCTTGGCCTTGCGCCAACCCTCCTCCTCCCTCCCTCCCTCCTATATATACTGGTGGTATTGGGTGTTTTGCACTAGATTTTACGGCCACATGCTACCCGTTCCACCGGTGCTCCTCTAGATCGGATTTCCGCAGTGCTTAGGCGAAGCCGTGCCGGAATTGCTCCACCACCATCGCCGGAGCACCGTCACGCTGCCGGTGAACTCTTCTTCCTCTCCACTACCTCTTACTGGATCAAGATGGTGGAGATCGTCATCAAGCTGCACGTGTGCTGAACGCGGAGGTGCCATCCGTTCGACGCTAGATCGGAAGGACCGTGATCAAGATCGCGAGACGGTTCGTGATGAGTTCGCGGGACGGATCGTGATGAGTTCACGGGATGGATCGTGATGAGATCGCGGGACGGATCGTGATGAGATCGCGGGATGGATCGTGATGAGTTCGCGGGACGGGTCGTGATTTGATCGTGGGACGGATCGTGATGTGATCGCAGGACGCTCGGCGATTTGGATCGCGAAGATGTTCGACTACACCAACCGCGTTTCTTAACGCTTCCCGCTTAGCGATCTACAAGGGTATGTAGATTCACTCTCCCTCTCATAGATGCTCATCACCATGGATAGATCTGCGTGTGCGTAGGAAATTTTTTGTTTCCCATGCGATGTTCCCCAACACGCGGCTCGTTGCAATTTTTTTAAATATATGATGATTTTTATGCTTTTTTAGTATGTGTATGCATGTTAGATTAGTATGTTTATGTTAGCTAGATTAGTATGTGTATGTTAGATTAGTATGTTTATGCTTTTTTAAGTATGTTTATGTTAGCTAGATTAGTATGTGTATGTTAGATTAATATGTTTATACTTTTTTTTGAAAGTAGATTAGTATGTTTATGTTGATTTTGCGTTTTATGAAAAATAAGTCTACGATGCCTGGCCCGCATCCTCGTCGTCCAGTAGTCCACGGGAGCCTGCTTGATAGGCGCCATGTCTGGGACTGGACTTCGCCGGGCTGGCACTGGGAGGTGCTACCTTCCCGGGCTCGGAGGTTGGTGAGTAATGAAGGTATCATCGTCGACCCGGACCTTCTGTGGTGGCGGTCACGCGGGCCACTTTCGGTGCAGAGGGAGCCGACACCCGCGGAGGTGGTACGTCGCCGTGTCAGGGAGGAGGACGAGCACGTCCGTCGCTACATGGCGGCGTTGGACGCCCGGTTTGACAATACCTGGCAGATCCTTCAGGGATCTCACTTGAGTTATGATCCCGTGATGGTTCCTTATCTTTGGGTGTCCACCGCCGGCGAATCGGAGACCGCTAGTGAACCGAGTTCACCGTACTCCATTTTGGATTCTAGGATATTCGATCTGTATTGGTGATATTATATTCGAGGTCATTATAAATATTAATGTATTAGTGATATTTTATCAGTATAATGCGTGTGTGACTTTCGGTCCGTCAAGGCTTTCCTTAGATAACTTTGATGTGTGTTCTTGATGGAGAAATCCCGACTGTTGTCGTGGGGGCGCCTCTTCTTTCTTCTCTTTCTCGCGATATACTCGTCGATATATTACGCAAGAAGAGAAGAGGGGAGGCGTCCATCACGGACGGTTGAACTATTACTGTGAGAGAGTGTCCACCAACATATATACACCACTTTATCAATGTAAGAGAGTGCACACCAACACACCATGAGATATGAGAGTTATTTAAGGAAAGCCTCGACGTACCGAAAGTCACACACGCATTAATTAAGATCCAAAGCGTGTCGTAATTCTTGAACTGGATTATTCGAGATGATGTATTAGTGATATTATATTCAAGTTCATTATAAATGTATTTATGATTTGCAAGTCATTTCAGTATTTTTTCTATGTCATTGCTCGATATATGAAACAGGTTGACTTTAGGTCTGTTTCGGCTCATTGTGTGTCTTTTAGTGAGGGAGAGTGTCCACCATATGTGTATATATATGAGAGAGGAAGAATCCCGACTGTTATCGTGGGGGTCGCTTCTCCTTCGTTCCCATGTGCTAGACATTTTGGTGTAATGCACTCGGGGACGAATGGAGGAGTCACCATCACCGACGGTTGCAATATAAGAGGGAGTGCCCACCATATACGTGAGATGAGAGTTTAGGAAGGAAAGACTTGACAGACCTAAAGTTAACCCGTTGCATATTGAGTAATAGTGATCTGTGTGTTGATCAGTTTTCTCGTAGTTTCCTTCGATCGATTTTAAATGTTTCAACTATGAGCCCGTGTCATAATTCTTGAATCATGAACATAGGAAATGTCATCGTCATCAGACGACGATGGGATCCAAGCGTGTGAATTTTGCGGTGAAGATAAAGGTCTTTGTGACCAGACTAGGCTGCGAGACGGCAGGTTCTTCACCATGAAGGTTTATGAGGACTTTGATATTTCTACGGTACGCAACGATGACAATTGTTTTTTCGTAATTAAGCATGACTTCTGTTTCTTTCCTTCAATGCGTAATTTCTGTTTTATATAATTTGACTAGTTCGTCCCCTGTCATGCAAGACGATATTTCTTGGAGAGGCTCTGTTTTGAAGAGCACGAGAGTTTTGAGACGAGGACAACCAACCTAAGGACTAAACATGGTCACACATTTCTTGTGAAAGTAATGAATGCACCTAATAACACAGAAATAGGATGCTCAAATTGGAAAGCTCTTTGCAAGGCATATGGATTACAGGAAGATATGGAAATAACCTTCGATCTTCGTCCCGAAGATCATATTGAAGGAAACATCGACATTTGGATGGATGTCGATATGTTTCCTGTTTTACCTCCATGTGAGTTTGTCAACCATGCATATTTTTCAAGTAATTTGCATTATATATATATATAAATATTAGGTGTTCATGCGTACTAAATTTGTTAATTTTTAATTTACAGCTTATTTCGTTTCTTTGAGTGAAATACAGAACATAATCGACACGACACACTACACTTATGGATCACATCTAACTTGGGAGGAGAAGGATGATCTTATCTACTTTGTTATTGATGTCATAGCTGGTAGAGACATCTTCCCTTATAATTTGGGAACTGGCCCAAATTATACATTGTACAGGACACTAGTGCATAGGTTCAGGGCGGATGACATTCGTCAAAATCTCTTGGTAAGAGTTGCTAATTAAGTACACTAGTACTGTTGCGTAAATGGTATTGATTACATTGCTAACTAGGCTACTATATATTATGTTCTTCAACAGAAATTGCTAAATGAAGTTGTGCCACCGTTGATGCAACTCGAAGGTAATATGACAATAAAAAGCCCCTTCCATCCCGAGTTATCTTTTGCATACTCGACTGAGCGCAAACCACCAAGAAGGCTCCAAATTGAAGCATGAGGACAAATAAAGAAGGATCGCAAGCCACAAGTTGGAGACCGTTGGATCTCTTTGCTTCATCATGGAGACATTGGTGTGATTCTTTTTTATGCCATTTTACCTAAGAGAAAGGAGTAGGTCCTATGAGGGAGGACTATGTCATTTTATCTTTTTTGTTTTGTTTTATGAGACTTTACTTGTATGCTTAAGATGATGATGAGCTGTTAGATCTTGTGTAATTAATGGTTTTCTGTCATTTTCTTACTAGCTAGCGTCGAGTTCTCTATATGTATAGTAGCTAGCGTCGACCAAGCACAGAAAAAGAGAGATCACTTCTCTCTATTAGCTAGCTAACACAATATGAAACCCCTAAATTAACCCTTCAAAACCCCCTAAACCCCCCCTTTCAAAAAAAACCAGCCATGCCTTTTGGTCCCGGTTGGTGTTACAAACCGGGACTAAAGGTCCTCCTGCCTGGGCTCCCGTAGCGGCCACGTGGAGCCCTTTTGGTCCCGGTTCGTAAGTGAACCGGGACTAAAGGTTTAGGGCTTTAGTCCTGACCCTTTAGTCCTAGTTCCAGAACCGGGACAAATGGGCCTCTGGAACCGGGACAAATGGGCCGTTTTCTACTAGTGACACATTCCCACACGTTCGTCTGTGTGGCAAGGTAAACCCCAGGACATGTTCGGACATCAACATCGTCATTGTCACATTCCTTTTTGAAGGTGTTGCTTGGTACGCAGTGGTCCGCAGTATGAGGAGTCACTAGTGGAGAAATGGCTAGCCACAACTCTTATTTGTGGCGCGTCATTTCTCATCAACCCCAACACTATTTTTTCCAAATAGCGATGACATTGGATAACTCCAAACACTATAGACATTTGCTTAGTGATGGCGTTACACATTAGGCCTATTAGGCTCACGCCAACACTAGTCGGTTTTAACAGCCCGATGTAGTAATTTTTTTATTCTTTAGTCACTCTCGATCCCCAACTCCACTGGCCCGTCCTTCTCTCAATCTCCGTCGCCGCCATGCCGCCGCCGGACGCGTCCTATCTCCGCCCGCCGCCGCCCCGCCCGCCGCCGCCCTCCCCCCTCCCCCCTCGACGCCAGGTAGCCCATTAGTCAATTTAAAAATTAGAGATATTATTGCTCTAGCTTGCCATTTGATTTCTCTATTAGGTAGACGATGAGGAACAATAGATGAGAAAAATAATAAAAGAAAATAATATGGCTTCCCAAAGCCTATAATAGAACTTTCCAAAGCCATTTGATTTCTCTGTTAGGTAGGTGATGAGGATCATTAGATGAGGAACCTTAGGTAGTTAGACTTGTGAGCACAAGGGTGTATCTTAAGTAATGTTTCCACTCTAGTTGTGAGTAGCCATGAGTAGAAGGGTGTATCTTAAGTGTTTTTTGAATGTTCTAGCCATAAGTAGAAGTATGTGAAGGCTTCCAAAGCCTATAATAGAACTTGTTGTTCCTATCTAGAGCGATATCTAACGCAACACATTGAAGTGGTTCCTTCAAACACTTGTGTTGTATGCATTGTATCAGCAAGGTGGAGTTGCTCCTCCATAACTTTGTGATGCTTCTACTTCAATAGGGGAAATAAAACTGATAGGATGAGGGAAAATGGCTTCTATGTTAAGATGAACTAAATTTAGTTTTTTTATAGAAACTTAGTTTTTTTGGCATGCAGTTGATAGGTTCCAATAGATATTGTTAATTAAACCAAAGTACGCAAAACATTCAAATAAATAGTTGATGATACACTCTACTTAAAACATTACATAGTTGATGATAGAGCTTGCAAGTTGATGATAATTGATGATAATTTGTCTACAACTTTTTTGATAATACACTCTAAGACATTACATCATAAGGTTTTTTGTTTGATGCTACAGCATGGTCGACTCTAGCATCTGGATAGGCTCTTCTGATCACTGGTCGGGGTATGCCGAAGATAAAGGCGACGTGAGCACCAACCAGATAATTAAGGCTATAAAACATGCATGAAAATTGCAAACATTCATATATCTACGCATTAATTAATTGTTGATGATTTGAAACCCTTGTCAGGCATACGGACGAGGTCTGTCTTCTCCAGCACACGTTGTGCAGCAGATACGTAACGTGGACGTGCTCAAACACGAGTTGATTGCGCCACGTCAGTGTACCATCAAGGCCCTGGAGGAGTTGAATGACTCCCTGAACAAGGAGAAGGATAAGATTATCGATGACAATGTAATTGTCCATGATAAGATTTTCACTCTCAAAGGTCAGGTCGAGTCGCTGAACCTCAAGATAAGCAAGCACAAGAAGGAAATACATGTCCTGAAGAAGGAGAAGACTCAACTAAAGACGGAGAAAGCCCAGTACGTCATGGAGGGGTAGATGAATAGGAATAAGCTCCGTGAGCATAACTTTTGTGAATTTGGTATACTACGTTTAGTACTATCTTCTGTGAATTGCTGACAGGTTTAGTTTGTGAAGCTGGTAGGATCTTTTGTAAATTGCTGACACATTTAGTTTCCATTAAATTCCGGTGTATTTTTTTATTAGCTAAATATGACAGTGTCGGCGTGCAATCCTGTCCAATGCCATAGCTATTCAAAATACTACTGTTGTAGCCTCCGACGCCACAACTAAGTGGGTGTTTGGTTTCTAGTCACACTTTGTCAAGCCAAAATTTGGTAACCACGGTTTAGTTGGCATGTGTTTGGTTTTTGTCACAGTTTGGCTTGTCATATTTTATTGTTCTTGTGGTCCATTTGTCCTAGAGTTCATTTTTTTATCAACTTTTGTCAAAGTTTGGCGCTTGTTTTTCCAGCCACACTTTGTGGCTTACCACACTTTGGTGTAAGTGATAGCTTCGGTTGTATTGATGTATGTTCTTGTCAGACCTTTATGAAATAATTAATAAAGATGATTGCATGCATTGATTGATGTAGAGGCCGTGGGTTTAACCTCCTTTTCAAAAAAAAATGTCATGTGTAGGATTTGCAAACTTGATCTCAGTTTATGAGAAGATGCGCTTTGACATAACCAGAATGACCAGCCCATTGTACACATGACATAGTTTTTATTCAGCCATTGTTCCCTGTCACAACCTAAAGGAACAATGGTGAATAGCACATCAAACTTAGTACTACAGCCTACTACTCAATACTAGAAATTTTCAATGTACCGTCAGAGCATTGTTTAAACGACGGTATAAATGTTGCTGGGATCTGGGAGTATACATACAAACATCATGGTGTTGTTGCTATCTATACTACTGAAGAAATATATATGTATATCAAGGCTCCCATTGACAAAACCATTAGAGCATCTACAATCGGACCTTTCAAACCCGCCTCATACGCCCGGACAGGCCGCACGGTCACTGTCCGATCACTTTTTTTGACCCAGACATGCCTCTCAAACGGCCCTCAAATGTCCGGGCTGACCGGCACCCACATATCCAGTCCAAATATGGGACAGATATGGAGGCGCCCAGGCACACCCGCCACGTTGGACTGACGAACGGGGCCCAGCCAAAAACGCCCGCCAACCCGGCGGTCCGAAGGCCGTCTCCTCCGCCAGACCGGTCGTGCCGCGTGTCACAGCTCCTATGGGCCGCGTAGTGCATTGCCCGACTATTTGAGTGCACCGACGGACCCCGAAACCCTACATCCACATCTTCCTCCTCATCCTGTCCGCCGCCACCGCCAGTTTCCACTCCATTGATCCGCAGCCATGCCCACACGCCGCCGGGTGAGGAGCCAGCCGTGCCTGACGCCGGAGCGCCGACTCGAGCTCCTTGAGTGGATCCTGAATAGGCGCGAGGCCCGGATCGCCGCGGGTCTACCTCCGGATGTAGTGGATCCAGAGGAGGAGGAGGAGTTGGAGGTGGAGGAGGAGGAGGGGGAGGAGGAGGAGGAGGTGGTGGAGGAGGAGGAGGTGGAGGAGGAGGAGGAGGTGAAGGTGGAGGATGATGATGAAGAGGTGGAGAAGGAGGGGGATGAGTCGGGGGAGGAGGATGTGGGGGACGCTGGCGACGGGTGGAGGAGGAGGATGAAGAGGTGGAGAAGGAGGGGGGGTGAGTTGGGGGAGGAGGATGTAGGGGACGCTGGCGACGGGGATCTCCGGAAGGAGCAGCATGCCATCCTCGATTCCCTTCGGTCGGAGTCAGATGCGGATGCAAGACGCTGTCGTCGTCAGGAGATGGAGGTGCAAGAAGCCGTGGAACAAGCGGAGTGCTTGGCCTACATTGATGAGATGGAACAGGAGGAGGATGAACCTGAGCCCTCCTCCCTGCCCGTCCAGCCGGCGCCCGGCACTATCGTCGTGGACATCACCGACGACGAAGGGTAGCTAGGGTAGTACGTAAGATTTACTTTGCATGTTTTTGTGTGGATGTAGGGGATGAAATTTGAGAGATGCGGATGCAGATTGAGTAATTTAAAGAGTGCCCGGTCAGTGGCCGCGGACACGTCCGCGGGCGTTTGAGGGGTCAGATTTATCATGTCCGGGTGTAGATGCTCTTAATAACTCCACAAACACACACATGTGAGTATATAAATTTATAGGCGCGATCATGCTCAGGCTTAACTCCAAGGCTTATTACTCTGTAAATATCATATGATCAACATGATAGAACTCAATGAGGTATGGGTTACCAGAAAGTTTTGGTGTATTGTGGAGTTCATACTTGCAATCAACAATATGCTTGGCGGATGCATTATGCACTAGCCCTTGCTTTACATTTCGCTTCAGCGGACTAATTTTCCTCACCTAAACGTACTGAACTGTAACTTCGTTGCAGTTCACCGAAGGAGACGAAACATGAAGCGGAGCAGCCTCGCGTGCGCGGCCATCGTTCTGCTCGTCGCCTTCGGATGCCTCGCAGCTACCGGAGAGTCCAAGCTTACCCTGAAATTTTGTGCCTATAGGGATTGGAGGACCAAAGATGAACCCTGGAATCCCCACTGCGTCTGCTGCCTCGTGATGCCTGGTGTTCCGTGTTGGCATTCGTTCAAGGAGTGCTAGGCACATTGCCGCCCCTGCACCCCCAAGTGCTAGCTAGGAGTTACATGTGTGAAGGTCGAATTTAGCTATTGTTCAGTGCAGTTTGAGCTTTAAAGACATGTGGTGATGCACACCACTTTTGTTCTACACGTCTACTATCTCTGGATCGTATATGCAAAAAGCCAGAAACAAGGGTTCGAGTTTGATGCAACTGATCGTGTTCCTGGGTGATAGCCATGGCTTAAGATTTAACTTGAATCAGAAGATACACCTTTTCTTGTACTATGTAAGCCGAAACCAAAGCAAATGCTGAAGTCCTGCACATTAACTGGTCATCACCACACACGTCAGATCTTGCTGATTTGAATGCATCCACAGTTATGAGCATTCATTAAAAGAATTCAGGAACATATCTTGTAATATATCATTCGAAAATTTATGTATGCACAGTACAATTATTCTGAGATCTAGGGATTGTAATCACAAGAATATCTCACATAAGTATCGAGGCAAGAGGGGGTTCTATTTTTTTTAGGGGAGAGAGGGAGTTCCAGCCATATGGGCACGCCTATCTCATTTAAAAATGTTAATCGCACATTTAAAAAAAGTTCAAGGAACGTCAAAATTTGTTCGCGTAATTTTTTGAAATGTACATACCATTCAAAAAATAATTCTGACATTTATAAAAATGTCCACATATTTAGAAGCATGGTCGGTACATTTTTTTAAAATATTCAGGAGATGTAAAATGTGTTCATGTATTTTTTTAAAATATGGACAATTAAAAAAATCTTCACATGTTTAAAAAATATGTTCATGACATTTTTGAAGTGTATTCACTGTGTATTGAGAGGTCGAAAAATGTTCAACCTTTATAAGTCTACTTTTAAATATCAACATGTATTTGAATATAGGACAAAGGAAACAAGAAACAGGAGAACCCAAAAACAAAAGAAAATAAGCAAAGAAAAACTCAGAAAGAGGAGAAAAGAAAACAAAATCAGTCAAAACATTCTCAACACCGGGCGGAAGGCTAGGAAAACGTGTGCCTAGTACACATGCATAGATGCTTTTGGGCCGACCGGGACCTCCCCGATGAGGACATGCTTCTCTTCTCCAATCTTGGTTGCTAAGAGAAACTGAAACAGACCCAAAATTCTGAAAACGGAACATGCAACGGGCCTTGGCTATTAAGACCTCCACACCGGCTGGTACAAGGAGTGTTGCCATGAGATGGTACGAGAGAACTCAAATTGTCTCCAAGACAAAGGATCTCTTGTACCTTCTGGACTAATCGACAAGACAAGGGTTTTGTTGCAGACTTGTGTTTTGACTTTTTTTCTAAAAGTTAATCAAGATCTGATCCTGGCTTGTAAAAATTTCGGGATATAAGCCTTTTCCTATCGTCAGGGTCCTCGGCGGTAGACTACCCTACCGCCGAGAACCCTAGCGATAGGGGTGCATGCCCTACCCTAAAAAAATCTAAGTATCAGACACAATGGTGTTCGCACCTACCGTCGGACACCTTGGCGGTAAGGTTGTACATGCCACCACCAACATATTTGGCGATAGGGGTGCGTCGTGCTGGCATGGATAAGTTTCCTACCGTCATGGACCTCTGTGGTAGGCTGTTATATCCTAACGCTATGGACCTTGACGGTAGAAAAAAGATCAGATCCTGAATTTTTTACAAACAAGGGTCAAATCTCGATCAACTTTTGTAAAAGTGTCAAAACACGAAATTTTGCCAATATTGGTAGTGTGGACGTGCTCTTTTTTGTTGTTATTCTTTTATTAGGTTGAGCGTAGTGTAGTGTGGCCTATCCATGGACTGCTTGCTATCAGGAGCCCTCGAGACTATCGTGCACGCACTTGCGGTCTGTGTTGTGCTGCCCTATCGTCAGTGGCGGAGCTTCAAACCCATTGTTGGGTGGGCTGAGTAGGCCAAATAGAAAAAAAAGATTGTGGGTGATACGGCTTATATGAGTAAAAAAAATAGTATACACATTCCAAACTGTTGGGCTAGCCACAACCCGTTTGTCCTTCCCGTAGCTCCGCCTGTGCCTATCGCCTCCCCTCCCCCCCCCCCCTCCGAGCCATCTTCGTACCGAGACACTGGCACTCTGGCATTTGTAAGTCTAGAATAAACAGATAGAAATGCAGTTAATGCCTAAACATTTTAAATGGTTTCAAAAAGATACCTAAAATTGCCATTTAGTCCAATCCTTAACCTAACACAAACCCCTATTCCCACACACATACCATACCATAATTAACCTCAACCTATTTTACTAGTGACGTGCTCCCTTGGCCTGCTTGTCACTTGTCCGTGAGGCTAATAGTATCTAGGTCCAAAATGGCCGATCGCCGCCCCATACCCTATAAATTGGACCCATGACCCCTAATCTTAAACCCACGCACCATCAGATCTCCACAATTGGCGACAATTCTGCACTTCTCCCTGTTCCCTCCCTCACACCCACTCCCCCAAGGCCTCCTTACACATCCGGCGACGCCTCCACTACACACAGGGTGGCCATGGAGAGCACGCGTTAGACATCCATGATGGCTACACACCAGACAATCCCAATGGCCGTGTGCGGCATTGCCACTTTGGATCTTGGTCTAGTGGCCAATGACTACTAGATATGACAGTGGGGTGGACCGTTGTTGCCTCCCCATCGACCCTGGAGGCACTCATGATGGACCACCACGACCATATCATTCGGGAGGTTGGTAAATAATGTAGATGGATAATGTTCGAGTACCTTTTGGACAATAAATAATGCTCACTACCATCTAGTAACTAGGATCCCATAGTGGAAAGTTTGATGTTAGAAGATCATTTTGTCGCATATGTTGAGTTTGTTAAATTCTCTATCAGTTAGCTGTTCTGAATGTTCATATTTTGTACATGTATTGAACAACTATATTTTCTGTTTCATGATGTTGTTCTTGTTCAACTTAAGCATACAACGCTGGTTGCATGTAAAAGGCCTGATTTACTTTGGGGGTATGAGCACAGTCTCGTGTTTTTCTTAATGTTACTTGTATTTGACGGATTCAGATGTACCTTGGAGTAAAAAACAACTAGACGCAGGGATAAAGCAATTGATTTGAATGAGCCGCCGGGCGAACAAGGTATGATAATCTCTCACATGCATGTTTAATCTCAACGATGACATGTAATTCCAGCAGCCTCTCTATGTACCAACTACCATTACTACATTTTTTGTTGTGTATGTACCAATAACATTGAAAGCAAGTTAAAAATGGACACCCCATAATGGTCAAAAAGTGGACACCCAATAATGGTTAAAAATTGGACAGCAAGCGTTAATAGCGACGAACAAAATACACAACATATTGCCAAAATATGTCACGATATCGACATATATATCAAGCAGATAAATCAATTCCCTCATATTACAGAAATTTTGTATGGATACAACTCTTGTTTTTGGAAACAAACAAAAGCATACTAAATCTGTGCACATGTGCTCACGGTGTTTCTCGCTATAGTCGTTACTCACCATCATGATTCTTTCTTGTTGCCCCTTTGTTCGTTGCTGCCTAGGCGCCGCTCGGTGTAGCCACATTTGGTCATAACCAACTCCGGCCAGCTAACTCTCCCTTCGCTACGCTCGCATAGGTCTGCTCGCGGTTCCAGTGTACTCCACGGGAGGTGCGATAGGTGCGGGTGAGATCACATTATTAGGACAAGTTGGTTCCACTTCACTTTAGTGGATTCTTCTAATCATATGCGAGGCTGGCACTAAAATATAAGAAATTCAATTTGTAAGTTGCCTAAAAAAATGAAGGCAGCTGATTTTGCAACTGCCATCTCTCTCTTTGGCAGGAGCACTTGCTACTATCATTCACCCATCACTCACGGACGATGTCGTGCTGCCTTATCACAAGTAGCAGAGCTTGAAGCCCACTGTTTGACGGGCTGAGTGAGCCAAATAGAAGGAAATAGCATGTGGGTTGATGTTCCATAGCTTAAGACTAAACAAGCAATGTACAAATTCCAAAATGTTGGCCTGCCCATGCCCATTCGACCATGCCGTAGCCCCGTCGGTGCCTATCGTCTCATGGCCCCACCAAACCAGCTATCTTCGCTACCGACACTACTAGGAAAATGATTATACACAGGAGCTCACCAGTAGCACTTTTAAAAAAGAAACGCTGCTAATAAATAGCAGTAGCGCTTGGGCAGAAAGAGCGCTGCTACTATGCACATAGCAGTAGCGTTGTAAATATAAAACACGTTACTACTACAATTGCCAGACCGTTGCAAGCAGACTAGCTATACTAGTAGCGCTCATAGGTTAAAAGCGCTACTGCTATTGAATTTAGCAATAGCGCTTTTCTCTAACCAGCGCTACTGCTAAATTCAGTCCCTTCCTAAGACCAAAGTTTAGTCTCACCTCGCTCCGCGAACAGAATAGATGTAGCGCTTCTTAACCTAAAGCGCTACTGCTATTGTACTTAGCAGTAGCGGTGGTTAAGAACCAGCGTTACTACTACGGGGCACCTTATCCACACATACGGCCCGCGCGCATCCTCACTTTCCCCTTACACTCTCACTCACTCCGCCACGCGGCGTCGCCGCCGTTGCCCACCGTCGTCCACCAGTGCCCCCAAGGTCCCTCCCTCCCCTCCTCCTCCCTCCCTCCGGTGGCCCCCTCTTCCTCCCTCCTCCTCCTCCTCCCCCTCCTCCTCCCTCTTCCCTCCGGTGGCCCCCTCTTCCTCCTCCCTTCGGCGCCCCCCTCCTCCTCCCTCCGGCGGCCCCCTCCTCCTCCCACCTCCTCCCTCCCCCTCCTCCTCCCGCCGTCCCCCTCCCTCCTCCTCCCCCTCCCTCCTCCTGCTCTCTCCTCCTCCCTCCTCCTCCCACCACCTCCTCCTCCTCCTCCTCCTCCTCCTCCTTTCTATAATACAAAGTTTTTTAGTAATAGTATTTGGTAATAAAATTTTTAGTTAAAGAAATTAGTAATAGAAATTTTTAGGTACATAAATGTATTATGCTATATGATATTTTTTCGTAAATGTAGGTTTTTGAATACAATAGATTTCGTTCGATGTCGCTATCAAATAAAATATGAAAATGCCCATGTCGATGATTAGAACTAGGGTTTATGAGGATATATAGATAGATGGATGGATGGACAGATGTTAGGGCTAGAACTATGGTATTTTTAGTAAATGTATAGGTCTTTTCAATTTTTAGGCTTAGAACAAGGTATTTTTAGTAAATGTTAGGGCTAGAACTAGGATGTTTTAGACATAGGGTTTCACTAAGTCCTAAGATGAGGATAATAATGTTTTTATTTATATTTTGTTTTTGCAGAAATCAAGGAGCCCCTGCATCATCCCCGCCATCGTCCCCGTCACCGACCACCTCTGACCTCGAGGTGAGACCAGCCAAATCCCCATGTGGATGACGATGTAGATGTTTTGATAGTTGTAGTAGAGTAGTAGCTACATGAGTAGCTGTGGCAATTTTCATGGAATATGTGATATGTAGTGTTCTATAGTACTAGTGCTTGACCAAGTGGCCTATGTTTGCAGGGAACACCTCACAGTGGCCTATGTTTTGTCGGAGTGTTGATTCATTTTCGTTCCGGTAAATTTCAGACCCTCGATATGTCCTATTTTAGCAAAGGTCATGCCGGATTTTTTAATGAATTTTAGCATGACTTGTGCTAGAATATGTAGGAAATATCGAGTGACCCAGATTTGCTAGAAAGAGAATTAAACGACATTTTGAGTGTCCACCATATATGAGAGAGGAAGGAGAATCCCGACAGACCAATAGTCAACCCGTGATAAATAATAATGATCTAATTTAGTTTTTGTAGTACATATATTTAAGTTTAGAAGTTTATTAATTTTGTTTTCATAATTAAGCATTTGTTCTCGACGTCGACAATGCCTGGCCCGCATCCTCGTTGTCGATTCGGTGGAGGAGACATGCTTGATTATAGGGGCCATGTCCGGGACTAGGCTCCGCCGGGCTGGTACTGCGAGGTCCTACCTTCCGAGGCGCGCAACTTGGTGAGGACGCAGCCCGTCGTCGCCCCGGAGATTATTTGGTGGCGGTCACGTGGGCCACTGTCGGTGCAGAGGGAGCTGGCCCCCACGGAGGTGATACGTCGCCGTGTTAGGGAGGAAGACGAGCACATCCGACGCTATATGGCTGCGTTAGACGCTAGGTTCTCCAATACCTGGCAGGTTCTTCAGGGATCTCACCCGAGCTATGATCTTGTGATGGTTCCTTCTCTTTGGGTGTCCACCGCCCGCGCCGATACCCGTCGTTCGCTATGGTTCTAATTGTATTAGTGATGTTATATGTATGATACTATTCGAGAAGTATTAGTGATACTATTCGACGATGTACGGACTCAAGAGATGATTTAGTTTTGCTTATTGAATGCATGCTAATTTGAATACTAATTTGTTTTATGATTTAGTTTTGCTCATGTTATATGGAATGGGTTGACTTTAGGTCTGTTTCGACTCATTGTGTTCCTTTCAGTGAGGGAGAGTGTCCACCATATATATATACGAGAGAGGAAGAATCCCGACTGTTGTCGCGGGGGTCGCTTCTCCTTCGTTCCAGCGTGCTATTCATTTTGGTGTAATGCACTCTGGGACGAATGGAGGAACCACCATCACCGACTGTCGCAATATCAGAGGGAGTGCCCACCATATACGTGAGATGAGAGTTTAGGAAGGAGAAACTCGATAGACCTAAAGTCAACCCGTTGCATATGGAGTAATAGTGATCTGTGTGTTGATCAGTTTTCTCGTAGTTTCCTTCGATCTTTGAAGTGGATACAGTAAGTCACGACTACAAGTCTTTTTTTGTAATCAAGCATGACCTCTGCTTCTTTTGCTTCAACTTATAATTTTAATTTTTTACTATTCTACTAGCATATCCCCTGCCATGCAAGAATTTCTGTCTTGGATGAGATTGGTTTCAATACTAAAAAAGATATGGAGGTAAAGATAGTTCACTTGAGGACCGAGCATGGTTTTACTTTTGCGGTAAAATTGTACCATGCAGACACCTATTGATATTTTGAATGCAAAACTTGGAGAGCACTATGCAAGGCTTATGCATTTGAGCCTAATATGCTTATCACCTTTGATATTCGTCCGGAAGATGAAATTGAAGGTAATATCGACATCTGGGTCGATGTGCAGACGCCTCCAGTTCTATCATTATGTGAGTTTTTCAACCATATTTATTAAGTAATTTATATTATTTATTTAAAAATAGTTGAAAACTTATTTGCATTGACAGCTTATTTTCATTATTCAAAAAATATAAGAAAGATGGTAGACAGAACCTACTACTACAATGATGAAGCAGAATTAACTTATAAGGAGAAAGATCATCTTACCGCGTTTCTTAGTCATCCTAAGAATTACAATAGCTATTATCAAACTCCTCCACATTATTGTCAATACGTGCCACTAATGCACGTGGTGAACTACGGTAACATCCATGGAGATTGCATGGTAAGATTTTCTACTATTACGACATCTATGCATCTTTTGCATAAATTCTTCTAAAACTAAACTACATTGCTAACTACAAAGTTATTACTATGTTTTTCAACAGAAAATCCTGAAGGATTGTATGCCTCATCTGATGTTTCCGAGAGGTCACGTTGTTGTTATGAGCTGAGGGCCACCACGGCCAGGTCAGCCTACGCATCACTCCTGTCCATACCGGATTTCTAAAACGGATGAAGACATGACAATCAAAGATTGGAAAAAATATATGGTCAATCATAGAGAGCTACTTGGAAGCAACATTGTGCGTAGGCCAAGAATGGGAGACAGGATGATCTCCATTCTCCATAATGGAGAGTCAGGGCCTATCTTGTTTTATGATATTATACCTAAGAGAGGGTAGAGTAGGTCCTATGAGAGAGGACTAGGTCCTAGGTATAATGTGTTATTATGTGCTACAATGTGTTAGAGTTGATGATGATGAGGAGGAGGAGTTGTAATTATGACTAGTGACCAACTTGTTATATGATGTCTCATTGACGAAAATGATGATGATGAGGAGTTCTTATATGACAATGATGTATTATGATGATCTGATGAAACTACTGTATAGATCATGTATAAATACATCACAAATACGTAGAGGGTTTAAATCTGCGAAAGCAGGAATACTATCAGTAGCGCTGGAAATCATCTAATAGCAGCGCTGGATTAGCAGCAGCGCTTCGTTCGTCCAAACGCTATAGATAGTTAGCAGTATCACTTTCCAGGCAAGGGCTACTGTTAACAACACAAAGTAGTAGCGCTTGCGAGGCCAGCGCTACTGATAAAACTTAGCTGTAGCGCGATAGCAGTAGCACTGGACCCAGCGCTACTACTATGCATATTTCGAGCGCTACTACTATAGGGTTTTCCCTAGTAGCGAGCCACTGTCATTCTGACACTTTAGGTCTGAAATAAATAGTCAGAAATGCATTTAATTAATGCATAAAACATTGCAAATGGTTTCAGAAAGATAAATTTGACATTTAGTCCACCCCTAGGATAAACCCTTATTCACATACACATACCATACAATAATTAACCTAAACCAATTTTACAAATGACATGCACTCTTGGCCTGGCTAGTCCGCAAGGCTAATCGTGTCAGGCCCAGATCAGCCCATGGCGGCCCCATACCCTATGTATTTGACCCCTAACCCTAACCCCCAATGTTAAATTCACTCATCTCCCGTTCTCCACAAAATGGCGGGATTTTGCACTTGTCCCTCTTCCTCCCTCACACCCATTAAATTGTGTCCTCCCTACACATCACGCGATGCCTCCACTACGAGGTGTGGTTACGACAACCACGCTTCGACGTCCATGGTGTCCGCACACCTGATGATCCCAACAATGATGTATGGGATGGCCACTTCGGATCTCGGCCTAGTGGCAAACGACGATTAGTTCTGACAGTGGGGAGGATCATCTATTTCCTCCTCATCGACCTTGGAGGCCCTCGAGCTGGGTGGTTGTGACCATGTCATTTGGGAGGTTGGTTTATAAGATATATCGATAATGTATAATTACCTTTTTGGCAATAAATACTACTCACTACCACCTAGTATTTGAGAAATCCTTTTTCCGGGGAAATTTGAGGTTAGAAGACCATTTTTTCGCATATGTTGGGTTCATTAAATGGCCCGTCCTTCCAAATGTTCATGTTTTGAACATGTATTGCATACCTATAATTTTTGTTTCACGTTGTTGTTCTTGATCAACTTAAGAGTACACCACTGGTTCCATTTAATAGGCCTCATTTACTTGGGATTATGACCAATGTCTCGTGCTTTCAAAAATGTACTTCCATTTGATGGATTATGTTGTTCCTAGGAGTATAAAACAACTAGATCCGGGGACGAACCAACTGGGTTGAATGCGGCATGTTGTGGCAAACAAAGTATGATAGTCTCTCACATGCATGTTTAATCTCAACAATGAGATGTAATTTCAGCAGCCTCTCCATGTACCAACAACTGTTACTACTATATTTGTTGTCTATGTACCAATACCATTCAAAGAACACAAAAAAATGGACACCCGATAATGGTTTAAAAATGGAGAACAAGCATTAATAGGAACTAGCAAATCCACAACGTATTGCCAAAATCTATCACCAATATCGACATATATAGTTAGCACATAAGCCGATTCCTCGAATTACTAAAATTTTCAGTATGGATATAGCTCTTGTTTTGGGAAAGAAAGACAACCAGATTAAATATGTGCAAATTTTCTCCTCGATGTTGCTCGATACAGTCGCTACCCACCATCTCGATTCCTGCTTGTGATACTTTTTCGTTGCTGCCTAGGCGTCGCTGGTGTAGCCACCTTTGTCCATGGCCAACTCCCGCCTGATAATTTTCCCTTCTGCTACGCTCACACGGGTCTGTTCGCGGTTCCGATTTACTCCATAGGAGGTGCCATAACTGCATATGATATCACGTTACTAGGATAAGTTGGTTTGATTTCAGTTCAATACGTTTTTCTTATCAAATGCTACACTGACACTAAGATATTGGAAATTCAATTTGTAAATTGCCTAAAAATGATGACAGCTGATTTCCCCACCGTGTCTCTCTCTTTGATAGGAGCCAACTCTACTATCGTTCACACACCATTCGTCGCCGATGTCGCGTTGTCCTATTACCAGTAGCGGAGCTTGAAGCCCATTGTTGGGTAGGTTGAGAGGGCCAAATAGAAGGAAATAGACTATGGGCTCATGTGGCTTAGGAGTAAAGAGTAAAGTACTTGTATACAAATTGCAAAATATTAGGCAGGTCACAACCTACTCAACCTTGTTGTAGCTCTGCCGGTGTTACTGCCTTGCGGTCCCACTACCCTGAATGAGTGATTTTAGAAAAAAATGCCTAAATCTGACATTTAGTTCGGTCCCCAACCCTAATACAAACCCTTATATCCATACTACCATAATTAACCGGAACCTATTTTACGAGTGACGTGCTCTCTAAGCCTCCCCATCACTCGTCAGTGAGGCTAATAGTTTCCAACCCCAGAAAGGCCGATCGCCGCCCCATATCCTATAAATTTGACCCCTAGACTTAACAGAAAATCTTACACGCACCCATCTCCCAATCTCCACAACCGGCAGCGACTTCCCACTTCTCCCTCTTCCTCCCTCGCATTCACTCCACCGTGGCCTCCCTACACATCTCGCGACACATTCACTATGCAGGATGGCCACGGTGTCCGTGCGTTAAACGTCTGCAATGGTCACACAACAGATGATCCCAATGTTGCACGCGGGATGACCACTTCGGATCTCAGCTAGTGTCCAATGGTGACCACATCTGGCAGCATAGAGGATGGTCGGTTGTCTCTTCATCAATTGTGACCATATCATTTGGGAAGTTGGTTCATATGGTATAAGGATAATGTCCTATTACATTTCAGACAGTAAATAATGCTCACTACCAACTAATATCTGGGATCTCCTTTGCAGCAAAATTTGAGGTTAGAAGATCATTTTGTCGCATATGTTGGGTTTGCTATATGGCCCATCCATTAGCTCTACTAACTATTCATTTTCTGTACATGTCTTGCATAATAATAATTTTTGTTTCACGATGTTGTTCCTGTTAAACTTAAAAGTACAACACTCGTTCCGTGTAATGGGCTTAATTTACTTTGGAAACAAGAACAATGTCTCGCTGTTTTAAAAAATTGTTACTTCTTTTAACGGATTCTGTTGTTTCTAGGTGTAAAAAAATAACTAGATGTGGTGATAAATCAATTTATTTGAATGAGTCACTACGCGGAGAACACGGTATAATAGTCTCTCACACTCATGTTCAATCTCAACAATGACATGTAATTTGAGAAGCCTCTCTATGTAGCAATGACCATTACTACAATGTTTGTTGTCTATTTACCAATACACTTTAAAGCAACTTAGAAAAATGGGCACCCCATAATGGTTAAAAAATGGACACCCCATTATGGTTAAAAGAATGAACAAGTATTAGTAGTAACGGTCCTTTTTAGTGTGCACATAAGATTTATTTGAAGTCAAACAAAACTTTGACCATCTTTATATACAAAAGTAACAATATATAAAATACTAAAGTTGTACAATATGAAAATTAAATTAAAAACGCATCTAATGATATTGATTTCGTATTGTGAATGTTAATATTTTTTCTATAAAGTTGGTCAAACTTTACGAAGTTATACTTCACACAAATCTTATATGCAGAGTAAAAAGGATCGGAGGGAGCATATAGCAAGCAGATACTCGCATTACTGAAACTTTTATTATGGTTATAGCTCTTTTTTGGGAAAGAAACACAACCAGTCTAATTCTGTGCACATGTGATCCTCGATGTAGATCGCTATAGTCGCTACTCATCGTCCTGGTCCCTGCTTACTGCTCTTTTTTTGATTCCTACCTAGGCGCCCCCCAGTGTAGCCACCTTTGGCCATAACAAACTTCGTCCGGCAGATTGCCCATTCCACTATGCCCGCACAACTTTGCTCGCAGTTCCGATGTACTCCATGGGAGGTACGATAGGTGTGCGTGAGATCACGTTATTAGGACAAGTTTGTTCCATTTCACTTTTGTGGCTTTTCTAATCATATTCTAGGCTAACACTAAAATCCGGGAAATTCAATTTGTAACTTGCCTAAAAAATGATGGCAACTGATTTTCCACCATCATCCCTCTCTTTGGCAGGAGCCCTCGCTACTATCGTTTACCCACCACTCGCCGCAAGTGTCGTGTTGCCCTATTGCGAGTGGTGGAGCTTGAAGCACATTGATAGGAAGGCAGTGTGGGCAAAATAGAAGAAAATCGCATGTGCGTTCATATTCCATGGCTCGGGGATTAGAAAAACAGAGTATAAATTCAAAAATGGTGGGCGGGCCATGGCCCATTTGGCCATGCCATCGCTCCACCGGTGCCTATCACCTCGCCATGCAACCACCCTATCTGAGCCTCTCCACTGTCGAGCCACTGTCACTCTAACAATTGTAAGTCTACCATAAATAGATAAAAGTGCATTTAATGCCTAAACATTTCAAATGGTTTGAGAGAGATACCTAAATTTGATACTTAGTCCAACCCCTAACCACAAACCGTTATTACCATACACATGTCATACCATAATTAACATAAACCTATTTTACCAGTGACGCGCTCTCTTGGCCTGCCCGAGTCACTGGTTTGCGAGGCTAATAATGTCCATGTCCAGAATGGTCGATCGCCGCCCCATACACTATAAATTTGATCCCTAACCCTAAACCCCAATCTTAAACCCATGCCTCTCCCGATCTCCACAACTGGCAGCGATTGTTCTCTTCTCCCTCTTCCTCCCTCGCACCCACTCCACCGTGGCCTTCCTACACATCGTGCTTCGCCTCCACTATATATGGTAGCCACGACAACCGCGCGTTCGACGTTACGATGGCCACACACCGGACGGTCCCGCAGGTCGGGCGCGGGATGGCCACTTCGGATTTCGGCCTAGTGGCCAACGACGATGAGATCTTACAGGAGGGAAGATTGTTGGTTGCCTGCTCATGACCATATTATTTGGGAGGTTGTATTATAAGATAAGGATACTTTCCTATTACATTTTGGGCAATAAATAATTCTCCCTACCACCTAGTACTGGGAGTCTCCTTTGTGGGAAAATTTGAGGTTAGTAGATTATTTTGTTGCATGTCAGTTTTGTTAAATGGTCCGTCTGTTAGGTCTTCTGAATGTTCCTATTTTGTACATGTCTTGCATACCTATAATTTTGGTGTCAGTATGTTATTCTTGTTCAACTCGGCAGTACAAAATTGGTTCTATTTAATAGGCATGATTTGCTTTGGGTGTATATTTCTCGTGCTTTTTCAAAACAATGTTACTTGTATTTCATGAATTATGTTGTTTCTAGTAGTCCAAAACAACTAGACGTGGGGATAAAGCAATTGATCTGAATGAGCCACCACATGGCGTACAAGGTATAATAGTCTCTCTATCTATCTATCTCTATCTCTATCTCTCTCTCAACAACGACATGTAATTTCAGCAACCTCTCTATGTACGAACTACCATTACTATAATTATTGTTGTCTATGTAGCAATACAATTCAAAAAAAACTTTAAAATATGGACACCCCATAATGGTTAAAAAATAGACAACAAACATTAATAGGAACTGACAAAGTACAGAACGTGTTGCTAAAATCTGTCACCAATATCAACATATATAGGAAGCAAATAAACTAATTCCTCGGATTACTGAATTTTTTAGCGGATATAGCTCTTGTCTTGGGAAAGAAAGTCAACCAGACTACTTCTGTGCGCATATGTTACTCGATGTTGCTCGCAATAGTCCTTATTCAACGTCTATTTCCTGCTCCTTTCTTCGTTGCTACCAAGGCGCCGCACGGTGTAGCCACCTTTGGCCACGATAATTTACTCCTGAACCCGGGCTCAGATGAGCCCGGTGAACAGTATCGCGATTCGAAAGTTTAAAAATGTTTAAAAAATTCCGAATTTCTTTTGTGATGCAAGATGCTTCTGTGGGTAAGCTCCGTGCAAATTTCGTAAAGTTTGAACGTTCGAGAAGCTCGCGGCAAAAAAGACAAAATCAGACGTGAACCGTGCGATTTTCAAAAGTTACTCAGACATTTAAAATTTGTCTTTTTTGCTGCGAGCTCCTCGAATGTCTAAACTTCACAAAATTTCGTCAGGAGCTCACGCATAGAAACATCTTGCATCACAAAAAAATTCGGAATTTTTTAAACATTTTTTCTTTTTCAAATCGCGACACTGTTCATGCCCGGGCTCGAGCCCGGGCACCATAACGCCACTCTCCCTTTGGCCATATATAACCAAGTCCGGCCAGCTAATTCTCGCTTTCGTTACGCTCCACTGGTCTGCTCGTAGTTACGATGTACTCCATGGGAGGTGCGCGTGAGATCACGTCATGTTGGTTCTATTTCAGTTCAGTGGGTTCCTCTAATCAAATGCGAGGCTGACACAAAAATTTATGAAATTCAATTTGTAAATTGCTTTAAAAAATTGATGGCAACATATTTTCCACCTCCTCTCTCTTTGGCAGGAGTCTTCAAATACTACCCACCACTTGCGGTCAGTGTCCCGCCCTATCTCGAGTGGCGGATCTTGAAGCCCATCGCTGGGCAGGCTGACTGGGCCAACTAGAAGGAAATAGCACATGCACTTATGTCCCATTGCTTAAGAGTAAACAAATTACTGTACAAATTCCAAAATATTCGGCCGACCACTGCCCATTCAGCCTTGTCGTAGCTCCATCGGTACCCGTCGCCTTGCCGTCCCACCATCCTGTCTTAGCCATCTCCGTTGTCGAGCCGTTGTCACTCTTGCATTTGTAAGTCTAGAATAAATAAATAGAAATGCATTTAATGCGTATATATTGCAAATTCTTTCAAAAGATGCCTAAATTTGACATTTAGTCTAATCCTTAACCCTTACACAAACTCTTATGCCCATACGCATATCATAATATAATTCACCTAAACCAATTTAACTAGTAACGTGTTTTCTTGGCCTGCCTACCACTAGTCCGTGAGGCTAATGTTGTCCATGCCCAGAATGGCCTATCGCGCCCCATACCCTATAAGTTTGACCCTTAACCCTAACCCTCAATTTTAACACCCCCCCTCTCCTAATCTCCACAACCGACGGCTATTCCCCACTTCTTCCTCTTCCTCCCTCACACCCACTCCACTGCGTCCAGCCTATCCGGCGACACCTCCACTACACGGGGTGGCTACGGCCATAGCGCGTTCGATGTCCATGCTAGACGCACATCTTATGATACCAACGGCCACGTGCGGGATTGCTACATCGGATCTCAGCCTAGTGGCCAACGACCACCACATCTGGTAGCAAGGGAAGATCGTCGATTGCCTCCTCATCGACCGTGGAGGCACTCCAGTTGGCCGGCCACGGCCATATCATTTGGTAGATCGGTTCATAAGGTATACAAATAACGTTAGATTACCTTTTGGGCAATAAATAATGCTCACTGCCAACTAGTATTTGGTATCATCTGTGTGTGTGGGGGGGGGGGGGGGGATTTGAGGTCAGAAATCATTTTGTCGCATATGTCGGGTTTGTGAAATGGTCCATCTGTTAGCTCTTCTAAATGTTCATGTTTTCTACGTGTCTTGCATACTTGTAATTTTTGTTTCACAATGTTATTTTTGTTGAACTTAAGAGTACAACACTGGCTCGTGTAATAGGCCTGATTTACTTTGGGAGTAAGAGAAATGTCCTATGCTTTTCAGAAAATGTTACTTGCATTTAACGGATTCGGTTGTTTCTAGGAGTCAAAAATAACTAGAGGCGAGGACAAAGGGATTGATTTGAAGGATCCACTGCGCAGCAAACAAGGTATGATAGTCTCACATGCATGCATGTTTAATGTCAACAATGACCCGTAATTTGAGAAGCCTCTGTTTGTACCAACTACCATTACTACAATGTTTGCAGCCTAAGAGTTAAAAAATGGACATTCCATCATGGTTAGAAAATGGAAACCCCATAACGATTGAAAAATGGGCAACAAATATTAATAAGAACTAAAATACACAATATATAAACAAAATATGTCACCAATATCGACATGTATAGCAAGCAGGTAAACCGATTCCCCGAATTACTGAAAATTTTAGTATGGATAGAGCTCTAGTTTTGGGAAAGAAAGACAACCAGATTAATTCTGTGCACATGTGCTCCTCTATGTTGCTCGCTGTAGTCACTACTCACCGTCCTGATTCCTGCTTTCTGCTCGTTTGTTCGTTGCTGCCTAGGCGCCGCCCGCGCTATAGCTTCCTTTGGCCATCAGCAATGCTACATGTACGTAATTTACTTACGTAACTTTACGCAGAGGCTGATTTGGAGGACTATGATTAGTCAAGAAGGTGCGTAAGGCTACGTAGGATTCTTACTTAGGTGTAGCATTTTTGTTTGGCCATAACTAACTCCGGCTGGCTAATTCTCCCTTCCGCGATATTTTTGAGAAGGGCCAGGTTTCTCCGACTTACGCTGCTGCCGAATCCGCATGCACGGAAAAGGAATGGGAGCCTCGCGCCGGCTCAAACTCATTGAAACGGATGCTGATCTACTAAGCACTAGCAGTAAATCTTTGAGCTGGAGACGACGTGATGGAAAAGAGCGTACCCTGATTTCAGTCATGTAGCTGTAGGTGTGGCAAAGCTCGTCGCCAAGTTAGCAACAATTTTACCTCCAGCAGCGCCCACATCCCATTCCCACAGTTCTTTTTCACCATCGCCATCGCATCCATCCACGTGAGGATCTTGCTTATGCCAAAGCGAAGCAACAAATAGTTCCTGCAAAACAGAAATCCATCCATGGTGGCGATCGGTAGGAGTAGGAGAGGCGCAGCAACGCCCCCAACCCAAAGCAAAAAAACGGGCAGCGCCAAATCAACAAGAACAAGCAAAACGATGCGAACGACCACAAAATGGAGCGAAAAGGGTTGTGTCCTCTTTCGAGCTCTTCCCCAGGCTATGCAAGTCTGGAACCAGGTCTGGTACTATGCACAGCCCGCCGTGGCCCCCACCCCCACAACGGAGGCGCGGAAACAGCGACGGCGGGTACCGACCGTTTTAAACCACCAAATTTTCTGTCATTAACTGCGCGAATGAAAGTCTAAGAAAATTAAAAAGCCTAACGCCGGATAGAGTTCTTTTTTCTTTTTTCTTTTTCGATTGACACTCATAGAATGTCCATGCCTTCGCATCGGCGACGCAAAAAGTATTTTTCTCCCGCGGCGTCGTCGTCGGAGTCGCGCCGCTCTCGGAGCTCAGTCGGAGTCGTCCTCCTCCGCCATGGCTTGCAGGCCGCCCTGGCGCTGCAAAACAACACATAGATTAAGCCTGACTGCTGAAAGAGAGAAACTGAAAGAACAAAAAAAGACTCTGAAAACGAAACATGCGGCGGGCCTTGGCTACCAAGCTGGGCTACGTCGACGACTCTTATTATTATTATTTTAGGTGGAGTGCTAGTGTGCCAATCGACAAGACGTGGTTCCCAGGCCCACATGCCAGTGAGCCCAGACGAGTGGAAGTGAAGTGCCGAGAGCGACATCAGAAGCCTACCCCAGCCGCCTGACTTTCATTTCCCCCAAGCCCCCACACGTGACTATACTAGTCTGATAGTCGGCTGACACCAAGTAGCCCCACGCGTTAGTGGCCCCATCAGCCCTTTCCATCCTGGGACCACACCTATCCGCGGCCCCACCTGCAGCGTGATAATCCGAATATCCATCGACCCCACCCTCACATCGGCGTGCACTTTTTTTTGCCACCAATGGATAGAACAGGACCTCCCAGACCCGACATGGAAGCGCACCTGGCCCAGGAGGAAGGGGCGTGGGCCACACACAGCCCACCTCTCACACCTGCACGTCGGCCGTCAGGCCACATTAGACGACAGACCAGCCCGAGCCAGCGGCGGAGCCAGCGTATAAGCGTTGGGTTCACTTGAACCCAACGGACTTTGCCTCCTACGTGCATGCAGATGCTAATTTGGTTAACCTGAAACCAGTAAAAATGGTCGTTGACGGTTGACCCCATCAATTTATAAAGGGATCAAAAGCCCATGAGGAAACGTCAATGCCCCGGCCTAATCGTGATTGATTAGTAGATTAGCCTAAAACACCGGCGGCCGGATGCCTCATCTCTTCTCCGTTGGTTTTCCTGTTCGCATCTCTCGCCTCTTCTCTGTTTGTTCGTGTTGCTCGGCGCCTTGGCCGCCGCAACCAGTGACAAGCCGCTAGATGGACAGCGGGATCGACAACCCAAGAATTAAGGTAATTAGATTACACCGAGGCATCGTCTCTTTCTCATCTATGTTCTATCTAGCCTAATAGCCTAATATGATATTTTTCTTTTTGCCCTAGTTTATTGATTTGTTTTTCTGTCTGGACTTTGATTGATCTAGGTTATGAAACTGTAGTATTAGAAGAGAACTCAGTTACCAGATCCAGATAATGACACATACACATCAAGATCATCCATTGAAGGTAGGTGAAGTGCATCAAATACCACTGTAGCTAGTCCCCGAAGCCTACTATTCACACAAAAACTAACTTAAATGATTTGCCTTCTGATACGGTTGATCGGAAGAGAATTCAGAGTGCGCAATTTTTTTAAAGAAATAAGATGAGATTAGGCGCAGATATTTAATGAGGGAATCTTACATCCCACCCTTCAATTTTGATTATCGAACTGGTATGTCTTGCATTCTCTGTTTTAATGCAACACAATTTGTGATCCGTGATACTATAGCTTTAGTACAAAATTAATATAAAATTGAGGCACTTATTTTAGGCCGGAAGAAGTACTATATTTATTTTTATTTATTATTTATGGATGTTATACTTGTTGTTGTAATTAGACTTTAATCTTCATAAATTAGTATCAAGTTCTCATCAAGAATGAATGAGCAAACCCAATGACCAAATTTTCTGTCTCCGCCCCTAGCCCGAGCTTGCTTGCCCAGTCATCAATGGGCTGGGCCCACGTGACACTGGCTGGGACGCGAAAAGGGAAAGCCGGCGACTTCTTTCCCTTCTCCCCCCGTCAAAACCCTCCTCCTCTATACAAATCCAACCAACGCAGGGGACCCAAAAATATGCAATCATCTACACTAATTGTACTAATCGTAATATGCATTACCATCAAAACGAAATACCTAATACTCCTTCAAAAAATCTAAATATGTGCAGTAATAACCATCTAAAGAACTCACAGTGCAATGTAAACAAATAAAAATAGAGGTGGTGAGTGATAAAAAAATGTTGAGCAGTGGAGTGGCAGTGTGTTATACCTTCTTGGACTTCTTCTCGCGCACCATGTACCTGGTCCTGTTCACCTCCCACAGCCCCTGCCCCGGGAACATGTTCTGCACCCACCGTGTCAGTCACTCAGTTTCACCGAGTAGCATGGAATGCATGCAACAAAGAAGGAAAAATGGACGCGAGCGTACGTACGTGGAGGTTGCGCTCGACGGCCTTGGGGCGGCGCTGGGGGCGGTGGGGCAGCTTGGTGCCGGTCATCGCGAACCAGTCCTCCTCCTTCTCCTTGCGGGTGAGCTGGGTCACCACGCGCGGCAGCGCCGGCCGGGCCATGGCCTCCCTCGCCGCAGCCGCGGCCGCCGCCGCCTTCGCCGCAACGTGCGGCGGCACCGCGGGCGTCTCCGGCGCCATCGGCGCCTTGCCCTTCTCCTTCTCCGACGCCCTCATCGACGCCTGGCGCTGCGGCTGATGCCTCTGCGGCCTCGGCTCCGGCTCCGTCTCCTGCTCCTGCTCGGCGGAGGTGTGGGGCGCCTTGTCCGACGCTTGCCGCTGCGGCCTAGGCTCATGAACCTTGGGCGCTGGCTCCTTCTCTACGGTGTGAGGCGCCTTGTCAGCCGCTTGCCGCTGAGGCTTCGGCGCTGGCTGCTGCTGCTCGCCGCCGGCAGCGGCGGGAGCGTCCTCCGCCGATGATCTGGCCACCGTCATTTTCGGCATCATATCAGTACGTACGCAACGACGACCGACAGACACGACCGAAACTGAACAATGTGTATGCGATCTAGCGTGCCCAGCCAGCGCATATAAAAGCAGACCTCTACTCTCTAGAGATGGATATAAAGATGGTTGGATATGCACAAGCAACCACAATAATGCAACAAATCTCTACTACTAATGCCGATTTAGCGGCGATGCACAGCATAGCGTAAGCACAAACGAACTATGGATGTCAACCATTAATGGCATTAGTGCCAGAGGATAGACACTGCTGGCTCTTTCCGCGTAGAGTGATCGCCCAGATTACAAGTATCTATCTATCCTGTGGTGCTCTTAATTTGGCGTTACTTTGTTGTACTGCTGGCATACGGAAACGAGGCATGCACATAAAGGGCAAGACTACAAAATGGGTGTAATTGAGTAAAGAAACGCGCCACTATTGCTAGAAATGAGGCCGGGCCCGCCCTGGCCCGAGCCCGACCGGACCGGACCGACCCGACCGAACACAACTCAAAGTAGACCAAGTGGGGACGCTGCCACCATGGACGACGGCCACGTCCATGGTGGCTGCCTGGCACGACAGAGCATGACGAGTATAGTATGGTGAGCAGGTGGCGAGTGCGTACCTGTGCTGCGAGAGGGTGGCGGCGCGAGGAGGGAGCGCCGAGAATGTGGCGGCGCGGGGAGGGAGCGGCGAGGTGTCGCGGATGATGGGGCCGCGGGCGCTCGGCGGCGGCATCAGCTTCTCCACCTCTGCCTGGGCTTGTGCCGACGGCCGGCTCTTGATCCTGATGGTGGCCCGGCGACGCGCCGCCTGGGCGGGGGCCAGCTCGGGCTCAGGCTCGGGGGTGGGCGCCGGTGCGGGTGCGGGTGCGGGAGTGGGCGCGTGCGCGTGCGGCTCGCGGCGCGCGCGCGAGCGCTTCTTGCGGCCCCACTTGAGCTGCGCGGGGCCGTCCGGCGTGGCGATGCCGATGCCAATGCCGCCGCCGCTGCTGCCACCGCCGAGGTCGGGTCCCTGGGTGGCGTGGGCGGCGAGGTTGTAGAGCCCGCCGTCGAGGCTGTTGGATGCCTGGGAAGCTTGGGCGGCGAAGTTGTAGACCGCGCCGCCGAAGCTGTTGGATGCCTGGGCGGTCTGGGCGGCGAAGTTGTAGGGCACGCCGCCGACGTTAGGCCCCTGGGAGGAGTGCGCGGTGGCGCTGTAGAGCTGGTGGTGGCTCACGATGGCAGCGGACGAGGACGCCGGACGCCCTCGTGGCCTGGGCTGCTCGAGCGAGGCGCGGGCGAGGCAGGACGCGAGGGGCGAGGTGTCGGCGTCCACGGCCGGGGCGCCGTCCTTGCTTGGTGTGGGTGACGGCGCTGGCTCCGCTGGCTTCCTGGTCGCGCCGCTGCCGCCGCCGCCATTGGGGACTCGGATGGATTCCGGCTTGATCCTCTGGTACCTGCACGGAAAACGAAATCAGACAATCCAGATGCGATGTCAGCGACCGATCTGGATGGCACGAGAACCAAGTCGAACACTTGGGATGCAACACGAAACGAACAGCAAAAAACTTCTTCCCCTCTAAACTAAAATCAGTTCTGAAAAGCAACCACGTTCACGAACTGCGAAATTGGAGTGCATTCGAAGATCTGTTCGACAGAAATCCTCACAGAAAAGCAACCACATGGAAACAATCCGGCGAAAGCATGAATCTTCCGCCATGATCGTGCCGCCTCCGCGAAGACAGACCAAACAGAAATCCTAATAATAATACAGAGCAAAATCGATGGAAAACTCTGCAGCCAGTCGAAACAGCCGTCGAGTGGGTGGGGCGGGGTGGGGGAAGCAAAGAATTTTAGGCCGGCAATCAAACCGGGAAAGATTGATGAAATCCAGCAGTGAGACGAGACAGGCAAGCAACAGAACCAGATCAGGATTCAGGAAACAGACGGAGCACCGGCGACCTAGAGATTAGATGAACTCTGCTCCAATCGGCAAAACAAAAAACAAACTCACACCGAAAGAAAGGACCATCGCAAACAAAACAAAATTAAAATCCGGACTCGATCTCTCGGCACGAAGGAACGAACAGCCCACGGGGCACGGCACGGGAAGAAGAACACCGAGAGCGAAATCGCGGCGGGGAGAGGGGGATTCCGGCTACCTGAACATGTCCATTGCGGCGGGGTTGGGTTTGGAGGGGCTGGGCGACGGCGCGACGTCCCGAGCAGCAACCGCGAGGGCCTCGAGTGAGGAGGAGCCTGGCATCGGAGCGGCCCCTTATACACACGAGCCCTCCTCCTCCTTGTCTCCTTCCTCACTGCCGTTTCACCCCGATCACTCACGCGGGCGCACACTCCCCTCCCCTCCCGGTGACTCCGCCTGTTCCTCGCGGTCTCTGACCCTTTACAGATGGGGCATTTTTATACCGGCGAGGAAGAGGGCGGAAGGCGCCGCACGGGGAAAAGATGGGTTCTTTCTTTGGGGGGAGAAATCTGACGGCGAGAAAAGGAAAGAAGAGAGAGCGCAGACAGCAGCAGCGGCGATTTGGTTTGGAGCAGACAGAGTGACCTCGGAGTTGGAACCCCCGAGGCTATGCCATTTCCCCGAATGCCCTCCATCGCTGGTCCAATCTCCTGAATCTGCCACCTCCCTCTCGTGCGCCGTGGCAGGGCGTGGTCCTGTTAAGTGGCAGTGTGCTGTGATTACAGAGATGTTGCTGGGGCTAAATGCGTAATCTTGCCCATGGAATGGCCTGTGTAGAGGGTTGGAGAGGCAGAAGTGGTATGCGCTCTCACCGGAGTAAGTCGCCGCCGTCGCGTAGAGGGTTGGAATCAGACGAGGCCGCCGGGACTTAGGAGTAGCCGGCGAGTAGGGCTTGGCCTCTAAGCGGCACACCGTCATACTCCCATTTGACGACAAGATACGCCGATGATGGGGGCGGGTGATAGGGATGTGCGGAGGAAGGTCGACAAGGTTGAGGACATGGAGCGCCATCTTCTTGGACGCGTTTGTGAATGGTGGCGTGAGGCTCAATCTGGGGAAGGGGAGGAGGCTGGGAGAAGAGAGGGTTGGCGGCTAGGGGTGAAAGGAGGAGTGTGTGTGGTTTGATTTAGGGTTCCGATGTGGGGTGGCTGGATGTGGTATTTATAGCCCAGGGAGTGGTGGAACGTACCCGCCCCCACGATAGCCCGCAAGGTCTTCTTTTGGCCCATACACATATCTGTGGGTAACAAATTTGCCCAATAAGGGAATTAACTGATGGCATGCCTCCTAGGACAAGCGTGTGCCGTGCGATGGGTGCTATGCTTGATGGGAATGTCCATGACCGGACGTACCGACCAAGTGGTCGCCAATCGATGTAAGAACAAACGAAAGAGAAGAAGAGGGGTCCAAGGGCAGCCAAGAGAGAGAAAGTGAGTGTGTGTGTGAGAGAGAGCATACCTGAGGTATTGAAGATCTGGTTGATGGTGGTCACGCCGACGATTGAGAGAGAGAGAGAGAAGGATGATGAGGTCACCTACCACGGGTAGGGTCATGGACCTGACATCTAGTGGGCCCACATTTGCATTAAAGTCCTTGGACTACCGATGCATTCAGATACATCTTCAGGATCCACTCGGGTCTTGATTGTCACTCGGACGTCACTTCGACACTCGGTTGCGATCCAGCACTCGGACAAGAAGGAGAGGAGCCATCACCTGAGTCGCAACGTTCGAGAGACTTAATAACTCACTTCAAGTGTTGTGAAGACTAACGTTACCAGTAATGCCTTGGTTAAGGCAGCAGTTTCTAGTAACACATGGAATTACTAGTAATAAATGCCCTTGTAATGGCGCTCAGTCAGTGGTGGCGCACTCTATATAAGCCACCCCGGGCTCCAGAGCAGAGGTTCCGAACTCTTTGTAATCAAACATCCCCCATAAGCAAACACTAAGCCTGAGGGCTCGAGATGTAGGGTCGTTACCACTTCCGAGTGGGGCCCAACTCGTACATCCGAGTGTTACATCTATGTTGTAGCTAGGCTCCACCCCTTTTTATTCATACCCCCAGTACTATTGTCAGACTTATTCCCGCGACAGTTGGCGCCCACCGTGGGGCGGTGAGTTTAGCAACTCTCAGCGCAGGTGGAATTTCAATCCTTTGGGTCATCATGATAACGCTTGGCGGTGAGAGCCTCTTCAGCTCCCTCAGCTTCATCGCCGACGACTCGGCATGGCTCCAAGATGCGTCGCTGGACACATATGTGTTGCCCGCCCGTGGCGCAGCGCAATTCAGCGTGGCGGCATACGAAGTCCTCATCCGACAGTCGCTGGTGCCGTATCTTTCGGAACCTCTACATACCGTTCTGAATCGCCGCAAATGCTCCCGGCACTCGCGGTTGCAAGGATGGATCAAGCACGCTATGGCACTCGACGCCATGGATGAACAGGTGGCCATCCTCGACTCCGAGGAGTGCGTCCTCAACCTGTTCCCCTCCCCAGGAGAAGAATCTTCGGATGCGTCCGCGTGCTAGAGAAGCGGAAATGCTGCAGAGATTTTGATGGCCGACGCGGCCAAGGGAACGCCTCTTAGCTTCTCCGCGAGTGAGGGAGTATGGGATTAAGGGGTCCTCAGACTGCCGGCCTATTTCTTATGGGAAGGACTCATGGGCCACTCACCGAAGATTGGATTAGTCGAAGGCCTTGTTGATTAGGAGGAGACCTTAGGAGCCATGATGTGCCTTTCAAGTTTAAGATAGTAGAATAGGCATCTTTTCCCTTCGGTGGGCAATCGACCATGTATAAACCCTAGGTACCCGTAGCGTCTATATAAGCCAATGGGTTTTAGATTGTAAAGGGAGGAAACTCATCTAGGGTTTTAGTTATACGATCTTGAGGTAGGTCAACTTTGTAACCTTCATACACATCAATATAATCGAGCAGGACGTAGGGTTTTACCTCCATAGGAGGGCCCGAACCTGGATAAATATCATCTGCTTCGTACCCTGTTACCATCGATCCTAGACTCACAGCTTGGGACCCCCTACCCGAGATCCGTCGGTTTCGACACCGACGTTGGTGCTTTCATTGAGAGTTCCATTGTGATCGCCGAGGGAATCGATGGCTTGTTTCATCATGAGCAACGAAATCTGCGGCAAGGACGACTCCGTCCCTGGTCAGATCCCCACAGGCAGAAACATCTTGCCGCATGCTGATCCGACTGGCCGTTTGTACTAGATCGGAAGTTTCCTCCCCGATCAAGAAATCAGATTCAGAACCCTAGAGTTCGTTGTTGATTCACGGGGAGAACTTGTTTGGATGGAACCCTCATCTCTCATGGGGGAGCCCACAAATCCTAACGCCTTGAAGCCGGGAGCATTGGGCCTCGCCTCTAAGGTGGCCTCGAGCCACGGGCTGTCTAGAACGCCCAACCCAGTCAATGTGCCTGGATCCGCCGATGTCTCATTACTAAACATGCTACTTGATCAGATTCAAAGCATGGGCATGTCCGACGAACAAACCTCGGTTTATGATCGGATCGGGCTTAGACCCGACGATAGCGAGATTCACACTCCTGCGATCACTCACTTAGTCGCCACCATTGAGTGTCCGACTGGAGGCTCGTCCTCCCGACAACCGGAATTGAAGACGGTTTACATCCCGTTTTTTGATCATCAAGATCTCTATCGTAACCTGGACTCCGGAGCTTGCCCCGGAAATAGCTCGGGATCGATTTCCGATCCGGCGCGCAACTCGAAACCCGTACGGAAGGATCCTACGGTTAACACGGACCCCAACTCCCCCACGCCGAACGCTGTGAGTCAAGACTTATACCGTGACGTGGAACCAAAAAATTTCCCACCCACCACTCAAGCCAAGCATTCAAACATCGCAGGTGACTCCAAGTCTTCGGACTTACAGGATGTTAAGCAGCTGCAAGGGGAGTCGGTTTATCATTATTGGGCTAGACTCCTCCTCGTCAGAAGCAGAATACCCGCCTATAGTGACCAGGAGATAATGGCAACCTTTAGTCGCAACTGTCATGATGAGGGAATCCTCAACTCCCTAGCATGTCGACACATCCATGACTTCATTGAGTTATCAAACTTGGTACAAAAATACTGTGCCATGGAGAGCACCTGGCAAGCTGAACGACTCTTTTTGGAACCAGTTCCTGCCGAATACCCTAGAGGAGATCGGAAAAAGCGGATACTTCCGAAACGACTGGCCGGATACAAACCCGCCGAAAAAAGAAACAGGCCCCCTACGGGGGTACGAACCATCCTCAATGGACTATTGGACAAGCCATGCCCTATACATTCTGTCTTGTTGAACACAAGTCCAACTCACAACCTCAGAGCTTGCTGGGTTGTCCGACAGGTCACAAAAAGTGGAGAGGCCATCCTTGAAGCTACACCTCTGATTAGGCGTTCGACAATGCCACATGAATACGATGCGGAAGTCCTGATGATCTAAAAAACGTTTCCCTACAAAAATAGAAGGAAAAGAGCTCTTAGCAAACTCGAACAGGTCTATCATGTGGCTGCAACAAGTTCATGGGCGGACACGCCTATCACTTTCGGAGAAGCCGACCAACCAACCACCCGCCCTAGCGACACCGTTCGTGCTGGTCCTAAACCCTATCATCGATGGTTCCAGACTACAAAAGGTGCTAATGGACGACGGTAGTGGTTGAAACCTCATCTATGTGGATACCTTGGAAAAGATGCAGTTCGACCGAACTCGCATCGAACGTAGCAACACAACCTTCCGTAGGATCATCCCGGGGAAAGAGGCACGTTGTTCTGGGCACATCACACTCAACGTGGTATTCGGCATGCTCGAGAACTATCGCTCCAAAGAACTTCTCTTTCACATCGTGCCCTTCCCTAGTGTCTACCACGCTCTGTTGGGGCGGGACGCCTTCACAAAATTCCAGGCTATACCACACTACGGGTATATGAAGCTTAAGATGCCAGGTCCAAACGGGGTGATCATAGGCGCAAGTGACCCGAATAGAGCCCTCCGAGCCGAGAACAAAACAACAGCGCTCGCCCTCAAGGCACTACTGAGACCTTTGCTGCAGAGGACTTGATCAAACTTCGGTCAACAGTGGACAAAGACGACATAATCCTTAGTAAAAGACCCAAATCCACATCCTTTAAACCTGCAGAAGAAATTGTCAAATTTCAGGTACACCCTGGTAACCCACAAGTGTAGGGGATCAATTGTAGCCTTTCTCGATAAGTAAGGGTGTCGAACCCAACGAGGAGCTAAAGGTAGAACAAATATTCCCTCAAGTTCTATCGACCACCGATACAACTCTACGCATGCTTAACGTTCGCTTTACCTAGAACACGTATGAAACTAGAAGTACTTTGTAGGTGTGATAGGATAAGTTTGCAAGATAATAAAGAGCACATAAATAAAAACTAGGGGCTGCTAAGATAGAGAAACAACTAAGTTAGTTTAACGAGTGTGGAAAAGTGGTGGTAGGAGTTGCGGAATTGTCCCTAGGCAATCGATAACTAGGCCGATAATCATTATTACAATTTTATATGAGGGAGAGGCATAAGCTAACATACTTTCTCTACTTGGATCATGTGCACTTATGATTGGAACTCTAGCAAGCATTCGCAACTACTAAAGATCATTAAGGTAAAACCCAACCATAGCATTATAAGGTATCAAGTCCTCTTTACTCCCATATGCAACAACCCACCTACTCGGGTTTATGCTTGTGTCACTCAAGCAACCCACCATAGGCGAATCATGAACACATTGTAACACCCTACAGTGAGGATCCCTCACGCTTGCGCGACACGGAGAGCACCATAGGACAACACCAATAATAAAACATGCAACTCAAACCAATCATGATCGTCAATCAACCCATAGGACAACAAAAATCTACTCAGACATCATAGGATGTCAACACATCATTGGATAATAATATGAAGCATAAAGCACCATGTTCAAGTAGAGGGTACAATGGGTTGCGGTAGAGTGGACCACTATAGATAGATGGGGGAAGGTGATGGAGGTGTTGATGAAGATGACAGAGTTGTTGGAGTAGATCGCCGTCATCATGATGGCCCCGGCGGCGTTCCGGCGCCACCGAGAGAGAGGGGGAGAGAAAGCCCCCGTCCTTATTCTTCTTGCTTGACCTCCCCCTAGATGGGAGCAGGGTTTCCCCTCTGGTCCATGGCCTCCATGGTGGCGGAGGGGCGAGTGTCCCTCTGAGCTTGGATCTCTCTCTCTGTTTCCTTCTGTTTTTGCGTGCCTAGATTCTGGCCTTTCATCGTTTCTTATATTCCCGGAGACCCATAACTCCGATCAGGATGAAATTTTGAGGGGATCTTTATCCAAAAACTAGATTTCTTGCGGCCAGAGGATAACTCCAACCGACATAAGGGATGACCATAAGCCCTCAGGGCGTGCCCTACCCCCGAGGGCACGTCCTCCTGGCTTGTGGGCCCCTTGGGCACCGCCTTCTCCTGATTCCACTTCCCAAAATTCACATATATTCCAAAAAAATCTCCGTACACTAGTAGAAAATAGGGCTTTGGTCCAGACCTGAAATCCTATTAATCCTGGTTCACTCACGAACCACGACCCATGGGGGCATTGGTCTCGGTTCGTGAGGCCAGGGCGCCGACCGGGCCTCATGGGCCATTGGTCCCGGTTCGTCTCACCCCTTTGGTACAGGTTCCATACAAGAACCGAGACCAATGGGCCTCTCTCCTGGCCCACACCCATTGGTCCCAGTTTTTGGCTGGAACCGGGACCAAATGGTGTGGTATATATTATCTTTTATAAGTAGGAGGTATGTGATATATATTATCTTTTATAACTATTTTGTGTGATTTTTTTACATAGTTTCAATGTATGTTTTAATTAGATGCTCTAGAGAGCATTATGTTGTTCAATAATGAGAACTATGTATGAACGTTATGTATTTATTTTGGTCAGTACTGCACTTTGGCTTTAATGTGATGATGAATTTCTATTAATTTGGTGACTTCTCTATTCATGATATGTTGTAATGGTTTTTAATACATTTTATTATATAACACACGCACATGAACCAACAATGGATGTACGATGACCTACACACCTCCGAGTATATTAAGGGCCTGCACAATTTTCTCGAAGCGGATGAGGCAAACAAGCACAATAGTTTTATGCATTGTCCATGTACTGTCTGTGAGAATACGAAGGCTTTCTCCAACTCTATAAATACCAAATGAAGTCAGAAAGGGTTGAAAATTGATGATGTTGCTTTGAATTGTGCATTTTGAACACACAAAAATTCTGGAGTTCAAATAAGTTCAAAAAATTGAAATCCCTTTGTAACAGATGAGTTTTCGTCGGAAACCGTGATATTTCGAAAGAGATTGTCCATTTTGTACACCAAGTGGATCCAGTTTATCCTGTAACACTCTCAACATTTTAGCACATGCTATGTTGGTGAAATGATGATACCATGCCAACTTTCAACCTTTTCAGAGTTCATTTGTAGTGCTTTTCAATTTTAGGGTCATTTAACTCCAAAAAAAAATCAGTAAATGCATAATAATACCAAATGAAATCAGAAAGGGTTGAAAATTGATGATGTGGCTGTGAATGGTGCATTTTGAATACACAAAAAGTCTGGAGTTCAAATAAGTTCAAAAAAATAAAATCCCTTTGTAAGAGATGAGTTTTCGTCTGAAACCTTGATACTTTGAAAGAGATTGTCCATTTTGTACACGAAGTGCATCCAGTTTTTGTCGTAACCCTCTCAACTTTTTAGCACATGCTATGTGGGTGAAATGATGATACCATGCCAACTTTCAACCTTTTCACAGTTCATTTGTAGTGCTTTTCAATTTTAGGGTCATTTAGCTAAAAAAAATCAGTAAATTCATGAAAAATACCAGATGAAGTCAGAAAGTGTTGAAAATTGATGATGTTTCTTTGAATGGTGCATTTTGAACACACAAGAAGTCTGGAGTTCAAATAAGTGCAAAAAATTGAAATCCTTTTGTAACAGATGAGTTTTCGTCCGAAACCTTGATACTTCGAAAGAGATTGTCCATTTTGTACACGAAGTGCATCCTGTTTTTGCTGTAACCCTCTCAACTTTTTAGCACTTGTTATGTGTGTGAAATGATGATACCATGCCAACTTTCAACCTTTTCAGAGTTCATTTGTAGTGCTTTTTAATTTTATGGTCATTTAGCTCAAAAAAATAAGTAAATGCATGAAAAATACCAAATGAAGCCAGAAACGGTTGAAACTTGATGATGTGGATTTGAACGGTGCATTTTGAACACACAAAAATTCTGGAGTTCAAATAGATTCAAAAAATGAAATCCCTTTGTAACAGATGAGTTTTCGTCCGAAACCCTGATACTTCGAAAGAGATTGTCCATTTTGTGAAACTTCGAAAGAATGAACTAGAAAACTTTTATGAAACTCTAATAGCAAAAAGAATGAAAGAAAAATAATCAATTAAAATATTCTGTTATGATCAACTAAAACAAAACTATAATATTCTTCAATAGCAAAAACAATCAACTAAAAAGCTTTTATAAAACTCTAATAGCAAAAGGAATCAACTAAAAAGCTTTCATAAACCTCTAGTATTTTTGAAACTAAAATTATATAAAATTTATGCAACTAAACTTATCAAAGTATTTTTTGTTCATAACATTAATATAAAAAAAATTCATCAAGAATTTTTTTGTTAGAAAGTTTAATAGCAAACTAAAATAACCAAATCTGTTTTTGATTAAAATAGACATTTAAAATAACCTAAAACTTACCAAATTGAATATAATGATAAAACACAGTAATATTAAATAGCAGGAAAAAGAATCACTAAAACTAGTGATCCACACAAATTTCAAAAATTCAAATTTAAACTATTCAAATTTGAATACTGATGGCACTAATAGAAAGTTTACAATTTTTGTGACCTAAAAGCAAAAAGAATCACTGAAAAACAGTAAGTAAGAACAAAATAAAATAAATAAAGCAAAAAACAAAAAAAAACAGTTGTTTTTTAAAAATGCCACCTACTGGGCCACCACGGCCTGAATACAACTAGAAACCCAACCAGCTTGTTGGGCCAGGATTCAGGCCCGTAGAAGGCCCAAGAGGCCCACATGCAGTGACAGATTAGTCCCGGAAGGCTACAGTTGAGAGGAGCTCAAGAGGGTGTGCGCAGCAGCACTTATAAACCACTCTCGAGCTCTCTCAGCTAGCGAGGTGGGACTAAAAATTTGGCCCTGGGCTGTACCAACCGTTGGTGCCGGTTCGTGGCACCAACCGGGACCAATGCGCCTCTTTAGTCCCGGTTGGTGCCACCAACCGGGACCAAAGGTCTCGGTTTCCTGCCCTTTGGGCTGCCGAAAACTGACCTTTGGTCCCGGTTGGTGGCTCCAACCGAGACGAAAGGGGGGCTTTAGTCCCGGTTGGAGCCACCAACCGGGACTAAAGGTGGGGCTATATAAGCGGGACTTGGAAAAATTTCCAAATCCATCCCCAGTTTCATCTCTATCCCCTGCCGGCGCCAAAAACCACCATGACACCGCCAGGCTACCGGATTTTGCAGTCGCCTCCCCAAGCCCGGTCTCTCCTCATCGCCGCCCCGTTGCCGTACCCATCGCCGCTCCCGACACTGTCACCTCCCCGAGCCTGCTCCGGCCTCCTCCTCTCCTCCTAGGTGAGCCGCCGACCACACCGGTGCCGTTCCCCTCCTCCTAGCTATCCTCCCTCCCCCGCGGTGACCGTAGTCTCCCACGTCCCTCGCCGCCCCGACGCCCTCCGTCACCGGCCACCGTTAAATACCTTAGTGCTTGTAATTAGTGCCATTTTTGTGCCATGCTTGTCCATGTTTGGGTGTAAACATGAGGTGATGTAGCTCTTGTTCGTGCCATGTTTGTCCATCGGCATTGGTTACAACATAGGACTTTCCATACCTAACTAGCTCTTTCTCAAGTGATTGTAATTAGTTAGGAATACATGTGTTTGCAATGTCTATCAATCGGCTAGCTAGCTATTTTACGTTGTTGCATCAAGAACTGGCCAAATAGGTCACAATATTTACAATACTTCAGAATACTTTGGTATGTCAAAACTATGGTATGTTGTACCCACAGACTAAAATACTATAGTTTTCAATACTTTGGTTTAATTTTGCAATACCATGCTATGAAACACAGCCTACAAGATTACAACCTATAGGTAAAAATACCACTGTTTTGACATACAGAAATTTTCATTATATTTTTGACGATCGCCGGTGATATCATATGCATTATATTTTTTATGTTCACCGAATTTCCATATGTTGATGGTGATCTATTGTGTTAATTGCATTTTATTATGTTTCACAACTACTTGGGCTTATTATAGGGACCATGAGGTGTAAGATCTGCATGGTCTGCCAAAATTCATGTATGGACAGTGTTAGAACTGCAGTGCAGTTCAGGGTATTTTTGAGAAAGGAATTTCAAAAATTAGTGGTAATGGTCTTTAACTTGAATTTCTATTAAATTTTGATCATTTGTTTAACATTTTTGCTAACTTTATTGTTGATTACTAACTGCTGCATAGTGTGTTCCACGCAACATAAGGGAGGACTTCAACAATTCGTATGGTAACGTCTTGTACTTTGAGGATGATGAGGAGCGCGAATTCGAATTGGATCTACGCAAAGGAAAGAATAAAACCATCATATATGGTGATGGATGGGAGCAGTACATTGCAGTGAACAATTTTAAAGGAGAACTCGTAGCTTTTTCCTTAATAGGAGAGGTGAATAGGTTAAGGACATTGTATGTCCAAAGCGATGATGACGACGATGATGACATCGTCGGCCAAGATGACCAAGATGACATCGACATCCAAGATGAAGATGAGGACATCCAAGATGAAGATGAGGACAACCAAGATGAAGAGGAGGACATCAAAGATGAAGATGATGGTCCTATCCTTTCTGTAAATTTTTCTCAAAGGATGAAGAAGCTTACTCTGGATGATAAAGCTAGTGTGAAAGAAATGTTACCATCCTCTTCGACGTTCTTGTGGAAGCCCTTTGTGCACCGTCTAACAAAAAGAACATGGTCAAAAAAGTTATGGTGAGATGTTTTATATTCTTTCATATCTTTTTGGTCATAACCAAGCATGGAGGAGATGTCTAACATTCTGTGCTCTCTATTTTCTATTAATGATGGGGTCTTCAGAAGTTACCTTTGAAGATGGTTTCCAGAGTGGACATCCCCGCCGTCGGCACTGCTGGAGTAATCCATGGACCAAGAGGGCCTGCCACGAATGTCCAATACACGATAGAGGATGATGGGCGCATATCATTCCACAAGGCCGGCTGGCAGGAGGTCATCAATGGAAAGAGAGAACTAAGGGTGGACACCCTTGTGGTAATCACTATAAGGAAGAGCAACCGCAAGGACTATCATATGATGGTTGTTGTTGACCATGTTTAGAACAAAGTCATGAATGTACCAGTTGGAGAACTGTTAGTTAATTAATTAGTATGTTAAGATGAATGTGATACATTGATGTTTGTTTCTTAAGTTGAACAAATTTCAAGTGATACTGATGGTTCTTTCTACATATTGATCATGACGATGTTGTGTAAAGGTTCTTTCATTGCTATATGTAATAGCTAGTGTCGAGTTGAATGAAAAGCATAAAATAAAAATGGTAAACACAAAAATAAAAGGGCTAAACACAATATGAAAACCCCTAAACCCCTCCTTAAAAAAACCTAGAGCCTGGCAGCTGCTGACGCGTGGCTACCTTTTGGTCCCGGTCGGTGTTACCAACCGAGACTAAACGTACTCCTACCTGTCTGCCTCGTAGCGGCCATGTGGAGCCCCTTTAGTCCCGGTTCGTTAGCCAACCGGTACCACATGTTTTGGGCTTTAGTCCCGACCCTTTAGTCCTAGTTCCAGAACCGGGACAAATGGGCCTCTGGAACCGGGACAAATGGACCATTTTCTACTAGTGGTAAGTTTTTATCCCGTTTGGACTTCGTTTGGTATGGATTTTCTGCAAAACAAAAATCATGCAACAAACAGGAACTAGCACTGGGCACTGGATCAATATGTTTGTCCGAAAAATAGTATAAAATGTTGCCAAAAGTATATGCAAGTTGTAGAATATTGGCATGAAACAATAAAATATTATAGATACGATGGAGACCTATCAGCATCCCCAAGCTTAATTCCTGTTCGTCCTCGAGTAGGTAAGTGATAAAAAAGATAATTTTTGATGTGGAATGCTACCTAGCATAATCTTGATCATATAATCTAATCATGTGATGAATATTAAGACACGAGTGATTCAAAGCAATAGTCCATATTGACATAAAAATAGTAATACTTCGAGCACACCAACAAGGCAATCGTGTCCTTTCAAAATAACATGGTCTTAGAAAGTTATCCCTACAAAATCATATGGTCTGGTGCTACTTCTCGAGTATGGCATTGGTTTCCGTGAAGAGGAAAGGGTGATGCAGCAAAGTAGATATATATTTCCCTCAGTTGTTGAGAACCAAGGTATCAATCAAGTAGGAGATACAAGCAAGTCCCCAATAGGTGTACCTACACAAAGAATCAAACTCTTGCACCCAATGGTATAAAGGGATTGTCAATACCTTCACGGTTACTTGCAAGGATGAGATATGATAGAGATAGATTGCTTGACAGGAAAGTGAAACAAAAGGTAAAAATAATGCAGCAAAGTATTTTTGGTATTTTTTGTTTTAGATCTGAAAGTATAAGATGGAAAATAGACCCCGGGGCCATAGGTTTCACTAGAGGCTTCTCTCATGATGACAAGTATTATGGTGGGTGAACAAATTACTATCGAGCAATTGATAGAAAAGCGAATAATTATGAAGATATCCAAGGCAATGATTATGCATATAGGCATCACGTCCGTGTCAAGTAGACCGAAATGATTCTGCATCTACTACTATTACTGCACACATCGACCGACTCCTGCTTGCATCTAGAGTATTAAGTTCATGAAGAACAGAGTAACGCATTAAGTAACATGAGATGATGTAGAGGGATAAGATCAACCAATATGATGAAAACCCCATATTGTTATCCTTGATGCAAACAATACAATACGTGCCTCGCTACCCTTACTTTTTCACTGGGTGAGCACATCGCAAGATTGAACCCAAAACTAAGCACTTCTTCCATTGCAAGAATTACCAATCTAGTTGGCCAAACCAAACCAATAACTCGAAGAGACTTGCAAAGATATGAAATCATGCATATAAGAATTCAGAAAAGACTCAAATAATATTCATGTATAATTTGAACATAAACCCACAATTCATCGGATCTCGACAAACACACCGCAAAAGAGTATTACATCGGATAGATCTCCATGAAAATAATGAAGAACATGGTATTGAAGAGCAAAGAGAGAGAAGAAGCCATCTAGCTACTAGCTATGGACCCGAAGGTTTGTGGTGAACTACTCACGCATCATCGGAGGGCAATGGAGTTGATGTAGATGCCCTCCGTGATCGAATCCCCCTCCGGCAGATTACCGGAGAAGACTCCAAAATTGTATCTCTCGGGAACGGAGTCTTCTGGCGACGGAAAAGTGTTTTGGTGGCTCGTTCTGATATACAGGGAATATTTGGGAATTTATAGGTCGAAGATTTGGGGTAGGAGGGCTGCCGTGGGCCCACAAGCCTGTAGGGCGCGCCCTACCCCCTGGACACGCTCCTAGGGCTTGTGGCCCCACGGTGTCTCTCCTGCCTTGGTCTCCAAGTTTGGTGGTTTCCTTCCTGTCCAGAAAAAATCATTTCGAAGGTTTTATTCCGTTTGGACTCCGTTTAATATTCCTTATCTGCAATTCTCAAAAACAAGGAAAAAACAGAAACTGGCACTAGGCTCTAGATTAATAGGTTAGTCCCAAAAATAATACAAAATAGCATATAAATGGATATAAAACATCCAAAACAGATAATATAATAACATGGAATAATAAAAAATTATAGATACGTTGGAGATGTATTAGCATCCCCAAGCTTAATTCCTGCTCGTCGTCGAGTAGGTAAATGATAAAAACAGAATTTTTGATGTGGAATGCTACCTAACATATTTATCCATGTAATATTCTTTATTGTGGCATGAATATTCAGACCCATAAGATTCGAAACAATAGTCTAATATTGACATAAAAACAGTAATACTTTGAGCACACCAATAAGGTAGTCGTGTCCTTTCGAAATAACATGGCCTTAGAAAGTTATCCCTACAAAATCATATGCTCTGGCTATGCTCCATCTTCCCCACACAAAGTATCTAAATCATGCACAACCCCGATGAACAAGTCAAACAATTGTTTCACACTTTTGGTGTTCTCAAACCTTTTCAACTCTCACGCAATACATGAGCATGAGCCATGAATATATTATTATAGGTGGAATAGAATATGGAGGAGGTGCAAGGATAAAGGGAGAAGATAGTCTCACATCAACTAGGCATATCAACGGGCTATGGAGATGTCCATCAATAGATATTAATGTGAGTGAGTAGGGATTGCCATGCAACAAATGCACTTAGAGCTATAAGTTTATGAAATATCAAAAAGAAAACTAAGTGGTCGTGCAAGATGAATATTCACTAGGTATATGAAAGTGACAAAATAGGAGAGTCTCTATCATGAAGATCATGGTGCTACTTTCAAGCACAAGTGTGGAAAAAGATAGTAGCAATTGTCCCTTCTCTATTTCTCTCATTTTTTATATATTTTTATTTATTTTGGTGGGCATCTTTGGCCTCTTTTATTATTATTTTTGTTTGGGCTTCGCTGGCCTCTTTTATTTTTTGTAAAGTCCGGATACTCATCACAACTTGTGAGGGAGTCATGGCTTCCATCATCCTTTTCTCTCATGGGACAATGCTCTGTTAATGAAAAATCATAACACTTTTATTTACTTATAACTCAAAAATAAAATTACAACTCGATACCTATGACAAAGTATGACTCTATATGCAAGATGAAAGTGATGGTGCATGTCATGAAAATCTACATGGTGGAAGTTGCATGGCAATATATCTCGGAATGGCTATGGAAATGCCATAATAGGTAGGTATGGTGGCTGTTTTGAGGAATATTTGGTGGCTATTTTGAGGAAGGAGGGTTTGATGTACCGGCGAAAGTTGCGCGGTATTAGAGAGGCTAGCAAAGATGGAAGGGCGAGAGTGCGTATAATCTATGGACTCAACACTAGTCATAAATAACTCACATACTTATTGAAAAAGTCTATTAGTTATCAAACAAAGCATTAGATGCATGCTCCTAGGGGAGAGGTTGGTAGGAGTTAACCATCGTGCGCTGCCGGCCCTCACACAAAGGTTGACAATCGTTAAACAAATCATGCTCCGACTTCGTTACATAACGGTTCACCATATGCGCATGCTACAGGAATCACAAACTTTAACACAAGTATATCTTCCAATTAACAACTAATCACTAACATGACACTCATATTTCCATCTCTTTTATCTCAAAACTATATGCAAGGAATCAAACTTCTCATAGTATTCAATGCACTTAATATGAAAGTTTTTATTATATCCCTCTTGGATGCCCATTATATTAGGACTAAATTCATAACCTAAACAAATTACCATTCTGTTTTAAGAAACTCTCAAAATAATATAAGTGAGGTATGAGATTTCAATGATTTCTATAAAATATAACACCAGCATGCTCTAAAAAGATATAAGTGAAGCACTAGAGCAACATTGCCAAGCTCAAAAGATATAAGTGAAGCACATAGAGTATTCTAATAAATTCACGATTCAGCATGTATCTCTCAAAATATGTGTGCAGAAAGGATGATTGTGGAAAACTAAAAAGCAAAGACTCATATCATACAAGACGCTCCAAGCAAAACACATATAATGTGGTGAATAAAAATATAGCCTCAAGTAAATTTACCGATGGATTGAAGACGAAAGAGGGGATGCCTTTTGGGGCATCCCCAAGCTTAGGCTTTTTGGTATCCTTTAATATGGCTTGGGGTGCCTTGGGCATCCCCAAGCTTAGTCTCTTGCCACTCTTTATTCCATAGTCCATCAAATCTTCACCCAAAACTTGAAAACTTCACAACACAAAACTCTATAGAAAACTCATGAGATCCGTTAGTATAAGAAAAATAAATCACCACTTTAGGTACCGTTTTGAACTAATTCTTTATTTATGTTTGTGTAATACCTAATGTATTCTAACTTTTCCATAGCTCATACCCCCCGATATGACCCATAGATACATCAAAATAAGCAAACAACACAAAGAAAACAGAATCTATCAAGAATAGAACAGTCTGTAGCAATCTGTAAACTTAGAATACTTATGAAACTCTAAAAATTCTGAAAATTAGTGAACTCAGGTAAATTTTTATATACATCTTATTTAAAAATTTCAGATCAATTTGATGCTCTAAACAAATTATAAAATTCCTGGACTCAGCGCAAAAGTTTTTGTTTTTCAGCAAGATCAAATCAACAACTAGCATAGATCACCCCAAAGGTTTTACTTGGCTCAAACACTAATTAAAACACCAAAACACGATTACTACAGAAGAAATAATGTGCAAAACACACTAAAACATAAGCAAAAAACAGAAACCAAAATAAAATTGGATTGCCTCCCAACAAGCGCTATTGTTTAACACCCCTAGCTATGCAAAACACAATATATCTAGGTATTGTCATATTTGGTATGCAATCCATAAGTAGCTCTCATGATAGATTCATAAGGTAATTTTATTTTCTTTCTAGGAAAGTGTTCCATGCCTTTCCTTAATGGAAATTGGAATCTAATATTCCCTTCCTTCATATCAATAATTGCACCAATCGTTCTAAGGAAAGGTCTACCAAGAATAATAGGACATGTAGGATTGCAATCTATATCAAGAACAATAAAATCTACAGGCACATAATTCCTATTTTCAACAATAAGAACATCATAAATCCGTCCCATAGGTTTCTTTAGGAATCTGCAAGATACTAATTTAAGGAACAATCATCAAACTCATAGAAACCTAGCACATCACACAAAGTTTTTGGAATCGTGGAAACGCTAGCACCCAAATCACAGAAATCATGTCACTCATAATCTTTAGTACTAATCTTAATAGTAGGTTCCCACTCATCATATAGCTTTCTAGGTATAGAAACTTCCAACTCAAGTTTTTCTTCAAAAGCTTTCATCATAGCATCAACAATATGTTTAGTAAAAGCTTTGTTTTGATTATAAGCATGAGGAGAATTCAACATGGATTGCAACAAGGAAATACAATCAATCAAAGATCAGTTATCATGATTAAAGTCCTTGAAACCCAAAAGAGTGGGTCCATTGCTATTTAAAGTTTTGACCTCTTCAATCCCACTTTTATTAGCAAGATCTATAAACTCCGAATCATCGGGAATCCTTTTATCTAAAGTTGACTCATCTATAGTCGCATATTTATCAATATTAACATTGGAAAAGAAAGATTCAATAGGAGTCACATCAATCACTTTAAGATCTTCATCAATATTATCACAAGAACACACTTTTTCAAGCCATTCACGCTTAGCACGTATTCTAGCGGTTCTTTTCTTACACTCATCAATAGAAATTGTCATAGATTTTAAAGAATCATTAATATCATGCTTGGATGGAATAGATCTAATTTTTACAGAATCAATCTCAAGAGAAATTTTATCAACGTTCCTAGCCAAATCATCAATCTTGAGTAATTTTTCTTCAATCATAGCATTGAAACCTTTTTGCGTACTAATGAATTCTTTAATATTATTATCAAGATAAGAGGGCATGTTATTATATTTCCATAGGAATTGCTATAGGAATTACCATAATTATTAGAAGAACTACTAGTAAACGGCCTAGCATTGAAATTACCTCTATAAGCGTTATTACCAAAATTGTTCCTACCAACAAAATTCACATCCATAGATTCATTATTATTTCCAATCAAAGAAGACAAAGGCATATCATTAGTATCAATAGGAGAACTCTTACTAGCAAACAATTTCATCAATTCATCCATCTTTTCACTCAAAGTATTAATCTCTTCAATAGCATGCACTTTTTAACTAGTAGGAGATCTTTCGGTGTGCCATTGAGAGTAATTTGCCATAATATTATCTAGGAGTTTAGTAGCTTATCCTAATGTGATTTCCATAAAAGTACCACCCGTGGTGGAATCTCAGAGATTCCTAGAAGCAAAACTAAATCCAGCATAGAAAATTTGTATAATCATCCATAAACTCAAACCATGCGCGAGGCAATTCCTAATCATAAGTTTCATCCTTTCCCAAGATTGTGCAACATGCTCATGATCAAGTTGCTTAAATTTCATTATATCATTCCTAAGGGAGATGATTTTAGCAAGGGAAAGTACTTGGAAATAAAACTATCTTTACACTTATTCCATTAATCAATACTATTTTTAGGCAAAGATGAAAACCAAGTTTTAGCACGATCTCGTAGGGTGAATGGGAATAGCTTCAATTTAACAATATAATTATTCACATCTTTCTTATTTTAATATTACACAACTCAACGAAAGTATTGAGATGGGATGCGACAACTTCATTAGCAAGACCGGAAAATTGTTCTTTCATAACAAGATTGAGCAAAGCAGCATTAATTTCATAAGATTCCGCACTAGTGGCGGGAGCAATCGGAGTACTAATAAAATCATTATTATTAGTATTGGAAAAATCATATAACTTGGTATTCTCTTGAGTCATCGTGACAAAGCAAGCAATCTAGCACACAAGAAAGCAAAAAGCAAACGAAAAGACAAACGAAAAAGGGGGAATAAAAAGGCAAATCTTTTTGGTATTTACTAAAAATCATTTTACAAGTGGGGGATAGGAAAACAAGAGGCAAATGGAAAATAATGTAAATGCAAGAGATGAGTTTGTGATAGGTACTTGGTAGGCTTGATGTAGATCTCCCCGGCAATGGTGCCAGAAATCCTTCTTGCTACTTCTCGAGCATGCGTTGGTTTCCGTGAAGAGGAACGTGTGATGCCACAAAGTAGATAAGTATTTCTCCCAGTTGTTGAGAACCAAGGTATCAATCCTGTAGGATATACAAGCAAGTCCCCAATAGGTGTACCTACACAAAGAATCAAACTCTTGCACCCAACGCTATAAAGGGGTTGTCAATCCCTTCACGGTTACTTGCAAGGATGAGATATGATAGAGATAGATTGCTTGAACAAAAAGTAAAACAAAAGGTAAAAATAATGCAGCAAAGTATTTTTGGTATATTTGGTTTTATATCTGAAAGTATAAGATGGAAAATAGACCTGGGGCCATAGGTTTCACTAGAGGCTTCTCTCATGATGGCAAGTATTACGGTGGGTGAAAAAATTACTATCGAGCAATTGATAGAAAAGATAATAGTTATGAAGATATCCAAGGCAATGATTATGCATATAGGCACCACGTCCATTTCAAGTGGACCGAAACGATCCTGCATCTAGAATAGTCATGAAGAACAGAGTAACGCATTAGGTAAGATGACATGATGTAGATGGATAAGCTCAAGCAATATGATGAAAACCCCAAATTTTTATCCTTGATGGAAACAATACAATACGTGCCTCGCTACCCCTACTTTGTCACTGGGTGAGGACACCGCAAGATTGAACCCAATACTAATTAAGCACTTCTCCCATTGCAAGAACTACCAATCTAGTTGGCCAAACGAAACCAATAACTCGAAGAGACTTTCAAAGATATGAAATCATGCATATAAGAATTCAGAAGAGACTCAAATAATATTCTTGGATAATCTGCACATAAACCCACAATTCATCGGATCTCGACAAACGCACCACAAAAGAGTATTATATCGGATAGATCTCCATGAAGATCATGAAGAACATGGAATTGAAGAGCAAAGAGAGAGAAGAAGCCATCTAGATACTAGCTATGGACCCAAATGTCCGTCGTGAACTACTCACACATAATCGGAGGGGCAATGGAGTTGATGTAGACGCCCTCCCTGATCGAAGCCCCCTCCGGCAGATTACGGGAAAAGCCTCCAAGATTGGATCTCTTGGGAACGGAGACTTCTGGCGGCGGAAAAGTGTTTTCATGGATCATTCTGATATACAGGGAATATTTGAGAATTTATAGGCCGAAGATTAGGGTTAGGAGGGCTGCCTTGGGCCCATAAGCCTGCAAGGCGCGCCCTACCCCTTGGGCGTGCCCCTAGGGCTTGTGGCCCCACGGTGTCTCTCCTGCCTTGGTCTCCAAGCTTGGTGGTTTCCTTCCGGTCCAGGAAAAAAATCATTCCGAAGGTTTTATTCCGTTTGGACTCCGGTTAATATTCCTTATCTGCAATTCTCAAAAACAAGGAAAGAACAGAAACTGGCACTAGGCTCTAGATTAATAGGTTAGTCCCAAAAATAATATAAAATAGCATATTAATGCATATAAAACATCCAAAACAGATAATATAATAGCATGTAACAATAAAAAATTATAGATATGTTGGAGACGTATCATTTGGCTATGCTCCATCTTCCCCACACAAAGTATCTAAATCATGCACAACCCCGATGAACAAGTCAAGCAATTGTTTCATACTTTTATGTTCTCAAACCTTTTCAAGTCTCATGCAATACATGAGCGTGAGCCATGGATATAGCACTATAGGTGGAATAGAATATGGTGGAGGTGATGAGGAAAAAGGAGAAGATAGTCTCACATCAACTAGGCGTATCAACGGGTTATGGAGATGCCCATCAATAGATATCAATGTGAGTGAGTAGGGATTGCCATGCAACGGGTGCACTAGAGCTATAAGTGTATGAAAGCTCAAAAAGAAAACTAAGTGGTCATGCAAATGATGAGAATTCCACTAGCTATATGAAAGTGACAAAGTAGGAGACTCTCTATCATGAAGACCATGGTGGTACTTTGAAGCACAAGTGTGGAAAAAGATAGTAGCATTGTCCCTTCTCTCTTTCTGTCATTTTTTTCTTTTTCTGTGGGCATCTTTGGCCTTTCTTTATTTGAGCTTCGCTGGCCTCTTTTCTTTTTTTGTAATGTCCGGAGACTCCTCCCAACTTGTAAGGGAATCATAGCTTCCATCATCCTTTTCTCACACGGGACAATGCTCTAATAATGAAAATGATCACATCTTTATTTACTTACGACTCGATACCTAGAACAAAAAATATGACTCTATATGAATGCTTCCGATAGGATGCCGGGATGTGCAACGATCTAGTCTAGCAAATGACATCAAAAAGCGGACAAGCCATGAAAACATCATGCAAGCTCTCTTACGATCATGCAAAGCAATATGAAAATGATGGTGCATGTCATACTAAATGGAACGGTGGAAGTTGCATGGCAATATATCTCGAAATGGCTATGGAAATGTCATAATAGGTAGGTATGGTGGCTGTTTTGAGGAAAATATATGGTGACTGTTTTCAAAAAGGTGGGTTTGATGCACCGGCGAAAGTTGCGCGGTACTATAGAGGCTAGCAAAGGTGGAAGGGTGAGAGTGCGTATAATCCATGGACTCAACATTAGTCATAAAGAACTCACATACTTATTGCAAAAAGTCTATTAGTTATCAAACAAAGCATTATACGCATGCTCCTAGGGGAGAGACTGGTAGGATTTAACCATCGCGCGGTCCCGACCCTCACACAAAGGTTGACAATCACTAAACAAATCATGCTCCGAACTTCGTTACATAACGGTTCACCATACGTGCATGCTACGGGAATCACAAACCTTAACACAAGTATTTCTCCAATTCACAATTATTCACTAGTATGACTCTCATATTACCATCTTTATATCGCAAAAGTATTGCAAGGAATCAAATATATCATATTCACTGATCTACAAGTTTTATGTAGGATTTTATGACTAACCATTTGAATGACCAACTCCTGTTAACTCTCTAAATAGGTATACGTGAAGCATGAGAGTTTAATTATTTAAACAAAAGATATGCCCACGCTCTAAAAAATATAAGTGAACAAAACATAATTCTACAAATGGAGGTTTTCTATGCGTAGAGAAACAGGCAATCCAAACTTCAAATGTTATAAGTGAAGCACATGAAGCATTCTATAAAGCCATACTCAAAAGATATAAGTGAAGTGCATGAAGCATTCTATAAATCAACCAAGGACTATCGCATACCAGCATCGTGCATTATTAAAAGAAAAGTGAAAAGCACACGACGCTCCAAGATTTACGCATATCATGTGACGAATAAAAATATAGCTCCAAGTAAAATTACCGATGGTTGTTAGAAGAAAGAGGGGATGCCTTCCAGGGCATCCCCAAGCTTAGTTTCTTGGGAGTCCTTGCATATTACCTTGGGGTGCCTCTGGCATCCCCAAGCTTAGTCTCTTTCCACTCCTTATTCCTTCATCCATCGTGATCTCACCCAAAACTTGAAAACTTCAATCACACAAAACTTAACAAAATCCTCGTGAGATACGTTAGTATAATAAAACAAATCACCACTTTAAGTACTGTTGCCAACCAATTCATATTTTTTTTGGATTTTGGCTACTGTAATATGACTTCTTTATGGCTTATACCACTGATAAAATCGATAGTTTTATCAAGACTAGCAAAACAATGCATCAAAAACAGAATCTGTCTTAAACAGGACAGTCTATAGTAATATGAACATTCACCATACTTATGTAACTCTAAAAATTCCGAAACATTAGGAAAAGATAACACATTTTCATATCAGTACTGTTTAAAATTTTCAGAAACTTTTGACATTCTAGTAAAAAATGTAAATTCACACACTACAGCCAAAGTTTTTGGTTTTGCACTACACACACCAAACAAGCAATCTAATCATCCTAAAGGCAAATATTGGCACATTATTTTTATAATACAATGGATTTATACAAGGGGATAATTATTTTTGTTGAAAAGTTTCCGTAATCAAGATTTGCAAAGTTTCCATGGGCATGAAAAAAGTTCAAGGAGCTCCCCCACTTCAACGATGCTCATCCTTCTTACTTTCACTTCTCTTTTTTTGAAAAGTTTTAGGTTCCGCTCTTTATCTTTATTTTATTTTTGAACTATATAAAAGCATACAACAGAATAAAATGACTCTCTAAAACTTCCGGGTTGTCTCCCTGGCAGTGCTTTCTTTAAAGCCATTAAGCTAGGCATAAAGTGCTCAAGTAATGGATCCACCCGGGTCCCAAGGTATATCAAAGCCAATTTTAATTAACAATGAGTTTTAATTTAGTATTGAGCACAAAGTAACTTTTATGATGCAACAACGAAGTCTAACTCTCTTCCTATGCATCGGCATGTCATAAAAGAACAATTCATGCACACAAAGTAAAGTCCAATACATAGCGTAAGCAGTTTCTTGCAATTTTACCATATTGGAAACATAGAGAGGTGGAGATGTAGTTACTCTCTCATAATAATTGTGAGTAGGAGAAGCAAGCACATGCATATTATATCTATCAAAATCATCATGTGTAATAGTAAAAGGCAACCCATCTATATAATCCTTAATAAGTGCACACTTCTCCAATATAGTGTAGTTAGGAGAATTCAAAATGATAATAGGACTATCATGTGTGGGTGCAATAGCAACAATTCCATGTTTAACATAAGGAACTATAGCAAGTTCATCTCCATAAGCATCATTCATATTGGCATCATGGCCACAAGCATATCAAGCATCAAGTTCATCAAAAAGGGGTATTTCAAACGAATCCAAGGGATCATAGCAATTATCATAGCATTCATCCTTCGATAAGAATGAAGGGAAATTAAACAATGTATGAGTTGAAGAATTACTATCATTAGAAGGTGGGCAAGGGTAGCTAATCCGCTCTTCCTCCTTTTGTTCTTTGCTCTCCTCCTTAGCTTTTTCATCCAATGAGCTCACAGTGTCATCAATTTCTTCTTCCATAGATTCCTGCAAAATATTAGTCTCTTCCAAGGCAGCAGACATTCTCTCAATAAATGCATCGATATCGGAATTATATTCATAATTCTCATAGAAATATTTAAGTACAGCAAAAATTTCGGGTCTATAAACAACATCATCATTTTTTTCACACTTCTCAAACAAAGATTGAATTTCATAAGCACCCTTAAAAGCAACGAATTCCTCTATTCATTCCACATCATAGTAATCATAAATACCTTTAGCATTAGAAGCCAAGGTTTCATTATCATTAAATTTACATGAAAAAGGAAGGTGTTGGGCCTTCATCCTAGAGCAACAAGTATAATCATATCTCTGGCATAGATTCCAAGCATACCATTTCAACATATAAATCTGAGCCCATAACAGTTTCCCTTTTTGAGTCAAGCGATAATCCCTAAAGTATTCATGTTGATCCAACGTGTCTCCCATTATATAATTGAATGGGGTTTTCTTAGGATTATTAAAGTAGTGCATAATATCTTTCACATAACGAGCATTGTGGGTTTTAGGAGGTTCCCCATCTCCATGAGTAGCAAGTACACCTAATTTTTTTTGGTATTTCGTGTTCCATATCCATAGCTAAAGATAGAGAACAACTTAGAACAGCAAATAAAATCTACTTAGTGATAAAGCAAACAAGCACACACGAGAATATTCACCCCACGCTATTGCTCCCCGACAATGGCGCCAGAAAAAGGTCTTGATAACCCACAAGTGTAGGGGATCAATTGTAGGCTTTCTCGATAAGTAAGAGTTTCAAACCCAATGAGGAGCTAAAGGTAGAACAAATATTCCCTCAAGTTCTATCGACCACCGATACAACTCTATGCACGCTTAACGTTCGCTTTACCTAGAACACGTATGAAACTAGAAGTACTTTGTAGGTGTGATAGGATTGGTTTGCAAGATAATAAAGAGCACGTAAATAAAAACTAGGGACTGCTAAGATAGAGAAACAACTAAGTTAGTTTAATGAGTGCGGAAAAGTGGTGGTAGGAGTTGCGGAATGGTCCCTAGGAAATCGATAACTAGACCGGTAATCATTATTGCAATTTTATATGAGGGAGAGGCATAAGCTAATTACATACTTTCTCTACTTGGATCATATGCTCTTATGATTGCAACTCTAGCAAGCATCCGCAACTACTAAAGATCATTAAGGTAAAACCCAACCATAGCAATATAAGGTATCAAGTCCTCTTCACTCCAATATGCAACAACCCACCTACTCGGGTTTATGCTTCTGTCACTCAAGCAACCCACCATAGGTGAATCATGAACACATTGCAACACCCTACAACGAGGATCCCTCATGCTTGCACGACACGGAGAGCACCATAGGACAGAACCAATAATAAATCATGCAACTCAAACCAATCATGATCGTCAATCAACCCATAGGACAACAAAAATCTACTCAGACATCATAGGATGTCAGCACATCATTGGATAATAATATGAAGCATAAAGCACCATGTTCAAGTAGAGGGTACATCGGGTTGCGGGAGAGTGGAATGCTGTAGATAGATGGGGGAAGGTGATGGAGGTGTTCATGAAGATGACGGAGTTGTTGGAGTAGATCGCCGTCATGATGATGGGCCCTGCGGCGTTCCGGTGCCACTAGGAGAGAGGGGAGATATCCCCCTCCTTATTATTCTTCCATGAACTCCCCCTAGATGGGAGAAGGGTTTCCCCTCTGGTCCATGGCATCCATGGCGGCGGAGGGGTGAGAGCCCCTTCGAGATTGGATCTCTCTCTCTCCGCTTCCTTCCGTTTTTGCGCTCCTAGATTCTGGCCTTGCACCGTTTCTTATATTCCTGGAGATCCATAACTCCGATCGAGCTGAAATTTTGAGGGGATCTTTATCCAAGAATTAGCTTTCCTGCAACCATAGGGCAGCTCTAACCGACCTAAGGGGTGGCCACAAGCCCTCAGGGCGCGCCATACCCCCCAGGGCGCGTCCTCCTGGCTTGTGGGCCCCTCGGGTACCGCCTTCTGTTGATTCCACTTCCCAAAATTTACATATATTCCAGATAAAATATCCTTAAGTTTTTATCCCATTTGGACTTCGTTTGGTATGGATTTTCTGCGAAACAAAAATCATGCAATAAACAGGAACTGGCACTAGGCACTGGATCAATATGTTAGTCCCAAAAGTAGTATAAAAATTTGCCAAATGTATATGAAAGTTGTAGAATATTGGCGTGAAACAATTGAAAATTATAGATACGATGGAGACATATCACACCCAACGTAACCTAATAAAACATCATCCATGGGAGCTCAGCTGGACCTGATAGTGGATGAGGCACTACGAGCATTCTTACGAGAAAAGTGGGACATCTTTGCTTGGCATCCTTTTCATATGCCAGGAATCCCTCGGCAGCTAGCAGACCATAGTCTGAACATTATTGCGGGCTTCAAGCCCGTCAAACAAACTCTATGCCGCTTTTTCGAGCCCAAACATCAAGCTATGGGCGAAGAAATGGCCAAATTACTAGAGGCCGGATTAATATGGGAAATCAAGCACCCTGAATGGCTGGCAAACCTAGTGATGGTACCAAAGAAAGATAAATCCTGGCGACTGTGCGTCAACTTGAAGGACCTCAACAAGGCCTGTCCCAAGGATCCTTTCCCCTTACCACGCATAGACCAGATCATCGACGCCATAGTCGGACATGAATCACTATGCTTCCTAGACGCTTATTCCAGATACCATCAGATCAAAATGAAGGAATCTAATCAAGCTACAACGACATTCATCACCCCTTACAGGCTATTCTGTTTCAACACAATGCCTTTCGGGCTAAAAACACGGGGGCTACATACCAGCGCATGATTCAGACATGTCTTGCGAAATAGGTCGGTAAAACAATTAAGGCATACATGGATGACGTGGTCATTAAAACCAAACACGTCAGCCAATTGATTGATGACCTAAGGCAAATTTTTCTATCCTACGTTAGTATGATATACGGCTCAATCCGGAGATATGAGTCTTTGGAGTCCCCGTTGGTAAACACTCGGATTCATTGTTTCCCATAAAGGAATAGAAGCCAACCCGGCTAAGATCCGCGCCCTATCGGAACTTCTGACTCCCATAGAGCTAAAGCATGTACAAAAGTTGGCAGGTTGCATGGCAACATTAAGTCTCTTTATTTCCCGCCTTGGTGAAAAGGATTTACCGCTCTACAGGTCGTTGAAGCGGACCAAGAACTTCGAATGGACCGATGAAGCAGCGACTGCATTAGAGGAAATCAAAACACTCCCGGGAAACAACCCCATACTGACAACACCAGGCGTTGGCGAACCAATGTTGTTATACATTTCGACCACCAATCAAGTGGTTAGCATAGTGCTCGTCGTCGAACGAGAGGAGGAGGGTCACAAATTCTGGATGCAGAAGCCGGTCTACTATGTTTCATAAGTGCTAACGCAATGCAAGTCCACATACCCACATTACCAGAAAATAGCCTACACAGTGTTTATGGCATCGCGGAAGCTCAGACACTATTTTCAAGAATGTTCGGTCACGGTGGCATCCGAAGTAGCCCTTAACGATATAATCAATAACAGGGACGCCACCGGCCGCATAGCCAAGTGGGTCATTGAACTCCTTCCCTTTGAAATCGCCTATAAGCCACAACGAGCTATCAAATCCCAGGCGTTGGCCGATTTCCAAGCCGAATGGACAGAGGCCGAGCTCACCAGGGAATATAGTACATATTCCCATTGGACGATGTAGTTTGACGGGTCCAAAACTTTGTCGGACTAGGGGCTGGAGTCATCCTCACATCTCCAATAGGTGACAATGTCCGATACGTGTTGCAGATCATGTATGCCGATTCCATCAACACGGCCAAATACGAAGCACATTTACACGGTCTTCGGATGGCAGCATCAATGGGCATACAATGGCTAGAGGTACAGGGAGACTCCAACCTGGAATTCTCTCAAATCAACGGTGAATTTGATGCCAAAAACCCGAAGATTGCGCCATATAGAAGCGCCGTCCTTAAAATATCCGCACGATTCGAAGGGCTGGAATTTCATCATGTCACTAGAGACAGCAACCAAGCCGCTGACCTACTGGCCCGCATGGGGGCCAAGCGCGACCCCGTCCCAAAAAACACCTTCCTTGAATGGCTTTACAAGCCATCAGCGGTTTCGCAGGACGATAACAAGGGGCCCAGATCCGGTAACACGTAAGTAGTTGTCCCCCCTGTAAATGAACGAGACGGCCAAATCATTGGCATCTCCATAATTGATGAAACACCTTCGTCTCATGAGGTCATGGCAGTAATCGCACCATGGACCGAGCCCTTCCTGGCTTACCCTCTCCGCCAGGAACTCCCCGATGATTAGACAAAGGCGAGACGAATAGTTTGATGATCCAAGGCCTATAAGGTCCACGAGGGTGAGTTGTACAAGAAAAGCACCACCAGAATACTTCATAGGTGCATATCCGAGGAAGAAGGAAGGCAGCTCCTCGCCAAAATCCACGCAGGCATGGGTGGCCACCATGCTGCAGCAAGGGCCTTAGTAAGCAAGGACTTTTGAGCTGGTTTCTTCTGGCCCACTTCTCGAGCGGATGCCTAGACACTTGTCCAAACATTGCGTGGGATGCCAATTATTTGCAAATCAAAGCCACATGCCCCCAACAACTCTTCAAACTATTTCGATCAGTTGGAATTTCACGGTCTGGGGGTTGGATATGGTCGGACCACTTACAGGGGGGGACTAAGAAAAGCAAATATCTACTGGTCATGGTTGACAAGTTCACCAAATGGATCGAAACAAAACCAATCAAATCAGCTAAGTCTGGACCAGTAGTCGACTTTATATCTGGCATGGTACACTGCTACGGTGTACCGCATAGCATAATAATGGACAACAGATCCAATTTCACCTCCCAGGAGGTAAAGGACTGGTGCACAAACATGGGCATCAATCTCGATTACGCATCGATGTATCACCCGCAGACAATGGACAAGTCGAACGGGCCAACGACCTCATCATGGGTGGTATTAAACCTCATATGGTACGATCTCTTCATGAATTTAGCTGCAATTGGGTAGAGGAGCTCGACTCCATTCTGTGGGGTCTGCGTACTGATACGTCTCCACCATATCTATAATTTATGAAGTAATCTTGCCATGTTTACAATAATTCTATATGATTTTGGTATGATTTTATTAGAACTAACCCAGACTGACGCTATTTTCAACACAACTACCATGGTGTCGTTTTTTGTGCAAAAATAGAAGTTCTCGGAATGGGCTGAAAATTTACTGAGAATATTTTTGGAAAATATAAAAAATAATAGATCAAAAAGATACCGAAGAGGAGTCCCGAGGAAGCCACAAGCCACCAGGGCACGCCCCCTAGGGAACGTCCCCTGGCTTGTGGGCCCCTTGGGAGTCTCCTTGATGTGATTCCAACGCCAAGTACTCCTATAAATCCAAAAACCCCCAGAAAGAAACCTAGATCGGGAGTTCCGCCACCTCAATCCTTTGTAGCCATGAAAAAACAATCGGGAGCCCATTCCGGCACCCTAATGGACGGGCAAACCATCATCGAAGGCCATCTTCATCATCCCAGCGATCTCCATGACGAGGAGGGAGTAGTTCACCCTCGGGGCTGAGGGTATGTACCAATATCTATGTGTTTTACCTCTCTCTCTCTCTCTTGTGTTCTTGAGATGGCCCGATCTTGATGTACCGCGAGCTTTATTAATATAGATGAATCATATGGAGTTTCCCCTCTCTATCTTCTTGTGATGAATTGTGTTTTCCCTTTGAAGTTTTTTTATCGGATTGAGTCTTTAAAGGATTTGAGAACACTTGATGTATGTATTGCGACGGGATATCTATGGTGACAATGGGATGTTCTATTGATCCACTTGATGTAAGTTTTGGTGATCACCTTGCGGGCTCCATGACCTTGGAATCTATGCATAGAGGTTCGCACATGTTTTTGTCTTGACTCTTCGGTAGAAACTTTAGGGCACTCTTCGAAGTTCTTTGTGTTAAATTGAACATGATGAATCTGAAATTGTGTGATGCATATCATATAATCACGCCCATGGGTACTCGTGGTGACATTGGAGTATCTAGGTGACATTAGGGTTTTGGTTGATGTGTATCTTAAGGTGTTATCTTAGTACGAACTCTAGGGCTGTTCGTGACACTTATAGGGATAGCTCATAAGATTGATCGGAAAAGATAACTTTGAGGTGGTTTCGTACCCTACAATAATTTCTTCATTTGTTCTCCACTATTTGTGACTTTGGAGTGAAATCTTTTTCGCACGTGAGGGATTTACATATGATTCAACTATGTCAGTATTGTTGAGAGAACGTGCACTAGTGAAAGTATGAACCCTTGGCCTTGTTTTCAAGCATTGCAATACCGTTTGTGCTCACTTCTATCATTAGTTACCTTGCTGTTTTTATATTTTTAGATTACAAAAACCTATATCTACCATCCATATTACACTTGTATCACCATCTCTTTGCCGAACTAGTGCACCTATACAATTTACCATTATATTGGGTGTGTTGGGGACACAAGAGACTCTTTGTTATTTGGTTCCAGGGTTGTTTGAGAGAGACCATCTTCGTCCTACGCCTCCCACAGACTGATAAACCTTAGGTCATCCACTTGAGGGAAAATTTCTACTGTCGTAAAAAACTCTGCGCTTGGAGGCCTAACAATGTCGACAAGAATAAAGTTGCATAGTAGACATCAAGCTCTTTTCTGGCGCCGTTTACGGGGAGGAGAGTGCTTGAAGGTATGTCTTAGGATCTTGCAATTAAATCTTTTAGTTTATTGTTTTTCACTATTTTGGTTTTATAAAATAAAACTACAGAAAAATGGAGTTTAGGTTGCATCAATTGGTTCGACTTTTTAATGTCTTTCGTGAAAATGATGGTTCGGAAAATTGTGCTCAATTGGTAGAGGAAGAATTTATGAAAATACTTGCCAAAAATTCCTTGAAAGATGAGCATGATAGTGATATTGTTAGTATAAATTCTCTGAATATTTATGATGCTAATGATATGCAAAGCCACAAGCTTGGGGATGCTATGTTTGATGAAGATGATATTTTTAGTCCCCCATGTTTTGATGAGCAAATTTGTGACGATAATGGCATGCCTACTATCTATGATGATTATGATGATGGCATGTATGCTATAAAGAGTAATAGTAACCATGAAACTTGTCATCATGATTTTAATATTCAGTGTGGTTATGTCAATCAAGTACCTCATGATAGTTATTTTGTTGAGTTTGCTCCCGCTATTATGAATGAAAAGAAATTTGCTTATGTGGAGAGTGAAAAAATTTCTATGCTTGTGGATCATGAACATAATGCTTTACGTGATAGTTATATTGTGGAAAGCCTTCATGATGCTACTGAAAATTATTATGAGGGAGAAACATATGCTTGTAGGAATTGCAATAATACCAAGTTTCCTCTCTATGTGTCCAAGGTTTTGAAGTTATGCTTGTTTTGCCTTCCCATGCTAGTTGATTCTTGCTCCCATAAATTATTTACATGCAAAATACTTATGCATAGTAAGTGGGTTAGACTTAAATGTGCTTGTCATGGGATTCATGATGCTCTTTTGCATGTTTCAATTATTATTCCTATACGAGCATCATTGAAATCATCATGCCTAGCTAAAAGGTATTAAAGGAAAGCGCTTATTGGAAGGCAACCCAACACTTTTACTTTCTGTTTTGATGTTTTCACATGATTAAGCTACTGTAGTAATCATGTTTTGTGTCTTTTATTTCAATAAAGTGCCAAGTAAAGCCTTTGGGATAGTGTGGATACTTGCTTGTTTGATTCTGTGCAAAATCATAAAGTTTTGCGTCCAAGATATGAATTATATGATTTTACTGGAGAGTCAGAAAATTCTGAACTTTTTACACAATATTTCTATGAAAATTTTGTGATACTTCCTAAGTTTGCAGAATTTTTAGCGTCAGGTAAGTTTGGTGATCATTCAGATCTTTACAAAGTGTTCTGTTTTTGACAGATTCTATTTTGCATGCATAGTTTGCTTGTTCCAAGTGTTCCTATAGCTTATATTGAGTAATATAAATTATGGAAATTATGGAATACATTAGGTATCATGTGGGAATAGTTATGGATCTTGTCTGGATAGTACCTAAGTGAATGATCTATCTTTATTACACTAACCATTCTCACAAAGTTCCGCAAAGTTTTGTGTGATTGAAGTTTTCAAATTTTGGGTGAGACACCGATATGAGGAGAATAAGGAGTGACAAGAAACTAAGATTGGGGATGGCCAAGGCACCCCCAAGGTAATATCCATTGAATATTCAAGCGCCTAAGCTTGGGGATGCCCCGGAAGGCATCCCCTCTTTCGTCTTCAGCACTATCGGTATATCTCACTTGGAGCTATATTTTTATTCGTCACATAATATGAGTTTTGCTTGGAGCGTCATTTTATTTTGTTGTGACCTGTTAGGTGTTATTTATAATCTTTTTTTCAATAAAAAGTTCCAAGAATTGCCTTATGATGCTTGCATTGCATGTTTTGATATGTGCTGGGTAAAAACAGAGACTTTTTCTGTAGCGTTTGAATTTTCATATTTTACTGAAACGTGGAAAGTTTCTGAAATTTTTACATAGTGTTTTCATGAAACTTTTATAGAACTTCCTAAGTAGTCATATTTTTTAGAGTTACATAATTACACTGGTTTAATAAATTGCTACAGACTGTTCCGTTTAGACAGATTGCTGTCATAGTTTTCTTATCTACTTATCTATAGTTTCCATAGCCTATATTGGTAGATATAAATTGTGGAAATGATAGTATACAGTATGCAATGTTTGAAAATTATTGTGTAACTTGTGTTGGAAATACATGAAGTGTTGAATTGTTCTTATGTGTACTAACCTATCTCACGAGTTCTTTTTGAGTTTTGTGTGGATGCTGTTTTTGAGAATAGGTGAAGCCGGGATTTGAGAGGATTGAATAAGATACAAAAGCTCAATCTTGTGGATGCCCAAGGCACCCCAAGTAAATATTTCAAGAACTCTCAAGCATCTAAGCTTGGGGATGCTACGCATCCCACCTCTCTTCGTCAACTATCAGTTAGGCTATGTTGAGCCTAAAATTTTATTCGTTCACATGATGCATCCTATTCTTGGAGTGCTATTTTATTTTGCTTGCTGTTTAAATAAAATACTCAGATCTCTGAAAATATTTATTGAGAGAGAGAAAGAGAATGTCCTCACATATCTACTTAATTGTTTGACTACTCATTGATCTTCACTTATATGTTTTGGAGTAGTTTTGTCATTTGCTCTCGTGCCTCACTTATATCCTATAAGTAAATGGTTAAATTAATTGAATATCATAAATATGAAATTATATATGCTTCATATAATTATCCCAAGGGGAGTAATGACTTCACACATAAGAAGTATAGGTGATAAAATTTACTGAAAGTTAGCAAACACCGCATTGGTCAATTGAACAATTCATGAAAGAATATTGAAGGAAGAGAGATTTCACATATAAATATACTATCTTGGACATCTTCTATGGTTGTGAGCCCCATTAATTATTTTCAAACTTGAGCAAATTAGTTGAAGTTGGACAAGGAAGACAATGTAATGAGTTATGCTTGGGTATATTTGTATAGATGTTATATTGTTATGGATCCTCCAACATGTGGTGCTTGCTTCCACCTCATACTTGCCAAAACTTCCGCACCAAGTAGAAATACTACTTGTGCATCCAAACACCCTTAATCCGAAAGTTGTTCCATATGAGTCCACCATACCTACCTATATGCAGTATTTACCTGCCGTTCCAAGTAAATTTGCATGTGCCAATCTCTAAACCTTCAAATAATATTCTATTTTGTATGCCCGAATTGCTCATATAGTGACCAGGGTCTATCAATATATTCCATGCTAAGTTGGTTATTCGCACGATATGTGTTGATTCACTATCATTCACCAGAAAGTGGCTGGTATTCGGGATGCCCAGTTCCATGCTCAAATATCAAATCAAAATATAATTAAACAAAACTCCCCCATGATTGTTGTTTGTATGGACGGTACCCATGGATTCGGCTGTCCGTGGAGTGTGATTGATTGGTGGAGGGGGAGTAAAAACTTTATCATTCTGTTTGGGAACCGCTTACAATGTATCTAGCATGGAAGATACCAAGATCTCTCGATTGTTATGTTGACATTGAAAGCATACCGCTCAAAATTATTATTCATCTTTGTTTTAAAAGCTCGAGCTCTAGCAGCTTTGCAAATCAATGCTTCCCTCTGCGAAGGGCCTATCTTTTACTTTCTAGTACTTACCTTTATACAAGAGTCATGGTGACCTTCACCACTTCCTATATTTCATCTTTTTCTCTTGGAAAGCATCATGTGGTGGGGAAAGATCCAAGCATATATGTCCATTCAAATATATTTGATCATGAATTATTATTTTTGATAATTATCTTTATGATAAATAAGTTTGGAGGCGAAACATTAAGCCCCTATCTTTCTCTGTGTTCGATGGATGCTATTTGTTCTAAAAATATGCTTTGAGTGTCAATAATCATGGTAGATTATATGATATTTGAGTATATTGAATTTGCTAAATAAAAGCTCTTACATAGAACCTTCCTTAAAATAAGATGGATTGCAATTGTTTGGTGACTGAAAGCATAGTTTGTTAGTTTTCAAGAAATTTTATGGTCTATAATTAACATGCGAATAGATTGTTATTTCATCATGACAAGTTTTATGAGATGAGCCCCTGTTTACGATATATAATGATGCTATAAAAAGTGTTTGGAACTATCATTGATCAAATTTATGCACTATGCTAGCATTCACACTTCATAAATTACTTCTTTTAGCATTTACCTACTCGAGGACGAGCAAGAATTAAGCATGGGGATGATGATACGTCTCCAACATATCTATAATTTATGAAGTATTCATGCCATGTTTACAATAATTATATATGATTTGGGTATGATTTTATTATAACTAACCTGGACTGACGCTGTTTTCAACAGTATTACCATGGTGTCATTTTTTGTGCAAAAATAAAAGTTCTCGGAATGGGCTGAAAATTTACAGAGAATATTTTTGGAAAATATAAAAAATACTGGAGCGAAAAGATACCAGAGAGGAGGCCCGAGGCAGCCCCAAGCCAACAGGGCGCCTCCCCTAGGGCGCGTCCCCCTAGTTTGTGGGCCCCTCGGGAGTTTCCTTGACGTGATTCTAACGCCAAGTACTCTTATGAATCCAGAAACCCCCAGAAAGAAATCTGGATCGGGAGTTATGCTGCAAAAAGCCTCTGTAGCCACGAAAAACCAATCGGGATCTTGTTCCGGCACCCTGCCGGAGGGGGAAACCATCACCAGAGGCCATCTTCATCATACTGGCGGTCTCCATGACGAGGAGGGAGTAGTTCACCCTGGGGCTGATGGTATGTACCAGTAGCCATGTGTTTGACCTCTCCCTTGTGTTCTTGAGATGGCACAATCTTGATGTACCGCGTGCTTTATTAATATAGATGAATTATATGGAGTTCTCCCCTCTCTATCTTCTTGTGATGAATTGAGTTTAACTTTTGAAGTTTACCTATCGGATTGAGTCTTTAAAGGATTTGAGTAAACTTGATGTATGTCTTGCGATGGGATATCTGTGGTGACAATGGGATGTTCTATTGATCGACTTGATGTATGTTTTGGTGATCAACTTGCGGGTTCCATGACCTTGGGAATCTATGCATAGGGTTGACACATGTTTTCGTCTTGACTCTCCGGTAGAAACTTTGGGGCACTCTTTGAAGTTCTTTGTGTTGGATTGAATATGATGAATCTGAAATTGTGTGATGCATATCGTATAATCAAGCCCATGGGTACTTGTGGTGACATTGGAGTATCTAGGTGACATTAGGGTTTTGGTTGATGTGTATCTTAAGGTGTTATCTTAGTACGAACTCCAGGGCTGTTCGTGACACTTATAGGGATAGCTCATAATATTGATCGGAAAAGATTGATCTTAGTACGAACTCTTTGTCGCACGTGAGGGATTACATATGATTCAACTATGTCAGTATTGTTGAGAGAACATGCACTAGTGAAAGTATGAACCCCATGCCTTGTTTTCAAGCATTGCAATACCGTTTGTGCTCACTTTTATCATTATTTACCTTGCTGTTTTTATATTTTCATATTACATAAACCTATATCTACCATCCATATTACACTTGTATCACCATCTGTTCACTAAACTAGTGCACCTATACAATTTACCATTGTATTGGGTGTGTTGGGGACACAAGAGACTCTTTGTTATTTGGTTGCAGGGTTGTTTGAGAGAGACCATCTTCATCCTACGGCTCCCACAGATTGATAAACCTTAGATCATCCAATTGAGGGAAAATTGTTATTGTCCTACAAAACTCTGCGCTTGGAGTCCCAACAAAGTCTACAAGAATAAAGTTGCATAGTAGACATCACGTACCACCACGAATCGATCAATAGGATATACAATGTTCTTTATGGTGTACGAGGCGGAAGCAGTCCTTCCCTGTGATATCATTAACGATGCACCAAGGGTGCGCATGTATGAAGAAAAGGAGGCTGAGTTGGATCGGCAGGATGACTTGGACGTCTTAGAAGAAGAGCGCGACATAGCTCGGTCCCACTCCACTTTCTATCAACAGCAGGCCCGGTGTTACCAAAGCAGGGAGGTCAGGGCGAAGGCGTATAATGTAGGCAAAGTCGGCTTATGACCCCCAGAGAAGCAGAAGCATAAATTCAACCCCAAATGGGAGGGCCCCTTCATAATTGACGAAGTACTCATAGGAGGGGCTTATCGTCTTCGCAACCCACCGGATAACCGCCTTGAACCAAACCCATGGAACACAACTCGTCTTTGGTGCTTTTACGGCTAGCCTGGTGTCATCATTCTCTTTACCTTACTTTTCCCTTTTTCCTTTCATATTTCCTTCCCTTCCACCTTGGTTTTGCAGGTTTGGATTCACTTTTCCCAAGTCTATGCTCGGCTAAACCGAGCTAGTGTTAAGTTTTCTAGTGTCCATCCTCAAATGTTAAACCTCAACAAAATTTTTGGGGGCTTCTTTTCGAAGCCGATAATTATGTCTTTCTTTTAAAGAACCTATTCATATTTCTTATGTACGCATGTCTCCCTTGTTGAGTTTTAAGACATTATATGCATCAATTAGAACTAAGATCTTTGCAAAGCTGGGTTGCCTCTCTCCTGTGTTTACCCTCTATGTTCCCAATTGTTCGGCTAGAGGGTAGAGGGAGAACCTCTACGATTGTTATGACCGGATCACCTGGATAGATACCTCAGACAGGTGAAGCCAAAATCTAGCTATCTTATGTAGATAATTAGTCGGCTACAAAGGGAGCAACAGATATAACTTATGGTTGTTATCACTATTATTGAGGGCTTCTTTTCTCAAGAAAGCCATCGGTCGCATTCTAGCAATATATAGCCTTACTATCTACAATCTGCTAGCAGCCTGACGAAAGGTACTCATAGAGGTACTATATTCTTTGGAAGATGTTTCTTATGCTAAGCAGTAATATAACATATGCCCCTGTGCATCTTTTGTTTGTTCGCACCAAATAGTCGGATTTCTTGGTTCCAAGAAAGAATTCCCTCTTGCCGAAGGATATTTGATACGGAACACTCCCAAGCTCTTAGCATGGGAGGTCAAAGCCGATGGCCGGTTAAGACAAAGTTTATAGCATAGAAGGAGCAATTTTCCGATTTAAAGTACATAGTTACAAAAATCACATATCTGGCTACTGGTCAAGATTGTCTATTAAGGCATCAAGGGCGCAATCTTCTTGCGAAAGGCGAGCGGCGGGCATCACTTTGTCGTACACCAAATGAAGCGACACTTCTTGCCCATCTGACCGTGCCGGCCCAACCCGAGCCATATGCTCGGGGTTAAGACAGGTATAATGGGTCTTGATCATCACCCACACCTCTCGGTCTCTCTCTCGACAAGCCGATGGCTTTCATAGCTCGAATTGATACCGGCTCCCTTGAATCGGTCACCAGCTCAACCATCCCCTCCGGAGGCTTCTCGACAGGCCATAGTGCTTTCACCATGCTCTTCATGGCCTTTTGAGCCTGCTCATGAATGGCTGACAGTTCCTTTAGAAGGTTGCCCCGGTAGGACCCGATCTCTCCTTCAGGCCGCCCGCTCAGGAGACCTATACATGAGACAAGGCATGTCCATTACACTTCACGCATGAGAAGTACCTTTCGAGGTTATAATCACACTTACCGAACCCCTTTGCAATTTCTGGCTCTCCTCTTGGGTTTGGGCCAATTGAGTTTTTAAATCTCAATTTCTTCGACCTGCTGCTAGTTTTGCGCCTGGAGATGCCTTTTCTCCTCAAGATTACATTGCGACGAAAGGCAGCTGGCTTCATACTGGGACTCGGCGTACGTCTGGGATTCTCGCGTTGTATCTAAATCTTTTTGCAACTGCCCTATAGATTTAGCTACTACAAAGTACCCTCGTGTCAGCACGAGACTATATACTAAGATTGGCAAGTTGGACACACTCACCATGTGCCCCCCGGGTAAAATTCTTCACTTGCTAAAGTTTGGCGTTCATGACTTGCACCTCAATTTGGCTCGCCTCTAGGTCATTGGGTCAGTTGCTCATTCTGCTGCTTTGAAGCCTACATCATCAATAAAACAATATGCGGATCCTTAACTCGGCCGTCCCGACCAATTTAAGGCTCAGGGGCTACTGGGTAATACGTGTGTTTGGAGTATTAAAAACCGATCACTCACCTCCAGACGAGAAGATATCAATTTCATGGCTTCCCCAAGCCCAGTTCTGGCAGCTCCGACGTACGTATCTACCGAACATAGATCATTAAACTCCTGTTCAGAAAATGCCTGGTGGCGCAGGGCTTCTTGTCGCCGTAGGTGGTTCATTGCACCCTCTACCACATATTTGGTAACTGATACTGCATCCCCGGAATCTTCAGGGGCCTGGTTTTCCACAGGGGCCTCCGTAGCAGGTTCAGCATGATTAGAAGACCTTGGAGCACGAGTGTCGCCAGGCCCCCGTCAACATTCCTGGCAGAAGTTGGTTGTACTCGTTTCCTGAGTATTTCGGTGTTAGATCTTCTGTGAAACCTTATTGGTCATGACAATAGTAGATTAAGAGGCCGAACGACGTACCTTTCGGATGGATGGGTGGTCGGGGTCGTCCCCGCAGTTGGCTCGCGTGATGGACTCCTGTCACTATTCGGTCTTGGCGTCGTTGCTGTATTCGGTGTTCCTCGTGCGGACCAACAGCGCTTGGGAGCAGAACTCGACATATTCGGGCCAACTGAGGTCGCTTGCCTTCTACGGGAAGAATTCGACTTTTTGCTCGCGGTTGGGGAAGGAAGTGATACGGGGTGGTCGGCTATAATAGCCACTTTGGAACCATCAAGGCTCTCTTGATGGAAAACCCCATCCTCATATTCGATTGACAACTCCAAATCATCATGGAATCCTGGATCGTCATCATGAGAGTAGTTCTCTAGTTGAGGGGTGGACAGTGGACTGCCTCGACAAAACTCCTCCATTCCTGTTTGCACAAATTAAAAGCTTTGGTCAGGAGGGGCAAGTAAAAAAATCCGAACTCAGGTCACAAAGTCGAAAAGCCTACCCATTCGATGGGGTTATAACCCGAGTAACCCTCTTTAATGGGAAGTCGAACAAAATCTTTTTATTCCCCTTTGAACAGGTCGGCGAGTGCGGGCGCCATTTCCGCTTGATTGGCAGGGCCTAGTCGTCGGGAGCGAGGGGTGTCACTTGTCCCGTTGTAGCGCCATAATGGGTGTATCCCTTCTTGGAGGGGTTGAACGCATCGGGTGATGGCGGTGGCCATCACTTCAATGATGGTCATCTTGTGATGAGTTAACATCCTTATGTGGGTAGCCAGGCGTTGCACTTCGGCACCATCCTCTTGGGATGAACTCTTCGGTCGCCAATTATACCTTTTCTTCAAAGGGGCATCGGAGTATTCGGGCAATCCCCTTCGAGCTGGATCGAATAGGGGAGCGTTCTCAATATAGAACCACTCCAAAGACAATTCTTCCGACTCCTTCTTTGGAGTCCCTGCTGGATACCCCATCCCGGCTATACGACACACTTCAGCTCCTCCGACTTCCCGAATTGTCTCATCCTAAGTGCGGGGACGAGATAGAAGTACTTCCGCCATAAGCCAAAGTGGGCTTCGCAGCCCAGGAACATATCACAAAGGGCAACAAAGCCTGAGATATGCAGAATGGATCTAGGGGTAAGATGATGGATCTGGATCCCGTGGAGTTCTAGTAATCCCCTTAGGAAGGGGTGAATAGGGAACCCTTGGCCCCACAGGAGGAAAGGCACGAAGCATACCCTCTCTCCCTTCTTGGGATTAGGAAAGTTCTCTGAGAGAGCCTCGCCTTCATAGGAAGTTAATCCGGCACGGGTAACCAGAAAATCTAAGGAGGGAAGATAACCCTGGGTCTCGAGGTCACGTAGCCACAGGAGGGAAACAGAGCAACTTGCCCAATCCCCAGGATGCATGCCGTAAGGGCACGAGGAAGAGCTGGGGATGCTCGCCATGCTTTTTGGTGGTCTCTCGTTTGCACTTTTTTATGGGGAAGGAGAGGAAGGGATGGCTCTATCCACGATTTAGCCCGTTTAAATGTGTGGCGCCTCCCTTGTGGGAAGGGCAGTCTTGTAAAGCTGCTGGGCTGCTCGTGTCCCCCCGAACGCAAGAATCGACAGGAGTCGGTTACTGTGATGGGTCCACAAGGTTGTCAACGGCTGAGAGTTCATCGATGATGGGATAGTTGCCGAACAGGAACGAACAGAGGGGCTGGCCTCGGAAGCCGAAGAATCTGACGCACTGAATTGTCCAGATAATATACCTCGGCATTGGAGGCTTGACCGGGGGCTACGGAGGGAGTCCGGGATTAAGGGGTCCTCGGACTGCGGACCTATTTCTTATGGGCCGGACTCATGGGCTGCTCACCTAAGAGTGGATTGATCGAAGGCTTCGTTGATCAGGAGGAGACCTCAGGAGCCGTGGCGTGTATTTCAAGTTTAACATAGTAGAATAGGCATGTTTTCCCATCGGTGGGCAACCGACCATTTATAAACCCTAGGTACTCCTAGCGTCTATATAAGCCAAGGGGGTTTAGATTGTAAAGGGAGGAAAGTTATCTGGGGTTTTAGCTATACGATCTTGAGGTAGATCAACTCTGTAACCTTCATACACATCAATATAGTCGAGTAGGCCATAGGGTTTTACCTCCATAGGAGGGCCCGAACATGGGTAAATATCGTCTCATCCGTCCCCTCTAACCATCGATCCAACACTCACAGCTCCAGACCCCCTACCCGAGATCCACCGGTTTCGACACCGAGATCGAGCAACCCTCATGCATGAACCGATGGCCGTGACAACGGCAACAGCGACGCCTACATTCCCGAACCCCTCTCTTGGGAGCAACGGGAACAGATCAGGCGTAGGGACGCCCAAGTGTTGCTCATCTGTAGGATCGAAAGTAGTGCTAGAGGGGGGGTGATTAGACTACTTGACCAAATAAAAATCTACTTTTTCCCAACTTTAATTCTTCGCATCTTTAAGCATTCATAGTATGTCAAGTACACCCTACATCTGCATGTCTAAGAGTATAGCAGCGGAAAGTAAAGACGTTGCACATGAAAGTAAAGAGAGGGTAGGAAGATCAGACGCAATTCGTGACATGATGATTTTTCCCATGTTTCCGATAGGTGGTGCTATCGTACATCCATGTTCATGGAGTCTTCAACCCACGGAGGGTAACGGCCTTGAGAGTCCACGGAGGGCTCTACCAACGGAGGGTTCCACGAAGAAGCAACCTTGACTATACCATGACAACTTCTGTCCAAGGAGGACTAGCCTTACTCGGGGTAGATGTTCACGAAGTAGGCGATCTCCTTGCCCTTACAAACTTCTTGGTTCAAATCCACAACATTAAGTAGGAGGCTCCCAAGAGACACCTAACCAATCTAGGAGGCTCCACCCTCCAAAAGGTAATAGGCTTGGTAATGTGATGAACTCCTTGCTCTTGTTCTTCAAGATGATAGACTCCTCAACACACAATCACTCTCTCACACATATGGCTTGGTAGAAGAGATGAGATTGGTGGAAAGCAACATGGGGAGGCTAGAAATCAAGATCCATATGGTTGGAGTGGAAGATCTTGACCTCAACACAAGGATAGGTGGTCTCTCTCAGAAAACTGATAGGATAGGTATGGAATGGTTCCGAGTGCTTCTTTTTCGAGTAGGTGGTGGTGGAGGGGTATATATAGACATCTCCAAAAATCCAACCGTTACACACAATAAGTCAGACTCGGTGGAACCTATGTGTGAATCTCGGTTGTACCGAAGTGACCTAAAGTTAGTAACTTTTGAATCTCGGTGAGACCAATATAGGAATCTCGGTTGCATCGATAAGGTAACCAATGATCAGACTGTCCAATCTCGGTGACGCCGACCCAACAATCTCGGAGAGACCAAAACTGTGAACCTGCATAACAGAAAGTTGGCAGCCTAACATGATGGCACCGAAATAGTATCGGTTGTACCGAAGATCTAGGGTTTGGCTGCATCTGTATAGGGTTTGGAATTGGTGGCACCGGAATGGAAATGTTGGTTGCACCGATTTTGAGTATTTGGATTTGGACATACTTTGGTGGGAGAGTTTGTGGGTGTCTTTGTGACTATCACTTGTGCATGTCTGAGCATTTTGTTCACCAACAAAACCTTACCCCTTTTAATAGTATTGGCTTTCCTATGTACTCAAAGTGATTTCTCACAAATGTAAAATGTAGAGTCCTCTTGCTTGAAGCTTTGCGAACCTATTTCCTTGCATTTTGGGGTATTGCACAATCTCTTTGCCAATCCTATCATTGAACTTTTCCTGAAATATACTTGGTGGAAACATTAGTTCAATGACTTATATGTTGTTATTAATTACCAAAACCACCAAGCAAGCAAATATGCTTTCAATCTCCCCCTTTTTGGTAATTGATGACAACATATAGATCGAAGCTTCAACATATGATATAACCAATGAATATAATCATCGCTTTGAGAGGTATGTGATAAGCAAGAGCTCCCACTAAATTTGTGCAGTATTTTAAATTTGCATTTGAATGCAAATGCACAATCGATTAGGTACATTGGGGACTTCTTCCATGTCACATACAACTTGGTGGTGTGCGAGAATAATTAGAGTTAACAACATAGCACAACACAACAAGCAAAGTGAGTGATCATGACATAATCATCAAATGATACGAAATAGTAGCAACACACATAACATCGTATGATCACACACAAACACAAAAGTATCTCACATTAAACCAAATGAACCAAATGTTTTGTAAAACCAGCAAATAAAAATGGAAACTCTCTCACTCGAAGCCTAAGACCTATATACATCTTCTCCCCCTTTGGCAACAAGTTACCAAAAAGTTCAAAGAGATATAGCTAATCGTTCTGCGACTTATCTCCTCCGTGTCAATGTCGGAGTCGAGAGAACTGCGTCGGCGAAGATTTCTACAGAAGTCCTGGATGGAGCTGGAGTAGATACTAGAGGCACTGGAGCTGATGGAGTTGAATATACCATGGCCGGGGTACAAGATGAAGGCCTTGTCTCTAGAGCTGGTACTATAGGAGTCCTGGCCTTAGTCATGAACTAGGCAGTCGTCCTAACAGGTGCACTATCCTCCTCAGCGTTGGAAGACTCAGACTCTAAAGAGGTGCGATGGATTGGAGCTTCATCAACCTCCTTCTTGAGCTCATTGACTGTCTTAGTCAGCCCATCAACCTTGTCATCGAGGGTCTTCACTCTATCCTCAAAGATACTCAGAAGACTTTTTTGATTTTACAATATACCTTTGATATCCTTCTTCATGTCCATGACAGTAGTGATCAAAAGATCCATCTGCTCGTTCCTGGACCTGGGAACCTGAGCACTAGTGGCTCGAGCTGCCTCTGCTTCTGCCTCTGCATGTGCCTGAGCTGCAGCTGATGTGGGATGGTCTGGGTCCATCACCACCACTTTATCCTCAAAGTCCGACTGAAGTGGCAAATGGGGACTATCCAGAGCAAAGATGTGCTTCTCAAGTTGAGAATTGATGAGCATCTGGATATAGGGTGTGTAGCAACATTAGCGCTTCTGATCAGCAGCAACCCTCTTCACAGTCTCTACCATCAAGTCCATTACTTGAATCCTGGTGTGATGATCAAGATGGATGAGCATGTTGATGGAGTATCCACTAATCATCTTCTCATCTCCAGACTTGGGAATGAAGGTATGCCTCAGGATAGTGTTCATGGTATGGAGGCCTGGCTGGAGAAAGTAGATAGAACCAAGCTTGTGAGATTGCACTTTATCTGCAGGGATCGGATTACACATATCCTTCATAACATTGTGGATCTCCTTGGATTCTTTGTAGACATCAAAATCTCCATCCTGAACCTCTGGGACTTCTAAGATGGTAGGCCACTCATCAACATAAGATTCATATCTTGCTCCTTCAATCATCCAGACAATCCTACCATCTCCATAGAAATGTGAAGTGGAGTAGAATTGCGTGATCATCTCATCGTTACAAGCAGTGAACTCCTTCCCAACAAATTGATCAAGGCCAATGCCATGGAAGTTGTCTCGGACACATGGAAAGTAGTCCTCATTATATTTGATATACTTCCAGTCAACATATCTCATGTCACTGACTCCAGGGCTCTTGTCTAGTAAAATAGTCTCATAGAAGTCTTGTTGCTCTTTCGTGTAAAACCTGTAGTCCATAGCAGTCTTCCTCCTTTGGGCATATGAATCAATGGCTCTCCATGCCCTTAAGCCTGAATCCTTCCTCTTCTTCATATCCATAGCTACTGGGTGGTTGGCATCATGAACTACAAGGTGAGGTCTGAGATTCATCAGAACTGTCATAGCACCATCATCATGAGCTTCTATGAAAGTGGACTTCTTGTTCTTCTCAGCAGCAGGTATGTCTCTGGTAGTCCTCTTGGACTTCTGTGCAGCAGCTTTCTTTGAAGTTGCCTTAGTGCTCTTGGAGGGGCCTGGTTTGGGCATAGCATCAGCCGAAAGTTTCTTGGCCTTGTTCTTAGGAGGGGCAGATACGTCTTGAACGTATCTATAATTTTTGATTGTTCCATGCTATTATATTATCTGTTTCGGATGTTTTATATGCATTAATATGCTATTTTATATTATTTTTTGGACTAACCTATTAATCTAGAGCCTAGTGCCAGTTTCTGTTTTTTCCTTGTTATTGAGTTTCGCAGATAAGGAATATTTAACGGAGTCCAAACGGAATAAAACCTCCGGAATGATTTTTCTGGAATAAAAGGAAGCCACGAGACTTGAGAACCAAGGCAGAGGAGTTGCCATGGGGCCACAAGCCCGCTTGCCGTGGCCAGGGGGTACCCCACGCCGGGCAGGCTTGTGGGCCCCTGGCAACTCCCATAACCCAAATCTTTGGCCTATAAATTCCCAAATATTCCATCATTATTGAAGGGAGCCACGAAAACAATTTTTCGCCGCAAGAAGCCTCCGTTCTCGAGAGATCCAATCTTAGAGCCTTTTCCGGTAATCTGTCGGAGGGGGATTTGATCACGGAGGGCATCTACATCAACTCCATTGCCCCTCCAATGATGCGTGAGTAGTTCACCACAGACCTACGGGTCCATAGCTCATACCTAGATTGTTTCTTCTCTCTCTTTGCTTCTCAATACCATGTTCTTCATGATCTTCATGGAGATCTATCCGATGTAATACTCTTTTGCGGTGTGTTTGTCGAGATACGATGAATTGTGGGTTTATGTTCAGATTATCCATGATTATTATTTGAGTATTTCCTGAATTCTTATATGCATGATTTCATATCTTTGCAAGTCTCTTCAAGTTATTGGTTTGGTTTGGCCAACTAGATTGGTAATTCTTGCAATAGGAGAAGTGCTTAGTTTTGGGTTCAATCTTGCGATGTCCTCACCCAGTGACAAAGTTGGGGTAGCGAGACACGTATTGTATTGTTGCCATCAAGGGTAAAAAGATGGGGGTTTCATCATATTGCTTGAGTTTATCCGTCTACATCATGTCATCTTACCTAATGCGTTACTCTGTTCTTCATGAACTTAATACTCTAGATGCAGGCAGGAGTTGGTCGATGTGTGGAGTAATAGTAGTAGATGCAGAATCGTTTTGGTCTACTTGTCATGGAGGTGATGCCTATATGCATAATCATTGCCTTGGATATCTTCATAATTATTCGCTTTTCTATCAATTGCTCGACAGTAATTTGTTCACCCACCATAATACTTGCCATCATGAGAGAAGCCATCTAGTGAAACCTATGGCCCCCGGATCTATTTTCCATATTATATTTTCAGATCTAAAACAAAAAATACCAAAAATACTTTCTACCCTATTTTTACTTTCAGTTTCACTTTCCGTTCAAGCATCCTATTGTATCTATCTTTACTAGATCTCATCCTTGCAAATAACCGTGAAGGGATTGAGAACCCCTTTATAGCGTTGGGTGCAAGAGTTTGATTCCTTGTGCAGGTACATCTATTGGTGGCTCTCTTTTATCTCCTACTGGATTGATACCTTGGTTCTCAAAAACTAAAGGAAATACTTATCTACTTTGCTGCATCAAATCGTTCATCTTCACGGGAAACCAATGCATGCTCGAGAAGTAGCAGAGGCCTGAGAAGCAGGTTCCTCCTCTTCCTCCTCCTCCGCAACAGCACTACCAGCAGCAACCTCCTCTTGATCCTCATACATTGAGGTAGGCTTGCCCTGCACACGGATGATCCTCTTCATGGCTGTCTTCTTCTCCCTGCCTTCTTAGGCATAAACTTCTTAGGGACCTCAATAAACATTGTAGACCTAGCACTCTCATGTGCTTTGAAGGTTTCTGCAGGAGCATAAACTTTGCTGACCACCCTCCTAGATGAGGTGGCCTCAGTGGCAGCTTTCCTAGAAGCCTTCTTTTGCTTCTTAGCAAGAATCTCTTCCGGGACAAAATCAGAGTCTTCTTCCTATGAGATGAGTCTCTTCCTTGTCCTTGTGGAAGCTTTAGGCAACCCATGAGAACTCGGAGTGTCTGGATCTGTGGAAGAACTAGACTCAGGACTTGTGCCTGAACTCATCTTGACATTCTGCTCTCGCAAATTCTGACTATCTGAACCTAACATGCTGACCCTATGAATAGAGTATAGAAGATTAGAATAGGATAAGTCATCACAAAATGAGTCTGATTTTTGAAAGTTTGAACACATGATTTTCAAAGTTTTACATTTTGTCAAATGAAAATCAGTACAACCGAAGCAAAAATATCGGAGCTATCGAGACAGACTTTCTCCTTAGTCGAAACTTGGCACCCCTTTCGGTGAGACCGAAAGGTGCACTCGGTTTCACCGAGAAAGTTCTCACCAACACAAACATACTAATTGGTGACACCAATTTGCTTGCTTCGGTTCCATCGAGTTTCATCGGGTAGACGGCAAAACCCTAAAAATCCATGGTTCTCTACAATATGGAATTTTTGTGTGGATGGAACGTTCTCAAACTATGGACAGATGGGAAATTTGCCCTAATGTGCAAGATTTGGATAAAGGAGTGCGAGAGGGGGCTGAATCCATACCCTAATGCGGCAATGGATCCGCTACGGCCTGGACATTGGTGAAGAAGATGTCGACGGTAGCGATTCCTAATGGCGGAGGCACTCGGGGAGGCAAGGCAATGACCGGGGTCTTCGGGCGGCAGCTAGGGTTGTGGAGGCGCAACGTTTGACGAGTGAAATTCAAAGCGTGGGGGTCCACCAATTGTATACCCATTGCTGTCGGTGACACCGATTCTAAGGTTTTGGTGTCACCGAGTTTTACAACTGTCATCTGACAGGGAAACTCGGTGTAACCGAGAATATGGAATCGGTTTTACCAAGGTAAGAAAACTAGATCAACCCTAGGCATTCGGTGAGACCGAGAATTTGGGGTTGGTTCCACCGAGATGCACTTGGGAGGTTTTAATGGTCAGCCCTTGAGGATACGGAACTCCGAGTGCTCCTCACACACAAAGATCGAAAAGTACTTGTTCAAATTTTGTGATGCAGCATGAACAGAGTATGAGGTGAGAAAGTGTAGATAGCTAAAGGGGTGGTCCTAGGCATTCTTGTATATCCAATTGGCCAATAAATATGAAATCCAAATAGCAACAGTTGGATATCCTCGAATGAGTAAATAAATGCAGACCAACGTGCTCACACAATAAGATGTCAAATGAAATCATGGCAAACATGCACAAACACAATAGCATCTAACAAGCACTTGTGCGATGACGGAGTCATCTATATATGAGTATATTGACCTAGGAGCCAAGTAAGAATACTTGATCATAGGTCATACTCATTGTTTAAGCACTAGTGGGGTTACCACTTTTACATAAAGCATTTAATGTTGTCACATTCTAAGAGATTCTTTAACTCAAGTCTTAGAGTAAAGCTCCCCCTTGATGTGACATCCCCCCATAGGAGGGACAAACTAACCTTGGGTTTTGTCGATGAAGACTTCATGTTGGTGAGGTAGTGGTGGATGCTCAAGGTTGATGAAGATCACCAAGAGTTGGGAGCATCCTTGTTGTTTCATTACTCTTCTCACCTACATGGGTTAGTCCCAACACACAAGAGACAAATACAAGGATATCTATGGACATGGAGTGTAAAGCATATGTTATGATGTCCATGGATTTGTTGATTACCTTGTATCTTGCTTAACTTTGAGGGAATGTGTGACTCCTTGAACTATTACATGAAGTTAATGTTGATTGCAAATAGTTCTTGCCAATAATGAATATGAGTGAATTTGATTGGCGGAGTCACCCCACAAGAACTTCTCTAGTTCTTCTTCTTCGGGACCCACATCAAGTTGATGGGGCCTTGGTGTTGAAGTAACAGTTGTAGAAGTTGAGCTTGTAGTAGTCTTGGGAAGCCACTTCACCAAAGCTTGGGATTAATATTCGTCAGAGTCAATGTCCTCTTAAAGCTTGTTCTTGCCCTTGAGCTTGGTGTCTTGTGGTGGAAAGTCATCTTGACCTTTTGTTCCCTTGGGAAGAGTATTTTCATACTTCTCCTTTTGAGGAACAAACTTGGGACTGGGTTATTGACATTTTTCCCATTCAACTCCATTAGTGTTGAAGTAGCCAACACCACGATTCTTTCGGTATCCTCCGTGCTTACGTACAATCTCCTCAAATTGTTTGCACCCTTCAAGACTCTTGTACATACCTTTCTTTATAATCCCTTTCAAGAGTTCATTTTCTTGCTCTAACTTGGCTAAGAGAAGAGTTAGTGGGATCAAGAGAACTACTAGAAGCAATATCATTTTATTTATCATTTTATTGCTACTAGATGAAGAACCTTTCTTTCCTTTGTTACTAGCTTGCTTAGACTTAACTTGTGGCTTGAATGTAGATAAGAGAAGTCGCTTGGCTAGATAAGAGGAAGTCTTCTTTCGAAGATCGTCATTGATAGCTTTAAGGAACTCATGTTCTTGCTCTAAGTTGAGCTTCTCGAAGCATAGCTTCTCACGTGTCCTTTCAAGCTCTCTATGATCTCGTAGAGTAGACTCGTGAGCTAACTTTAGAGTTTTTAGTTCTTGAGTTAGTTGTTCTATTTCCAACTGATCATCATCAGATGACTTATCTACACTAGAGTGAGTACTAGCAAGTTCATTTTCAGTATCATTAGTAGATTTGTCAAATAGCAAGTCATCTTCAATTAACAAGTCATCTTCATCACTATTGAAATCAAGATACTCGGGGTGTGATACCTTGGGGCCTTTATACATGAACCAACTCCCACTCCCTTCGTTTCGTGAATCAAATAGATCATAGGAGTTGGTAGTCACTAGTGCAACTCCGGCAACACCTTCATCTTGACTGTAGTCGGAGTTGGAGTGATAGCTTCTCTCGGAGTGGTTGTCGGATTCAGAGCCGGAAACTCATTCACCAACATGAGCTTGATGTTTCCTTCTTGAGTAGCTCTTGGTGACCTTGTCCTTATTCTCCGAGTTCGTACTTCTCCTTGAGGGTCTTCGTTCATAACGATCATCTCTACTCATTCTCTCTCTTTGAGGTGACTCGTCTCTTGAGCTTCGTTTTCTTGGTGACTCTTCTCTTCGTTTGTAGGGAGTCGTGCACTCATTGGAGTAGTGTCACGACTTGACGAATTCTTCTCTTCATATCTTGAGTTGGAGCTTCGATCTTTGCTTCTATTCGTGTAGAACTTGTTGAATTTCTTGACCATGAGGCTTATCTCTTCATTTGTGACAAGGTTGTCTCTTGAGGTAGCAGGAGCATCATTTGTGGGTTTGTAAGCACCGCTAGACTTGTGGTGAAGCTCTTCCTTGGCTTTGAGTGTCATCTCATGAGCAACAATTCTACCAATCACTTCCGTTGGCTTGAGATCTTTGTAGTTGGGCATCATTTGGATCAATGTGTAACTGGTGTCATATCGATCATCCAAAGCTAGTATTATCTTCTTGATGATGAATTTGTTAGTCATTTCTTCGCTTCCTAAGCCGACAATCTCATTGGTGATGATAGCTATCCTAGAGTACATCTCAACGACTCCTTCACCATCCTACATCTTGAACTTCTCAAGATGACCTTGAAGAACATCCAACTTGGATTCTCTCACAAACTCGGTTCCTTCGTGCATATCAACCAAAGTATCCCAAATCTCTTTGGCATGTTCAAGATGGCTGATTTTGTTGAATTCTTCGGGAAATAGACAGTTGAAGAGAATGTTACATGCTTGAGCATTTAGTTGCAACATTTTCAACTCATTCGCGGTCGCTTCACGATCGGGTTCCTTTCCTTCCGTAAAGAATTCACCTTGCAATCCAACATGAACAACAACCCAAATGGTGGGGTTATGACCAAGCAAATGCATTTTCATTTTGTGCTTTCAACTAGCGAAATTAGTGCCATCAAAGTACGAACCTCCATAGTGATAATTTCCCTCACTAGACGCCATACTTCTCCTAGGTTGTGAGACCAATGCAATGGAGACCAAAGCTCTGATACCACTTGTAGGATCGAAAGTAGTGCTAGAGGGGGGGGGTGATTAGACTACTTGATCAAATAAAAATATAATTTTCCCAATTTTAATTCTTGGCAGATTTTAGCATTCATAGTATGTCAAGTACACCCTACACATGCATGTCTAAGAGTATAGCAGCGAAAAGTAAATACATTGCACATGAAAGTAAAGAGAGGGTAGGAAGGTCAAATGCAATTGGTGACAGGATGATTTTCCCCACAGAGGGTAACGGTCGCGAGAGTCCACGGAGGGCTCTACCCACGGAGGGTTCCACGAAGAAGCAACCTTGACTATACCATGATGGGTTCCGTCCATGGAGGAGTAGCCTTACTCGGGGTAGACCTTCACGAAATAGGCGATCTCCTTGCCCTTACAAACTTCTTGGTTCAACTCCACAACACGAAGTAGGAGGCTCCCAAGCGACAGCTATAACACCCCAAAAATTTGACCATGTTTTATTAATTTTTTTCCCAGCAAATGAATATTTTATTTTCTAGATCAACTATTGAGTTCAGAATCACTCCTTTCTTTTGAATTGTGGATTTTTCCTCCAAATAGAAACTTTTCAAAATTATTGTTGGACTTGAGTTTCTGCTCAAAGATACATTTCATTTTATTTGATATGATCAGTGAAAACCTTTTTATATATTATCTCTGCAAAACTCTATCTCTTTTAAAATGACATTTCATTATTTTATGAGTCGCTTTTGCACTACAACCATTTGATAACTTCATTTAAAAATTCCACAAAACTTTGGGAATGACATGTGATGTCCCTGGATCAGTTTTATGCAAAAACCTCTGTTAGTCATTTGAAGATTTTGAGTCCTACCTCAAGTTTTCAAATCTGGTTCCGTTTGTAGTTTGCAATACAACCTATTTAAATATTACTTTAAAATTCCATGAAAATTTGGAGATGTCAGTAGATGTATATAATTCATTTTTATAGAAAAAACACATTTGTGTTCTTTGGAAAATTTGAGCAAACCATCCTCTTTTGCATTCTGGTCCAGTTTGAGGTTTTGTACTGCAACCCCATTCTATCTTCCTCTAATGCCCATGGGATTTTGCTTACTCTTACTCCTCCCTACCAAACCCTTAAGTCTAGGAGTTGAGGTCCAGTGGAATAATTTTTGAGCATACCATAGCCCCATTTAGTTTTTGTTCAGAAACTAACTTTTACAAAACTTGCATTAATAACTTTCTTTTCTTCATCAAACAAGCATGCCATCATCACCAACATCTAAAGAGACCCCAACTTGGAGATTTTGGACACCAAAAGAGTTGCCTAGACGCCCTTGGCATTCTGCCGAGCACCTGGTGTGCCTAAACAGATTTGGCATGGTTGATAGCTTGCATTGTGGACTTGTCCCCGTGGCCAAACCAGCATGTCCCATAGCTCCCTTTTACCCACTAGCATAGACCTATTAATTTTCATGAGCATCATTAGGTTTTTACACGCGCTGGCATTTCGTCAAGTGTCTAGAGTGCATGTCCAGAGCGCGCCCAGAGCGTGCGTATTGCAGCCACGCAACCGAGTCGCTGCATCCACCTACCGCGCATCCCGGATCCTTGCCAGCTCTAGGGGACGCGTCGCCGACCTCTTCAGCGTCGCAGAGACACTAAGGCCGTGTAACATCCCAAAATTCCATTTTGGAATGTTATGAAACATAGCTATGCATCTATCATCATCATTGCTTGAATACATGTATTGTTGAAATGTTCTTTCTAAATTTCTGAAAGCCCTTTCTACTTTCCCTAAGTTGCTTTCACCTATTTGAAATCTTGGTAAAATGTTCAAAATAAGAGGGGAGTAACATGACACTCCACACCAGGGTCATCTTGGTGATATATTTGAACAATAAAAAAACAGGGGTTATTATGAAAATATTTGCAAAAAAGGATTTAAAAACAATTAGGCAATTTCTGAAAATAATTTTTTCTTGAAAGTGATCAAATGACAGAATAAAAATGTTCATTAAATGGCATTTATTATTTTGTTAATCTATATATATAATACTCCTATTGTTAAAAATGTTCCGAATGCTTTTAAGGACGTTTTACTACTCTGGTTAATAAAAGGAAACGGTAACGGATTTAGAATTAAACGGGCCGGCCCACAGGCTTTTACTCGCGTATTGATTAAAGCCGGCCGACCGACGCGCATTCATCTCCCCCTCTCTCTCTGACACCGGGTCCCACCTGACCGACCGTTAGCCCCACGCGGTCGCCTCCTTCCTCTCGCCCGACCTCGTCGCCGGCAGGTACTCCCCCCGGATCTCTCTCCTCTCTCCTCCCCCGCACCCCGAGCACTCTATAAATAGAGCCCCAACTCCCCGCATCCATTCCCCCCCGAATCCTCTCTCTCCCTCGCCGAGACGCTGCCAAATTCCTCGCCGGAGTTGCACCATCGCCGGAGCTCCCATCGCCCGTAGCCATCGCCTCGGTCATCCTCGCCCCTCTAAGCCCATCCACGCTCCATTTTGACCACCGGAGCCACCTCCGACGGCGTCCTTGACCACCGGCCTCCGTCACCATCGCCGGAGTCCACCTCCCCCTCCGGTAAAATCTGTGAGCCCTCCCATCCCTCCGATCTAGATCCGATGGCCAAGATTAGAACATTTTATTTCGCGAACCGGTATCTTCTTAGGATCGGTCAACCGCCCGTAACCACCCGCACGCACACTAGCCCAACCACTCACAGGTCACCACATCACCTCTGGCCGTCCGGTAGATATTTCACCCTTTTCTGATTCTGTTTAGAAAATAGAACCTGTTCTGATTTTTTTTTGTGAATAACTTTTAATCTATTTAATGTTTTGAGTTGATTATTTTTGCAATAACTCACATTTTTCATGTAGTTTCACCCTGTACTTTTAAATTTCAAATTTGAACTATAAAATTTGAATTGAATCAAATTTGCTCAAAACATTCAAATCTGAATAACTAGAGTTTGAAAATAGATTTTGATATGAATCTTTTTGCTACTGTTTGGTATTAGTTAGGACTACCTTCATGCTTAGTTTCAGAATTTTTGGGATGATTTTTCTTAGTGTTTTATCTATAAACAGATTCTGCCTATTAGTTAGTATAGTTTAAATTAACTTAGTTTTAGTTGGTTTAAATTAGATTTAGTTTTATTTGTTTAATAGGTTCTGTTAGTTAAAATTTAGGTGTTTTACTTATGTTAATAAAAATATAAATTTGCTTAGCTTGTTTCTTTATTAACATAGGAATCTCAACAAATTTTCAAATAGGTTTAATTTGAACTAAAACAATTAGTTTTCTTTCAACAAAGTTTTATATAATTTAATTTTGTTTTCTAAGACAAGTTTATTTGTAAATTCTTCCCTATTAAGAACATGTTTTGTTAATAAATAATAAGTTTTGGTTTCCTCTTTTGTTAGTAAAACTATAGTTGTTTCATATAGTGTTTATCAAAAGTTTCAAAAACTTTACTAAAAGTTTTCCCAACAAACTTAATTTGGTTTTATTCTGTTTATTAATAAAATATTTTAATGTTTCCTTGCTGTCAACTATTGTTTTGGTTAATACCAATAGTTTCATTATGTTAGTAGTGTTTCATCAATCATCTTTTAGAAAACAAAACTTTGTGTGTTTTCTTGCTTGTGATTTGTGCATTGTTTTGTCTTGATTGTTTATTAGTTCTTGGTTGATGGTTGTGAGTTACAATATTTTGTTGTATGCTTATTTGAGTGCTCTTGTTTGTTTCGTTAGATTATCCGGAGTGCGAAGCTTGTTACTTAGAGTCACTCACGTACGAAGATCATCAATCAGGCAAGTCACTTTGATCATGTTTACCCATGCATTATATGCATTAGTTCTACCATCTTCCCCAGTTGCATGCAAGATAGGTTAGTTGGAAACTTGGTTACTTTGTAGTAGTATCATGTGGTAGGTACCCCCTCAACCCCTTTGACAACATTGGCCCCGGGAAACGTTGTTTTACTTTTGCTATGCTATTAGTAGACGGGGTTGGTTGTGTGATTCATGTGAGTTGAGAGAGTTAATAATTTCAAGACCTACATAACGATCAAGACTTCAAGACTCCGAGTTTTCAACATACCTCTTGGTGGATGATGGTTGAACGGCACCCTGGAGAAACCAGTGGAATTGCCTAGGTGATGCTGGAGATGGCCAATATTCACGCGGAAAGATCCACCCAGGCACAAAGAGATGGATGGGTGCTTCAAGACCCAAGGCTTACCTGCACAGCCACAAGTCATTATGGGCTCTGGCTTGGTTGGATATCGTGGTGACCCTGGACAGGCGGTGCTACGAGATGTAGAAGAACGGTAGGAAAGGATGGGCACCGACAGAGTCATAGGGAAACCCTTTGGAAGACGATTTGTTGGTCATCCGTTTCTCAAAAACCCTGAAGTGCGAGAAATCAAACGGAGTCGACCAAATCTTGTGGGGAACGTGTGCAAAACTCTGCAGAGTACTCAAACCTAATCGATTAGCCGTGTCCACGGTCATGGACGACTTGAGCCAAAGGAACTGAAACATTCGGAACTCTCAACACAATTAATATGATGATGTGGGTATTAACAATTTGTTGATGAGAATTGGTTGGTGGAACCATCTCATTAATCAACCAACTTAGTAATATTTTTGCTTAGTCCTCTCTTGATGTAGGAAAAATTGGCTTTACGCAAAAACTTACCACCCCACCTGCCATATAAGCATGTAGACTAGATGATTATCTTTTCACCCCTCTTTTGTGACTTTGCCGGCATATTCCATATGCTGACCTACACGGCTGCAACGTATCATGTTGCAGAGTACTTTTCCGACCAGGAGTGAGGACACGTTCTACGCTCGGTGAGATGCCCTTGGAGTCAGATGGACTCATCTACCTTCGACGCTTCCGCAAGATTGAGATATTCTCATGAGTTGGCTTTCAGCCACTTTATTGTAAGTTTTATTGTAATAAGGGACTCGATATGAGATTTCGATTAATATAATGCTGTGTGATTTCCCGTTGATATATACATTGATGTACCGTGTGTGTACCAGCATGATCTTGGGATGGTACGGAAACACCGGAGATTCGACCTTGCAGGTCGGGTCGCTACAGAAATGGTATCAGAGCACACGCTGACCGTAGGACGTAACCTCTAGGATTGGAAAGCCTTAGGATTGTATCTCTTTGTCTTTCAAATTCTTATACTCTCATCTACTCATTTCTGATTTCTCTTCGGTTATTTCAAAATTTATAGATGGCCACCTACATCCCAGTGTTGATCACGGAGTTTTGCCAGCCTGACGCAATGATGCCTTTTGGTAAGGAGCTGATGAGGATCGTCAAGGACATGAGAATTGCTTTGCCGAGCTTCACCAGGACTCCTATCATGTCATTTCCACAAGATGGATGCTACAGGATCGAGGTGCACATCCCAGCGAAGTCCTTTGGGAATCGGAAGGAACCCATCGACTTCAAGTTTTGGGCACCCAGCTGGATACTTGGAAGAGACATGGCCATTCATCGTGCCCTTGGACGTATTCAGGAAGAATACAGATGTGGAACCATTTCACCAGGACTCAGCATGGTTTGCCGCAGAGATGCCCATGGCAACATCATCACCAACCCCACTGGAGACTCCACCATTTCCTATATCCAGACCCTGGAGACGCACATCAGGACTCTGGAGCTTCGAGTTCGTGCTGATACGAAGAAAATCAAGAATCTGATGAACCGCGAGATTGACCTCGAAGCTGACTTACGGGAAGCCGAGTACGAGCATGAGTATGAGGTGAATGATTTCTTAGAGAGGATCAACAAGCTGAATACTCGCATCGCCACTCTGGAGGAACAGATGGACATGGGTGAAAATCTTCATCCTGAAGGAGAGTTGGCTCCTTTCATCAGCGACGATGATGACTATGAGGAGAGCACCACTGGAGGAGACTCAGTCACCATGTACTTCTGAGGAAAACTTTAGTTATGCCCTCCATGTATCTTTTATTTTCGTCGTTGAATCGTAGGACGATGCTTAGTTTGATTGAGATTTGTATTCCCGATGTTTGACATTGATTGAATAAATGAATGAGTGTTTGGTGTGATATGTTTGTTGCATTGCATATGGGTAGTGAATTTCTCCTTTTAGGCCCTTGTTCTATTCTAATTCTTACCCCTCTGGAAACAGCAAGATGCCTCCACGACGTGAGTCCGACTTCACCTTCCCACCGGAACTCACGCAACTCCTTCAGCAGCAGAATGCACTGATGCAACTATTGATCTAGAATCAGACCAACAACCAGAACAACAACCACCACCACCCACCCCAGGCTGACAATCTCACCCGTTTCCTGAGATTGAACCCTCCAACTTTCTCCAGCAGCACTGAGCCCATTGTAGCAGATGACTGGCTCCGTAAGATGGAGAGAGAACTCGTCACCGTTGGATGTACTGACGCTCAGAAGGTGCGCTTTGCCGCACATCAACTGGATGGACCAGCAGCTTCATGGTGGGAGAACTACACCACCACATATCCTATTGCTGATATAACTTGGGAGCAGTTCCAGCAAGCTTTCCGCACCACACACGTTTCAGCTGGAGCCATGAGTCTGAAGAAGCGCGAGTTTCGCAACTTGCGCCAGGGAAATCGCTCTGTGGCCCAATACATGGATGATTTCAGCACATTGGCACGTTATGCACCAGGAGACGTGGCCGATGATGCGGCCAAACAAGAGAAGTTTCTAGAAGGACTCAACGATGAGTTGAGCATGCAGCTGGTAGTGGCTACTTTCAACAACTACCAAGAGCTGGTGGACAAGGCCCTCATCTTGGAGGGTAAACAGCAGCAAATTGAGAATCGCAAGCGGAAGTACACTCAGGGGAAGTTTAACTCTGGAGCTCATCAGAAGCCCCGCTACTCCCCGTACTCAGGGAATACCGGATCAGGGACCGGTACGTTTGGAAGGCACACTCATGCCATGCACAACCATGGAGGCCACAACCATGGAGGAAATGGGAATGCCCGTCCCAACCATGGCAATTTCAAGACTGACAATGGGAATGGGAACAACAACCAGCATCGTCACGTCCCTACTCAGAAGGATTTGAGTCACATCACCTGTTTCAAGTGCCAGAAGACAGGGCACTATGCTACTGAGTATCCCCAGAGCAAGCAGGGAAATGGAAACGGCAACTCCGCAGCTAAGAAGCCAAACCCTTTTCCTCGTGCCCAGGTGAACCATCTCGACGTGGAAGAAGTCTATGATCAACCCGAGACTGTGGTTGGTAAGTTTTTATTGCATTCACGTCTAGTTATAGTACTTTTTGATTCCGGTGCAACTCATTCATTCATATCAAGGGTGGTTGTGGATAAATATGGTTTACCCACCAAAACCCTTAGTCAGCCCATTAAGGTCAGTTCCCCAGGAGGTATGATGATGGCAGGGATAGGATGCCATGCCCTGAAACTTCACATAGGAAACCATGTTTTTCCCATCGACCTCATCGTCTTAGAATCCCAGGGATTGGATGTAATCCTAGGCATGGATTGGATGACCAAGTATGAAGGAAATCTTGATTGCCCCAGCAAGTCTGTTTCACTCACCACCCCGGAAAACAAGAGGATTAAGTATGTATCCTGACGCACCCAGATGAGTGCTCGATTAAATTCCATCACAGGAGTTGTTCAGGAGGAAGTACCTGTGGTAAAAGACTTTTTGGATGTATTTCCGGAAGAATTACCAGGCATGCCACCATATAGGGAGATTGAGTTCCTAATAGAGCTACAACCAGGGACAACCCCAATTTCCAAGAGACCCTATCGTATGCCCGCAAATGATTTAGTGGAAATCAAGAAGCAGATTAAGGAGCTATTGGACCAGGGATATATTCGCCCAAGTTCTTCACCTTGGGGAGCCCCAATTCGTTTGGTGGAGAAAAAGGATAAAACCTTGAGAATGGTAGTCGATTATCGTGCCTTAAACGAGGTGACTATCAAGAACAAGTACCCTCTGCCGATGATAAATGACTTGTTTGATCAGGTAGTAGGCGCCAAAGTATTCTCCAAGATCGATCTTCGATCAGGGTATCACCAACTGAAGATTCGTGAACAGGATATACCCAAAACAGCTTTCACCACATGGTATGGCTTGTATGAGTATACTGTCATGTCCTTTGGTTTGACTAATGCTCCTGCCTACTTCATGAATTTGATGAACAAAGTGTTGATGGAATATTTGGACAAGTTTGTCGTGGTGTTCATCGATGACATTTTGATATTCTCCAAGAACGAGGAAGAACACAAGGAACATTTGCGTTTAGTTCTGGAGAAGCTGAGAGAGCATCAATTATATGCCAAGTACAGCAAATGTGAATTTTGGCTGACGGAAGTCGGATTCCTTGGACATGTTATTTCCAAAGATGGAATAGCCGTAGACCCCGCTAAGGTTGAAGCCGTCACTGAGTGGAAATCACCCACCTCAGTTAAGGAGATCCGCAGTTTTCTCGGACTAGCCGGATATTACCGGAGATTTATTGAGAATTTCTCAAATATTGCCAAGCCCATGACGGAGTTGTTGAAGAAAGAGTCCAAGTATGTTTGGACTGAGGAATGTGAAGCCAGTTTCCAGGAGTTGAAGAAACGTTTGGTCACAGCCCCAGTGTTGATTTTGCCCAATATTCGGAAGGACTTCCAGGTTTATTGTGATGCTTCATGTCAAGGACTTGGAGGAGTACTCATGCAAGATGGAAAGGTTGTAGCTTATGCATCCAGACAACTACGACCACATGAGTTGAATTATGCCACCCATGATTTGGAACTAGCAGCCGTAGTGCACGCACTCAAGACCTGGAGACATTTCCTTATCGGAAATAGTTGTGATGTTTACACCGACCATAAGAGCCTGAAATATATCTTCACGCAGAAGGAGTTGAACCTCAGACAGAGGAGATGGTTAGAGTTAATCAAGGACTATGACATGAGATTACACTACCATCCAGGTAAGGCTAATGTTGTAGATGATGCCTTGAGTCGGAAAACTTATGTGAACACACTCACAGCGGGAGGATTACCCCAAGAGTTAGCCGATGATCTTAGAGAGCTCAGGCTAGAGATGGTTCCAAGCGGATATGTTGCCACACTGGAGATCCAGTCCACCTTGACGAAAAGAATTCGAGAAGCCCAAAAATCAGACAACGAGATAGCTGAGATAAAGCAGAGAATGAAAGATGGAAAAGCTAAAGGTTTTCGTGAGGATGAACAAGGAACTCTGTGGTTTGAGAACCGCATCTATGTGCCCAATGACCCAGAGCTCAGGAAGTTGATACTTCAAGAAGCCCACGATTCCCCTTACTCAATACACCCAGGCAACACCAAGATGTACCTGGATTTGAAGGAAAGTTATTGGTGGACAGGTATGAAGAAGGATATTATAGAACATGTGGCAATATGTGATGTTTGTCAGCGAGTAAAGTTGGAACATCAGAAACCAGCAGGGTTACTCCAACCTTTGCCGATACCCGAGTGGAAATGGGAAAAGCTTGGTATGGACTTCATCACAGGACTACCCAGGACCCGTTCAGGTTATGATTCAATCTGGGTAGTGGTCGATCGCTTGACCAAGGTGGCTCATTACATTCCAGTGAAAACCACTTATACCAGCGCTAAGCTAGCCAAGATATATATGACCAGGATCGTATGTCTGCATGGAGTTCTAAGGAGTATCGTGTCAGATAGAGGAACACAATTTACCTCAAAGTTTTGGCATCAGTTACAAGAAACTTTGGGTACAAGGCTGGAGTTCAGTACAGCTTTCCATCCGCAGAGCAATGGACAGACTGAGAGAGTCAACCAGATTCCGGAAGACATGTTGAGAGCTTGTGCACTAGATTATGGATCTAGTTGGGATGACAATTTACCTTATGCAGAATTCTCGTACAACAACAGTTATCAGACCAGTCTGAAGATGGCCCCTTTCGAGGCCTTATACGGAAGGAGGTGCAGAACGCCACTGACGTGGGATGGTGTTGGAGACCGACAACTTTTTGGTCCCGACCTTATCCGAGATTCTGAAGAGAAAGTCAAGCTGATTCATGACAGACTCAAGATAGCTCAATCTCGATAGAAGAGTTATGCTGACAGCAAACGTAAAGAAGTGTTGTATGAAGTGGGAGACCGAGCGTATCTTCGTGTGTCCCCGCTTCGAGGAATCAAGAGATTTGGTGTTCAAGGAAAGTTAGCACCCAGATTCATAGGCCCCTACAAAATTCTTGAACGTAGAGGCGAAGTTGCATACAAGCTGGAATTGCCGGAAGGATTATCCGGAGTTCATGATGTTTTCCATGTTTCCCAGCTGAAGAAATGTCATGCTGAGATGGGTGATATCCCTTTGAGAGACACAGTGCCCCTAGAGGCCATACAACTTGACAATGATCTGACTTACGAGGAGAAACCTGTCAGAATCTCGAGACTGCCAATAGAGTTACCCGCAGCAAGATCATCAAGTTCTGTAAGGTTTTGTGGAGTCACCACACCGAGGAAGAAGCCACCTGGGAACGCGAAGAAGATCTTCGTAGAGACCACCCGCACCTATTTTCTAGCCAACCCGAATCTCGAGGGCGAGATTCATCTTAAGGTGGGTAGGTTTGTAACATCCCAAAATTCCATTTTGGAACGTTATGAAACATAGCTATGCATCTATCATCATCATTGCTTGAATACATGTATTGTTGAAATGTTCTTTCTAAATTTCTGAAAGCCCTTTCTACTTTCCCTAAGTTGCTTTCACCTATTTGAAATCTTGGTAAAATGTTCAAAATAAGAGGGGAGTAACATGACACTCCACACCAAGGTCATCTTGGTGATATATTTTAACAATAAAAAAACAGGGGTTATTTTGAAAATATTTGCAAAAAAGGATTTAAAAACAATTAGGCAATTTCTGAAAATATTTTTTTTTGAAAGTGATCAAATGACAGAATAAAAATGTTCATTAAATGTCATTTATTATTATGTAATTTTGATATATAATACTCCTATTGTTAAAAATGTTTTGAATGCTTTGAAAGACGTTTTACTACTCTGGTTAATAAAAGGAAACGGTAACAGATTTAGAATTAAACGGGCCGGCCCACAGGCTTTTACTCGCGTATTGATTAAAAGCCGGCCGACCGACGCGCATTCATCTCCCCCTCTCTCTCTAACACCGGGTCCCACCCGACCGACCGTTAGCCCCGCGCGGTCGCCTCCTTCCTCTCGCCCGACCTCGTCGCCGAAGTTACTCCCCCCGGATATCTCTCCTCTCTCCTCCCTCGCACCTCGAGCACTCTATAAATAGAGCCCCAACTCCCCGCATCCATTCCCCCCCGAACCCTCTCTCTCCCTTGCCGAGACGCTGCCAAATTCCTCGCCGGAGTTGCACCATCGCCGGAGCTCCCATCGCCCGTAGCCATCGCCTCGGTCATCCTCGCCCCTCTCCGACACCACCAATCGGCACCGGAGGACCTCCTCCGCCGTCTGAGCCCGTCTGCGCTTCGTTTCGACCACCAGAGCCACCTCCGACGGCGTCCTCGACCACCGGCCGCCGTCACCATCGCCGGAGTCCACCTCCCCCTCCGGTAAAATGTGTGGGCCCTCCCATCCCTCTGATATAGATCTGATGGCCAAGATTAGAACATTTTATTTCGCGAACCGGTATCCTCTTAGGATCGGTCAACCGCCCGTAACCACCCGCACGCACACTAGCCCAACCACTCACAGGTCGCCACGTCACCTCTGGCCGTCTCGTAGATATTTCACCCTTTTCTGATTTTGTTTAGAAAACAGAACCTGTTCTGATTTTGTTTTGTGAATAACTTTTAATCTATTTAATGTTTTGAGTTCATTCTTTTCGCAATAACTCACATTTTTCATGTAGTTTCACCCTGTACTTTTAAATTTCAAATTTGAACTATAAAATTTGAATTGAATCAAATTTGCTCAAAACATTCAAATCTGAATAACTAGAGTTTGAAAATAGATTTTGATATGAATCTCTTTGCTACTGTTTGGTATTAGTTAGGACTACCTTCATGCTTAGTTTCAGAATTTTTAGGATGATTTTTCTTAGTGTTTTATCTATAAACAGATTCTGCCTATTAGTTAGTATAGTTTAAATTAGCTTAGTTTTAGTTGGTTTAAATTAGATTTAGTTTTATTTGTTTAATAGGTTCTGTTAGTTAAAATTTAGGTGTTTTACTTATTTTAATAAAAATATAAATTTGCTTAGCTTGTTTCTTTATTAACATAGGAATCTCAACACATTTTCAAATAGGTTTAATTTGAACTAAAACAATTAGTTAGTAATAGTTTCTTTCAACAAAGTTTTATATAATTTAATTTTGTTTTCTAAGACAAGTTTATTTGTAAATTCTTCCCTGTTAAGAACATGTTTTGTTAATAAATAATAAGTTTTGGTTTCCTCTTTTGTTAGTAAAACTATAGTTGTTTCATATAGTGTTTATCAAAAGTTTCAAAAACTTTACTAAAAGTTTGCCCAACAAACTTAATTTGGTTTTATTCTGTTTATTAATAAAATATTTTAATGTTTCCTTGCTGTCAACTATTGTTTTGGTTAATACCAATAGTTTCATTATGTTAGTAGTGTTTTATCAATCATCTTTTAGAAAACAAAACTTTGTGTGTTTTCTTTCTTGTGATTTGTGCATTGTTTTGTCTTGATTGTTTATTAGTTCTTGGTTGATGGTTGTGAGTTACAATATTTTGTTGTATGCTTATTTGAGTGCTCTTGTTTGTTTCGTTAGATTATCCGGAGTGCGAAGCTTGTTACTTAGAGTCACTCACGTACGAAGATCATCAATCAGGCAAGTCACTTTGATCATGTTTACCCATGTATTATATGCATTAGTTCTACCATCTTCCCCAGTTGCATGCAAGATAGGTTAGTTGGAAACTTGGTTACTTTGTAGTAGTATCATGTGGTAGGTACCCCCTCAACCCCTTTGACAACATTGGCCCCGGGAAACGTTGTTTTACTTTTGCTATGCTATTAGTAGACGGGGTTGGTTATGTGATTCATGTGAGTTGAGAGAGTTAATAATTTCAAGACCTACATAACGATCAAGACTTCAAGACTCCGAGTTTTCAACATACCTCTGGGTGGATGATGGTTGAACGGCACCCTGGAGAAACCAGTGGAATTGCCTAGGTGATGCTGGAGATGGCCAGTATTCACGTGGAAAGATCCACCCAGGCACAAAGAGATGGATGGGTGCTTCAAGACCCAAGGCTTACCTGCACAGCCACAAGTCATTATGGGCTCTGGCTCGGTTGGATATCGTGGTGACCCTGGACAGGCGGTGCTACGAGATGTAGAAGAACGGTAGGAAAGGATGGGCACCGACAGAGTCGCAGGGAAACCCTTTGGAAGACGATGTGTTGGTCATCCGTTTCTCAAACACCCTGAAGTGCGAGAAATCAAACGGAGTCGACCAAATCTTGTGGGGAACGTGTGCAAAACTCTGCAGAGTACTCAAACCTAATCGATTAGCCATGTCCACGGTCATGGACGACTTGAGCCAAAGGAACTGAAACATTCGGAACTCTCAACACAATTAATATGATGATGTGGGTATTAACAATTTGGGTATGAGAATTGGTTGGTGGAACCATCTCATTAATCAACCAACTTAGTAATATTTTTGCTTAGTCCTCTCTTGATGTAGGAAAAATTGGCTTTACGTAAAAACTTACCACCCCACCTGCCATATAAGCATGTAGACTAGATGATTATCTTTTCACCCCTCTTTTGTGACTTTGCCGGCATATTCCATATGCTGACCTACACGGCTGCAACGTATCATGTTGCAGAGTACTTTTCCGACCAGGAGTGAGGACACGTTCTACGCTCGGTGAGATGCCCTTGGAGTCAGATGGACTCATCTACCTTCGACGCTTCCGCAAGATTTAGATATTCTCATGAGTTGGCTTTCAGCCACTTTATTGTAATTTTTATTGTAATAAAGGACTCGATATGAGATTTCGATTAATATAATGCTGTGTGATTTCCCTTTGATATATACATTGATGTACCGTGTGTGTACCAGCATGATCTTGGGATGGTACGGAAACACCGGAGATTCAACCTTTTAGGTCGGGTCGCTACAGGCCGCCCCTGTCTCCACAACAGCGCCGCCGTCAGAGATCACTTTGGTGGCACACTGGCGCCCGTGACCACCCCTGCGATGGACGGTTCCGCTCAACCACCCTCGCCCGCTAGCTGCCCCCATCAACAGGCCGAGCTCATCCGCGAGCTCGTCAGATAGCGCCAATGAGGGCCACATCACCTGCATCCACAGTGGCGACTCGCTGTCGCCCTTATCCCTAGCCGCCGCGGGAACCACCTTTGGAAGCCTATAAAAGGAGCCCCCGACCACGCCTAAGATCATTAGTATCCCCATTCCAGTGGTAGGAAGCCCCCCATTTCAGCAAATTAACCTGAGGCCATCATCTTCCCCACCTCCGGTAGCTTCGGCCATCGCTGCACTCCGGTCAAGCCCGTCGTGACTAGGGGCTCTATAGTCCTAGCACCATCGCTATTGGTCTTCCCTCAACCTCTCGAAGATGCCCCACCTCTCAGAACCGGCCCGGAGCCACCATGGGGGAAGATCCCTTCTGCCCCCAACGCCGCCGTTCGCCGGAGAGGATGCCGTCGATGGCCTCGTCCACCCTCGCGCTCCTGTCGACCACCGGGAGAACCGCAAGGATCCCGTGGACCCGTTATGCTGCCTAGGACCCCGCGAGGGGGTGTCTTTCATCGGTGACGGTCGCCAGAAACCTCTCCTATCCTCCGTTGGAGGAGGGAGACGACCGGTTTGACCGCAGTCAAACCTATCTGAGGGGCCCCGCTCGTCAGCGACAGAAATGAGCCGGAGCAGTCTTAAGAGAAAGCGTAAACCCCGAAGTACATCTTCTTTTCCCGAAAGCGTATTTCGGCCGCATCGTTTTCGTTTAAATGTTTTATTAAAAACATAACTTGGACTATTCTTTGACTGGCTATAACTTTTAAAATATAACTCCAATGGACCTGATTCTTTTTCTGTTGTTTCCCAAATTCCATCTAGTTTATTTTCATGTTTATTTGAAAATTTCAAAACAACTTTTTGTGCTGTTTTTGAATTGTGTGTTAATTAGAATATTTTCAAATAGGAATTTGGAGTGAAGATAAAGTTGTGGAGTGCACCTCTAATACATACACATTGAAGGCAAGCATTCTGAACCCTGGTATAATACTTGTTGTGTGTTGCTTGATGTGACTACAACATCGGGTTGACCTGAAGTATGCATTTATTTCTATGCGATAGTGTGATCATGTTTACAAATGCACGATGAAAATTCCTTGCTGTTAAAATTGATATGCTTGGGAAAGTATTCACCCTCGTATGCCGTTCATGCCTACCGGAAGGAAACGAGAGAAGTCTCTGTCTCGGGTAGACACGAGCTTGGTGCTGGCATCTCATTGGAGGGAGAATGGTCAGTAGGGCATGAAGGGGTATGATGAGTGGTGATTCTATCTAATGTCCTTAAATATGTTTGTTGTGCTAACCATGCAAAGAGTACACAACCTCCTGAGTCTTGTCCCCGTTCTCCTTCTTTCCGTGCTGCCACATATTTTCTACAAACAATGCGGTTTAGTAAGTTGCAAACCTCTTTCCATATACACACCAAATAGAGGGGCCATGATGAGGGTCCCATGGCCATGGATTAATGCCCGTCATCTGGTTAGGGGGCATGGGTGTTTCCGGTTGGAACCGAGAGAGGGGCACCCCTTCGAGCGTGCAATATAAATTTGATCCCATGCTATTCGAGGTGGTGGCCTCCTCGTATTAAAGTATTTCTTGAACGTTGCCTAGGGTGATACCTAGCATCCGGATGACAAATGGGTGTGTACTGGTTAGGTGTGTTTTCTTCTAAAATACCGTAGACGGAACTAGTCCTTTGTGACTACTGAAATCCGTCGGCTGTGGGTAAAGAGTACAACTTCTGTAGAGTTAATATCTATTCGAATAGCCGTGTCCACGGTTAAGGACTACAGTCTGGGATGGGTCAAGCGTCGGTCTTCGGAGGAAAACTTCTAAACCAAAATATTGACCATGATGAGTGATGAATGATGGTTATGATTATTATTATTATGGACTAACCATTTATATTATTTGAATTATTGAGTATCCCTGGGAAGGTTCTACCTCCTAGATATTCATTATTTATTATAAGCCCTTATGTGGCGTCGCTCAAACACCCGACTGTGGCCTGCTGAATATTTATTTTTTCCTTATAAGCCCTTTATGTGGCGTCGCTCAGACACCCGACTATGGCATGTTGGATATTTTTTCTTTATAAGCCCTTTAGGTGGCGTCGCTCAGACGCCCGATTGTGGCATGCTGATCATTTATTTTTCCTTATAAGCCCTTTATGTGGTGTCTCTCAGATGCCCGACTGAGGCATGCTTTATATCATTATCCTTTTGAGGCGTCGCTTCAAACACCCGATCGGTCTATTTTCTTTATATCCTCTGATTACTTATTCATGTTTAATATGAATGACCTGCTTGCGTGCAACATGAAGTTTTATTTAGTGGCTAGTTAAGTAACCATGGATTAATTCAGTGCATGAATACCACTGCTATGTTATACCTGTTTTTCATGATGTTTGCGAGTACATTCAAAGTACTCACTAGCTTGTCCCTGGCTATTGTCTTGGCCAGATTATGCTTGTGGAGAGGAGCATTATGACGACAACCCCGGAAATCGAAGATTGCAGCCACGCGAAGATAGGAGTTAACTAGGTCAGATGTTCCTGTGGGAAATGGAGTCCCATAGTTGCTGATGACCCCGAACCGCTTCCGCCACCAACCACTAGAAACCTTTGTTGTACCCATAGACCATGATGGTCTTGTACTTCAGCTTTTGTATTCTTGCTTGGAATTTCTGTATCAAGATGGTGTCTCATCAGCTAACAATACTCCTGGGGCTGATGGGCACAAGGGCCATTTACTGGGAAATTAATTTCCTCGAAAACTGGTCCTGACAACACCTAACCAATCTAGGAGGCACGACCCTCCAAAAGGTAATAGGCTCGATAATGTGATGAACTCCTTGCTCTTGTGCTTCAAGATGATAGACTCCTCAACACACAATCACTCTCTCATAGAGATGGCTTGGTAGAAGAGATGAGATTGGTGGAAAGAAACTTGGGGATACTAGAAATCAAGATCGATATGGTTGGAGTGGAATATTTTGACCTCAAAACAAGGATAGGTGGTTCTCTCTCAGAAAAGTCAAAGGATAGGTATGGAATGGTTCCGAGTGCTTATTTTTCGAGTAGGTGGTGGTGGAGGCGTATATATAGGCATCTCTAGAAATCCAACCGTTGTACACAATAAGTCACACTCAGTGGAACCGATGTGTGAATCTCGGTTGTGCCAAAGTGACCTAAAGTTAGCAAGTTTTGAATCTCGGTGAGACCGATATAGGAATCTTGGTTGCACCGATAATGTGACCAACGGTTAGAATGTCCAATCTCGGTGACACCGATCCAACAATCTCGGAGGGACCAAAACTGTGAACTTGCATAACAGAAAGTTGGTAGCCTAACTCGATGGCACCGGGAGCAGTATCGGTTGTACTGAAGATCTAGGGTTTGGCTGAGTCTGTCTAGAGTTTGGAATCGGTGGCACCGGAATGGAAATGTTGGTTGCACCGATTTTGAGTATTTGGCTTTGGACAGACTTTGGTGGGAGAGTTTATGGGGGTCTTTGGTGACCATTACTTGTGCACGCATGAGCATTTTGTTCACCAACAAAACCTTACCCCCTTTTAATAGTATTGGCTTTCCTATGGACTCAAAGTGATTTCTCACAAATGTAAAATGTAGAGTCCTCTTGCTTGAAGCTTTGCCAACCTATTTCCTTGCATCTTGGGGTATTACACAATCTCTTTTCCTATCCTATCATTGAATATTTGCTGAAATATAGTTGGTGGAAACATTAGTTCAATGAATTATATGTTGTTATTAATTACCAAAACCACCAAGCGAGCAAATATGCTTTCATCATGCCCATCACCGGGACCACCCCGGAAGAGATGGCTTTCAAGGCTACGTGCCAAGCTACCTTGGATGAGCGCGAGTGGCTCGAGTGACTTCTCGGTCACTCGACGACCGCGTGACAAGGTAGCAGCCAAGCTCTAGCCGCAATTGCCGTCGACTGTTCCCGGACGATCGGTAGTACAACATCCTAGTGATGCGTACTCCGATCTTAAACCTTGCCGCGACAACTCGGATCACTGAATCTATTCAGCTGTCTGACTCGACCGCAGGTGAGGGCATTTGCCAGATCCAGACTATGCTGAAGACCGTCTTGCAATAGAACTCCCCATTATCCCAATCATATCAACGCATACACGAAAAATCCGATCGGGCGGATACGGTCCAGTCAGCTGATAATCCCCAAGTGCAAGTAATCATCATAGAAATTTCCAAAGGTGGAAGTGATAATTATGGAGTGTCGAACCCACAAGGAGCTAAAGGTAAGATCAATATTCTCTCAAGTCCAATCTGCCACTGATACGACTCTAAGTACACCGAACGTTTACTTCCATCTAGAAACGAGAAACAAAACTACGTTGTGGGTATGAAGAGGATAGCTTTGCATGATAACGGAGAACTAAAATATAAAAATAGGTGCAATTATCATAAAGTTAGAATATATTACAATATATTACAAATAGCGAGTGTGGAATAATGATGGGTCGGTGAGCGGAATTGTCCTAGGCAATTGTTAACAAGATTGATAATCAGTATTGCAATTTTATATGAGGGAGAGTCATAAGCTAACATACTTTCTGTACTTGGATCATATGCACTTATCATTGGAACTCTGATACGTCTCCAATGTAACTATAATTTTTGATTGTTCCATGCTATTATATTCACTGTATTGGATGTTTTATATGCATTAATATGCTATTTTATATTATTTTTGGGACTAACCTATTAACCTAGAGCCTAGTATCAGTTTCTGTCTTTTCCTTGTTTTAGAGTATTGTAGATAAGGAATATTAAACGGAGTCCAAACGGAATAAAATCTTTGCGATGATTTTTCTTGGACCAGAAGACATCTACCAGACTTGGAGAGGAAGGTAGGAGACCTGTCAGGAGGTCACAAGCCACCCTGGCACGGCGAGGGGGGCCTGACTTGTGGCCCCCCCAGCAGGTCCTCTAACCCTAATATTCAGCCTATAAATTCCCATGTATTCCCCTAATACCAAAAAGAGCCACGATAATACTTTTCCACCGCCGGAAGCCTCCGTTCCCGAGTGATCCAATGTTGGAGCCTTTTCCGGTAATTTGCCGGAGGGGGATTCAATCACGGAGGGCATCTACATCAACTCCATTGCCCCTATGTTGTGGTTTTGTCACGACAGATGTCCGAGGACTTAGGTTCGAGGCCATCGCTAAGGTGATGGACTCAACGGGGTTGATTGGGACGAAGGACATGGGTTTACCCAGGTTCGGCCCCTCGAGAAGAGGTAAAAGCCTACGTCCTGCTTGTGTTGAATTGATTGGAGTATCGATTACAAGGGAGCAGATTCGCTTGACCTAGCTCTTGATTAGTTGGTCTCTCTCTAAGTCGCCCTGGGTCTTGCCTTTATATAGGATGTCTAGACCATAGGTTACACAAGTCTCATAACGACTCTTACAACGTGTTCGAATCTATCTCTATGTCATCTTGCCTTCCTGGGAAAGCCGTCTACGGGCGGCTTAAACCGCCCGGGTCTTCATGCCTTCTCTTATCTTGGCTTTGCCTTGGCCCATCTTGGTGAGCCACCATATATCTGGGCTTGTGTCTCCAGGCCCATACTTGGTCTGGCCTATGAGCCGCCAAGTGTGACCCGGCCCCACCTGGGCGGGTCTCACCACGGGGTTATATCCCCAAGCTTAGGCCCCAGGTTGATTTGAGCATGGTCATCTCAATCTTCCGTCCCCTTGGTGGCGAGTCTCACTCATTATCACCTGAAAGTAAAATAAAATGACCTGCCGTGATGTCATACCGGATATATCAAAAAGATTCCCTGACGACCACAACAGATCTTTTCATTATTAAACTGATGGCCCAAAAATAAGGCGCCCGTCTCGGTCAGTCGATTTCTGTTACCTTGATTCTCGTGCCCGTTTCCACTTTCCTGCCTCTTAAATAGGGCCGGGAAGGGACGTGTTCATTTTCCTCCACCACCTACGCCTCTTCTTCTTCCTCTCGACGCCGTCGCTCCAGAGCTTCCTTGCTCCGGTGAAGCTTCAATGCCGTCGTCGCCCTAGACCGCCGCATCGACCTGAACGGACCAAAACATCACCCGTGCCCGTCACATCTCCTCCAGTATGTCCATCTCCATCCCCTAGATCTGTAGCTTAGGGTAATAAGTTCATGGAGTTCTTTAGTCCGATCGAACGCGAGTTCTTCATAATGCCAGTCGAGATATAGATCCGTGAACCTGGTAATGATCCTCTTCTCATTGCAATAAATCGTAAAAAATCACCAATGGCCTAACACAGATCCTTAGCTGCCTCCTTTTACTATCTTCGAACATTGCTAGTTCCTCTGTTCGTCGTTTAGGTTTAGAATAAACTTGCTTTTTGTCTGTTTGTAGATCCATAACCATGTAGATAATCTGTGAAACCTGTTATTCACACTTAACAATATTTTCTTTGTTCCTTTGCAAACTTAACTCGCCAGCGAAGTTCCAGCTCTTGCTTTAAGCCGCCCCGGCGACTTAGCTTTATAAACTGTAGATTTCCTTAGCCGCCCGTAGCTGTCTATCACCTTCTAACTCGCTGCATGTTATTGCCTTGCACAGATTTAAGTTGCCACCATGCTTCGTGCGTCCAATTCTTGTAACTGGGTTAGCTCTGCTGTCACCGAAGAGTTTCTGAAGGATTTTGTAGATGCAGGGACCTGACCAACCAAACATGTCATCCATTGGCGGGTTCTAGGCGATGAAAAGAAACCTATTCCTCTGGAGAGAGAAGTAGTCATATTCGTAGATCACCTCGTGCGCGGTTTCAGCCTGCCCGACTCAAAGTTCTGCCGAGATGTCCGTCACTTCTTTAAGCTATGCCCTCAAGACATTGCCCCAAACATCGTCTCAAACATGTGCAACTTCCAGACCCTCTTTGAACTTTACTTACAACAAGAGCCGTCTGTTGGGCTCTTTCATGAGTTCTTTTATGCAAACCGCCAAACGGAGTTGAAAGCTGGCCCAAGCCTAGAGCTTGGCAGAATCTCAATTCAAAGCAGACGGGATGTGAAATTTCCGACTGCTCGGATGCGAAGTCATCCCGAAGACTGGAATAAGACATGGTTCTATTGCCAAGACACCTCTCCAGAGGGAGAGCATCCTTTGCCGGGTTACCGTCCAAGCCGGCTCAAGACAACGACTGAGCTCCCTGACCGGCTGTCAGCCTCTGAGCGGGCGAAGTATGCCCCGGCTCACACAAAGATTAAAGCCCTTATGGCCAATGGTCTAACGGGGATTGATTTGACCCGCTGCTGGATTTATTGGAGAGTCATGCCCCTGAGCCAGCGAAGCCGTCTCATGTGCGAGTATACGGGTGAATCTGATGACCCCTCTGCTTTAACCCTACAACGTTATCACAAGATAACATCGTGGCTGCCATCAAGAGCCTTGTTCATGAGTCTTCAGAATCTTGCCGCGCCACCGGGTTAGCACATTTCTGTGCCACAAACCCGGCCACAGACATAAGGGCGACTCTCGATCTCCTTCCTTTCGCGTTAGCTATCCATATATACTTTGCAATCTTTTGACCTCTATTGGTTACACTTTCAGGCCAATTCCAGCTTATGGAAATAGAAGTACGTTCCTCCTCCGAAGAAGTCAAAGGAGAAGTCTGACAGCCGAAATAAGAAAACCGCACCTCAAGAACAACCGGATTCTAAAGACTTAGAGGTAGAACTGACTCTCTTGGTCGTCTCTTTATGCACCTTATTGACAATAATAATTCACAAGACGAAACGGAGACAAGCCACACCAACGTTCCTGAGGTAACTTATGTTTCATCCGACTCAGAACATCTTGCACCACAGAAGATACGACAGGTCATCCGAAAGGTCCCACTTTCTCATCCTCTTGCTTACTTAGACCCCCACATTCTTTTGAAAGAGCAACAACAACTCTCCCGATGCCAGACCCGGAGCACCAGCTCTAACAACCTCATGGGCGGGTTATCTCAATCTCCGGCTCAACAGAAACGGCCGGCTGAGGTATCTACCCAACTTGGTTTTGTTTTATCAACCTTGCCTTTATAATTCGACTTTGTCTTATATTGTCTTAACTGTTTTCCAGGAATCACCTCCTTCATCTAGCGACTCTACAACAACTACTCTGCCGCCTCTGAAGATCAACTCAGAGTACGTGCCTTTCATGCTGATGTTCGGACTTTTGTTATCTGCAAAGCTTAGACCATGACCTTCTGTGTTCTGCGGGGCTCAAGCAAAACGAAGGAAGACCAGCGGGTCTACCCCTACTCCAAAGGCTCAAGAGCCAGAGCCTGCCAAGCCGGATTCTCCTATACCGCACGCTGATCCCTCTACGGCCTCCAAGGAAACACTTGAAGAAGCTTGTCACTCTGCCGAGCCGGTGGCCCATGACATGATTCCTGTGATTCCTCCGAGGACCAATTCTATGCTGCCGATCCCTTCGACGACTGTTGAAGATACGGTTACTCCGGACATCACCATTACTGGCTCCGGTTTCCATACTCCTCAAGCTCATGTGTTGTCCAAACATACTGAGAAGCCTAAAGCCTCCGAGAAGCTAGAATTTGAACTCCCTGCACTAGAGAAGTTAACCACTGATGAGCTGCACGATGGTTACGTGAACCACCTCTCCACCAGCCGAAACATGGAGCTCAAGCTTGTCAGCTTGATGAAGAAAAAATATGCGGTACTATTTCTCTCCTTTCCTTATACCCGTACATAGCCCCCCAAGATCCGGGTTAATATGTGTTAATGGTAAACCGGGTCTGTGAGTATTGTTATAAGCATAAAGACCTAGCTTGTAACTTTAGTGCCAAAGTAGCTATTCAAAGGCCATCTATAACCCCCCCAAGGATCCAGAGCTTTGTTGTAAATATATCAAGAAGCCACATCTAGACCCGAAGTGCTGGTTTGACTTGATGAAGTTGAGCCAGAACTTCATGGTAGATAAATTGAAGAACCATCTGTAGTCCCCAAGGGCTGGCTTAACTTCGATGAAGATGAGCCGAAACTTCATGGTAGCTTTGGAGAACAAATAGACATTAGCCCCCAAGTGTCAACCATATTGCGTGCAATATGCTTGAAACTTGCATCATATTGTGCTAATCTTCAGCAGCTGGTAACATACCATCCTGGCGACTTAACCCTCATTGTGCTTTTGTATGTCACAGGAAGCTTTAGACGAGGCCGTGTCTGAACTGACCAGCTTAAGAAGCAATATAGCAACTCAACAAGCTTCCCAAAGCAAAGCAGATGAGAAGTGCCGGCTTATCGCCAAGGAACTTACAAAAATTAAGGTTGACTTTGCCGCCTTCAAGACGTCTGTTGAGACAGAACGAACCACCCTGGCTCAAGGAGTAGACGATGCTGACCAGCGGCTCGTGGTTGTGTCTGATGAGCTAAAGGCTTTGAAGTGCCACATTGTGAAGATGTCTGCCGCCATCTTTGGTAAGTACTTAAATGCTCAGCCAATACTCTTGTGTGAATACTTACACTGATGACTTATAACCGAAAATCCATCTTATGCAGGTCCAAGGAGCTGTCAACTTGCTACCGATAGCTTGCTGCAATTGAAAGCCACTATACCTTAACAGAGCAACTGTATTGCGGAGCTCTCTGCACAATCAAGTCGGTGCTGTATAAAGATAATATTCCCTCAACTATGAAGGGAGTCATAGAGCTGCTATCCACCCTACCTAACCAAATCCAGGAGCTCAAAAAATCAGCTCAAGAAAAGGGGCTATCGCAGCCATAAGCCGGGCTTTGGCTTTCGCCGCAGAGCTGACTCCCGAGGACATGATTGATGGGTTTTCATCAAAGAAGGATGAAAACTCAGAGTTCACAGAGACTAACTACGCTCGTTGCGTGAAGTCTTCTAGAGTCCTCGCATTAGTGTTAGCAGAAGAAGTGGACTTGTCAACATACCAAGCGGCTTACAATGCCAAGCAAAAGAGAGTACACGGGCTAACCTTTGAAGCCAAGGACTTAACGCCTGCACGCCGTAAGCACCTCTTCGCTCCTGATCTTGACCCGTCCCCCCTCTTTGAAGAGGCAATTTTTGCGGCTTTAACCAACTGCAACTAGGACATGGATAATCTCCAAATCATGGAGGTCGAAGACCCACTGCAGGATAACCCGCCATCCAACTGACAACCTTGGTAACACCATGCATAATACGGCCTTGTGACCCGCCATAGAGCGGTGTAAAATACTTTGAGTCATCAGTTTTGAGCTCCACGGAGAGTATTGTAATAGGCCTGTAGTAAACTTTGCTTTGCTTGAATTGTGCCATCGTGCACATATGAAATCGTCCGGCTTAATGTATTATATTTGCCTTGCGCCTTCAACTCATACCAGATGTTGTGGCGGGTCATGGTAATTAACCAACCTAGGAGAATAGAATAATCTTGGCATTGTTAGGAGGGCTGCTTAGAATAGTGCAACCCAAAGATGTTGTATCTTTCCTGACTTGTTTTTTTAACTCATTAGCCAGTCTTTTGGGTTGACTCGCCACTTAAAACTCCTTCATGGTGTAGGTTCTCTATCGAGATTGGCCGTCAATTTCTTCGAGCGGCTTAGGGTCTCTAAGAGATATTAACTGAAAGGAAGTGTGACGTCCGAGAAGAGACTCAGCAGGGTGTGAGTACCCTGATAGCCCATAAACTGCCTCTCACGTGACATAAATCCATTGTCTTAACCTTAAACAGTGCAGGGTGTTTAAAAGATTAACTGTCTAAGAGTACAAACGAGCCACATAGCGGAGAGTCGGTGGTAGATGGGAGAGTTTGTCCTTGCTTTCCGTAAGCCGGCCCTCACATGACAGGAGCCGCCATTTGAACCTTGAACCAGTATAGGGTCTCTATCAAGATTGGTCGTCAATTTATTTGAGCCGGCTCAGGGTCTCCAAGCGATTTTAACTGGTAAGAGTTTCGATGGGTCACCTAGCGGAGCAGCATCAGCTTACAGGCAGGTTTAACCCTGTTTGGCTTAAGAGCCGATCAAGAGGGTATGTAAGCTAAACCCGGTGGGTTGGAAGCCCCCAAATGACCTTTGTTGACGGAGTCAATTGTTTGGCTTAAGAGCCGACCGATAGGGTGTGATAAGCTAAACCCGGTGGGTTGGAAGCCCCCTGGAGGATCATGTTGACGGAGTCAACTATTTGGCTTAAGAGCCGATCAATAGGGTCTGATAAGCTAAACCCAGTGGGTTGGAAGCCCCCTGATTGACCTTTTTGCATAGATCGAGATATGCGAAATGGCAGAGGCCCCGGCTTGTAGGGATACAAACTTATTTATTTATATATATATGCATGATATGTACAATGATGGTGTGCCATGTCAAGTCTTGACAACCTAAGTATAGTAAGGCTGCAGATGCGCTATGTTCCACGGCCGGAGGGTCTCCGACCCAGAATTGCTTGAGTTGTCTCAGATATCAACGAGATAATGCGACCCATTGTTGAGATTTCTGCTGACCATGAAAGGCCCTTCCCATGGAGGTGAAAACTTGTGTGCGTCTTTCTGATCTTGAATCAACCGCAATACTAACTCGCCTTCTTGAAACGTCCGGGTCTTGACTCTGCGGCTATGATAACGACGCTGGTCTTGCTGATAAATCGCCGATCGAGCCGCCGCTGAATCATGTTCTTCCTCCAAGGCATCCAACGCGTCTTGACGTGCCGTTTCATTGTCTGCCTCAATGAAAGCCACCACTCGTGGCATGTCATGATGGATATCACTTGGTAACATGGCTTATGCACCGTAAACCTGGAAGAAAGGTGTATAACCCGTTGATCTGTTGGGAGTGGTTCTGATGCTCCATAAAACGGACGGCAACTCCTCCACCCAACAACCCGACGTTTGCTGCAGAGGAACCATAAGCCGGGGCTTGATGCCTCTCTAGATTTCTTGGTTAGCGCGCTCTACCTGACCATTTGACTATGGATGAGCAACCGCAGAAACATCAAGTCGGATGTGCTCACTATCACAGAACGCTCGCATAGCCCCCTTGGATAGGTTCGTACCATTATCCGTAATGATACTGTGAGGGTAACCAAAATGGTAGATCAGCTTTGTAATAAACTGAACCGTCATAGCCGCATCACACTTGCTCACCCGCTCAGCTTCTACCCACTTGGTAAACTTGTCAACCGCCACCAAGAGGTGGGTCCTCTGGTCTTTGTGTCTCTTGAAAGGCGCGACCATATCAAGCCCCCAGACTGCAAACAGCCAAGTAATTGCAATCATGCGCAACTCTTGAGCCGGGACATGAGCACGCCGGCCAAACTTTTGACATCCATCGCACTTGCGGACCAAGTCTTCCGCATCTTTATGAGCTGTCATCCAGAAGAAGTCTTGTCGAAATGCCTTGGCCACTAGAGATTTTGATCCGACTCATTCTCCTGCTACATGTAGTGACCCAAATCCACGATCGTCATAGGCTGCTTGCACGTTCCTTGAAAGTTTTTGATGAACCTCGCCTTTAGCTCAGCCCATGAATTCATAGTATTAGGTGGTAAACCCTTCAACCACGTGCGAGCCGGCCCTTCCAGCATAATGATAAAGTACTTGGCGCACATTGCATCTTTGACATCCAACATCTCCATGGCCAGCTCGTAGCTTTCAATCTAAGCCTCTAGGGGCAGCTCTGTAGTGTAATTTGGGACCTTGCGAGGGCCTTTGAAATCCTTCGGCAGAAGCTCGTTCCGCAGGTACGACACCTATCATGGGACTCCCATGGACCTAGTGGTTACTCCCGCTCCAACTGAGACGGAAGGCGCATGCTCTTGATGAGGCGCCGCTGCCAGAGCCACCGCCTCTTGCTGTGCTCTCGCCCGGTCCACAATCGCCTAAGCATCCAAAGTCGCCTGGTCATCTCGTGGAGGGCTCCAGTGTCGATCACTGCTAGAAACCGCCAGTGACTCATAGCTCTGGCTAAAGCTACGACTGGGGATGGGGGTTGAATGAACGTGACTCCGACTGTAGGTATACTTCTCTTGCTAGGCCATCGCCGTTTGTAGGTATCCAATAGCGTTCCGCACTTGTTCTACAAAAGGCGCCTCATCAGGAATAGGGATTGTTCCAAGCTGGGTTGCTGCCGCCACCATGTTCTCTGTCGGGTTTGAATAGTGACTTGCTGGTGTTGTTAAAGCCATTGGTGAGGTCTGGTTCCATTGGGGCGGGTCAAGCTGTTGCCGCGTCGCCGACCGACTTCCATGTTCATCTGCTGTCCGCCCCATTCCCAGCATGTTAAAAAGGTTTCTAGACTCATACTGTTCTGGTAGGCAGGACTGATGCCTCATCCGTTGTACTACGGCTGCCGATTGCTGCCGCAGTTCAAGGCGGAAAGCCTCCGCCTTAAGACACTCTGCTTCCACATCCATCTGTGCCTTTAGCACGCCGACTCTCTTCCAGACCTGTGCCATCTGGACCTTCAGCCTTGTGATCTCCAGATTCCGGGCGGCTTGATTCTGAGACGTGACTTCAGTCGCCATCAGAGCTGTGAGCTCATTCATCAGATTCAAAAGAACCTGAGCCGGCGGCGGGTCAGCCCCTGTGTCCGCCACCCCGACGGCTGTACTGCTCGTACCTAGCACTGACCCCGCCATGAACACGACTACATGAGTCGGCAGCCCATGATCGTCCGGCTCAGAACGGTCCGACTCGGGGTAAAGCTCGTCATAGCCCCCGAGCCTACCATCGTGAAGCTTGTAGATTGATTCCGCCTCTCCACTCAAAGATCCATCCTCCAAACAGACGAGAGTCTCCTGCGACACAGAAGCCTCAAGATCCATACCTTGAGTAAAGCCAACAAAGACATGCTTCCTTCCCGGGTTAGCACTGGCGGGTCGCACGTGTTGGGCGGGCTGCGCGTGCCGAGCCGTCTCAATGATGTAGCTTATTTAACCCTAAATACCGGCTTTCAAGCCAAAAAATGTTGGCAAGCCAACATAGCTGTCGAAGGGGGCTTCCCACCTCTGGGTGTAGCTAATCTAAGCCTAACAACCGGCTCTTATGCCAAAAAAGTTGACAAGTCAACTTGGTTGTCGAAGGGGGCTTGCCACCTTCGGGTGTAGCTTATCTAACCCTAACAACTGGCTTTCAAGCCAAAAAATGTTGGCAAGCCAACATAGCTGTCGACGGGGGCTTCCCACCTCCAGGTGTAGCTTATCTAACCCTAACAGCCGGCTCTTATGCCAAAAAAGTTGACAAGTCAACTTGGTTGTCGAAGGGGGCTTCCCACCTCCGGGTGTAGCTTATCTAACCCTAACAACCAGCTTTCAAGCCAAAAAATGTTGGCAAGCCAACATAGCTGTTGAAGGGGGCTTCCCACCTCCGGTTGTAGCTTATCTAACCCTAATAGCCAGCTCTTATGCCAAAAAAGTTGACAAGTCAACTTGGTTGTCGAAGGGGGCTTCCCACCTCCGGGTGTAGCTTATCTAACCCTAACAACCGGCTCTAAAGCCAGAAATGTTGACAAGTCAACATTGCATCATACATTGTATCATATTCACATGTCATGCCAGCTTATCAAGCCGGGTCAGAGCAAGATTTTGAAAGAAGGAACAATGTTATAACATCTCCAGGTTGTGCTTTTTCAAGCCTTCCTTACAACAATACAAAATATATTCTGTCTTGTTTATTTTTGCACGTCTTGTCTCTTAAGATGAGTTGCTATTAAGTATGATGAAAAACTTCGGCAAGAGCAAATGGATCTTTAATAGCCAACATGGCTGGATCTTCATGGTTTATCATAACCAGTACTAAATGATTGGGGTTTTCAAGCTAGCTCAGAGAATTTAATATTTTTCAAGAGTCGCGCTGTCAGATATAATGCCATGTCATCTAATTGGCCGGTTCTTGGATTTCTTCAATTGTGCTCTCTAGTAATCTACAACACTCATGGATTTCTCCAATATATATTTGTCGGGTTGCACCGCAACCACGAGCAGGGATTTCATATCAAAGACAAAGGAATTATTCCAGGATATTTATTCTGGGTTATATTACAACCACAATCAAGGATTCATTCAACAAGTTGTGGAGACTCATATTATTCTTAATAGTCCCAAGTCGCCGCAGGCAGACAACCCGACACTTGGGGGCTACATCATCCAAAATACAATTTATAGCAACTATGCAAGTCCCATGTCGCTGCAAGCATGTACCACGACACTTGGCGGCTAATGCAAGCCGGTTTTCAAAACATTACATTGTCAGGAAGACCCTATTATCGCAGGGAGTTGAGCCGGCCTTTCTATATTTTCTTTTGCTTAAAGCCGCCAAGAGTCGGCAAAACATCCAATATGAAAGTACAATACAGATGTTATATATTACAGCTGGACTACTTAACATGTGCACGATGGCACAGTTAAGGCAAAAACAAAAGTTTTGCAATAAGGCTATTACAACCGCTCTTTGTAGATCCCAAAAGTGATTCAGTGCTTCTTACACCGCTCATGGCGGGTCACATAAGCCGGTTCATCCATGTCGTTTAAACAAATTCATCAATTTGCCGGCGGGTCACCCTGCTCCAGTTCTTCGATTGCCTTGATCTGAAGATTGTCCAAGTCCCAGTTGCAGTGGTTTAAAGCTGCAAAGTTTCCTTCCTCAAAGAAGGGGGGACAGGTCAAGTTCAGAAGCAAAGAGGATCTTACTGCGAGCGGTTGTCAAGTCCTTGGCTTCAAAAAGGGGGCCCCGGATTCTATTCTGATCGGCGTCATAAGCCGCCTGATAGGTTGATATGTTCATGTCTTCTGCTAACACGGAGGCGAGAACCTTGGAAGCTTTCACGCACTCAGCATAGTCAGCATTGATGAAGTCTGAGCCGTCATCCTTTTTGGATGGAAACCCATCCATCATGTCTTGAGGGGTCAGCTCTGGGGCAAATGCCAATGCCCGTCTTATAGCTGCGATGGCTCCTTGTAGGGCGGCTAATCTCTTTAGTTCCATGATTTGTTTTGGCAGTGTGGACAAGAGTTCTAAGACCCCTTTCATGGTTGAAGGGGTGTTTTATTTGTAGAGCACAACCTTGATCGTCCAGATGGCTCCACACTACAGTTGTTCCGTCAGAGTATAGATGGCCTTTAAGGGCAGCAAGATGTCAGAGGCGAGTTGACGGCTCCTTGGACCTATGTAAGATGGATATCCATCATAAGTCGCCAATATAGATTCATGCAAATTTTGGAGCTAATTATTTTAAGGCTTACCGAATATGGCGGCTGACATCTTCCTAATATGCCGCTTCAAAGAGTTCAGTTCCTCTAAAACGGTCACGAGCTCCTGGTCAGCATCATTCGCACGTTGAGCGAGGGTGTCTTGTTCTGTCTTAGCCGATTTCTTGAAGGTGTAAAACTCGGCTTTTATTTTTGTCAGCTCTTTAGAGAGGAGCCGACGCTTCTCATCATCTTCACGGCGGGCGGTTTTTTCAGCGGCCAGTTGGCTTTTCAGACCGGTTAATTCAGATCCAGCTTGATTTAAAGCTTCCTGTGATATATTAGGATACACAATAAGTTGTCCGGAGAGCATTTTTTGAAGATTAAGCAAGTCTCAAGCAGATTGCAAGTAATAGTTTGATACTTGGGGGCTAATTTCTATTCGATCTCCAAAGATTACACTGCAGTTCCGGGTCATCTTCAGCAATTTAACTCGAAACTTGGGGGCTACAGGCTGGTTTTTCATATTGTTTACAACGGAAGCTCCAAATCAACTGCGATGACGTTGAGCCGGCCTTTGGGGGCTACAATCAATTCTTCACAAATATCTACAATGAAGCTCCGACTCAATTTTTTCAAAGTTGTGCCGGCCCTTGGGGGCTACAATCAGCTCTTCACAAACATTTGCAATGAAGCTCCGGCTCAATTTTGTCAAAGTTGTGCTGGCCCTTCAGGGCTACAATCAGCTTTTCACAAACATCTACAATGAAGCTCCAGCTCAATTTTGTCAAAGTTGTGTCAGACCTTGGGGGCTACAATCAGCTCTACACTATCTACAATGAAGCTCCGATTCAACTCTATCAGAGTTGACCCGGCCCTTGGGGGCTATGAACCATGATTTTCATTTACTTCTAAATAGTTGAGGCTTACAGGTTAAACATGTCTATTTCTAGTGCATGTTGAAGACTCGGATTACCATCAGCTAATGATAACCCGACCCTTGGGGGCTACATAAGGATATAAGGAGAGTGAGACTACCTCATACATTTTCTTCTTCTGGTTGACAAGCTTGAGCTCTAGGTCCTGCCTCGTAGATAGGCGGTTCAGATAACTAGCATGAAGCTCATCAGTTGTTAGCTTCTCGAGCGCAGGGATCTCAAACTCCATCTTCTTGGAAGATTCAGTCGCTTCCCTATACGTTGTCAGCACACGGAGTTGAGGAGAATGAAAGCTGACGCTAGTAATGAAGACGTCCGGAGTAGTAGTTTCATCTGCAGCCTTAGCAGGGCTTGCCGGCTTGGAATAGTCCTTTGGAGGACTCTCAGCAGTGGTATCGTCGGCTGCCGGCTCTGCAGAAGGGCAAGCCTCTTCTGGTGCTTCTTGGCAAGCCGCCGAGGGATCAACATCCGGTATGGGAGTCTCCGGCATAGCAGGCTCTGGGTTCTGAGCATTAGGGCCAAGGGAGGACTTGTTGGTTTTCCATCGCTTTGCATGACCCCTGAAGAGCACAAAGGGTGAGATCCCAAAGTTTACAACTGCAAAGGACTCCAATATAAGCCGTAAAAACACATACAACAGATTAATCTTTAGAGGCGGCAGAGCAGTCGCTGTAGAGTCGCCAGACGAAGGAGGTGATTCCTGAAAAGCACTTCAAGCAATATAAGACAATTCTTGAATCGCAAAGGCAAGATTGGTAAAGTAAGGCAAAGAAGGAATGGATACCTCAGTCGGACGCTTCTTCTGAACTGGAGAGTTAGATAATCCGGCCATGAGAGCAGTAGAGTCGGCGCTCCGGGTCTGGCGTCAGGAGATTTGCTGTTGCTTTTTCAAAAGAAATTGGGGGTCTAAGTAAGCAAGAGGGTGAGAAAGTGAGACTTTTTGGATGACCCGCCGTCCCTTCCGGGGTACGAAATGGTCTGAGTCGGACGAAACATAAGTTACCTCTAGAACGTTGGCGTGGCTGGTCTCTGGTTCGTCCTGTGAAAAACTGTTGTTAATAAGGTGAGCAAGGAGACAACAAAAGAGACTTAAGTTATAGCTTTGAATCGTAAGATTTCGGTTGTTCTTCCGGCTCTTCTTGAGGATTGGCTTTCTTCTTCCGACCTGTGGTTTTCTTTCCCTTCTTTGGGGGAGGAACGTACTTCTTCTTCCAAAAGTTGGAATTGGCCTGAAAGTATAAACGGTGAAGGATGAAAAGATCGCTAAGTATGGCTAATATAGAGATAAAGATACGAAGAGTCGCCCTTATGTCTGGGGCCGGGTTGGTAGCATAGAAAGGCGCAAATCCGGTGGCACCACAGGCTTCTAAAGACTCATGGACAAGGCTCTTAACAGTAGCCATGATGTTGTCCTCTTATAAAGTTGCTGAGTTAAAGCAGAGGGGGTCGTTGGCTTGGCCCGTGTATTTACACATGAGGCGGCTTCGCCGACTTAGGGGCATGACCCTCCAAGAAATCTAGCAGCGAGTTAAGTCCATGCCTGTCAGTCCATTGGCCATGAGAGCTTTGATCTTCGCGAGAACCGGAGCGTACTTTGCCCGCTTGGAAGCTGACAGCCGGCCAGGGAGCTCAAGTGTTGTATTGAGCCGGGAGGGGTGATAACCCGGCAGGGGATGTTCTCCTTCAGGGGAGGTGTCCTTGCAATAGAACAAAGTCTTGTTCAAATCCTTAGGATGACTTGGCAGTTGAAGAGCCGGAAAGGTTATGTCCCGTCGTCTCTGAATGGAAATTCCACCAAGCTCTAAGCTTGGGCCTGCCTTCACTTCTGTCTGCCGGTTCGCATAAAAGAACTCACGGAACAAGTCCACTGACGGCTCTTCTTGTAAGTATACGTTGCTAAGTATTTGGAAATTGCATATGTTGGAGACGGAGTTGGGAGCCAGGTCTTTAGGGTGCAGTTTGAAAAGGTGAAGAACATCCCGGAAGAACTTTGAGCCGGGTGGGCTAAACCCGCGCGCGAGGTGATCGGTAAATATGACTACCTCACCCTCCTGAGGACGGGGCTTCAATTCATTGCCTGGAACCCACCAATATACAACGTTTTTGGCTAGAAGGGTCCCCGCGTCTACAAAATCCGTCAAGTATCCCTCCGTAATAAGAGAGCAGACCCAGTTGCATGATTTGGATGCGCGAGACATGGTGGCGGTTTAAAACTGTGCAAAGTGATAAATATGCGGCGCGTTAGGAGAGGCCCAATGACAAGGGGCGACTTAAAATGTGAAACCTTATCAACCTAAGTCGCCAGAATAAATTTGAAGAGAGTCGGAGTTTCACTAGCGGGTCAAATCTGTTGGACAACAAAGAAAATGCTGCTAAGTGTGGGAAACAAGTTTCACAGACTATCTATGCGATTATTGATCTATCAAACAGGTAAGATTGAGTTCTTTCTAGACCTAAATGATGAACCGTCAAACAGGTAATGTTGGAAGACAGTGCTAGGGGTGACTACAGATCTGCTATTATGCCCTTATAAACTACCTGTGATCTACCGCAATGGAAAGGAAGGTGTCTTCAAATCTAAAGACCTATGTATCATCTAGCATTGCATATAGTTCATGTTCTAGTGGAGGAAAAGCTCCGTAAAACCCTAAAGAAGAGCTACTGATCTAAAGGGGGGAAAAGAACTCACCGGAATGTACGTGGTGGACGCGGACGGGTCTCTGGAATGGTCAGGTTGATGCAGCGGCCTGGTAACGACAACGACGAGGAAGTGTCACCGGAGCAAGAGGCGTAGGAGCGGCAGCGTCGAGAGGAAGGAGAAGAGCAAAGTGGGGAAGGAAAAGAATAACCCCCTTCGCGGTCCTATTTAACGGGTAAAAAGCGGAAATCGGCGCAAGAATCGAGGCGATGGAGAGTGATTGACCAAGAGGGATGCCTCGATTGTCGGGTATCAGTTAATAGAGAAAGATCCGTTGCGGTTATTAAGGAATGTTTTTGACACACCTGATATGATGCCGTGGCGGGTCATTTTTATTTTTTCAGGTGGTGATAAGCGAGACTCGCCGCCAAGTGAGAAGAAGGTTGAAATGAGCAAGCTCAAATCAACCTGGGGCCTAATGTTGGGGACATAACCCCATGGTGAGATCCGCCTAGGAGGTTAGCAGTCACACCTGGCGGCTCATGGACCGGCCCAGGGATGGGCCTTGACGACTCAAGACCCAGACGTTTGGTGGCTTGCCAAGATGGGCTAAGGTGAGGCCCAGACGGAGAAGGTATGAAGACCCGGGTGGATGAGCCGCCCGGAGATAGCTTGATCAAGAAGACAAGACATTGTAGAGATAGACTCGGACATGTTGTCAGAGTCGGTTACGACTTGTATGACTCGTGGTCTTGACCTCCTATATAAAGGCGAGACCCAGGCCGACTTAGAGGAGGGCGAATTAATCGAGAGCTAAGTCAAGCAATCTGCTCCCTTGTAATCGATACCCAAGCAATACAAGCACAAGCAGGACGTACGATTTTACCTCTACTTGAGGGGCCGAACCTGGGTAAACCCATGTCCTTCGTCCCGATCAACCCCTTTGAGTCCATCACCTTAGCGATGGCCTCAAACCTAAGTCCTCGGACATCTACCATCACAAATCCATGACAATATCGGTGCAGATGTCTGGCCCGGGTGTAGATCCGCTGATCTTGCCGATGAAGACGTGGATTCTGCCGAAGGGAACCTGGAACCCAATCTCGATAGAGTCGGCTTCGGGGCCCCAGCCGGCATCGTCGATGTAGAGCCGGCCGCAGAGACTCTTGTTCATCCTTCTGACCACGTATCCCTCGAACCCCGGTAGAGAGCCCTTTGAGAACTCAACACCACCAAGAGCTAGCCCCACAATGGGCGCCAACTATAGTGTTTTTGTCACGACAGATGTTAGAGGACTTAGGTTCGAGGCCATCGCTAAGGTGATGGACTCAAAGGGGTTGGTTGGGACGTAGGACAGGGGTTTACCCAGGTTCGGCCCCTCGAGAAGAGGTAAAAGCCTACGTCCTTCGTGTGTTGAATTGATTGGAGTATCAATTACAAGGGAGCACATTCGCTTGACCGAGTTCTCGATTAGTTGGTCTCTCTCTAAGTCGCTCCGGGTCTCGTCTTTATATAGGAGGTCTAGACCACGGGTTACACAAGTCTCATACCGACTCTTACAACATGTCGGACTCTATCTCTATGTCATCTTGCCTTCCTGGGCAAGCCGTCTCCGGGCGGCTTAAACCGCCTCGGTCTTCATGCCTTCTCTTATCTGTGCTTCGCCTTGGCCCATCTTGGTGAGCCGCCAAACGTCTGGGCTTGTGTCTCCAGGCCCACCCTTGGTCTGGCCTATGAGCCGCCAAGTGTGACCCGGCCCCACTTAGGCGGGTCTCACCATGGGGTTATATCCCCAACACCCTCCAATAATGTGTCAGTAGTCCACAACAGACCTATGGGTCCATAGCTAGTAGCTAGATGGCTTCTTCTGTCTCTTTGTGCTTCAATACCATGTTCTCCATGATCTTCATGGGGATCGATCTGATGTAATACTCTTTTGAAGTGTGTTTGTCGAGATCCGATGAATTGTGGGTTTATGATCAACTTATCTATGAATATTATTTGTTTCTTCTCTGAATTCTTATATGCATGATTTCTTATCTTTGAAAGTCTCTTCGAGTTATTGGTTCGGTTTGGCCAACTAGAGACGAAATTCTTGCAATGGGAGAAGTGCTTAGTTTTGGGATCAATCTTGCGGTGTCCTCACCTAGTGACAAAGTAGGGGTAGCGAGGCATGTATTGTATTATTGCCATCAAGGGTAAAAAGATGGGTTTTTCATCATATTTCTTGAGTTTATCCCTCTAAATCATGTCATCTTACTTAATGCGTTACTCTGTTCTTCATGAACTTAATACTCTAGATGCAGGCAGGAGTCGGTCGATGCAGAATCGTTTCAGTCTACTTGACACGCACATGATGCCTATATGCATAGTCATTGCCTTGGATATCGTCATAACTATGCGCTTTTCTATCAATTGCTCAACAGTAATTTCTTCACGCATCGTGTTATTTTCCTTCAAAAGAGAAGCCTCTAGTGAAACCTATGGCCCCCGGGTCTATTTGCGATATTATATTTTCAGATCTATATACCAAAAACACCAGAAATTACCTTGCTGCAATTTATTTACCTTTTTACTTCTCGCAATCTTTCCCATCTACCTCTATAAGATCTAATCCTTGCAAGGAATCGTGAAGGCATTGACAACCCCTTTATAGCGTTGGGTGCAAGTTTTTGATTGTTTGTGTAGGTACATATATTGGTGACTTTCTTGTTCCTCCTACTGGATTGATACCTTTGTTCTCAACAACTGAGGGAAATACTTATCTACTCTGCGGCCTCACCCTTTCCTCGTCAAGGGAAAACCAACGCAAGCTCAAGAAGTAGCAAGAAGGATTTCTGGCGCCGCCGCCGGGGAGGATACACATCAAGCCTACCAAGTACCCATCACAAACTCATATCTTGCATTTACATTATTTTCCATTTGCCTCTTGTTTTCCTCTCCCCCACTTCACCAATTTGCAGTTTTATTCGCCTTTTTCTTGCCGGATCTCTTTTTGCCTGCTTGTGTTGCCATGTGCCTTCTATTTCCTTGCATCTTCGCTTGCTAAAAGTCTATTGATATGGATCCTCATCCACTTGCTAATCTTTTCAAAAGGCCAAATTATGAGTTGATTTCACTTGATTATCTCAATGATTTTTTTTTTTGAAAATCATGAATCTATTTTTTTGATGAAGTGTTGAAAGAAGAAATTTATAAGGTGATTCATGATAGTCCCTTGAATGATGAGCATGATTGCATTGTTGGTAGTATGAATTCTCTAAATATCCATGATGCTTGTGATATGCAAAGCCACAAGCTTGGGAATGTTATGTTTGATGAATATGGTAATTTTTCCCCCAAGTTTTGATGAGAAAATTATTATCATGATTGCATGCCTCCTATTTATGGTGATGGTGATGACACGTATGCTATAATGAGTAATGATAAACATGAAACTTATCATCATGATTTTAATTTGCAATGTGGTTGTGTCAATAAAGTGTCTCATGATAGTTATTTTGTTGAGTTTGCTCCCACTACCATGGATGATAAGGAATTTGCTTATGTGGAGACTAATGAAAATTCTATGCTTGTGAAATATGAAAAGAATGATTTATGTGATGGTTATATTGTTGAATTACTTCATGATGATACTGAAATACATTATGAGGGGGGAACATATGCTTGTAGGAATTGCAATAATACCAAGTTTCCTCTCTATGTGTCTAATGTTTTGAAGTTATGCTTGTTTTGCCTTCCTATGCTAGTTGATTCTTGTTCCCATAAATTGTTTGCTCACATAATCCCTATGCATAGGAAGTGGGTTCGACCTAAATGTGTTTTTCATGCTATTCATGATGCTCGTTTGCATATCGCAATTACTACTTTTTATGTGAGCATCATTGAAATCGTTATGCCTAGCTAGGGGCGTTAAACAATATAGCTTGTTGGGAGGCAACCCAATTTTATTTTTATGTTCTGTTTTTTGCATCTGTTTTTGAATGTTTCACATATTATTACCTCTGTAGTAATTGTGTTTTGGTGTTTTAGTTAATGTTTGAGCCAAGTAAGATCTTTGGGATGGTCTATGGTGATTGTTGATTTGATCTTGCTGAAAAACAGAAACTTTTGCACCCTGTGCAGGAATTTTATAAATTTATCAGAGCTTCGAATGAGTCTTAAAGTATTACACAAGATGTATACACAAGAAGTATTTTACTAATTTATCAGAATTTTTGGAGTTACATAAGTATATGAACTTTCTAGATTTCTACAGACTGTTCTGTTTTTGACAGATTCTGTTTTCTTTGTGTTGTTTACCTATTTTGATGTATCTATGGGTCGTATCGGGGGGGGGGGGTATGAAAAATGGAGAAGTTGGAATACAGTAGATATTACACCAATATGAATAAAGAATGAGTTCACAATAGTACCTAAGGCAGATCTAACAAGTTTTCTGTTAAGTTTTGTGTTGTGAAGTTCTCAACTTTTGGGTAAAGATTTGATGGACTATGGAATAAGGAGTGGCAAGAGCCTAAGCTTGGGGTTACCCAAGGCACCCCAAGGAATCAAGGATGCCAAAAAGGCTAAGCTTGGGAATACCCCGGAAGGCATCCCCTCTTTCATCTTCAATCCATCGGTAAATTTACTTGAGGCTATATTTTTATTCACCACATAATATGTGTTTTGCTTGGAGCGTCTTGTATGGTATGAGTCTTTGCTTTTTAGTTTGCCACCATCATCCTTGCTGAACAGATCTTTTGATAGATACACGCATGAATCGTGAATTTATTAGAATAATCTATGTGCTTCACTTATATCTTTTGAGCTAGGCAATTTTGCTCTAGTGCTTCACTTATATCTTTTTAGAGCACAGTGGTTTTTTGTTTATAGAAGTAATTGAACTATCTTACCTGAGGTATATTATTTTGAGAGTCTTTAAATAGCATAGGAATTCGCTTTGGTTATCAATTTAGTCCTAATAATGGGCATCCAAGAGGGGTATAATAAAAACTTTCATAGAAAGTGCATTGAATATTATGAGAAGTTTGATTCCTTGCATAAAGTTTTGAGATATAAAGATGATGATATTAGGGTCATGCTAGTGAGTAATTGTGAATTGGTAAAAATACCTGTGTAAAGGTTTTTGATTCCCGTAGAATGCACGTATGGTGAACCGTTATGTAATGAAGTCAGAGCATGATTTATTTATTGATTGCCATCCTTTGTGTGAGGGTCGGGACCGCGCGATGGTTTACTCCTACCAACCTCTCCCCTAGGAGCATGCGTCTAACACTTTGCTTTGATGACAAATAGACTTTTGCAATAAGCATGTGAATTCTTTATGACTAATGTGAGTCCATGGATTATACACACTCTCACCCTTCCACCTTTTGCTAGCCTCTCTAGTACCGCGCAACTTTCGGCGGTGCATTAAACCCACCATATATCCTTCCTCAAAACAGCCACCATACCTACCTATTATGAAATTTCCATAGCCATTCCGAGATATAGTGCCATGCAACTTCCACCATTCCATTTATTATGACACGCACCATCATTTTCATATTGCTTTGCATGATCATAAGATAGCTAGCATGATGTTTTCATGGCTTGTCCGTTTTTTGAATATCATTTGCTATGCTAGATCATTGCACATCTCGATACACCGCCGGAGTAATTCAAATAGAGTCATATTTTGTTCTAAATATCGAGTTGTAATTCTTGAGTTGTAAGTAAATAAAAGTGTGATGACCATCATTATTAGAGCGTTGTCCCATGTGAGGAAAGGATGATCGAAGCTATGATTCCCTCACAAGTTGGGATGAGACTCCGAACTTATGAAAAACTAGGAGAACGCCCGTGCGTTGCCACGGGCCAACAAATGGATCTATTATGATACTCTTCATTTTAGCTCTTTGATCATTGTGTTATTATTCTGTTCGGTCCTGTTTAGTCTTCATATAAGTTTTGTCTGGAATCAAAGTATCTCTAATATGTCGAAACTTATAGGACAAAGTACTGACATTCACAATACCAAATCAATATCATTAGATTCATTAATCAAATAACCAGCATGGATCAGAGCAATTGCTACGAGAACCTTTTTGTTTGGATTAGTTATACATTAGGATCCTAGCATTATAAGATGACGGGGAAAGAAAAAACAGTCAACAATTTAAGATTTGGTGCTGCTTGTAGGATGCACTCTTGTGCCAATTTCGCTCGCTGCATCTTGCATGTGTGCAGTACTATGCTATTGTCAAGGAAAGCATGCTGCCATTGGCGGAGCTCCTGGAGGTTAAAAGGAACCTCCTTATCCTTATAACTGTCTAACAAGAGAACCCACAGGTCAAAGGGTATGCCCCATTGTTTACCTGTGAAGAGTTTTACACCGATAAAAATAAAGGGTACATAACACAATTGGAAAAACCCTCAAACCTGCTCTGGCTTCCTCGTCGGTGCCCTGTCCCTTGATGATCTCAGATCCGAGTAGCCAACATGGAGTAGTAGTTATGCTGCCCTGGTACAGGGGCACAACAATGTGATAGGGGCGTCGTCGTAGTGGCGAGCTGAGTAGTCAACGGCATACCTACCACCATTGCACGCCTCGACCTCATCAGCGTCAGAGGACTCTGTCCATGTCGCCCATCGACGGCACCCAACGGCACGATGCAGGCAGCAGGTGGCTGCTACTAAACATCTCCGCACCAGCATGCCGAGTCCACTCCTGAACACAACCCGCCAGCCTCACTGCAGGCTCCACCCGAGTGACTGCATCCATGAGCAAGCTCTCTTTGTGGAGTGTGACGAGCACATGGTCGGGCATCACCGCTGCTTGTTCCTTAATTTTGTCATAGGTCAGGTGCATGTCGCCTCCGTGATCGCTAGCCATGGTTGAACACTAGCCATCCGCATGTAGATGTGCATCTATGGCGGTGGCTTGATTAGAAACCCTAGCCATGGGGAGGAGGAATTGGCAACGACGATGTAGTGACCTGCTTGGATGAGTCACTGGTGCTGATGGGATGGTGCTCACACCGGCGGTAGTCCTCCATGCCTCCACGTTCGGCATGTAGTTGATGTTGCGCCCATCCCCTCCTCCATCTCCATGTAATTCTTTGTACACCACCATCTCCTCCTCCCTATGGCTCACTTTCAGTGCCTTGGGCATTGCGGCAAGCCCTGGATCTAAGCGCCGGGAGAGGCGATGGTGCACGGGTCGACATTGCTGGGGCGCGTGGAGAGGCTGGGAGGAGGGCGCGATAGTTGAGGGGGAAATTGATTTAATCAAAATCTGTTATTTTGTTTCCTTAAAATTCATTATTTTTTTATTTCTTTCCTAAAGTAAATTGTACTGATGGAAAGAATCAATTAATTTGGGTATGTTATGAAAGTTGGATCCATGATCTTTTATACGTTAAGAAAAGTACGGGTTTGCATGGAAAAAATGAAGAGAAAAATAAACCATTGAATAAGAACCAATATGAAGGTGTGGTGGGAGAGGGGACCGGTCATCCAGATGATGTGCCCAACTAACTACTCACACCAAGATTTTTTTTGCATTTCTAAGTATTAAATTAATGTGGTGATCAATGTTAGTAATTTTGTGTTTCCTATGGACGCATGCATACAAATGTTGTTTACTCGAACGCTGTCATCTCTTCATCAGTGGACCGGTGATGTTTTTGAAACTGACACGTACAAACACTTGCTTAGCTAACCTATTTTGTTCATTTCTCTTTCTTCCCCTTTTCCCTTTGCATGCGACGTAAACTTTCTACTCCCCCTGTCCGGAAATACTTGTTTTAGAAATGCATAAAATGGATGTATCTATAACTAAAATAAGTTTAGGTACATCTACTTCTAGGACAAGTATTTCGAGATGGAGGGAGTATTATACATGTGACACGCGTGCGTGCGCGTCAAGGCAAAACACACGTGCCCGGCCACATGCATGCCCCACGGCTGGCCGGCTGGGGTAGAGGAGTCCCTAAATTCTAAATGATCCCTTTCTGCAGAAATTGTTGCCACCTTTTGGTCTTTACATCCTAGATGAAATCAATCTGCTCGGTTCTATATTTTTTCTTAGAATCCACACATGCATGTTGTTTGGTATATCCACCGTACACACAACAAAAATCAATCTTACTTAAAAGGTATATGTATGCACATATTGTATTGCACGTTCAGACATAACTTTTATGGCCTTAAGTGCACATGCCATTAGAGGGAGTACTTTACCACATTAGAGAGAGTACTTGTAGACCAAACATTAGTGGGGTATTTGAGACATGTTGGTTTTATTAGCACATTTATTTTGATGTGCCCAACGATTTGTGGGGATCTGTTGGATCCGCGTTAGCGGCGGCGGCGTCCCTAGGGATCCTAAAGAAAAGATCAAGGCTGGGAGGAGTGGTGGAATGCTTTTTTTTCTTTTGTGTTTATTTGTAAAGAGATAAATCAGTGAAAAGGAGTGGTGAAAGGTGGGTCGAAAAAAGGGGCAAAAATAAACCAGTCTACCAGGCTACAACTCGGATTTTGTTTTGGAAGGTTATAAAAAAAATCCTATATTTGTTTTCTCGGAACGTGATCTCACATATATGGCATGATCTTGAATTATTAATTATATTATTAATGTGATTAAATCAAATCATCACCTGCCAAAGGAAGCACAAAAAAAAAATCTTCCGCTCTAATGGTGGATTTGGTTTCTTAGAAGGTGATCTCACATATATGGTATGATTTTGGCATTCTTAATTACCTATTATTAATGTGATTAAATCGAATCATCACCTACCAAAGCAAGCACAAAACAAAATGTTCCACTTTAATGGTGGATTTGGTTTTTCGGAAGGTGATCTCACATATATGGTACTCCCTCCGTTCCATAATGTAGTGCCTATAGATTTTTGTATAAGTCAAACATTACAAACTTTGACCGTATTTATTGATAAAAATAGGTACATCTAGAATACCAAATGCACATTATTGAATACATCATGAGTTATATTTTCATAATGTATATGTTTGGTAGTGTAGATGTAAAGAGTTTTCTCTATAAATTTGGTCAAAGTTAATAAAGTTTGACTTTAAGAAAAATCATCACCTATAATTCTTAATTACCTATAATTAATGAAATTAAATCAAATCATCACCTGCCAAAGCAAGTACAAAACAAAATCTTCCGCTCTAATGGTGGATTCTGTTTCTCCGAAGGTGATCTCACATATATGGTATGATTTTGGAATTCTTAATTACCTATTATTAATGTGATTAAATCGAATCATCACCTGCCAAAGCAAGCACAAAACCAAATCTTCCACTTTAGTGGTGGATTTGGTTTTCGGAAGGTGAACTCACATATATGGTATACTTTTGGAATTCTTAATTACGTATAATTAATGTGATTAAATCAAATCATCACCTGGCAAGCAAAGTACAAAACAAAATCTTTCGCTTTAATGGTGGATTTGGTTTTTTAATGAGAGGGAGAAAATAAACCAATGGGAGGAAACGGTGGGAGGCGGGATGAAAAAACGGATGAAACAAACTAGAAGAAAATAAACCGAGAAAAGAGATACCAACTCCCCCTTTAGGAGTAGAGATAAAAGAGGCCAGCGAAACCCAAATAAAAAAGATAGGCCATTGATGCCCACCAAAACAAAAAAAATGGGAGAAAAGAGAGAAGGGACAATGCTACTATCTTTTTTCCACACTTGTGCTTCAAGGTAGCACCATGATCTTCAGGATAGAGAGTCTCCTATTTTTTCATTTTAATATACTAGTGGGTATTTTTCATTATATAACTTGGCTTGTATATTCCAATGACGGGGTTCCTCAAATTTCTCTAGGTATTCATGAGCAAGCAAGTTGGACGCACACCCATTTAGTTTCTTTTTGAGCTTTCATACACTTATAGCTCTAGCACATCCGTTGCATGGCAATCCCTACTCACTCACATTGATATCTATTAATGGGCATATCCATAGAACGTTGATACACCTAGTTGATGTAAGACTATCTTCTCCTTTTTCTTCACAACCTCCACCATATTCTATTCCACCTATAGTGCTATATCCATGGCTCATGCTCATGTATTGCGTGAGAGTTGAAAAAGTTTGAGAACATAAAAGGTGTGAAACAATTGCTTGATTTGTCATCGGGGTTGTGCATGGTATAAATACTTTGTGTGGGGGAGATGGAGCATAGAGAGACTATATGATTTTGTAGGGATAACTTTCTTTTGCCATTATATTTTGAAGAGACACAATTTCTTTGTTAGTAGTATGCTTGATATATTATTGTTTTTATGCCAACATTAAGCTTTTGTTTTGAGTCTTATGGATCTGAACATTCATGCCACAATAAATAATATTACATGGATATATATGTTGGGTAGCATTCGACATCAAAAATTCTTTTTTATCATTTACCTACTCGAGGACGAGTAGGAATTAAGCTTGGGGATGCTTATACATCTCCAACATATCTATAATTTTTTATTGTTCCATGCTATTATATTATCTGCTTTGGATGTTTTATATGCATTAATATGCTATTTTATATTAATTTTGGGACTAACCTATTAACGTAGAGCCTAGTGCCAATTTCTATTTTACCCTTGTTTTTGAGTATTGTAGATAAGGAATATTAAATGGAGTTCAAACAGAATAAAATCTTTGCGGAGATTTTCCTTGGACCAGAAGACATCTACCAGACTTGGAGAGGAAGGCAGGAGACCTGCCAAGAGGTCACAAGCCACCCTGGCGCGGCCAGTGGGGCGCCCTCTAGCTGGTGACCCCCCCCAGCAGGTTCTCTAACCCTAATCTCAAGTCTATAAATTCCCAAATATTCCGCCAATACCAAAAGTAGCCACGATAATACTTTTCCGCCGTCGGAAGCCTCCGTTCCTGAGAGATCCAATCTTGGAGCCTTTTCCGGTAATCTGCCGGAGGGTGATTCGATCACAGAGGGCATCTACATCAACTCCATTGCCCCTCCGATGATGTATGAGTAGCCCACCACATACCTACGGGTCCATAGCTAGTAGCTAGACGAATTCTTCTCTCTCGCTTTGTGCTTCAATACCATGTTCTCCATGATCTTCATGGGGATCTAGACAATGTAATACTCTTTTGCGGTGTGTTTGTCGAGATGTGATGAATTGTGGGTTTATGATCAACTTATCTATGAATGTTATTTGGTTCTTCTTTGAATTATTATATGCATGATTTCATATCTTTGCAAGTCTCTTCGAGTTATTGGCTTGGTTTGGACAACTAGATTGGTAATTCTTGCAATGAGAGAAGTGCTTAGTTTTGGGTTCAATCTTGAGGTGTCCTCACCTAGTGACAAAGTAGGGGTAGCGAGGCACGTATTGTATTGTTGCCATCAATGGTAAAAAGATGGGGTTTTCATCATATTGCTTGAGTTTATCCCTCTACTTCATGTCATCTTACATAATGTGTTACTCCGTTCTTCATGAACTTAATACTCTAGATGCAGGCATGTGTCGGTCGATGTGTGGTGTATTAGTAGTAGATACAGAATCGTTTTGGTCTACTTGACACGGACATGATGCCTATATGCATAATCATTGCCTTGGATGTTGTCATAACTATGTACTTTTCTATCAATTGCTCGACAGTAATTTGTTCACCCATCGTGTTATTCTCCTTCAAGAGAGAAGCCTCTACTGAAACCTATGTCCCCTGGGTCTATTTTCCCTATTATATTTTCAAATATGTATACCAAAATTACCAAAAAGACCTTGCAGCAATTTATTTACCATTTTACTTCTCGCAATCTTTCCCTTCTATATCTATCAGATCTAATCCTTGCAAGTAATCGTGAAGGGATTGGCAACCCCTTTATAGCATTGGGTGCAAAGGTTTGATTGTTTGTGTAGGCACATCTATTGGTGACTTGCTTGTTCCTCCTACTGGATTGATATCTTGGTTCTCAACAACTGAGGGAAATACTTTTCTACTTTGCTGCATCAGCGTTTCCTCCTCAAGGGAAAACCAACGCAAGCTCAAGAAGTAGAAAACTCTAGCAAGCATACACAGCTACTAAAGATCATTCAGGTAAAACCCAACCATAGCATTAAAGCATCAAGTCCCCTTTATCCCATACGCAACAACCCCCTTACTTGGGTTTAAGCCTCTATCACTGTAGCAACCCACTATAAGCGAATTGTGAATGTATTGCAACACCCTACAACGGGAGTCCCTCACGTGTGCACGGCACGAAAGGCACCATAGGACAACACCAAAATAAACATACAACTCAAACCAATCAGGATCATCAATCAACCCATTATACAAAATAAATCTACTCAAAACATGATAGGATGGCAACACATCATTCGATCATAATATGTGTCATATAGCACCATGTTCAAGTAGGGGATTACAACAAGATGCGAGAGAATGGACCACTGAAAAGATATGAGGACGATGATGAAGAAGGTGATGTTGATGAAGATAATAACCATGGCATGGATCCCCCGATGGCACTCCGGCGCCACTGAGAGAGAGGGGGAGTCGGTATCCCCCTTGTGCTTCCTCCTCCATGGCCTCCACCCTAGGTGGGGAGAGGTTCTCCCTCTGTTTCGTAGACACCATGGTGATGATGGCCCCTCCATATTCCTCTTCCATGGTTTCCGTTGATGGTGACACCTCCGACAGGGTGCCGGAGAGGGCCAAGATTGATTTTTCGTGGCTACAGAGACTTGCGGCGGCAGAACTTACGACACCTATGGGATCGCATGGATCCCTTTACGGTTCGGCAGGGAGAAGGTGTGCATAAAGAGCAGATCCAACGAGTAACGCAAGGGATTTTTACCCAGGTTCGGGCCACTGAGAAGCGTAAAACTCTACTCCTGATTTAGTGTATTATGAATTCTTGAGCTTTGGCTCCAGGAGCGCTATGTGGTGAACATTACATAGCTGCTACACGTGCATCTGAGCCAGAAAGTCCTCCTCTCTCTGTAGCTATGCCTTGGGCCCCCTTTTATATGTCCAAGGGGTCTCCAACAGCAGCGTACAATACATACAGGTGGTGTACAGTTGCTACTGTGTTATCATACCTAATACCGATGGCATAGGACAAGCGTATTAAATGCTCTGTTTAGTTGTCCCTAGATTTCTTGGGGACGGAAAAAGAGGTTGTCTCATCAGCACTGCTTAACGCCATCATCTATAGCGCCTTGACACATACTCAGGAGGATAAGGAATGTCTAACAGGCCGGTCGCTGCGCTGGAGCGGTGACAGGCTAGCGAGGTCTTGTCGAGTGCAGGTCTTGCGGGGGCTCCGTGAGCCATCCCGGCAAGATCCTTGCCAGGATCCTGGCTTTTGGTCTTCTGTCTTATGATTATTGACTTGAACGCTTTCTTGACATTCCTGCACTTGCATTCAGCTGTCCCCCGAGAGGCCTCTTGCCGGGAGGCCAACATCGGGTCTTCTTGGTGCCTTGCCTGGAGGTCTTCTCCAAGGAAGGCTCACTTCCCAAAAACTTTATCTTGATCTTGTCATCCTTGAGATTGCCGGCGATGCGTAGACCTGTTGCCGACAAGTAATCCTTGCTAGAAACCTGGGTCCTGGATATGTCCTATAAGTGAATTTCTTCTCTGCCATGCCCTTGCCTCCTAGAGGCTACGACTTGCCGGTGTGTGTCGAGGGGTAACGAAAACACCCCCTATTCACAACACCTACAGGAGCCCCCCGGCCTGGGCTGGACAAGCGTGCATAATATTTGTCTGGGCTAGGCCCAAAAACACGCACCGGTATACGCATGGCAAGATGTAACCGCCACTCATGACTTTCTAACCGAACGCTGATCATGATGCAAGAGAGCTTGTGGTTTGCCGAGCCTTGGGCTTGCCGGTAGCGTGGGAAGACAGAGCAGGATGGCGGCAGGAGTCATGTGCCTGAAAAGGAGTGCCATACCGTGCAACAAAGAGCCAGCCCCCGAGCCTTCCCCATAAAGGGTACTGCGGGTGTGGTGCTCGATTGATACGCTCATCTCTGCCCTCACTGCCGTCTACTGCGAATGCCTCATTGCCGTCTTATAGGCCCCTAGCATGGTGTCCTTGGCTTTCTCGGCTGCCGCGTGCCGTTGAGAATAAACCAACTGCCAAAACTGAGGTACTTTTCGCATACTTGTTTCTGGAATGGCATATATAAAGAAACAATTTATCTTATTTAGACTAATCTTTACGTATGCAACACATGTTTCTTTATGCTAAATGCATGTTTTCTTCTCTCTTGATTAATCCCGTCCTTGCATATATCTGATATCCTATGCAGTTTGGAAACCTTGCTGGTGCGCACACTTGCCGTGGGCGCTTTGAGGAACAGGTCCTTAGCAGCCTGCTGGAAATGTCTCCACCGGCAAGGCGACTTGCTGGGCCAGAACGCAACTGCTAAGTTCGCCGAGCGGACTCGAGGCGAAACTAGAGTGTGGGCTAACCCTGACAAGATCCCTTCGCATGCAGATTGATGTACAAGGATGAAAAATCAATCAAGATGACCCACGCTTGCCGAAAAACTTTCCGATGTGCACGCTCGAGCCAGCAGTGCTTGAGGAAACGGTCCTTGCAGCTTGCCGGGAACATCGCCTCCCGGAAATTTTTCCCTCCCAGCTTTAGTGCAGCTGCTCACATCACCAAGCGGACTCGGAGCGATTAAAAGTGCGACTAGCCCTGGGAAGGCTCCTCAACATACGGGTTTATGAAGAAATCTGAAGATAAAACTTATCTAGCCTTCTCCTTTAATGATTGCATTTTTGTACAATGAATCCCTATGCTTGCTGGAATAATCCCCGAATGCGCACGTTCTGATCGACAACACTTAGGATTAGGTCATGTCTAGCAGCCTATCGAGAACGCTGCCTCTTCGGGAGCTTGACGCTCTAAAAACAACTACAACTGCATCTGTGTTGCCGGGCAGACCGAGAACAACTAGGAGCATAGAGTATTTCAAGAGCGCTCCCACGTGCACAGGTTGTACAAAAAACCCATCAAGGATAAAACTAATCAGCAAATAGCCATTAAAGTTTTAGGACTTAACTTTCGCAAAGAATTTCAACCACCCCCGTCTCTTCTTGGGTGCGAGGACGATGAAGATGATCAAGAACTGACACGCTGATTGCTAGATCAGGTTCATGCAACCCTTTCCACCTACCTGGCGTGCCAAAGGTGTATGGGTACGACACCTATGGTATCGTGTGGATCCCTTTACGGTTTGGTAGGGAGAAGGTGTGCACAAAGAGCAGATCCAACGAGCAACACAAGGGATTTTTACCCATGTTCGGGCAGTTGAGAAGCGTAAAACCCTACTCCTGCTTTAGTGTATTATGAGTTCTTGAGATCTATCTCTAGGAGCGCTATGTGGTGAACATTACACAACTTCTACGTGTGCATTTGAGCTAGAAGGTCCTCCTCTCTCTGCAGCTTCGCCTTGGGCTTCCTTTTATATGTCCAAGGGGTCTCCAACAGCGGCGTACAATACATACAGGGGTGTACAATTGCTACAGTGTTATCATACCTAATACTGACGATATAGGACAAGCGCATTAAATGCTTTATTTAGCTATCCCTAGCTTTCTTGGGGACGTAAAAAGAGGCTGTCCCATCAGCACCGCTTAACCCCATCATCGTTACCGCCTTGACACATACTCAGGAGGATAAGGCCTATCTGACAGGCTGGTCACTGCGCTGGAGCGGTGACAGGCTGGCGAGGTCTTACGGGGTGCGGGTGTTGCCAAGGCTCCATGAGCCATCCCAGCAAGTTCCTTGCTGGGGTCCTGGCTTTTGGTCTTCTGTCTTATGATTATTGACTCGAATGCTTTCTTGACATTCCTGCACTTGCATTCAGCTGTCCCCCGACAGGCCTCTTGCCGGGAGGCCAACATCGGGTCTTCTTGGTGCCCTGCCTGGAGGTCTTCTCCTAGGAAGGCTCGCTTCTCGGAAACTTTATCTAGCCGGCAATACATAGACCTATTCCCGGCAAGTAATCCTTCCCGGAAACCTGAGTCCTGGATATGTCCTATAAGTGGATTTCTTCTCTACCATGCCCTTCCTGCCTAGAGGCTGCCACTTGCCGGTGTGTGTCCAAGGGTAACGAACACCCCCCTGTTCCCTACACTGACAATTTATTTTCGTAGTTTTCTGTATTTACAGGAGTACAGGGCGTTGGAATCACATCAAGGGGATTCTCGAGGAACCCACAAGCCAAGGGGCGCGCCCTATGGGGGCGCCCTGGTGGCTTGTGGCTACCTCGGGACTCCTCTCTGGTATCTTTTTGCTCTAGTATTTTTTATATTTTCCAAAAATATTCTCCATAAATTTTCAGCCCATTCCGAGAACTTTTATTTCTGCACAAAAAACAACACCATGGTAGTTCTACTGAAAACAGTGTTAGTCAAGGTTAGTTGCAATAAAATCATACCAAAATCATACATAATTATTATAAACATGGCATGAAAACATCATAAATTATAGATACCTTTGAGACGCATCAACATCCCCAAGCTTAAGTCTAGGTCGTCCTCGAGTAGGTAAATGATAAAATAAATAATTTACGAAGTGTGAACGCTAGCATAGTGCATAAATTTGATCAATGATAGTTCCAAACACTTTTTCTAGCATAATTATATATCATAAAGAGTATCTCATCTCATAAAACTTCTCATGATGAAGTAACAAGCTATTCACATGTTAAAGTACAGACCATAAAGTTTCTATGTGACAAAACTACTCCAAAACATATAAGTGAAGATCAATGAGTAGTCAAACAATTAAGTAGCTATGTGAGGACTTTCTCTCTCTCTCTCTCTCTCTATCTATCTCTATAAAGATTTTCAGATTTGAGTATTTTATTTAAGCAGCAAGCAAAATAAAAATAGCACTCCATGAATATGACGCATCATGTGAACGAATAAAAATTTAGGCTCAGCATAGGTTAACCGATAGTTGACGAAGAGAGGTGGGATGAGTAGCATACCCAAGCTTAGATTCTTGAGAGCTCTTTAAATATTTACTTGGGGTGCCTTGTTCATTCCCAAGCTTGAGCTTTTGTATCTTGTTCAACCCTCTCATATCCCGGTTTCACCTATTGCCAAAAACTTCATCCACACAAAACTGAAAAAGAACTCGTCAGATAGGTTAGTACACCTAACAACAAATCAATACTTCATGTACTTCCAAGAAAAGTTTCACAATAATTTCCAAACAGTAGGTACTTTATACTATCATTTCCACTATTTATATCTATCAATATAGGCTATGGAAACTATAGGATAAGTAGATGACAAAACTATGACATCAATCTGCCTAACAGAATAGTCTATAGCAATTTATTGAACCAGTGTACTTTTATAACTCTAGAAATTACGATCATTTAGGACATGCTCAATAATTTATATGAAAATACTGTTTGAAAATTTCAGAAACTTTCCACGTTCTAGTACAATATGAAAATTCAAACACTACAGCAAAAGTTTCTGTTTTTTACACACCACACATCAAACATGCAATGTAAGCATCCTAAGGCTATCCTTGGAAATTTTTATTGAAAAACAAGATTATAAATAACACCTAACAGAGAAAAAAAAAATGACGCTCCAAGCAAAACTCATATTATATGACGAATAAAAATATAGCTCCAAGTAAGATATATTGATAGTGTTGAAGACGAAAGAGGGGATGCCTTCCGGGGCATCCCCAAGCTTAGACGCTTGATTATTAATTTAATATTACCTTGGGGTTCCTTGGGAATCCCCAATGTTAGGTTCTTGTCACTCTTTATTCTCCTCATATCGTTGTCTCACCCAAAACATGAAAACTTCAATCACACAAAACTTAACGGAACTTCGTGAGAAGGGTTAGGGTAACAAAGATAAAACATTCACTCAGGTACTGTCAAGACAAGATTCATAATTATTATCACATAATACCTACTGTGTTCTACCATTCACATAATTTATATCACTGAATATATGCTATGGGAATAGTAAAACAAGCAAACTATGCATGCAAAACGGAATCTGTCAAAAACAGAACAGTCTGTGAAGATCAGAAGTATAGTCATACTTACAAGCAAACTATGCATGCAAAACGGAATCTGTCAAAAATTCTGAAAACTTAGTACAACCTGAATAATGTGTATATAAAGACTTTCTAAGAATTTCAGATCATTATCACGCTCCAGCAAAAACTGAATATTCCTGTACTGGAGGCAAAAGTTTCTGTTTTGGTTCAACATCAATTCTACTCATCTTGTGAGTCATCACAAAGGCTTTAATTTGCACTTTATTGAAATAAAACATATAAAACATAGTTCCTACATAAGAATAATCTTGATAACACAAAAAAATAGTAGGGGTAGATATTTTGTTGTCTCCCAACAAGCGCTTTTCTTTAATGCCTTTTTAGCTAGGCATGACATTTTAATGATACTCTTCCAAGCCTAATTCCGATGATAATTTTATTCATACTCTAAAAGATATAAGTGAAATTCATATATAATTCTACAATTAATATAGATTAACCAATATCCCAGCTAAAAATATATAAGTGAATCATACTAAGCATTCTATAAAGCCATACTCAAAAGATTTAAGTGAAGCACAAAGAGCATTCTACAAAGCCATACTCAAAAGATTTAAGTGAAGTGCATGAAGCATTCTACAAATCAATGAAGGACTATCTCATACTAGAAGGAAAAGAAAAACACTAAAGACGCATATCATGTGAACAAAACAAAAACCGAGTTATACCGATACTTGTTGAACAATAAAGATGGGATGCCTTCTGGGGCATCCCCAAGCTTAGATGCTTGGGTATCCTTGAAATATTTACTTGGGGTGCCTTGGTCATACCCAAGCTAGAACTCTTGTCTCTTTGTATTTTTCTTATATCGATACCTCCTCGATCTTCGAACACTCCATTCACACAAAACGTAACAAAACCCTCCTGAGATCCGTTAGTATAATAAAGCAAAATACTACTTTAGGTACTGTTGTGAACTCACTAAAATTCATATAGCATTATATATACTATAGTCCAACTTCACTATGGTTGATACCCCCCCCCCCGATACAACCCATAGATTCATCAGAATAAGAGAATAATGCGTAGAAAACAAAATCTGTCAAAAATAGGACAGTCTGTAGTAATCAGGAAACTTCGTATACTTCTTTAACTCATCAAATTCTGAAAATTTAGGAAAAATTGACAAAATTATATAGCAGTGCTTTTTAAAAATTTCAGCAACTTTTGACATTTCAGTAAGAAATGTAAATTCCTACAATACAGTCAAAGTTTCTGTTTTTGCACCGCACATAGAAAACAAGCAATCTAATCATCCTAAAAGAAAATCTTGGCACATTATTTTTATAATACAATGGATATTTACAAGGGGATAAATATTTTTGAGAAGCTTCCATGAAAAATTCTACATTGTTTCCATGAGCATGAACACAAGTGTTCAAGGTCGACCCTCACTTTTCCAATGCACAACCTTCCAACCACTTCTCTTTTGGAAAAACTTCTTAGGCAAAAGAGGCAAGTAATTCTTTTTGTATTTTTAATTTTTAATTATTTTGTTTGTCTCACCCATAACTGAAGAAAGAGAAAATATAAAACAAAATCTACTTGGTGAAGAAAGCAAACAAGCACACACGAGAATATAAACCCCACGCTATTGCTCCCTGGCAACGATAACAGAAAAGAGCTTGATAATCCCCAAGTGCAAGGAATCATCGTAGAAATTTCTAAAGGTGGAAGTGATAAGTATGCAGTGTCGAACCCACAAGGAGCTAAAGGTAAGATCAATATTCTCTCAAGTCCTCTCTGCCACTGATACGACTCTATATACACCGAACGTTTACTTCAATCTAGAAATGAGAAATAAAACTACGTTGTGGGTATGAAGAGGATAGCTTTGCATGATAGAGGAGAACTAAAATATAAAAATAGGTGATTTGATAATAAATTTAGATTATATTACAATATACAACAAATAGTGAGTGTGGAATAATGATGGGCCGGTGAGCGGAATTGTCCTAGGCAATTGTTAACAAGATCGATAATCATTATTGCAATTTTATACGAGGGAGAGGTATAAGCTAACATACTTTCAATACTTGGATCATATGCACTTATGATTGGAACTCTAGCAAGCATCCGCAAATAATAAATATCATTAAGGTAAAACCCGACCATATCATTAAAGCATCAAGTCCCCTTTATCCCATATGCAACAACCCCTTACTCGGGTTTAAGCTTCTGTCACTCTAGCAACCCACTATAAGTGGATCATGAACGTATTGCAACACCCTATAGCGGGAATCCTTCGCGTGTCCAGGGCATGGAAGGCACCATAGGTTAGCACTAAAATAAACGTACAACGCAAGCCAATCTAGATCATCAATTAATCCATAAGACAAAAGAAATCTACTCAAAGCATCTTAGGATGGCAACATAATTGGATCATAATATGTGGCATAAAGCACCATGTTCAAGTATGGGATTACAATGGGATGCGGGAGAGTGGGCCGCTCAAAAGATATGAGGAAGGTGATAAAGAAGGTGATGTTGATGAAGACGATCACCACGCTGATGGTTCCCCCGTTGGCACTCCGGCGCCATCGAGAGAGAGGGGGAGATGGTCTCCCACTTGTGCATCCTCCTCCATGGCCTCCCCCTAGGTGGGAGAGGTTCTCCCTCTGGTCCTTAGCCTCCATGGGGATGATGGCCCCTCCGGCTTCATCCTCCATAGTCTCCGGTGATGGTGACCCCCTCCAGCACGATGTCGGAGAGGGCCAAGATTGATTTTTCCTGGCTATAGAGACTTGCGGCGGCGGAACTTCTGATCTAGGTTTCTTTTCGGAGGTTTCTGTATTTATAGGAGGACTTGGCGTTGGAATCATGTTAAGGGGATGCTCGAGGAGCCCACAAGCCAGGGGGTGCGCCCTAGGAGGTCGCCCTTGTGGCTTATGGCTGTCTCGAGACTCCTCTCCGGTATCTTTTTGCTCCAATATTTTTTATATTTTCCGAAAATATTCTCCATAAATTTTCAGCCCATTCCGACAACTTTTTTTTCTGCACAAAAACAACACATAGGGCTCTAGCGTGACGACCATGACATCAGTTGGACACCCCCTCTACGGGGCTGCTCTTACAGCCAACGGTTTTATGATGGTGGCCGGTCCCGTGTGGAGGATGACAAGCGAAGTCCCACTCGACACAGAGACTACGGGAGAGATGGCTGATGTCCTCCTCAGCTTGACGCCGGAGGCGTCATCACCCAGAATGTGCTTTACAAAATTGGATAAACTACAGACCGAGTGAGCGGCTGGGGAAGCTCTGGTCTTGAGTGCTTCAGCAGGTATTTCCGTGAAGCCTAAATTCTCTCCAACTATAGGTTGGCGACGGGAATTGGAAAGTTCAATTGGAAAGCAATGAGACTCTCTGAGAGTACATACAACGTCGGACCACATTGCACCACACCATGGAGAACATGTCCGAGCACCAGGCCGTCTATGCTTTCAAGGCTGGCAGTCGGTACCGAGAGCTCATATTGAAGTTCGGTCGGGTTGGATACTTTTCCCTCAGTCGGGCGATGGAGATCGCCAACAAGTATGCTAATGGCGAAGAAAAAGACTGCCTCTGTATCAATAAAGGGTGAGCCGGTGATAGCCGTCAGTCGGGCTGGAACGTTGGTAAAAACCAGAAGCAGAAAGCCGAGGCCTCAGGCAAGGCGGAAGTTGCCGCCGTCCCCGGCCAAGGTCAAGGCAAGACCAAGAAAAATAAAAAGAAGAACTCGGCTTCCAAAAACAAGGGTGAACCCAAGCATGACCTCGTCGATCAGCCGTGTCAGGTCCACACATAGAGGGACGATGACGGCAACCCCATCTTCCGTAAGCATACCGCTTGGGAATGCCATCTGCTCAAGTAGGGGATGAGGGGGAACCCTTAGGAGAAAAGGATGACAACGACGAAGGTGAGGACACCTCCGGGTACCCCAACGTCGATAAAGTCCTCATGATGTTTGCCGATGTCAGAAGCAAGAGCCGATTGAAGGTTGTCAATCAGGAAGTCAACATGGCAACCCCGACTGTCACCAGGTATCTGGACTGGGCGAAGATGCCCGTCATGTTCGATTAGTCGGATCATCTAGCCTACATAGAAAGCCCCGGGAGGTAGTTGCTACCGGTCGACCGTGCTGTCAATGGAGTCCGACTGTGGAAGGTCCTCATGGATGGAGGCAGCAGGCTCAACATAATCTATGCTAACACACTCAGGGAATGGACATCCTGGTATCCGTACTAGGCAAGAGCAACATGCATTTCCATAGGATCATCCCCGGGAAGAAGGCGGAATCACTCGACCAGATCGCTTTGGACGTCATTTCCGGAAGCGAGAAGAATTTTTGGAAGGAGCAAATGACCTTCGAAGTTGTAGATCTTTCATAGTGCTCATCACGCCATCCTTGGTAGGCCCTCCTACGCACGTTTCATGGCCCGACCTTGTTACGTGTATCTCAAACTAAAGATGCCCGGGACAAAGGGCATGATCACAATGATCGGCTATGGTAAGGTTATCGAGGAGTGCCTCCTGTAGGGCTCCAAAGTAACCGCGACCAAGTACTCACCTTCGAACTCAATGGGTACAATAAGACACTGGATGCTACGTACATGTTCAAGTCAAAGCGACCGGCTACTGAATTAGCTTTTCAGTCAGCCGGCAGGACCAAACAAGTTCACGTTCACCCGAACGATGTGAGTGCCACCGCGACGAACATTTCGACGTCACTTAGCGAGAAATAGGAAGGCAAGCTCATCCAGTTCCTCCGTGAGGACTGGGATATCTTCTCGTGAAAGCCATCATACATGCCGGGGATTCCCAAGGAGCTAGCTGAGGACCGACTTCGAGTCGACCCAAAGGTCAAACCCGCCAAGGAGCATTTGCGTCGACCCTCCGTTGATAAGCGCAAGCCGATTGGCGAGGAGACCGCTCGGCTCCTAAATGCTAGGTTCATTCGCGAGGTATTCCACTCCAAGTGCCTCGCCAATCTTGTTCTGATGCCAAAGGAGGACAAGTCACTCCCCATGTGAATTGACTTCAAGCACCTCAATCGGGCCTGCCCGAAGGACCAGTTTCACCTACCCCGAATAGACCAGATAGTAGATTCCATGACCAGATGTGAACACCTGTCATTCCTAGATGCGTACTTTGGGTACCACCAGATCCGAATTTATGGACCAGATGAAATAAAAACAACCTTCATCACCCCATTTGGGTGTTTCTGCTACATCACTATGCCATTCGGTCTCAAAATGCTGGGGCTAGTTTCCAACAAATGATTCCGAAGTGCTACAAAGCAGATCAGTCGGAACATAGAAGTGTACATGGATGACATCATGGTTAATTCTAGGAAAGGTTCTGACCACTTGACTGACCTCACATTAACCTTCACGAACCTTCGGCGCTTTCGAATAAAGATTAATCCAACAAAGTGCATTTCGGAGTGCCAGCGGGCAAAGTTACTCGGTGTCCTAGTTTTCGAATGTGGGATCGATGCCAACCCCAATAAACTAGGTACTATAGTCCGAATGAAGGAACTAGAGCGTCTACATGATGTACAAAAGCTCATGGGTTGCCTTGCGGCCCTGAGCCAATTCATCTCCACACTCAGGAAGTAGGCATTGCCCCTCTACCGACTAATGAAGAAATCTGATAAGTTCGAGTGGACACATGAAGCGCAAACGGCATTTGAAGTACTCAAAGCCTTGCTTTCCACCCAGCCGGTGTTAGCTGCTCCGTGCAACCAAGAGCCTCTTCATTTGTACATCGTGGCTACCAGCCAAGTTGTCAGCATCGTCCTCACTGTGGAACGCATGGATCCAGGGAAGGCGTTCATAATCGAGAGACCCATCTACTACATCTCATCAGTCTTGACCCCCTCCAAGAAAAGGTACCCACACTATCAAAATCTGGTCTATGGTATTTAGCTACCCGTAAAAAAGGTGGCTCACTACTTCCAAGAGCACTCGGTCATAGTTATGAGCGACGCTCCTGTGTTAGAAATCCTCGATAACAGAGATGCCACTAGCCGAGTGCCGAAATGGGAAATATAGCTTCTACCATTGGATATCAAGTTCGAAGCCAGGAAGGCGATCAAGTCCCAAGCACGCATTGATTTCTTGGCCGAGTGGATAAAACAAGAACATCCTGCCCCAAACATTCCTGAGCATTGGACTATGTTCTTAGACGGATACAAGATGATCCATGGCTCTGGGGCGAGAGTGGTTCACATTACCCCCAAGGGAGACCGATTGAGCTACGTGATATAGATCCACTTCAACTCCTCTAACAATGAGGCTGAATACCAAGACCTCCTATATGGGATGCATATGGCCATCTCACTCGGCATTCGCCATTTGATGGTCTATGGTGATTCAGATCTTGTTGTCAACTAAGTGATGAAAGAATGGGAAATTGGAGCCCGGCCATGACTGGATAATGCAACATTGCCAGGAAGCTGGAGAAGAACATCGACTGCTTAGAGTTCCATCACATACCTCGGGCAATGAATCAAGCAGCAGATGACTTGGACAAAATTGGATCCACTCGACGAGCCGTTCCAGAGGACATATTCCTCGAACATTTGTGTGCCCCTTCAATCAAATAAGATCCCTTCACAGAGGATCCCTCGCAAGCACTTGGCCCAACAAATCAACCAAGGTTGACATCCCAATGGTGATCGACCTAATTCACGAAATGTTGGTGATCACTCCCGAGTGGACCCAACCCTACCCTGGCATAGTTGCTTCGGCAAGAGCTCCCTGAAGTTCAAGAAGAAGCTTGCCAAATTTTTAGGTGATCGAAGTCTTTTCAAGTGATTGGAGATCAGTTGTATAAGAAAAGTACTACGGGAGTCGTTCAGAGATGCATCTCCCGAGACGAAGGGCTACGGATCCTGCATGAGATCCACTCGGGGACTTGCAGCCATCACACATCCTCTTGGACGTTGGTCGCCAAAGCATTTTGAGCAGGGTTTTATTGGCCCCGAGCCAATGAAGCAGCAAGAGACCTGGTTGACCTATGTGTAGGGTGCTAGTTTTATAAAAATCAGACACACAAGACCGCATCCGCACTGAAGACCAACCCGCTCACCTAGTCGTTTACCATGTGGGGTCTTGACATGGTCGGTCACCTATGGACCGGTTCGAGTGTGTTTACCCACCTGCTAGTGGCGGTGGATAAGTTCACCAAGTGGGTCGAAGCGAAGAATATTAAAATTTTGGATTCAGCAACACTCGTGAGCTTCGTTAGACAGATTATCTTCAGGTTCGGAATCCCGCATGATATTATCACCAACAATGGTTACAATTTCGACTCAGACGAGTTCCGCGCATTCTTCTACTCCCAAGGCACCCGGGTTAACTACGCCTCCATGGCTCACCCGCAGTCGAATGGACAAGAGGAACAAGCGAATGGGATGATACTGCAAGGGTTGAAGCCTTGACTGATGAGAAATCTTGAGTATGCCATAGGGGCCTGGGTTGAAGAGTTGTAGTTTGTCCTTTGGGGCATATGAACGACCCTGAATCTCTCCACAAAGCACACTCCTTTTTTCATGGTATATGAATCCGAAGTTGTTTTTCCAAGTGATCTACTTGTCAATTTCCCCAGAGTGGAACTATATGATGGAGCCGAAACCGAAGCAGCATGCCAAGATGGTTTAGACCTCCAAAAGAGGAGAGAGAGATAGCCCTCATCATATGAACACTTTATCAACAAGATTTGAGGTGTTATCATCATAGGCAAGTAAGGGGGCGCACCTTCCACGAAGGTGATCTTGTCCTCCAATTGGATCAGCAGAAGCCCCACAAGTTGGTGCCTCCGTGGCAAGGGCCCTATGCAATCTCCAAAGTCTTGCATAATGGAGCTTACCATCACTACAACTTGCAGAATGGAACAAAAGTGTCTCGGACTTGGAACGCGGATCTGCTCTGCAAGTTCTACACAAAGAACATGTTAAATCCCTTTTTCATATTTTCATTCCCATAATGAATCCGAATGATTTTGGATAAGAAATAAATTATACTTTTCCATACTTTTTAAAGTAATATCCTATTTTTCTTTCTTCATTCCGGTGAATTCCTTCTCCTTTTGCCCCAAGTGGGTGAAGGCTTAGATGCGAACCTGTTTTCACCCAAGTGTAAAACTACTCTCAGTGAAGACATGATTCACACTCGGGTGCTTAGCAGCGAACTTGTGTTCATCTAAGTATAAAGTACTCTGAGTGAGGACATGATCCACAATCAGAGGCTTAGTAGCGGCTCCTTAACCGCCTAAGTGTTTGTACCCCGAGTGCAGGTTCAACCTCCACTCGGATATCAAGATGGACAGGATCATTATTGTTCGCAAGAACGACCTCCATTTTTACCCTTAGCAGCGAACTTGTTTTCACCTAAGTGTAAAGCTACTCTGAGTGAGGACATGATCCACACTCTGGGGCTTAGTAGCGAACCTTTCTTTGCCCAAATATAAACTACTCCGAGTGAGAATATTATCCACATTCGGGGGCTTAGGAGCAGCTCCGTGACCGCCTAAGTGTTGGTACCTCGAGTACAGGTGCAACCTCCACTCAGAAAAACTACCTCCATTTTTACCCTTAGCTGCGAACCTGTTTTCGCCTAAGTGTAAAACTACTCCGAGTGAGGACTTGATCCGCACTTGGGGGTGATGTCTACTACATAACTTTATTCTTGTAGAATCGTGTTGGGTCTCCAAGCACAGCGTTTTGTAGGACAGTAGTAATTTTCCCTCAAGTGGATGACCTAAGGTTTATCAATCCGTGGGAGGTGTACACTAGTAGAAAACAGGGCTTTGATCCTGGAAAGTTCAGAGAATTAGTCCTGGTTCTATTACGAACCGGGACCAATGGGTACCTTAGTCCCGATTCGTGCGGCCAGGGCGCCGGCCGGGCCTCAGCAAGAACCAATCCGGTTCGTCTAACACCTTTAGTCCCAGTTCCAGACACGAACCGAGACAAAAGGGCCTCACTCCTGGCCCATCCCCTTTAGTCTCAGTGCTAGCCACCAACTGGGACTAAAGAGGCCCCCTTTAGTCCCGGTGCTTATTGGAAATATGCCCTAGAGGCAATAATAAAATGGTTATTATTGTATTTCCGAGTTCATGATAATTGTCTATTGTTCATGCTATAATTGTGTTAACCGGAAACCGTAATACATGTGTGAATACATAGATCACAAATGTCCCTAGTGAGCCTCTAGTTGACTAGCTCGTTGATCAATAGATGGTCACGGTTTCATGAACATGGACATTGGATGTCATTGATATCGGGATCACATCATTAGGAGAATGATTTGATGGACAAGACCCAATCCTAAGCCTAGCACAAGATCGTGTAGTTCGTTTGCTGAAGCTTTTCAATGTCAAGTATCATTTCCTTAGACCATGAGATTGTGCAACTCCCAGACACCGTAGGAATGCTTTGGGTGTGCCAAACGTCACAACGTAATTGGGTGGCTATAAAGGTGCACTAAGGGTATCTCCAAAAGTGTCTGTTGGGTTGGCACGAATCGAGACTGGGATTTGTCACTTTGTGTGACGGAGAGGTATCTCTGGGCCCACTCGGTAAGACATCATCATGATGAGCTCAATGTGACTAAGGAGTTAGCCACGGGATGATGTATTATGGAACGAGTAAAGAAACTTGCTGGTAACGAGATTGAACAAGGTATAGAGATATCGACGATCGAATCTCGGGCAAGTATCATACCGATAGACAAAGGGAATTGTATACAGGATTGATTGAATCCCCGACATCGTGGTTCATCTGATGAAATCATCGTGGAGCATGTGGGAGCCAACATGGGTATCCATATCCCTCTGTTGGTTATTGACCGGAGAGGTGTCTCGGTCATATCTACATGCCTCCCGAACCCGTAGGGTCTACACACTTAAGGTTCAATGATGCTAGGGTTATAGGGAAATGGTATACGTGATTACCAAAAGTTGTACGAAGTCCCGGATGAGATCCTGGACCTCACGAGGAGCTCCGGAATGGTCCGGAGGTAAAAATTGATATATAGGAAGTCCAGTTTTGGTCATCGGAAAGTTTTCGGGCTTATCGGTAGTGTACCGGGAGTGCTGGGAGGGTACCGGAGGCCCCTGGGAGGGGTGTGACGACCATAGGACTTCGTGGGCCCTTAGAGGAGGTATGCCAGCCCTTTTTGGGCTGGCCAAGACCTTCTAGAAAGGCCCATGCGGCTGGAGATAAGAGATAAGGCTGAAAAGGATTTAAAAGGAGGAGATCCACCTCCCTTGTGGGAGGTGGACTCTCCCCCTACTTCGGCCGAAGCTCTCCTCCTTGGAGGAGGGGCCAAGGCAGCCCTCCCTCTCCCTCCTCCTATATATATGCAAGGTTTTGGGCTGTTTTGAGACACGACTTCTCTCTCTCACGGTGCAGTCCTACCCTTCCTCTTCCTCGTTCTCCGTAGCGCTTGGCGAAGCCGTGCTGGAGTCGACGTAGCTCCACCGTCACCACGCCGTCGTGCTGCCGGAGCTCTCCCTGAACCTATCCCTCCTCCTTGTTGCATCAAGGTACAGGAGCAGTCACCGGGCTGAACGTGTGTTGAACACGGAGGCGCCGTTGTTCGGCGCTAAGATCGGAGTCCACCACGATCTGAATCGCTATGAGAACGACTCCACCAACCGCGTTCTTGTAACGCTTCCGCTTAGCGATCTTCAAAGGTATGAAGATGCAATCTCTCCCCTCTCGTTGCTGGTTTCTCCATAGATAGATCTTGGTGACACGTAGTAAAATTTTGATTTACTACTACGTCTCCCAACCGTGGTATGAGAGCTAGGTCTATGCGTAGAATCTATGCACGAGTAGAACACAAGTTGTTGTGGGTGTCGATTTTGTTAATTTTCTTACCACTACTAGTCTTATCTTGATTCGGCAGTATTGTGGGATGAAGCAGCCCGGACCGACTTTACACGTATGCTTACGTGAGACTGCTTCCAGCGCCTGACATGCACTTGTTGCATAAGGTGGCTAGCGGGTGTCTGTCTCTCCCACCTTAGTCGGATTTGATTCGTTGAAAAGGGTCCTTATGAAGGGTAAATAGCAATTGGCATATCACGTTGTGGTTTTGGCGTAGGTAAGAAATGTTCTTGCTAGTAACCTATAGCAACCACGTAAAAACTTGCAACTACAAATTAGAGGACGTCTAACTTGTTTTTGTAGCATATGCCTTGTGACGTGATATGGCCAAAGAATGTGATGTGATGCATTGTGATGTATGAGATTGATCATGTTCTTGTAATAGGATTCACGGCTTGCATGTCGATGAGTATGACAACTGGCAGGAGCCAGAGGAGTTGTCTTATTTTTATTGTATGACCTGCGTGTGAATCATAAATGCCATGTAATTACTTTACTTTATTGCTAAACGTTAGCCATAGTAGTAGAAGTAATAGTTGGCAAGACAACTTCATGAAGACACAATGATGGAGATCATGGTGTCGTGCCGATGACAGTGACGATCATGGTGCCCCGAAGATGGAGATCAAAGGAGCAAGATGATATTGGCCATATCATGTCACTATATTGATTGCATGTGATGTTTATCATGTTTACATCTTATTTGCTTAGAACGACAGTAGTAAATAAGATGTTCTCTCAATAAAGTTTCAAGAGAAGTGTTCACCCTAACTGTGCACCGTTGCTAAGGATCGTCGTTCCAAAGCACCACGTGATGATCGGGTGTGATAGGTTCTAACGTTCGCAAGCAACGGGTGTAAGCCAGATTTACACACACGATACACTTAGGTTGACTTGACGAGCCTAGCATGTACAAACATCGCCTCGGAACACGGAAGACCGAAAGGTTGAACATGAGTCGTATGGAAGATACGATTAACATGGAGATATTCACCATGGATGACTAGTCCGTCTCACGTGATGATCAGACACGGGGTAGTTGACATGGATCATGTGTCACTTAGATGACTAGAGAGATGTCTATCTAAGTGGGATTTCATTAAATAATTTGATTATGTGAACTTAATTATCATGAACTTAGTCTAAAATTGTCTTTACAATCTATATTGTAGATCCAATGGCCAACGCGAATGTCACCCTAAACTTCAACGCGTTCCTAGAGAAAACCAAGCTGAATGATGATGGAAGCAACTATGCGGACTGGGTCCGTGGCTTGAGGATCATCCTCATAGCTTCCAAGAAATTGTATGTCCTTGATGCACCACTAGGTGACCCACCCCTTCTCCCAGTAGAGCAAGACGTTGCGAACGCTTGGCATTCTCGCTGAGATGATTACTCCCTTGTTCAGTGCGGCATGCTTTACAGTTTAGAACCGGGGCTCCAAAAGCATTTTGAGCAACACGGAGCATATGAGATGTTCCAAGAGATGAAACTGATTTTCCAAGCTCATGCCCGAGTCAAGACATATGATGTCTCCGACAAGTTCTTCAGTTGTAAGATGGTGGAGAATAGTTCTGTCAGTGAGCACATCCTCAAGATGTCTGGGCTTCACAACCGCTTGACTCAGCTAGGAGTTAATCTCCCGGATGACTCGGTCATTGACAGAATCCTCTAGTCACGTCCACCTAGCTACAAGAGCTTTGTGATGAACTACAACATGCAAGGGATGGAGAAGTCCATTCCTGAGTTGTACTCGATGCTTTAATCAGTAGAGGTCGAGATCAAAAAGGAGCATCAAGTGTTGATGGTGAATAAGACCACTAGTTTCAAGAAAGGCAAGGGTAATAAGAACTTCAAGAAGGACGGCAAAGCTGTTGCCGTGCCCGGTAAGCAAGTTGCCGGGAAGAAGAACAAGAATGGACCCAAGCCTGAGACTGAGTGTTTTTACTGCAAGGGTACCGGTCACTGGAAGCGGAACTGCCCCAAGTACTTAGCGGATAGGAAGGACGACAACATTAAAGGTATATGTGATATACTTGTTATTGATGTGTACCTAACCAGCGCTCGTAGTAGCTCCTGGGTATTTGATACCGGTGCATTTGCTCACATTTGTAACTCCAAGCAGGAGATGCGGAATAAGCGGAGGCTGGCAAAGGACGAGGTGATGATGCGCGTCAGGAATGGTTGCAAGGTCGATGTGATCGCCGTCGGCATGCTACCTCTACATCTACCTTCGGGATTAGTGTTAAACCTTAATAATTGTTATTTAGTACCAGCTTTGAGCATGAACTTTGTATCTGGATCTCGCTTGATGCGAGATGGCTACTCATTTAAATCTGAGAATAATGGTTGTTCTATTTATATGAGAGAAATGTTTTATGGTCTTGCCCCGCTAGTCAATGGTTTATTTTTGATGAATCTCGAACGTGATGTTACACATGTCCATAGTGTGAGTACCAAAAAGAGTAAGGTTGATAACGATGGTCCCATTTACATGTGGCACTGCCGCCTTGGTCATATTGGTGTCAAACGCATGAAGAAGCTCCATACTGATGGACTGTTGGAGTCTCTTGATTTCGAATCATTTGACACGTGCGAACCATGCCTCATGGGCAAGATTACCAAGACTCCGTTCTCCAGAACAATGGAGCGAGCAAATGACTTGTTGGAAATAATACATACTGATGTATGCGGTCCAATGAGTGTCGAGGCTCGTGGTGGCTACCGTTATGTTCTCACCCTCACAGATGACTTCAGTAGATATGGGTATGTCTACTTAATGAAACATAAGTCTGAAACTTTTGAAAGGTTCAAGGAATTTCAGAGTGAGGTAGAGAATCAACGTGATAGGAAAATAAAGTACCTACGATCTAATCGTGGCGGAGAATATTTAAGTCACGAGTTTGGCATGCACCTAAGGAAATGTGGAATTGTTTCACAACTCACGTCGCCTGGCACACCTCGGAGAAATGGTGTGTCTGAACATCGTAATCACACTCTATTACATATGGTACGATCTATGATGTCTCTTACCGACCTACCGCTATCATATTGGGGATATGCATTAGAGACTGTCGCATTCACTTTAAATAGGGCACCGTCAAAATCCGTTGAGACGACACCGTATGAATTATAGTTTGGAAAGAAACCTAAGCTGTCGTTTCTAAAAGTTTGGGGATGCGATGCTTATGTGAAGAAACTTCAATCTGAGAAGCTCGAACCCAAAGGGAAAAGTGCGTCTTCATAGGATATCCCAAAGAGACTATTGGGTTTACCTTCTACCTACAATCCGAGGGCAAAGTCTTTGTTTCCAAGAATGGATCCTTTCTCAAGAAAGAGTTTCTCTCGAAAGAAGTAAGTGGGAGGAAAATAGAACTTGATGAGGTAATTGTACCTCCACTCGAACCGGAGAGTAGCATAGCACAGGAAGTTGTTTCTATGGAGCCTACACCGGCTGGAGAGGAAGTTAATGATGATGATCATGAAACTTCAGATCAAGTTATTATTGAATGTCGAAGGTCCACTAGGACACATTCCGCACCAGAGTGGTACAACAACCCTGTCCTGGAAATCATGTTGTTAGACAACGGTGAACCTTCGAACTATAAAGAAGCGATGGCGGGCCCGGATTCCAAAAAATGGCTTGAAGCCACAAAATCCGACATAGGATCCATGTATGAGAACAAAGTATGGACTTTGGTGGACTTGCCTAATGATAAGAGAGCCATTGAAAATAAATGGATCTTTAAGAAGAAGACTGACGCGGATGGTAATGTGACCATCTATAAGGCTCGGCTTGTCGCTAGGGGTTATCGACAAGTTCAGGGAGTTGACTACGATGAGAATTTCTTACCCATAGCAATGTTGAAGTCTGTCCGAATCATGTTAGCAATTGTCGCATTTTATGATTATGAGATCTGGCAAATGGACGTCAAAACGACATTCCTTAATGGATTCCTCAAGGAAGAACTGTATATGATGCAGCCGGAAGGTTTTGTCGATCCTAAAGATGCTAACAAGGTATGCAAGGTCAAGCGCTCCATCTATGGGCTGGTGCAAGCATCTCGGAGTTGGAAGATTCGCTTTAGTGAAGTGATTAAAGCGTTTGAGTTTTTATAGGTTTATGGAGAACGCTGTATTTACAAGAAAGTGAGTGGGAGCTCTGTAGCATTTCTCATATTATATGTGGATGACATACTGATAATGGGAAATGATATAGAACTCTTGGAAAGTATAAATGCCTACTTGAATAAGTGTTTTTCAATGAAGGACCCTGGAGAAGCTGCTTACATATTAGGTATTAAGATCTATATAGATAGATCGAGACGCCTCATAGGTCTTTCACAAAAGCACATACCTTGACAAGATATTGAAGAAGTTCAATATGGATCAGTCCAACAAGGGGTTCTTGCCTGTGTTACAAGGTGTGAGATTGAGTACGACTCAATGCCCGACCACGGCAAAGAATAGAGAAGAGATGAGTGTCATCCCCTATGTTTCAGCCATAGGCTCTATTATGTATGCTATGCTATGTACCAGACCTGATGTGAACCTTGCCATAAGTTTGGTAGGGAGGTACCAAAGTGATCCCGAAGCGGAACACTGGACAGCGGTCAAGAATATACTAAAGTACCTGAAAAGGACAAAGGACATGTTTCTCGTATATGGAGGTGCCGAAGAGCTCGTCGTAAAGGATTACGTCGATGCTAGCTTTGACACAGATCCGGACGACTCCAAGTCGCAAACCGGATATGTGTATGTTTTGAACGGAGGGGCAGTTGGCTGGTGCAGCAGCAAGCAAAGTGTCGTGGCGGCATCTACATGTGAAGCGAAGTACGTAGCTGCTTCGGAAGCAGCAAAGGAAGGAGTCTGGATGAAGGAGTTCATCACCGACCTAGGAGTAATTCCAAGTGCGTCGGGCCCGATGACTCTATCCTGTGACAACACTAGAGCTATTGCCCTTGCAAAGGAGCCCAGGTTTCACAAGAAAACAAGACACATCAAGCGCCGCTTCAACTCCATCCGTGATTACATTCAGGAGGGAGATATAGATATTTGTAAGGTGCATACGGATCTGAATGTCGCTGATCCGTTGACTAAACCTCTCTCACCAGCAAAACATGATCAACACCAGAATGCTATGGGTGTTCAATTCATCACAATGTAACTAGATTATTGATCTAGTGCAAGTGGGAGACTGTTGGAAATATGCACTAGAGGCAATAATAAAATCGTTATTATTGTATTTCCCAGTTCATGATAATTGTCTATTGTTCATCCTATAATTGTGTTAACCGGAAACCGTAATACATGTGTGAATACATAGACCACAACATGTCCCTAGTGAGCCTCTAGTTGACTATCTCGTTGATCAATAGATGGTCACGGTTTCATGACCATGGACATTGGATGTCATTGATAACGGGATCACATCATTAGGAGAATGATGTGATGGGCAAGACCCAATCCTAAGCCTAGCACAAGATCGTGTAGTTCGTTTGCTAAAGCTTTTCAATGTCAAGTATCGTTTCCTTAGACCATGAGATTGTGCAACTCCCGGATACCGTAGGAATGCTTTGGGTGTGCCAAATGTCACAATGTAACTGGGTGGCTATAAAGCTGCACTATGGGTATCTCCAAAAGTGTCTATTGGGTTGGCATGAATCGAGACTGGGATTTGTCACTCCGTGTGACGGAGAGGTATCTCTGGGCCCACTCGGTAAGACATCATTATGATGAGCTCAATGTGACTAAGGAGTTAGCCACGGTATGATGTATTACGGAACGAGTAAAGAAACTTGGCGGTAACGATATTGAACAAGGTATAGAGATACCGACGATCGAATCTCGGGCAAGTGTCATACCGATAGACAAAGGGAATTGTATACGGGATTGATTGGATCCCCGACATCGTGGTTCATCCAATGAAATCATCGTGGAGCATGTGGGATCCAACATGGGTATCCAGATCCCGCTGTTGGTTATTGACCGGAGAGGTGTCTCGGTCATGTCTACATGTCTCACGAACCCGTAGGGACTACACACTTAAGGTTCGATGACGCTAGGGTTATAGGGAAATGGTATACGTGATTAGTGAAAGTTTTGCGGAGTCCCGAATGAGATCTCGGACGTCACGAGGAGCTCCGGAATGGTCTGTAGGTAAAGATTGATATATAGTAAGTCCAGTTTTGGTCACCGGAAAGTTTTCGGGCTCATCGATAGTGTACCGGGAGTGCCGGGAGGGTACCGGAGGACCCCCGGGAGGGGCGTGACGACCATAGGTCTTCGTGGGCCCTTAGAGGAGGTGTGCCAGCCCTTTTTGAGCTGTCCAAGACCTTATAGAAAGGCCCATGTGGCTAGAGATAAGAGATAGGGCTGAAAAGGATTTAAAAGGAGGAGATCCACCTCCCTTGTGGGAGTTGGACTCTCCCCCTACTTCGACCGAAGTTCTCCTCCTTGGAGCAGGGGCCAAGGCAGCCCTCCCTCTCCATCCTCCTATATATATGCAAGGTTTTGGGCTGTTTTGAGACCTGACTTCTCTCTCTCACGGTGCAGCCCTACCCTTCCTCTTCCTCATTCTCCGTAGCGCCTGGCGAAGCCCTGCCGGAGTCCACGTAGCTCCACCGTCGCCACGCCGTCGTGCTGCCGGAGCTCTCCCTCAACCTCTCCCTCCTCCTTGCAGGAACAAGGTGCGGGAGACGTCATCGGGTTGTACGTGTGTTGAACGCGGAGGCACCGTTGTTCGGCGCTAAGATCGAAGTCCACCGCGATCTGAATCGCTACGAGTACTGTTGGGGATCTAACCCCGCAATATGACCCGCCCTGGAGGCTCCGGGTCATGTTACTGGCTCGTGAGCTGGCCCAAGGGTGAGCCGTAAGATTGGTGGCCCAGGAAGATAGACGGCTCAAGGTGTGGGCCGTACGACGGCCCGGACGGAGAAGACTCGGGCGTGTAAGCCGTCTCAAAGACCACTTGGACAAGAAGATAGAGAGAGAGACTCGGACATACAATAAGACTCGGTTAACAATTGTAACGACCCGGTGGTCCTGACCTCCTATATAAAGGCAGACCCGGGGCAACGTAGAGGACAGGTTATCGAGAACTAGGTCAAGCTTCTAGCTCCATGTAATCGATACACAAGCAATACAAACACAAGAAGGACGTAGGCTATTACCTCGACATGAGGGCCCGAACCTGGGTAAATCCGTGTCTTTCGTCCCGATCAACCCCTTTGAGTCCACCCCGTTAGCAATGGCCTCGAATCCAAGTCCGTTCACCCGGACATCTGCCGTGATAAATCCACGACAGTTGGCGCCCACCATGGGGCCAGCACTTGGTGGTGTTGAGTTCTCAAAGGGCTCTCTCCTAGGGCTCGAGGGATACGTGGTTGGAAGGATGAGCAAGAGCCGCCGCGGCCGGCTCTACATCGACGACGCTGGCTGGGGGCTTGATGCTGATTCTATGGAGTATGGATTCCGGGTTCCGTTTGGCGCGATCCAGGTTTTCATTGGAAAGGTTGATGGATCTGCACCCGAGCCGGACATCTGCACCAACATTGTCAAGCCGGCTCGGCGTCTCCAATCTGCAAGTGGTGTGCGGCCTGCCTGTGCCCATCCAGGTCAAAGGCATGTTCTCGTGGGTTTCACTCAAGGTATGGACCTGGAAGCGTCTGGGTCATAGGGAACTCTTGTTTGCTCGGAAGATGAGTCCTCAAGTGGGGAGACAAAGTCAGTGTATCGGCTCAGTAATGGTGGCCTTGGGGGCTACTAGGACACCTATTCTGAGGTAGAGGGCTTTGATTTGGATGCTCCGAGACCCCCGGTTCATGCGGCGGTGTTCATGGCGGGATCAGTTCCAGCCGCCGGTGACACAGCTACAGGAGCCGCCGCATCAGGTGATAGAGCGCCGCCGCCGGCTCAGGTTCTAGTGGAATTGATGGACGAGCTTACACCTCTCATGGCCATGGAAGTAACACCGGATAATCAAGCATCCCGGAATCTAGAGGTGGCACGGATTAAGGGCCGGATGGCAGAGGAACGACAAAGGATGGCTGAGCTGAAGATCTGGATGGAGGAAGAAGTGGAGCGTATCAAGGCATATGCTTTCCATCTGGAGCTGGAGCAAAGGTCAGCAGCCGCCTTGCACCGGAGGAGGCATCAATCCCGTCTGCCAGAATGTTATGAAGCAAGGAACCTGTTTAATACCCCTAGTGCAGGGCGGCTTACGGGTGCGCCGGAAAGCCGCCGGATGGAATGCCCGGCAACTCATCCACCCCAGCATAACCAAACCTCACCTAGAGCTTTTCGAACACTGGCGGGTCATTACTCTAACCCGGCCGAGATCATGGTGGCGGCGGCCACCCGGCTTGAGACGATTCCCATCCCAGATGAAGCTCCCTTTGTGGAGGACGTGCGAAACGCCATTGGATATTTACAGATGGCCATGGCCCAGCAAGAGAGATATGCTCATAGCCGGAGCCAGGTTTACTCTACCCCGTCCCCAGTCGAAGTTTCAGCCGGCGTTACGAGTCGCCGGCGTGTTCCAGCAGTCATCCACGTCATGGACCACCGGAGGACGGGCAGGCGGCTATAGATGCACAAGCCCTCGCGGACCGGGCGACTCGCCAAGATCAGAAGAGAAGGATGAAGTGAGAAAGCTCAATTCAACCTAGGGCCTAATGTTGGGGATATAACCCCGCAGTATGACCCGCCCTGGAGGCTCCGGGTCATGTTACTGGCTCGTGAGCTGGCCCAAGGGTGAGCCGTAAGATTGGTGGCCCAGGAACATAGACGGCTCCAGGTGTGGGCCGTATGACGGCCCGGACGGAGAAGACCCGGGCGTGTAAGCCGTCTCAAAGACAGCTTGGACAAGAAGATAGAGAGAGAGACTCGGACATACAATAAGACTCGGTTAACAATTGTAACGACCCGGTGGTCCTTATCTCCTATATAAAGGCAGACCCTGGGCGACTTAGAGTATAGGTTATCGAGAACTAGGTCAAGCTTCTAGCTCCTTGTAATCGATACACAAGCAATACAAACACAAGCAGGACGTAGGCTATTACCTCGACTTGAGGGGCCGAACCTGGGTAAATCCGTGTCTTTCGTCTCGATCAACCCCTTTGAGTCCACCCCATTAGCGATGGCCTTGAATCCATGTCCGTTCACCTGGACATCTGCCGTGATAAATCCACGACAAGTACGACTCCACCAACCGCGTTCTTGTAACGCTTCCGCTTAGCGATCTTCAAAGGTATGAAGATGCAATCTCTGCCCTCTTGTTGCTGGTTTCTCCATAGATAGATCTTGGTGACACGTAGGAAAATTTTGATTTACTACTACGTCTCCCAACAGTGCTGGCCACCAACCGGGACTTATACAATGCCTATATATATGCTCGCCCCTGCACGCTCACTCCTCTGTTTTTTGGCCGGCCGAAGTGTGGGAGGTGTGCTACTCTTTGTTCTCACCTCCTATGCACATGAGGTGTTTGATGAAATGCCGCAGCCAAACTTAAGCTTTCTCGTCTCCAAGCTCGACCTCCAAGCTACATTTTCCTCAAGATTTGTTTAGGTTTGGCAGTGCACCAACTACACAAGTGTTCTAAAAGGTTAACGACTTCGTCATTTCATCTCTCACGACTAGTTTAGCTCATTTCAAATGCTCTAGAAGTAGAGTGTGGTTTGTGGGTTTTCGTGGAGGAGTGTATGTGGGAGTTCTTTTGATTTAAACACACAATTAGAGCTGAAATTAACTTCTTAGAGTCTGCACATGTGTAGGGTGTCGTCGCCGTCCCTGTCCTCACCGACGTCGATCGCCCTCACCGATCTCATCGCTGGCACCACCGTGGTGAGCCTCTTGTTCTTATATTCTTTTTAAAAGAAAAAAAGTTCTTACTTGTATGATTTAGATAGATACTTGTAATATTCTTACTTGTATGTTGTTCTATGATAACTATATACGAACTTTATGTATTTATTTTTTAAGTAATAACATCTGATCACTACGGTACTTTGGTTTTAATGTGATGATGAACTTGTATTAATTTGATCACTTCTCTATTCATGATGTCATGTAATGGTTTTTGATGCATTTAATTATATAATACACACAGATGAACCGGCAATGGATGTACGGTGACCGACGCACCTCCGAGTACATTGAGGGCCTGCATAAATTTCTTGAAGTGGCTGAGGCAAACAAGTAGAATGGTTTGATGTATTGTCCATGTATTGTCTGTGAGAAGATGAAGGATTACTCCAACTCCAAAACCGTTCACTCCCACCTACTTGCGAAGGGTTTCATGCCACACTATAATTTTTGGACCAAGCACGGAGAAAGAGGGGTTATGATAGAAGACAATGAAGAAGAAGAGGATGATGACAACTATCGTCCTATGTACCCTAAATACGGTGATACTGCAACGGGGGAGGCTAAAATCAAGAGGCACCAGATGTGCCCGATGATGATCTTCGGTGGGTCATTGTTGATGCACAAAGAGAATGCAAAAGTGAAAGGGAGAAATTGAAGTTTGATCGCATGTTAAGGGACCACAAAAAGGGTTGTATCCACAGTGCGAAGATGGCAACACAAAGTTTGGTATCACATTGGAATTGCTGCAACGGAAGGCAGAGAATGGTTTATCTGAAAACGTATTTGAAAAGTTACTAAAAATAACGAAGAATAAGCTTCCAAAGGATAAAGAATTTCCTAACGCTATGTACGGATCAAAGAAACTTCTCTGCCCTATAGGATTAGAGGTGCATAAGATACATGCCTGCCCTAATTACTGCATCCTCTACCACGGTGAGTATGAGGAATTGAATGCATGCCCGGTATGCAGTGCATTGCAGTATAAGATCAGACGAGATGATCATGGTGATGTTGAGGGAAAGCACCCTAGGAAGAGGGTTCCTACCAAGGTGATGTGGTATGCTCCTATAATACCACGGTTGAAACGTCTATTCAGAAACAAAGTGCATGCCAAGTTGTCACAATGGCACATAAAAGATTGTAGGAAAGACGGGAAGTTGAGAGCACCCGTTGATGGGTCGCTATGGAGAAAATTTGAGAGAAAGCAGGGGGACTTGGCAGGTGATGCAAGGAACATCTGGTTTCGTTTAAGTGCATATGGCATTAATCCTTTTGGGGAGCAGAGAAGCAATCATAGCGCCTGGCATGTGACTCAATGTATCTATAACATTCCTCCTTGGTTGTGCATGAAGCGGAAGTTCATTACGATGCCAATGTTCATCCAAGGACCTGAGCAACCCGAAAACGACATTGATGTGTACCTAAGGCCATTAGTTGAAGAACTTTTATAGGTATGGAATGGAAAATGTGTATGTGTGTGGGATGAGCATGACCAAGAGGAATTTGCCCTACGAGCATTGCTGTTTGTAACCATCCATGATTGGGCTGCTCTTAGTAACCTTTCAGGATAGACAAACAAGGGATACAACGCATGCACACACTATTTAGATGATACCCAAAGGATATGTTTGGACAAATTCAAGAAGAATGTGTACATGGAAAATCATCAATATTTTCGAACCTACCCTATTGGAAAGACCTAGAGGTGCGCACTGCAATCGATGTGATGGAGATGACGAAGAATCTTTGCGTGAACCTGATAGACTTCTTGGGTGTATATGGGAAGACAAAAGATACATCGAAGGCATGGGAGGACCTGCAATGTCTGCACGAAAATGACGGCATGCATCCAAAGCAGTATCAAGGTCCTGCTAGCTACGCTCTTACCAAAGAAGAGAAGGAAATCTTCTTTGAATGCCTAGTCAGTATGAAGGTCCCGTATGCCTTCTCATCGAATATAAAGTGAATAATAAACATGGTAGAGAAAAAAACCAGAACCTAAAGTCTCATGACTGCCACGAGATTATGACACAACTGTTTCCGGTTACATTGAGGGGGCTCCTACCAGAAAACGTTCGATTAGCCATTATGAAGCTACGCACATTCCTCAATGCAATCTCTCACAAGGTAATCGATCCAGAAATCCTACCAATGTTACGGAATGATTTGGTGCAATGCCTTGTCAGCTTCGAGTTGGTGTTCCTACCATCCTTCTTCAATATCATGACTCACGTCCTAGTTCATCTAGTCGACGAGATTGCCATCCTGGGTCCTGTATTTCTACACAATATGTTCCCCTTTGAGAAGTTCATGGGAGTCTTGAAGAAATATGTTTGTAATTGTGCTAGGCCAGAAGGGAGCATCTCCATGGGCCATCAAACAGAGGAGATCATTGGATTTTGTGTTGACTTTTTTCCTGACCTTAAACCGATTGGTGTCCCTAAATCGCGGTATTTGGGGAGACTGGGTGGAGAAGGCATGCTAGGAGAGAAATCAATAATATGTAGGGATGGGAATTCTTGGGCGCAAGCACACTACACAGTTCTACAGACTTCTACCTTGGTGGCCCCGTATATGAATCAACACAAGAATATTCTACGCTGGACACACCCAGAGCAGTTTGACGACGGGATTACACGTGAACACATCGGCACTTTCGGTGGTTGGTTGCAAATGCATCTCATACGTAACAACACTATTGGAGATGCCATGTACTTTTACCTAGGACACCATCTTTGACTGTATTGACTTTACCAAGTGTACTAGAGAAATGGTAATGCATTTTACACGGTCGCGCAAGATAAAAAGAGCACCAACCAAAATATTGGTGTCCTCTTTGATGCAGCAATCATCAATAGGGAAAAGGACACATATTATGGTCACATAGTGGAGATATGGGAACTTGACTATGGACATGAATTTAAGGTCCCTTTGTTTCAGTGCAAATGGGTCAATCTGTCAGGAGCCGGGGTATAGTTAGACCCGCAGTACAGAATGACAACAATGGATCTCAACAATCTTGGGTACACAAACGAACCATTCGTCCTAGCCAATGATGTGGCGTAGGTTTTTTATGTGAAGGACATGTCTACCAAACCGAGAGAAAAAGATAAGGAAGTGAATACATTAAACGATGAGCCAAAGCGACACACAGTTGTTTCAGGGAAAAGAAACATCGTGGGAGTGGATCGCAAGACAGACATGTCTGAATATTATGAAAAGTTTCATGAAATTCCTCCCATCAAAGTGAAGCCTGACCCAAGCATCTTGTTAAACGATGAAGATTATCCATGGTTATGACACAATAAGCAAGGGACACACATGAAGAAAAAGTGAAGACTTTCTCTCCACAACTATTCTTATGATGGCTTTCATCTAGAATATCACTGCAGTTACATGTGAAGAAATGAAACCCTTTTGTAATAGACGAGTTTTCGTCCAAAACTATGATACTTCGAAAGAGATTGTCCAGTTTGTACACGAAGTGCATCCAGTTTTTCCTGTAACCCTCTCAATGTTTTAGCACATGCTATGTTGGTGAAGTCATGATACCATGCCAAGTTTAAACCTTTTGAGAACTCATTTGCAGTGCTTTTCGAATTTAGGGTCATTTTAACTCAAAATAAATCATGAAATGCATGAAAAATAGCAAATGAAGTCAGAAAATGGTTCAAAATTAATGATGTGTCTTTGAATGGTGCATATCGAATGCAGAAGAAGTCGCGAGTAAAACATGTTAAAAAATGAAATCCCTTTGTCATAGATGATTTTTTGCCTCATCAAAGTTATTTAACTTAATATTATATAAAATTTATGCAACAAAAATTATCAAATTTATTTTTCTTAAAAACTTTAATAGAAAAAATAATATTCATAAAGTATTTTTTGTTAAATAAAATTCATAGCAAAAAATTTCATAAAGTATTTTTTGTTAAGAACTTTTAATATGGAAACAAATAATATAAAAGAATACCCGCCTACTAGGCCACCATGGCCTGCATACGACTAGTAACCCAATATGCATGGGCCTGGATGCAGGCCCACGTGGCAAGTAGGCCCAACTGGGCAAAGACAGTTAGGCACGCAATGCCTGCGATGGAGAGTAGCTCAAGACGGTAGCTGCAACCGTGCTTATAAACTAGTACGAGCGCTCCTCGCTCGGCGAGGTAGGACTAAACACCCATCGTGCCAGGAACGGGGCTTTAGTACCGTTTTGTTGCTCCAACCGGGACTAAAGGCCCCCCATTAGTCCCAGCTGGAGCAACAAATCGGTACTAAAGCCCTGGGCTTCCCGCTCTTTCACCTGGTGAAAATTCACCATTAGTCCCGGTTGGTGGTTCGAACCGAGACTAAAGGTGGTCTTTAGTCCCTGTTGGAGCATCAACCTGGACTAAGTGTTGGTGTATATAAGTGGACCAAAATCAATCTACAGTTTTCGATCTCCATCTCCCCCGACAGCGATGAAGACCACCTCGACGCCGCCAGGCTGCCGGACCACGCCGTCGCCTCCCCAAACCCGCTCCTCTTTGCCTTCATGGGGTTTGGATGCACCGGCGAAGTTTGCACGAACCCTCGAGGTGAGAAAGGGCAATGCGTGGTACCATAGAGGCTAGCAAATTGTGGAAAGGTAAGATTGCGTATGATCCGTGGACTGACATTAGTCATAAATAACTCACATACTAATTGCAAAAGTTTATTAGACCTCGAAGCAAAGTACTGCTACACATGCCCCTAGGGGGGAGGTTGGTAGGAGGTAACAATTGCGCGCCCCCGACCTTCACACAAAGATGGACAATCAAGGATAAATTGCGCTCCAACTTTCATCGCATAACAGAAGACAATACGTGCATGCTTCGAGAATCACAAACCTTAACAACAATATTCTTATTAATACACAACAATTTACTTAGTACCTCCCACATATTATCATCTCTATATCGCAAAACTATTGCAAGGAATCAAACATATCATATTCAGTGATCCATAAGTTCTATGTAGGATTTTATGACTAACCATGCAAATCACTAATTCCTGTTGACTCTCTAAATAGATATAAGTGAAGCAAGAGATTTTAATTATTTCTATAAAGGACCATGCTCTAATAAATATAAATGAAGCAAAAGAGCAAATATCAAACTACTCTCAAAATATATAAGTGAAGATCAATGAGTAGGTAAACAATCAAGTAGCTATGTGAGGACTCTCTCTCTTTCTCTCAATAAGGATTTTCAGATTTGAGTATTTTATTCAATCAACAAACTAAAAAAAATATCACTCCAAGAATAGCACAAATCACGTGGACAAATATTTTTTTTGGCTCAACATAGGTTAACCGATAGTTGACGAAGAGAGGTGGGATGCGTAGCATCCTCAAGCTTAGATGCTTCAGACTTCTTGAAATATTTACTTGGGGTGCCTTTGGAATCCCCAAAATTGAGCTTTTGTATCTCGTTCAATCCTCTCATATCACGGTTTCACCTATTCTCAAAAACTTCATCCACACAAAACTCGAAAAGAACCCGTGAGATAGGTTAGTACCCATAAAAAATTCAAAACTTCATGTACTGCCAAGACAAGTTGCACAATAATTTTTAAATATCATATACTGTTTTATATTGTTTCCACAATTTATATCTACCAATATAGCCTATGGAGACTATAGGATATGTAGATAAGAAAACTATGATAGCAATCTGCCTAAAAAGAACAGTTTGTAGCAATCTATTAAACCAGTGTACTTCTGTAACTCACTAAATTATGAAAATTTAGGAAGTGATAAATGATGTATATTGAAACACCATGTAAAAATTTCAGAAACATTCCACATTCTAGTAAAATATGAAAATTCAAACACTACAGAAAAAGTTTCCATTTTTACACAACACACATCAAACATGTGACTCAAGCATCCTAAGAGGCAATTCTTGGAACTTTTTATTGGAAAATAAGATTATAAATATCATCTAACAAATAATAACAAGTTAAAATTACGCTCCAAGCAAAACATATATCATGTGATGAATAAAAATATAGCTCCAAGTAAGATGTACCGATAATGTTGGAGACGAAAGAGGGTATGCCTTCCGGGGCATCCCAAGCTTAGACGCTCGAGTCTTCCTTGAATATTACCTTGGGAATCCCCAAGATTAGTTCCTTGCTTCTCCTTATTCACCTCATATAGATATCTCACACAAATCTTGAAAACGTTAATCACACAAAACATAACGGAACTTTGTGAGATAGATTAATATAATAAATATAGATCATTCACTTAGGTACTGTCAAGACAAGTTTCATAAATTATCTAACATAATACCTATTGTATTCCATCATTCCCAAAATTTATATCACCAAATATAAGCTATGGAAACACTTGAAACAAGAAAACTGTGCCTGCAAAACAGAACTTGTCAAAAACAGAACAGTCTATGAAGATATGAATGATGACCATACTTCCGTGACGAACAATCCTGAACAATTAGGACAACGTATAAAATTTTCATATAATCATGGGTAAACATTTCAGAATTTGTTGACATTCGAGTAAAATCAGATAATTCATATATTGGACGATTTTTTTTGTTTTTGCACAGAATCAAACAAACAAGTTTCCACACTATCCCAAAGGCTTTACTTGGCACTTTACTGAAATAAAAGATATAAAACATGATTAATATAGTAGGTTAATCATGTGAACACACAAAAACATAAAGTAAATGTGTTGGGTTTTCTCCCAACAAGCGCTTTTCTTTAATGCCTTTTAACTAGGCATGATGATTTCAATGATGCTTGTATAGGAATAGTAGTTGAAACATGCAAGAGAGCATCATTAATCACATGACAACCACATTTAAGTATAAAACACTTCCTATGCATAGGGATTTTGTGAGCAAACAATTCATGCAAGAAATAATCAACTATCATAGGAAGGCACAACAAGTGCAACTTCAATACTTTGAACACAGAGAGGAAATTTGATATTATTGCAATTCCTACAAGCATATGTTCCTCCCTCATAATAATTTTAAGTAGCATCATGAAGAAATTCAACAATATAACTATCACATACAAAATTTTTTTGATCTACAAGCATAGAAAATTTTCAATCTCCACATAAGCAAATGTCTTGTCATTCATAATAGTGGGAGCAAACTCAACGAAATAACTATCATGAGGTACTTGATAGACATAACCACTTTGAATATTATAATCATGATGAAAAGTTTCATGATTGTCATTAATCTTTATAGCATAGATGTCATCACAATAATCACCATAGATAGGACACATGCCATGATCATAATAGTTTTGCTCATCAAAACATGGCGGACTAAAAATATCATATTCATCAAACATAGCATCCCCAAGCTTGTGGCTTTGCATATCATTAGCATCATGAATATTCAGAGAATTCATACTAACAATATTTCTATCATGCTCATCATTAAAGTAATTCTCATTAAATATTTTCATAAATTCTTCCTCTACCAATTGAGCACAATTTTCTGACCCATCATTTTCACGAAAGACATTAAAGAGACGAAACAATTAATGCAACCTAAAATCCATTTTTTGTAGTTTTCTTTTATAAAACCAAACTAGTGAGAAACAAGAAACTGCAAGATTTGATTGCAAGATCTGAAGATATACCCTCAAGCACTCATCTCCCCGGCAATGGCGCCAGAAAAGAGTATGATGTCTATTGGGGAACGTTGCATGGGAAACATACAAAATTCCTACGCACACGCAAGATCTATCCTTGGTGATGAGCATCTACGAGAGGGAGAGTGGATCTACGTACCCTTGTAGATCGCTAAGTGGGAAGCAAGAAACGCGGTTGATGTAGTTGAACGTGTTTTCGATCCAAATCGCCAAGTGTCCCGCGATCCAATCACGATCCGTCCCGAGCTAGCACCGAATGGACGACACCGCCGCCTTCAACGCACATACGACTTGATGACGATCTCCGCCTTCTCGATCCAACAAGAGGGAGCGGAGAGGTACACGAGCTCTCCTGCAGCAGGACGGCACTGCGGCGATGCTGGAGGAGTAATCTCAGCAAGGCTTCGCCTAAGCACAGCTTAAACCGATCTAGAGGAGAAACTACGAACTAGAGGGTAGGGTTGCATGTGGCTGAAAATCTATATGCAAAACCCTAAAACCTCTAGTATATATCGAAGGAGAGGAGGAGGAGGCTTGGCGCAAGGGCTAGCCCCTCTTTGGTTTGGCCGAAGTGGAGAGCAGGAGTCCTCCTCCTCCACTCCTAATAGGATTAGGACTCCTTCCTTATTTCCACCTTTTTGCCTTTTTTCCACCTTTTCCACTTTGGAATTTCTTCCCAGCCACATGGGTCTCGTGTGGGACTTTGTTCAGACCACTAAGGTCTGACATTTATCCTCCCACTGACCATGTAGCCTCTTGGGTTGAAATACACCTCCGGATGGTCACCCGGTACCCTCCCGGCACTCCCGGTACACTACCGATGAGCCCAGAACTTTCCCGACGACCAAAAGAGGACCTCCTATATATCAATCTTTACCTACGGACCCTTCTGGAGCTCCTCTTGACATCCGGGATATCATACGGGACTCGGAACAACCTTCGTTTACCACCATGCATAAGTCTATACTACCGAAATGTCACCAAAACTTAAGTGTGCAGACCCTGTGGGTTCGAGAACTATGTAGACATGACCGAGACACATCTACGGTCAATAACCAATAGAGGGAACTGGATGCCATATTGGTTCCTACATATTCTACGAAGATCTTTATCGTTCGAACGTCTATGTCAAGGATTCAGTTAATCCCGTATGATGTTCCCTTTGTTCTTCGGTATGTTACTTGCCTGAGATTAGATCGTCGGTATCTCCATACCTAGTTCAACCTTGTTACCGGCAAGTATCTTTACTCATTCTGTAATACAAGATCCCATGACTAACACTTTAGTCACATTGCTTGCAAGGCTTATTGTGATGTTGTATTACCGAGTGGGCCCTGAGATACCTCTTTGTCACACAGAGTAACAAATCCCAGTGTTGAGCCTTGCCAACCCAACAGACACCCTAGAAGATACCTATAGAGCACCTTTGTAGTCACCCAGTTATGTTATGACGTTTGACACACACAAGGCACTGCTCCGGTGTCCGTGACTTGCATGATCTCATGGTTGTAGGAACATATATTTGACATGCCGAAAACTGTAGTAATGAACTCACAAGATCATATGATACGTTTATAGTTTGGGCCTTGTCCATTCAATCATTCTCCTAATGATGTGATCCCGTTATCAGATGACATCTTATGTCAATGGCTAGGAAACCTTGACCATCTTTGATCAACGAGCTAGTCTACTAGAGGCACACTAGGGACAAAGTGTTGTCTATCTATCCACACATGTAATGTGTTTCCAATCAATACAATTATAGCGTGGATAATAAAAAATTATCATGAACAAGGAAATATAATAATAAACACTTTATTTATTGCCTCTAGGGCATATTTCCAACAGTCTCCCACTTGCACTGTAGTCAATAATCTAGTTCACATCACTATGTGATTTACATTGTAATGAATCGAACACCCATGCAGTTCTTGTGTTGATCATGTTTAGCCCTTAGAAGAGGTTTAGTCAATGGGTCTGCAACATTCAGATCCGTGTGCACTTTGCAAATATTTATGTTCTTCTCCTTGATATAATCACGGATGGAATTGAAGCATCGGTTTATGTGTCTGGTCCTCTTGTGAAACCTTGGTTCCTTGGCCAGAGCAATGGCACCAGTGTTGTCATAGAACAAAGTCATTGGATTCAGTGCACTGGGCACTACTCTAAGATCTGTCATGAACTGCTTCATCCAGACACCTTCCTTCACCGCCTCTGAGGCTGTGATGTACTCCGCTTCGCATGTAGAATCGGCTACCATGCTTTGCTTGAACTGCACCAGCTTACCACTCTCCCGTTGAGAATAAATACGTATCCGGTTTGCGACTTAGAGTCATCTGGATCAGTGTCAAAACTTGCATCGACGTAATCCTTTACGACAAGTTCTTGATCACCTCCATAAACGAGAAACATTTCCTTAGTCCTTTTCAGGTACTTAAGGATATTCTTGACCGTTGTCCAATGCTCCATTCTAGGATTACTTTGAAACCTTCCAACCATACTTATGGCAAGGCTGACATCGGGTCTTGTGCACATCATTGCATACATGATAGAGCCTGTGGCTGAAGCATAGGGGATGACACTCATCTTCTCTCTATCTTCTGCAGTCACTGGGCCTTGAGTCTTACTCAACTTTACACCTTGCAACACAGGTGAGAATCCCTTCTTGGACTGATCCATTTTGAACTTTGTCAAAACTTTATCAAGGTATGTGCTTTATGAAAGTGCTATCAAGTGTCTCGATCTATCTCTATAGATCTTAATGCCTAATATGAAAGCAGCTTCTCCGAGGTCCTTCATTGAAAAACTCTTGTTCAAATATTCCTTCATGCTTTCCAGCATTTCTATATTGTTTCCAACCAGCAATATGTCATCCACATATAATATTAGAAACTCTATAGATCTCCCACTCACTTTCTTGTAAATACAAGCTTCTCCATAAACTTGTATAAACCCAAACGCTTTGATCACCTCATCAAAGTGCTTATTCCAACTCCGAGATGCTTGCCGGAGCTTGCAAACTTTGTTAGCATTCTTTGGATCGACAAAACCTTTTGGTTGCATCATCTACAGCTCTTCCTCAAGGAAACAGTTGAGAAACGCTGGTTTGACATCCATCTGCCAAATTTCATAGTCGAAATAAGCAACTATTGCTAACATGATTCTGACGGACTTAAGCATCGCTACGGGTCAGAAGGTCTCATCATAGTCAACTCGAACTTGTGAAAAACCCTTTGCCACAAGTCGAGCTTTATAGATGGTGACATTACCATCCGCGTCCGTCTTCTTCTTAAAGATCCATTTTTTCTGAATGGCCTTTCGCCCTTAAGGTAATACTACCAAAGTCCATACTTTGTTTTCATACATGGATCCCATCTCAGATTTCATGGCCTCTAACCATTTCTTGGAATCCGGGCCCATCATCGCTCCTCTATAGCTCGTAGGTTCATTATTGTCCAACAGCATGACCTCCAAGACAGGATTGCCGTACCACTAGGAGCAATACGCGCCCTTGTCGACCTACGAGGTTCAATAGTAACTTGATCCGAAGTTTCATCATCATCATCATTAACTTCGTCTTCGACTGTCGTAGGCTCCACAGAAACATTTTCCTGAGCTGCATTACTCTCTGGTTGAAGTAAAGGATAAATAACCTCATCAAGCTCTATTTTCCTCCCACTCAATTCTGAAACTCTTTCTCAAGAAATGTTCCGTTCTTAGCGACAAACACTTTGGCTTTGGATCTGAGATAGAAGGTATACCTGACTGTCTCTTTCGAGTATCCTATGAAGACGCATTTCTCTGCTTTGGGTTCCAGCTTTTCAGGCGAAAGCTTTTTGACATAAGCATCACATCCCCAAACTTTAAGAAACGACAACTTTGGCCTGTTGCCAAACCAGAGTTCATATGGTGTTGTCTCAACGGATTTCAATGGTGCCCTATTTAATGTGAATGCAGCTGTCTCTAATGCATAACCCCAAAACGATAGTGGCAAATCGGCAAGAGACATCATAGAACGCAGCATATCTAATAAGGTTCGATTATGATGTTCGGACACACCATTACGCTGTGGTGTTCCAAGCGGTGTCAACTGTGAAACAATTCCACACTGTCTTAAGTGACTGCCAAACTCATAACTCAGATATTCACCTCCTCGATCAGATCATAGGAATTTAATCTTCTTGTTACGATGATTCTCAACTTCACTCTAAAATTGCTTGAACTTTTCAAACGTTTCAGACTTGTGTTTCATTAAGTAAATATACCCATATCTACTTAAGTGATCAGTGAAGGTGAGAAAATAATGATATCCACCGCGTGCTGCAACATTTATTGGACCGCACACATCAGTATGTATGATTTCCAACAAGTCACTTGCCTGTTCCATTGTTCCAGAGAACGGCATTTTAGTCATCTTGCGCATTAGGCATGGTTCACATGTGTCAAGTGATTAAAAATCAAGTGACTCCAAAAGTCCATCAGCATGGAGCTTCCTCATGCGTTTTACACCAATACGACCCAAACGGCCGTGCCACAAGAAAGTGGTACTATCATTATAAACTCTACATCTTTTGGCATCAATGTTATGAACATGTGTATCATCACTATCAAGATTCAATATGAATAAACCCCTCACATTGGGTGCATGACCATAAAAGATATTACTCATATAAATATAACAACCATTATTCTTTGATTTAAATGAGTAACCGTCTCGCAATAAAAAAGATCCAGATATAATGTTCATGCTTAACGCAGACACTAAATAACAATTATTCAGGTTCATCACTAATCCCGATGGTAATCGAAGAGAGAGCATGCCGACAGAGATCACATCAACCTTGGAACCATTTCCCACACGCATCGTCACCTCGTCCTTTGCCAGCCTTCGTCTATTCCGTAGTTCCTGTTTTGAGTTGCAAATGTGAGCAACCAAACCGGTATCAAATACCCATGCACTACAACGAGAGCTAGTAAGGTACACATAAATAACATGTATATCATATATACCTTGTTTGTTGTTAGACGCCTTCTTGTCAGCCAGGTACTTGGGGCAGTTCCGCTTCCAGTGACCAGTTCCCTTGCAATGAAAGCACTCAATTTCTGGCTTGGCTCCAGCCTTGGGTTTCTTTGTAGGAGGAGCAACTGCTTTGCCATCCTTCTTGGATTTACCCTTGTTGCCTGTGCCCTTGCCATTCTTCTTGAAACTAGTGGTTCTATTGACCATCAACACTTGATGTTCCTTCTGGATTTCAGACTCAGCGACTTTCAGCATCACAAAGAGCTCGGCGACTAACTTGTTCATCCCGTGCATGTTATAGTTCATCACAAAGTTCTTGTAGCTAGCTAGAAGTGATTGAAGAACTCTGTCAATGATCGCCTCTCTCGGAAGGGGCATTCCCAACTCTGTCAAACGAGTCGAATGCCCCGACATTCTGAGTATATGTTCACTGATAGACCCGTTCTCCTCCATTTTGCAAGCATAGAACTTATCGGAGGTCTCATACCTCTCGATCCGGGCATTAGTCTGAAAGATAAACTTCAACTCCTGGAACATCTCATATGCTCCATGACATTCAAAACGTCTTTGAAGCCCGGTTCTAAGCCATACAACATTGCACACTGAACTATTGAGTAATCTCCAGAACGTGCCTCCCAAGCGTTCTTAATGTCTTCAGATGACATGTCTTCGGGTTGGTCACCAAGAAGTGCATCAAGGACATATCATTTCTGGGAATCCGTGAGGATAATCCTAAGATTACGGGCCCAGTCCACAAAGTTACTTCCATCATCTATCAACTTAGCTTTCTCTAGGAACACATTAAACTTCAGGGGTGCTACTGCGTGAGCCATTGATATACAACATAAATATGCAAAGGTTACTTAGACTATTGGTCAATATAATGAGTTTAGTTAATAAAATTACTAAAGCTCCCACTCAAATCGACATCCCTTAGGTCATCTGAGTGTCACATGATCCAAATTCACCAACTCAAGTCCGATAATCACGTGAGTTGAGGTGGTTTCAATGGTAAACATCATCATGTTGATCATATCTACTATATGACTCATGTTCGACCTTTCGGTCTCTTGTGTTCCATGGCCATATCTGTACATGCTAGGCTCGTCAAGTTTAACCCGAGTGTTCTGCATGTCCAACACTGGCTTGCACCCGTTGTATGTGAATGTAGAGCCATCACACCCAATCATCACATGGTGTCTCGACACGACGAACTTTCGCAATGGTGCACACTCGGGGAGAACACAATTCATCTTGAAATTTAAGTGAGGGATCACCTGATAATGCTACCGTCGTCCTAAGCAAAACAAGGTGCATAAAAGGATTAACATCACATGCAAATCATAAAGTGACATGATATGGCCATGAACTTGTGCTTTTGATGTCATCTTGAAAGCACCGGCATGATCCCCATCGTCACCGGAACGACACCATGATCTCCATCAACGTGTCGCCATCGGGGTTGTCATGCCCACCATGCTTCTACTACTATTGCTACCATTTAGCGATAAAGTAAATCATTACATAGCGCTTGATAATTGACACGCAGATCATACAATAATAAAAGACAACCCTATCGCTCCTGCCGGTTGTCGTACTCAATGACATGCAAGTCGTGATATTTATATACAACACATGATCATCACAACATACCCTGCAAAAACAAGTTAGACGTCCTCTAATTGTTGTTGCATGTTTTACGTGGCTGCTACGGGTATCTAGCAAGAACAATTCTCACCTACGCATAAACCACAACGGTGATACATAAGTTGATTTTCAGCCTTCTCAAGGACCGCCTTAGTTGAATCCAATCCAACTAAAGTAGGAGAAACAGACACCCGACAACCATCTTTGTGCAATGAAGTTACATGTCAGTCGATGGAACCGGTCTCTCGTAAGCGTACGAGTAAGGTTGGTCTGGTCCGCTTCCTCCCACAATACCGTTGAACCAAAACACGAACAAGGGAGGAAACAATCTAGGCATCAACGCCCACAAACTCTTTGCGTTCTACTTGAGATCTCATCTACACATAGACCTAGCTCATGATACCACTGTTGGGGAACATTGCATGGGAAACAAAAAAATTCCTACGCACACGCAAGATCTATCCATGGTGATGAGCATCTACGAGAGGGAGAGTGGATCTACGTACCCTTCTAGATCGCTAAGCGGGAAGCGTTAAGAAACGTGGTTTATGTAGTCAAACGTCTTTGCGATCCAAATCGCCGAGCGTCCCGCGATCCAATCATGTTCCGTCCTGATCTAGCACCGAATGGACGGCACCTCCATGTTCAGCACACGTACGGCTTGATGAAGATCTCCGCCTTCTTGATCCAGCAAGAGGGAGCAGAGAGGTAGACGAGTTCTCTGGTAGCGTGATGGTGCTGCGGTGATGGTGGTGGAGTAATCTCAGCAGGGCTTCACCTCAGCACAGCTGAAACCGATCTAGAGGAGAAACTACGGACTAGAGGTTAGGGTTGCACGTGGCTGAAAATCCATATGCAAAACCCTAAAACCTTTAGTATATATAGGAGGAGAGGATGAGGAGGCTTGGCGCAAGGGCCAGCCCCTCTTTGGTTCACCCGAAGTGGAGAGGAGGAGTCCTCCTCCTCCACTTCTAGTAGGATTAGGACTCCTTCCTTACTTCCACCTTTTTGCCTTTTTTCCACCTTTTCCACTTTGGAATTTTTTCCCAGCCGCATGGGCCTTGTGTGGGACTTTGGTCATCCCACTAAGGGCTGGTATTTATCCCCCCAGTCCGTGTAGCCTCTTGGGTCGAAATACACCTCCCGACGGTCACCTGGTACCCTCCCGATAGTCTCGTTACACTACCGATGAGCCCGAAACATTTCCGATGACCAAAACAAGACTTCCTATATATCAATCTTTACCTTCGGACCATTCCGGAGCTCCTCGTGACGTCCGGGATCTTATCCAGGACTCCAAACAACCTTTAGTTACCACCATACATAACTCTATACTACCAAAACGTCACCAAAACTTAAGTGTGCAGACCCTGCGGGTTCGAGAACTATGTAGACATGACCGGGACACCTCTATGGTCAATAACCAATAGCGGGACCTGGATGTCCATATTGGTTCCTACATCTTCTACGAAGATCTCTATCGGTCGAACCTCTGTGTCAAGGATTCAGTTAATCCCATATGATGTTCCCTTTGTTCTTCAGTATGTTACTTGCCCGAGATTCGATCGTCGCTATCTCCATACCTAGTTCAACCTCGTTATCAGAAAGTCTCTTTACTCGTTCCGTAATACAAGATCCCATGACTAACACTTTAGTCATATTGCTTGCAAGGCTTGTTGCGATGTTGTATTACCGAGTGGGCCCTGAGATACCTCTCCGTCACACGGAGTAACAAATCCCAGTGTTGATCCATGCCAACCCAACAAACACCCTCGGAGATACCTCTAGAGCACCTTTATAGTCTCCCAATTACGTTGTGACGTTTGATACACACAAGGCACTCCTCCGGTGTCCGTGAGTTGCATGATCTCATGGTCGTAGGAACATATACTTGACATGCAGAAAACTGTAGTAATGAACTGACACAATCATACGCTACATTTATAGTTTGGGTCTTGTCCATCCCATCATTCTCCTAATGATGTGACCCCATTATCAAATGACATCTTATGTCAATGGCTAGGAAACCTTGACCATCTTTGATCAACGAGCTAGTCTACTAGAGGCACACTAGGGACAAAGTGTTGTCTATAAATCCACACATGTAATGTGTTTCTAATCAATACAATTATAGCATGGATAAATAAAAATTATCATGAACAAGGAAATATAATAATAAACAGTTTATTTATTGCCTCTAGGGCATATTTCCAACATTGTCTAGTACACAACTTTATTCTTGTAGACTCGTGTTGGGCCTCCAAGTACAGAGTGTTGTAGGACAGTGGCAATTTTCCCTCAAGTAGATGACCTAAGGTTTATCAATTCGTGGGAGGTGTTGGATCAAGATGGTCTCTCTCAAACAACCCTGCAATCAAATACAAGAAACCTCTTGTGTTGCCAACACACCCAATACAAATGGCAAATTGTATAGGTGTACTAGTTGGGCAAATAGATGGTGATACAAGTGTAGTAATGATAGTAGATATTGATTTTTGTCGTAGTAAAATTTAAAAAACAGAAAGGTAGCAAGTAACAAAAGTGAGCACAAACAGTATTGTAATGCTTGAAAACAAGGCCTAGGGTCCATACTTTCGCTAGTGCACTCTCTCAAGAATGCTAATATAATTTGATCACATAAGCATCCCTCAACATGCAACGAATAATCACTCCAAAGGTCTTATATAGCGGAGATCATAAGAAGAAATTGTTTGTAGGGTACGAAACCACTTTAAAGTTATCCTTTACGATCGATCTATCCAAGAGTTTATACTAAAATGACCAAGTTATCCTTTCCAATCAATCTATATAAGAGTTTGTACTAGAATAACACCATGTGATACGCATCAACCAACTCTAATGTCACCTATATACTCCAATGTCACCACAAGTATCCATGAGTTAATTATACGATGCACATCAAACAAATTAAGATTTATAATACTCAATACAATACAAAGAACATCAAAGAGTGCCCCAAGATTTCTACCGGAGAAGTTAGGACAAGAACGTGTATAAACCCCTATGCATAGATTACCCCAATGTCACCTTGGGAATCCGCAAGTTGAGTACCAAGACATAAATCAAGTGAATCACTTGAATACCCTAATGTCACTAAGGGTATCCGCATAAGATGCATATGTCAAGTGTTCTCAAACCCAATATTCAATCCAACATAACGAAATCTCAAAGGGAGAAATCAATTCATCACAACAAGATAGGGAGAGAAACACCCCATATGACCCAACTATATTAACAAAGCCCATGATACATCAAGATCGTGCCATCTCAGAGAGAGAGAGAGAGAGAGATATTGAACACATAGGTACTAGTACATACCCTTAACCTCGAGGAGGATTAGTCACACATTATCATGGTGAGAAAGAGAGATTTGTTGACTGAGAGCTGTAGCCCCGAAGAGATGGAGGCGATGGCGGCCATGGCGTCGGCGACGAGTGGCAGCGGTGGCCCTGTAGCGACTCGACCTGAAAGGTCGAATCTCCGGTGTTTCCGTACCATCCCAAGATCATGCTGGTACACACACGGTACATCAGTGTATATATCAAAGGGAAATCACACAGCATTATATTAACGAAATCTCATATCGAGTCCTTTATTAAAATAATCATTACAATAAAGTGGCCGAAGGCCAACTCATGAGAATAACTAAGTCTTGCGGAAGCGTCGAAGGTAGATGAGTCCATCTGACTCCAAGGGCATCTCACCGAGCGTAGAACGTGTCCTCACTCCTGATCGGAAAAATACTCTGCAACATGATACGTTGCAGCCGTGTAGGTCAGCATATGGAATATGCCGGCAAAGTCACAAGAGAGGGGTGAAAAGATAATCATCTAGTCTGCATGCATATATGGCAGGTGGGGTGGTAAGTTTTTGTGAAAAGCCAATTTTTTCCTACATCAAGAGAAGGGGTAAGCAAAAAAAATTTATTACTAAGTTGGTTGATTAATGAAATGGTTCCACCAACCAATTTCTCATACCCAAGTTATTAATACCCACATCATCATATTAATTGTGTTGAGAGTTCTGAATGTTTCAGTTCCTTTGGCTCAAGTCGTCCATGACCGTGGACACGGCTAATCGATTAGGTTTGAGTACTCTGCAGAGTTTTGCACATGTTCCCCACAAGATTTGGTCGCCTCCGTTTGATTTCTCGCACTTCAGGGTGTTTGAGAAACGGATGACCAAAACATGGTCTTCCAAAGGGTTTCCCTGCGACTCTGTCGGTGCCCATCCTTTCCTACCGTTCTTCTACATCTCGTAGCACCGCCTGTCCAGGGTCACCACGATATCCAACCAAGACAGAGCCCATAATGACTTGTGGCTGTGCAGGTAAGCCTTGGGTCTTGAAGCATCCATCCATCTCTTTGTGCCTGGGTGGACCTTTCCGCGTGAATACTGGCCATCTCCAGCAACACCTAGGCTAATCCACTGGTTTCTCCAGGGTGCCGTTGAACCATCATCCACCCAGAGGTAAGTTGAAAACTCGGAATCTTGAAGTCTTGATCATTATGTTGGTCTTGTAATTAACTCTCTCAACTCTCATGAATCACACAACCAACCTCGTCTACTAATAGCATAGCAAAAAGTAAAACAACGTTTCCCGGGGCCAATGTGTCAAGAGTTGAGAAGGGGTACCTACCACATGATACTACAACAGTAACCAAGTTTCCAACTAACCTACTTTGCATGCAAGTGGGGTGATGGAAGAACTAATGCAATAAAAACATGGGTAAAGATGATCAAAGTGACTTGCCTGATTGATGATCTTCGTACGTGAGTGACTTTATGTAACAAGCTTCGCACTCCGGATAATCTAACGAAGCAAACAAGAGCACTCAATAAGCATACAACAAACTATTGTAACTCACAACCATCAACCATGAACTAGTAAACAATCAAGACAAAACAATGCACAAATCACAAGCAAGAAAACACACAAAGTTTTGTTTTCTAGAAGATAATTGATAAAACACTACTAACATAATGAAACCTATTTGTAATAATAGAAAAATAGTTGACAGCAAGAAAACAATAAAATATTTTATTAATAAGAGAATTGAATTCATTAAAGTTTGTTGGGAAAAACTTTAGTAAAGTTTTTAAAAGTTTTGATAAACACTATATGAAACAACTATAGTTTTACTAACAAAAGAGCAAAATAAAACTTATTATTTATTAACAAAACATGTTCTTAACAGGAAAGAATTTACAAATAAACTTGTCTTAGAAAACAGAATTAAGTTATAAAACTTTGTTGAAAGAAACTATTATTAACAAGTTGTTTTAATCAAACTAAACCTATTAGAAAAGAAGTTGTGATTCCTATATTAACAAAGAAATAAACTAAACAATTTTATATTTTTATTAACAGTAAGTAAAACACTAAATGTTCAAGCAACAGAACCTACTAAATCAAATTAAAACTAAATCTAATTGAAACTAACTAAAACTAAGTAAATAAAACTATACTATAATACTAGGCAGATTCTGTTTATAGCTAGAACACTAATCAAAATCATCCTAAAAATCCTCAAACTAAACATGGGGATAGTCCTAACTAAGGCCAAACAGTAGCAAAAAGATTCATATCAAAATCTATTATCAAACTCTAGTTATTCAGATTTGAATGTATTGAGAAAATTTGATTCAATTAAAATTTTATAGTTCAAATTTAAAATTTAAAGTACAGGGTGAAACTACATGAAAAATGTGAGCTATTGCAAAAAGAATCAACTCACAACATTAAACAGATTAAAAGTTATAAGCAAAACAAATTTCTAAAACATTCTGTTTAACTAAAACTAAATAGAAAAAGAAAAAAAATCTACCGGACGGCCAGGGTGACGTGGCAGGTTCCTATTGGTTGGCTAGCCCATGCATTGGATGGTTGCTGGCGGTCGGCCGAACTCTAATGAAAAACGATTCGGGCTAAAAGGTTTCTAATCCTAGCCGTCGGATCTAGATCGGATGGAGGGGGAATGGCTCACCGTGCAACAGGTCGCCGACGAGGAGGTTTCCGGCGGTCTGAAGCGGCGAGGACGTCGGGGCAGCACTCCGGTGGTCGAGGGCGAAGACGGAGTGGTCCGAGCAGCGGCCCTTGACGTCCGGCATCGAACAGTGAGGTCGGCGGGGCGTGGGAAGGTCTGAGGCGACGAGCAGGAGCAGCGGGGAGCTCCGGTGGTGGCAGGGTTCCGACAAGCTCGGCTGCGGCGGTCTGGCGATGGGAGATAGGGGGTCGGGGGGGGGGGGGGAAATGGAGCGCGGGGGAGGGCCGCTATTTATAGGGTGCTCGGGTGGGTGCAGCGAGGAGAGAGGAGGGAGATCCGGGGAGGGATTCCCGGCGACGGCGGCGCGTGCGGGAGAGAGGGATGACCGTGCGGGCGTTACAGGCAGTCGGGGTGGGACCCGGTGTCAGAGAGAGAAGAAGCAGCGAATGTGCGTCGGTCGACCGGCTTGTAATCAATTCGTGAGTAACTGCCCATAGGCCGGCCCGTTTAAATACAAAACCGTTACTGTTTTTAATAGTCAGAGCAGTAAAACCTCTTTAAAAGCATTCAGAACATTTCTAAATATAGGAGTATTATATATCATAATTAACAGAATAATAAATGCCATTTATTGAACATTTTTATTCTGTCATTTGAATAATTTGTAAAAAATAATATTTTCAGAAATTGCCTAATTGTTTTTAAATCCTTTTTGCAAATATTTTCAAAACAAATCCTGGTTGTTTTTGTTCAAATAAATCACCAAATAGTCCCTGGTGTGGAGTGTCATGTTCCTCCCCTCATATTTGAACATTTTACCAAGATTTTCAAATAGGTGAAAGCAACACATTGAAAGAAGAAAGGGGTTTCAAAAATTCAGAGAAGGCATTTCAACTAATAGATGTATTCAAGCAACAATGATGATAGATGCATAGCTATATTCATAACATTCCAAAATGAAATTTTGTGATGTTACAAACCTACCCACCTTAAGATGAATCTCGCCCTCGAGATTCGGGTTGGCTAGAAAATAGGTGCGGGTGGTCTCTACGAAGATCTTCTTCGCGTTCCCAGGTGGCTTCTTCCTCGGTGTGGTGACTCCACAACACCTTACAGAACTTGATGATCCTACTGCGGGTAACTCTGTTGGCAGTCTCGAGGATTCTGACAGGCTTCTCTTCGTAGGTCATATCACTATCAAGTTGTATGGCCTCTAGGGGCACTGTGTCTCTCAAGGGAATATCAGTCATCTCAGCATGACATTTCTTCAGCTCGGACACATGGAAAACATCATGAACTCCGGATAATACTTTCCGCAATTCCAGCTTGTATGCAACTTCGCCTCTACGTTCAAGAATTTTGTAGGGGCCTATGAATCTGGGTGCTAATTTTCCTTTAACACCAAACCTCTTGATTCCTCGAAGCGGGGACACACGAAGATAAGCTCGGTCTCCCACTTCATACGTCACTTCTTTACATTTGTTGTCAGCATAACTCTTCTGTCTAGATTGAGCTATCTTGAGTCTGTCACGAATCAGCTTGACTTTCTCTTCAGAATCTCGAATAAGGTCGGGACCAAAAAGTTGTCGGTCTCCAACACCATCCCATGTCAATGGTGTTCTCCACCTCCTTCCGTATAATGCTTCGAAAGGGGCCATCTTCAGACTGGTCTAATAACTGTTGTTGTATGAGAATTCTGCGTAAGGTAAGTTTTCATCCCAACTGGATCCATAATCTAGCGCACAAGCTCTCAACATGTCTTCTAGAATCTGGTTGACTCTCTCAGTTTGTCCATCAGTCTGCGGATGAAAAGTTGTACTAAACTCCAGCCTCGTACCCAAAGTTTCATGTAACTGATGCCAAAACTTTGAGTTAAATTGTGTTCCTCTATCTGACACAATACTCCTCGGAACTCCATGCAGGCATATGATCCTGGTCATATATATCTTGGCTAGCTTAGCGCTGGTATAGGTGGTTTTCACCAGAATGAAATGAGCTACCTTGGTCAAGTGGTCTACCACTACCCAGATGGAATCATAACCTGAAGGGGTCCTCGGTAGTCCTGTGATGAAGTCCATACCAAGCTTTTCCCATTTCCACTCGTGTATCGGCAAAGGTTGGAGTAACCCTGCTGGTTTTTGATGTTCCGCCTTTACTCGCTAACAAACATCACATATTGCAACGTGTTCCGCAATATCCTTCTTCATACCTGTCCACCAATAACTCTCTTTTAAATCCAGATACATCTTGGTATTGCCTGGGTGTATCGAGTAAGGGGAATCGTGGGCTTCCTGAAGTATCAACTTCCTGAGCTCTGAGTCATTGGGCACATAGATGCGGTTCTCAATCCACAGTGTTCCTTGCTCATCCTCACGAAAACCTTTGGCTTTACCATCTTTCATTCTTTGCTTAATATCAGCTATTTCCTTATCCGTCTTCTGGGTTTCACGAATTCTTTCGGTTAAAGTGGACTGGATCTCCAGTGTGGCAACATACCCGCTTGGAACTATCTCTAGCTTGAGCTCTCTGAGATCATCGGCTAACTCGGGGTAATCCTCCCGCTGTGAGTGTGTTTACATAAGCTTTTCGACTCAAGGCATCTGCTACAACATTAGCCTTACCTGGATGGTAGTGTAATCTCATGTCATAGTCCTTGATTAACTCTAACCATCTCCTCTATCTGAGGTTCAACTCTTTCTGCGTGAAGATATATTTCAGGCTCTTATGGTCGGTGTAAACATCACAACTATTTCCAATAACAAAATGTCTCCAGGTCTTGAGTGCATGCACTACGGCTGCTAGTTCCAAATCATGGGTGTCATAATTCAACTCATGAGGTCGTAGTTGTCTGGATGCATAAGCTACAACCTTTCCATCTTGCATGAGTACTCCTCCAAGTCCTTGACGTGAAGCATCACAATAAACCTGGACGTCCTTCCGAATATTGGGCAAAATCAACACTGGGGCTGTGACCAAACGTTTCTTCAACTCCTGGAAACTGGCTTCACATTCCTCAGTCCAAACATACTTAGACTCTTTCTTCAACAACTCCGTCATGGGCTTGGCAATCTTTGAGAAATTCTCAATGAATCTCCGGTAATATCCGGCTAGTCCGAGAAAACTGCGGATCTCTTTAACTGAGGTGGGTGATTTCCACTCGGTGACGGCTTCAACCTTAGCGGGGTCTACGGCTATTCCTTCTCCGGAAATAATATGTCCAAGAAATCCGACTTCCGTCAGCCAAATTCACATTTGCTGAACTTGGCATATAACTGATGCTCTCTCAGTTTCTCCAGAACTAAACGCAAATGTTCCTTGTGTTCTTCCTCGTTCTTGGAGAATATCAAAATGTCATCGATGAACACCACGACAACCTTGTCCAAATATTCCATAAACACCTTGTTCATCATATTCATGAAGTAGGCAGGAGCATTTGTCAAACCAAAGGACATGACAGTATACTTATACAAGCCATACCTTGTGGTGCAAGCTGTTTTGGGTATATCCTATTCACGACTCTTCAGTTGGTGATACCCTGATCGAAGATCGATCTTGGAGAATACTTTGGCGCCTACTAGCTGATCAAACAAGTCATTAGTCATCGGCAGAGGGTACTTCTTCTTGATAGTCACCTCGTTCAAGGCACGATAATCGACTACCAATCTCAAGGTTTTATCCTTCTTCTCCACCAAAAGAACTGGGGCTCCCCAAGGTGAAGAACTTGGGCGAATATACCCCTTGTCCAATAAATCCTTAATTTGCTTCTTGATTTCCACTAGATCATTTGCGGGCATCCGATAGGGTCTCTTGGAAATTGGGGCTGTCCATGGTTGTAGCTCTATTAGGAACTCAATCTCCCTATCTGGCGGCATGCCTCGTAATTCTTCCGAAAATACATCCGGAAAGTCTTTTACCACAGGTACTTCCTCCTGAACAACTCCTGTGAGAGAATTTAACCGAGCACTCATACGTGTGCGTCGGGATACATACTTAATCCTCTTGTTCTCCGGGGTGGTGAGTGAAACAGACTTGCTGGGACAATCAAGATTTCCTTCATACTTGGTCATCCAATCCATGCCTAGGATTACATCCAATCCCTGGGATTCTAAGACGATGAGGTCGGTGGGAAAAACATGGTTTCCTATATTGAGTTTCAGGGCATGGCATCCTATCCCTTCCATCATCATACCTCCTAGGGAACTGACCTTAATGGGCTGACTAAGGGTTTTGGTGGGCAAACCATATTTATCCACAACTACCCTTAATATGAATGAATGAGTTGCACCGGAATCAAAAAGTACTGTAACTGGACGTGAATGCAATAAAAACTTACCAACCACAGTCTCGGGTTGATCATAGACTTCTTCCACGTCGAGGTGGTTCACCTGGGCACGAGGAAACGGATGTGGCTTCTTGGCTGCAGAGTTGCCGTTGTTGTTGCCATTTCCATTTCCCTGCTTGCTCTTGGGACACTCAGTAGCATAGTGCCCTGTCTTCTGGCACTTGAAACAGGTGATGTGGCTCAGATCCTTCTGAGTAGGAGCGTGACGGTGCTGGTTGTTGTTCCTATTCCCATTGTCAATCTTGAAGTTGCCATGGTTGGGACGGGCATTCCCATTTCCTCCAGGGTTGTGCACGTCATGAGTGTGCCTTCCAAACTTACCAGTCCCTGATCCGGTATTCCCTGAGTACGGGGAGTAGCGGGGCTTCTGATGAGCTCCAGAGTTAAACTTCCCCTGAGTGTACTTCCTCTTGTGGTTCTCAATTTTCTCCTGCTTTCCCTCCAAGATGAGGGCCTTGTCCACCAGCTCTTGGTAGTTGTTGAAGGTAGCCACTACCAGCTGCATGCTCAGCTCATCGTTGAGTCCTTCCAGAAACTTCTCTTGCTTGGCCGCATCATCAGCCACGTCTCCTGGTGCATAACGAGCCAATGTGCTGAAGTCGTCCACGTACTGGGCCACAAAGCGATTTCCCTGGCACAAGTTGCGAAACTCGCGCTTCTTCAGACTCATAGCTGTAGCTGAAACATGTGCGGTGCGGAAAGCTTGCTTGAACTGCTCCCAAGTTACATCAGCAATAGGATATCTGGTGGTGTAGTTTTCCCACCATGAAGCTGCTGGTCCTTCAAGTTGATGTGCGGCAAAGCGCACTTTCTCAGCATCAGTACATCCAGCGGTGACGAGTTCTCTCTCCATCTTACGGAGCCAGTCATCTGCCACAATGGGCTCAGTGCTGCTGGAGAAAGTTGGAGGGTTCAACCTCAGAAAACGGGTGAGATTGTCAGTCTGGGGTGGATGGTGGTGGTTGTTGTTCTGGTTGTTGGTCTGATTCTAGATCAATAGCTGCATCAGTGCATTCTGCTGCTGAAGAAGTTGGGTGAGTTCCGGCGGGAAGGTGAAGTCGGACTCACGTCGTGGAGGCGTCTTGCTGTTTTTCAGAGGGGTGAGAATTAGAATAGAACAAGGGCCTAAAAGGATAAATTCACTACCCATATGCAATGCAACAACATATCACACAAAACAATCATTCATTTATTCAATCAATGTCAAACATCGAGATACAAGTCTCAATCAAACTACACATCGACCTACGCTGTTAACGTTGAAAAATAAAAGATACATGGAGGGCATGACTGTAGTTTTCCTTAGAAGTACATGGTGAATGAGCCTCCTCCAGTGGTGCTCTCCTCATAGTCATCATCGTCGCTGATGAAAGGAGCCAAGTCTCCTTCAGGATGAAGATTTTCACCCATGTCCATCTGTTCCTCCAGAGTGGCGATGCGAGTGTTCAGCTTGTCGATCCTCTCTAAGAAATCCTTCACCTCATACTCATGCTCGTACTCGGCCTCCCGTAAGTCAGCTTTGAGGTCAATCTCACGGTTCATCAGATTCTTGATTGTCTTCGTCTCAGCACGAACTCGAAGCTCCAGAGTCCTGATGTGATTCTCCAGGGTCTGGATATAGGAAATGGTGGTGTCTGCAGTGGGAGTGGTTATGATGTTTCCATTGGCATCCCTGCAACAAACCACGCTGAGTCCTAGTGAAATGGTTTCACCTCTGTATTCCTCCTGAATACGTCCAAGGGCACGATGAATGGCCATGTCTCTTCCAAGTATCCACCTGGGTGCCACAAACTTGAAATCGATGGGTTCCTTCCGATTCCCAAAGGTCTTCCCTGGAATGTGCACCTCGATCCTGTAGCCTCCATCTTGTGGGAAGGACATGATAGGAGTCCCGGTGATGCTCGGCAAAGCAATCCTCACGTCCTTGATGATCCTCATCAGCTCCTTGCCAAAGGGCATCGTTGCGTCAGGCTGGCAAAACTCCGTGATCAACACTGGGATGAAGGTGGCCATCTATAAATTTTGAAATAATCGGAGAGAAGTCAGAAACGAGTAGATGAGAGTATAAGAATTTTAAAGACAAATAGAAACAAGTCCTAAGGCTTTCCAATCGTAGAGGTTACGTCCTACGGTCAGCGTGTGCTCTGGTACCATTTCTGTAGCGAGCCGACCTGAAAGGTCGAATCTCCGGTGTTTCCGTACCATCCCAAGATCATGATGGTACACACACGGTACATCAAGGTATATATCAAAGGGAAATCACACAGCATTATATTAACGAAATCTCATATCGAGTCCTTTATTACAATAATCATTACAATAAAGTGGCCGAAGGCCAACTCATGAGAATAACTAAGTCTTGCGGAAGCATCGAAGGTAGATGAGTCCATCTGACTCCAAGGGCATCTCACCGAGCGTAGAACGTGTCCTCACTCCTGGTCGGAAAAATACTCTGCAACATGATACGTTGCAGCCGTGTAGGTCAGCATATGGAATATGCCGGCAAAGTCACAAGAGAGGGGTGAAAAGATAATCATCTAGTCTACATGCATATATGGCAGGTGGGGTGGTAAGTTTTTGCGAAAAGCCAATTTTTTCCTACATCAAGAGAAGGGGTAAGCAAAAAAAATTATTACTAAGTTGGTTGATTAATGAGATGGTTCCACCAACCAATTTGTCATACCCAAGTTATTAATACCCACATCATCATATTAATTGTGTTGAGAGTTCCGAATGTTTCAGTTCCTTTGGCTCAAGTCATCCATGACCATGGACACAGCTAATCGATTAGGTTTGAGTACTCTGCAGACTTTTGCACACATTCCCCACAAGATTTGGTCGCCTCCGTTTGATTTCTCGCACTTCAGGGTGTTTGAGAAACGGATGACCAAAACATGGTCTTCCAAAGGGTTTCCCTACGACTCTGTCGGTGCCCATCCTTTCCACTGGTTTCTCCAGGGTGGCGTTGAACCACCATCCACCCAGAGTAAGTTGAAAACTCGAAATCTTGAAGTCTTGATCATTATGTAGGTCTTGTAATTAACTCTCTCAACTCTCATGAATCACACAACCAACCTCGTCTACTAATAGCATAGCAAAAAGTAAAACAATGTTTCTCGGGGCCAATGTGTCAAGAGTTGAGAAGAGGTACCTACCACATGATACTACAACAGTAACCAAGTTTCCAACTAACCTACTTTGCATGCAATTGGGGTGATGGAAGAACTAATGCAATAAAAACATGGGTAAAGATGATCAAAGTGACTTGCCTGATTGATGATCTTCGTACGTGAGTGACTCTAAGTAACAAGCTTCGCACTCCGGATAATCTAACGAAGCAAACAAGAGTACTCAATAAACATACAACAAACTATTGTAACTCACAACCATCAACCATGAACTAGTAAACAATCAAGACAAAACAATGCACAAATCACAAGCAAGAAAACACACAAAGTTTTCTTTTCTAGAAGATGATTCATAAAACACTACTAACATAATGAAACCTATTTGTAATAACAGAACAATAGTTGACAGCAAGAAAACAATAAAATATTTTATTAATAACAGAATTGAATTCATTAAAGTTTGTTGGGAAAAACTTTAGTAAAGTTTTTAAAAGTTTTGATAAACACTATATGAATCAACTATAGTTTTACTAACAAAAGAGCAAAACAAAACTTATTATTTATTAACAAAACATGTTCTTAACAGGAAATAATTTACAAATAAACTTGTCTTAGAAAACAGAATTAAATTATAAAACTTTGTTGAAAGAAACTATTATTAACTAGTTGTTTTAATCAAATTAAACCTATTAGAAAAGAAGTTGTGATTCCTAATTAACAAAGAAATAAACTAAAAAAAGTTATATTTTTATTAATAGTAAGTAAAACACTAAATGTTCAAGCAACAGAACCTACTAAATCAAATTAAAACTAAATCTAATTGAAACTAACTAAAACTAAGTAAATAAAACTATACTATAATAGTAGGCAGATTCTGTTTATAGCTAGAACACTAATCAAAATCATCGTAAAAATCCTCAAACTAAACATGGAGGTAGTCCTAACTAAGGCCAAACAGTAGCAAAAAGATTCATATCAAAATCTATTTTCAAACTCTAGTTATTCAGATTTGAATGTTTTGAGCAAATTTGATTCAATTAAAAATTTATAGTTCAAATTTAAAATTTAAAAGTACAGGGTGAAACTACATGAAAAATGTGAGCTATTGCAAAAATAATCAACTCAAAACATTAAACAGATTAAAAGTTATAAGCAAAACAAATTTCTAAAACATTCTGTTTAACTAAAACTAAATAGAAAAAGAAAAAAAATCTACCGGAGGGCCAGGGTGACGTGGCAGGTTCCTATTGGCTGGCTAGCCCGTGCGTTGGATGGTTGCGTGCGGTCGGCCAAACTCTAATGAAAAACGATTCGGGCTAGAAGGTTTCTAATCCTAGCCGTCGGATCTAGATCGGATGGAGGGGGAAGGGCTCACAGTGCAACAGGTCACCGACGAGGAGGTTTCCGGCGGTCCGAAGCGGCGAGGACGTCGGGGCAGCGCTCTGGTGGTCGAGGGCGACGACGGAGTGGTCCGGGCGGCGGCGCTTGACGTCCGGCGTCGAACGGTGAGGTCGGCGAGGCGTGGGGAGGTCCGAGCCGACGAGCAGGAGCAGCGGGGAGCTCCGGTGGTGGCAGGGCTCCGGCGAGCTCGGCTGCGGCGGTCTGGCGACGGGAGAGAGGGGGTCAGGGGGGGGAATGGAGCGTGGGGGAGGGCCGGTACTTATAGGGTGCTCGAGTGGGTGCGGCGAGGAGAGAGGAGGGAGATCCGGGGAGGGATTCCCGGCGACGGCGGCGCCTGCGGGAGGAGAGGGATGACCGTGCGGGCGTTACAGGCGGTCGGGGTGGGACCCAGTGTCAGAGAGAGAAGAAGCGGCGAATACGCGTCGGTCGACCGGCTTGTAATCAATTCGCGAGTAACTGCCCGTAGGCCGGCCCGTTTAAATACAAAACCGTTACTGTTTTTAATAGTCAGAGCAGTAAAACCTCTTTAAAAGCATTCAAAACATTTCTAAATATAGGAGTATTATATATCAAAATTAACATAATAATAAATGCCATTTATTGAACATTTTTATTCTGTCATTTGAATATTTGAGAAAATAATATTTTCAGAAATTGCCTAATTGTTTTTAAATCCTTTTTGCAAATATTTTCAAAACAACTCCTGGTTGTTTTTGTTCAAATAAATCACCAAATAGTCCCTGGTGTGGAGTGTCATGTTCCTCCCCTCATATTTGAACATTTTACCAAGATTTTCAAATAGGTGAAAGCAACACATTGAATGTAGAAAGGGGTTTCAGAAATTCACAGAAGGCATTTCCACTAATACATGTATTCAAGCAATGATGATGATAGATGCATAGCTATATTCATAACATTCCAAAATGAAATTTTCGGATGTTATAGGCCCCTTCCCCCCTTCTTCCTTGGTCTTGGTTCTGCAATGGAGGAGCCTCTGATTTCTTGGCGGCTTCCAAGGGAGAGGCAATTTCATGGCTCTTGGTGGCTCTCCATATGTGCTTCTGTGGTGCTCTATGACCCTCCGATGGATGGACCCTTGATCCTATGGATCTTGGGCACCTCTAGAACATTACTAGGGTCTCCTAAAAGCCATCATGAGTCCCGAAAGTTGTGGCTTGGCCGAATATACCAGAGATGGTTAGAATTGGACTCAATCAGGTCATCAATTCTTGTGATCCCGTAATCTGATAGTTTCCTTCAGTAAAGCGGGTCTCCCGATTGCATCCAAACTCCGTTTTGTACGAATGTCTAGGCCAGAGTTATTGCCATAAAATTCACTACACTTTCCCGGTTTTAACTTTTTTCCTTTGACGCCATATTCTGGGGTCAAACTGACGATCTTTAAAAACTGTTTGTGGACAGATTTCAGGAAAGTGATAGTCCTCCTCCAAAAAGGCTCCTTTTGCAAAAAAATTCCAATTTCCAATTAATTTCTACACATCAAAGTGTGAAACAATAACTTGTGCACTTTACAACTATTATTAGGTTAGTCCCAATAAATCATAAAACCGTAGTAAAAACATAGGTAATATGACAAGAATACTTCATAAATTAGTGATACGTTGGAAACGTATCAACATCTCCAAGCTTAATTCCTACTTGTCCTCGAGTAGGTAAATGATAAAAGAAATAATTTATGATGTGTGAAGGCTAGCATAGTGCATAAGTTTGAACATATATCTAATCATTGCATGAATATTAAGACATGAGTGATTCAAAGCAATAGTCTATAATTTAGCATAAAGACAATAATACTCAGGCATCCCAACAAACAATCATGTCTTTCAAAATATCAAGGCTAAAGAACGCTATCCCTAAAAAATCATATAGCCTGTCCATGCTTAGTCTGCTTAACACAAAGTATAAATCATGTACTACCCCGGTGTCAGCCAAGCAATTGGTTCATACTTTTTAACGCGCTTCAGCATTTTCAACCCCCACGCAATACATGAGCGCAAGCCATGGATATAGCACTATGGGTGGAGTAGAATATGATGATAGGGTTAAATATAGAGAAGACAAAAAGATAACAAAGTCTCACATTGATGCGGCTAACCAACGGGCTATGGAGAGGCCTATCAATTGATATCAATGTGAGCAGTAGGGATTGGCATGCAACGTATGCACTAAGAGCTATAAGTGTAAGAAAACACAATATGGAAACAAAGTGAGTGTGCATCTAACTCTATAATGAAAATTTTCCACTAGTATACGAAAGTGACCGCATAGAGTCTCTCTATATGAAAAACATGGTGCTACTTTGAAGCACAAGTGTGGAATTGGCATGCCCCTTCTATTGTTTTCCTTTTTTTCCTTTTTCCTTTTTTTCCATTTCCCTCAGTTATGAAACCAAGGTTTATCGGATCAATAGGAATACCAATCCTCAACTGTCTTCAGCGGATACGCATAAAAGAACAAACAACTTGCTCCCAACGTCGGCAAGAGGGTTGTAAATCCCCTTGATCTCATTATTTGCAAGCAAGTGAGTTGTGTAGATAATTGCAGATAATTGTAAATTGCAAAATAAAATCAAATCAAATAAATAACAGCGGAATATATGTGAATTTATAGGCTAGAGAGGGGAGTCCGCAGGCGCCCGAGGGAGGCACAAGCCATCAAGACGCGCCCACTTGTGGCACGCCTTGTTGGCTTATGGGCCCCTCATGTCTCTCCGGACCTCATCCCGAAGCTTCTAGGTCTTCTTTTGGTCCAGAAAAATCATAAAAATGTTTCGTGGCAATTGGACTTTGTTTGGTGCTGTAAACCTGAAAAGTCAAAAAGACACAGAAAATAACAACTGGCACAAGATCAATAGGTTAGTGCTCAAAACTATTATAAATAGGTAAACAAATGCCCAAAAACTATGCTAGAATGATAATATATAACCATGGAACAATAATAAATTATAGATACGTTGGAGACGTATTAACCTATTTTCGCGTAAGTGTAAAACTACTTTGAGTGAGGAACCGAGCCACACTCAGGGACTTGGCTGCGACCAATCGGCCGCCAAAGTACTTCGGTATTCCTTAGAAGAACCAGAACCTTCCAAGCATTGGGAAACCTTTAAGTCAAACGAAGGCATTCAAACTGCATATCATTCAAAGAAAAATAGAAGTAGTTGTGGCCATCGGGTCATGTCAAATGTATGATTACATAAACCACTCGGCATCCCAAGGAAAATTTCATTCGATGTTTTTTATCCGAGGATCACTAGGTGGTAGTCGGAACTGTTGTATCAGTGATGGTGTAGAAGTCGATGGCATCCGCAATCCGAGTGGCAGCTCGAGGAACATCTCCATGAAGTCTTCTATCTTGGCACTCTTCCTGTTGGCAACCTTGAGCGACTTCAGTTTCTCCTTGTCTACACCCTTTCAATGGAAGAGACGAGTGAGAGAGCGATATCAACTCCTGCACGGGCTACAGATTTCTTCCAAGATTTCACTCGGCGAGGGACGTCTTGCAGACGGTTGATGAAGGCATCTAGGCCATCTGAGAAGTCCTCCCCAGGGCGACCTCTCAGTTGATGTCCTTGACGACCGTATGCAGGCAGTTGAACAAGCTAGTCACCTGCCTGATGCCTTCATCAAGTCAGAGGAGAGCAAGAGTCAAGCTATCATGAAGAATGCCCGCCACTGGATCAAGTTCCTTCTCAATCTTGACTATCTCTTCTTCGATGTCCATGCATAACTCTGCTAAACAGATAGGAGAAAAAGAGTTATTGGAGGACGTGTTAAGCAATAGAGCAACCTGAAAAACAGTTGGGTAATTGGCATACCTTTCAGCCTCTCATTCATTTTGTTGCCAAAATCTTCAAGGAACTTCTCCATCTCGATTCTCTTAGATGACATCTGCTTCAACTTTTATTCAGCCTCAATGGCCACCTCCGTGGATTTCTTGGCAATGGACTCTAGCTTATTCTCCTCCTCCTCCTACTTCTCAAGAGACCACAACTTGTCCTCGACCTCTTTCATCTTCCGATTGGCCTACTTCTAAGTAGATGCCAGCTCGGTGTCTTTCTTCTCCAGGGCCTCTTTCATGGAGTCTATAAGAATGGAAGCCCGGAGCCTCTTAGTAAGTTGTAGATTTTATCTAGCGAACATATGATAAAGTAATTTCAGTCGGATAGAAGAGGCCACAAGTTCTTTGGCAGTCGGACAGAAAGCACTCACCTCCGAGTGATCGTTTCTCTTGCTCTAGCCGCATGTTCTTGGCCTTCTCGGCCTCAAGGCTAAGGCGCATGTCCTAAAACTCCTTCTCCAAGGCCCTGTAATGAGTCCCGAGCTCGCATACGCTCTGACGATGAAAAATAATTGAACATCAGTGACGACAGTCGGATACTATGAAAAGTTCATTCGGTAAAATTGTAAGATTCTCAGACTCCCGCCGAATTTTTCAATTGACGGCAGTCACGGCGACTACACCCAATGGATGCGCTCAGTGTGACCCCACTGGAACCAGAGAACACCCGGTGGGTGTGCCCTCGACACAAACCCACCTGGGACCTAAAATAACTGCACGTAGATGAAATTTCAAACCGAAGATGGTACTTATAATGGTACTTACTTGGACGTTCTTCTCCACCGCCTCAATGGCGTTGTATGCCTCTTTCAGCCTCTCGATCATCAGCACCAGCTGCATTAGTGCCTCCTTGATCGCCACCTGGCTCCTAAAGAAGCACCCCAAACCAGCAGTGATGCTTTAGCGGGCAAAGCATCCCACATCAAGACATCCTTGTATGCAGGAAGGTTTGGTGGATCGACTTTGTCATCCTCGTCGAGTTTTATCACTTCACGTGGCCCTGCAAATAGTCTAAGATCATTCGGAGTAAGTTCAAGGGGAAAACGAGGAGTTCCAAATCAAGTCCAAGCGAGTTCCAAGGATACATTGTGAAGACACAGTGTAACATCGGCCTTGTCCTTCTCCAATGATGCAGTCGAAGTATCTGCTCTGCAGAGAAGTCATTCGGAACGTACATCACTCGTTCAAATAGTCGAAGTGCCAATCGGCGCAAAGATACTTACGCTAAGGTCACCGACACGTCCTTTTTAATCTTCGGCAGGACAGCAGCCTACTGGGTTTGGCGACGGTGACTTTCGGTTGCTTGGCCGTCTTCTCGAGTGATAGCGTGAGCTCGCCATGCTTGAGCTTCGAGATCCGAGTAGGAAGATCAGGCGCAGAGGTCCTGGCGAAAACAGGCCCCTTGGTGCTGCTTCCGCGGAGTCCAGTTTCCTGGCGGTCCTCGAAATGGGTCTCGGGCAAGACCTTCTCCGACAGAGAAGATTGTGCCTTGTCCCTTTATTCTGAGTCCTCTTCCTCCTCGCCACCCTCGTTGTCCTTCATGCACTCCTCTTCGCCGTCCGAGCCCTCCTGGCACTCGTTGTCACTTGTCACCTCAGTAGGGGTATGGTTGACAGCTGCTATCAAGCTCAGCATACCTGTGAAGGCCTGTTTAGTGAGAATCATGCCGGTAAGGATTTTAGTCAACAATCATTATAACCATTCAGACAGCAACATCAACATACAGAATTTACCTTGTTCGGTGAGAATGGGGGCAGTAGCCTCGTTCCCCTAGGGTTGTCACGTGTTGGGGTGATCGCTTTGAGCTTGTTCTCCACGGCTTCAACAACGAGCTCCTCCGGGTGCATGCGTGTGGGATCACTCGGCCCCGAATACTGCCACATGGGGTGGGCTCTGGCCTGCAGCGGCTGAATTCTCTTTTGGAAGAAGACCTCTAGTAGGTCCAAGCCATTGATGCCTTGCCTTACCAAGGACACCAGAGCAATCACTAGGATTTCAACATCTATGTTCTCCTCTTTGGTCACAGTAACCTTGGGAAGCCATCGAATGCGGTGAGGCGAATACGGTAGGAGACCCAATGGGCCCTCGCCGACTGGAATGTCATGGCAATAAAACCAGGAATCTTGCCAACCCTTGACCAAGTCAGGAAAGTTCATTTGTGGGAAGCTACTCTTCCCCCTAAGTTGGATGCCTAGACCCACACACACCTGACCTACATTCGTCCCCCCCAGCCTGAGTAGACTTCTTGATAATCATCACTCGGCAAGTGAAAATATGTTTGAACAATCCCAGTACCAAGTTGCAACCAAGGAAATTCTCACAAAGAGAGTTGAATGACGCCAAGTGAGAAATGGAATTGGGAGGAAGGTGATGGAGTTGACCATCGTAAAATTCCAGGAATGAACAGAACAATGGGTGTGGGGGCAAAGAGAAACCTCGTCCCCTCATGGCACGGGATTGACCTTGCCCGCCTCCGGCGCTCGCCAGCTCCCCGTGACCAGGATTTCCTGTCTCTTCAGTTCCCTCAGTTGGTCGATGCTGGCCCATGACGGCCCGTGACGGCAGCCAATCGCCCTTGATGAAACTTGCCGGCACACCGGTGCTCAATGAAGATCCACGTGACACCTTCTTGGCCCTCTCGGCCTTCGCGGTCTCCCCATTCGTCATCGCCGGCAGAATGGGAAGCGGTCGAAGCAGGTCTAGTGGGGATAAATGTTTGGTGGAGCGATAAAGGGATTGAGGAGGGAAGAAGTGGGGATGCCCCTCTTCTCTCTCCCAGTCAATCTTTATAATCCAGCACGGCTAGATCTTGGCCATTAATCTGCGGACGGCGCAAGATCCGCAAAATCTTTAATGCAGAAATTCGGGGACGCGTGGCGTTAACCGCGACACGGTTATCAAGGAGCCACATCCACTTTCCCGACTAATGCAGCACAAGTGCCCTCACGCGCGCGCATGATTCCCATGATTTAATAATAAACGGGGATATCTCTATGACGCGATCCGAATGGGCTATGCGCCCATTGATGCATTCCGACGCGCTCTAGCTGTCCGACGTGCAAGATAGACTTGTCGGGCACTCGGATGGTTTTCTGATTGCTTGAAGAGTTCCGCAAGGAAACTTGGGAGGCCGTCCTTTTTTCTAGCATTGCCATTTGGAAAAAAGTGAAGGACATACACTTAGGTCGTCAGATCATTTCTCCCGAGAGGAGGTCCCACGCTAACCGAGTGGTTTACGTAGTCAAGGGATACTTCCATTTTGCATCATGATTTATTACCACTATCTATCCTATTTTTTGTCATATAATCATATAATTCTTATGTTCATTCCCTCTGAATGTGCAAGGTACATCCGAAGGAAGGAAGTATTTGGAAACTGGAATTCTGGACCAGAAAACCGAGAAAAGGCTGAAAAATCACGAGTCTCAGAATGACCTGATAATTTACAGAGAATATTATTGGAATATTCATGAATTTCTGGAGCAAAAATATATCAGAGAGAAGGTGCCAGCCTGCCATAAGCCATCTGGCCACGCCCCTTAGACGGCGGCCAGATGGCTTGTGGGCCCCTGGCTAGCCCTCCGATGCCTCTCTTCTCATATACGGTGTGTTTTACCCTAGAAAAAATCATAAGCAACCTTTTGGGACGAAGCGCTACCGTCTCAAGGTGGAAAGATGGGTAGAGGCCCTTTTGCACTCTGGCAGTCAGATTGTCCCGGGGAAAGCACTCTTCGGGAGGGGGAGATCGAAGCCATCGTCGTCACCAATGCTTCCTCCCTCATGGGAGGACCAATCTTCATCAACCTCTTCACCAGTTACATCTCATCTCCAATCCTAGTTCCCCTCTTGTATTCAATCTTTGTCCCAAATTCTCAAATTGGTACCCGTGGGTTACTAGTTGTGTTAATTACATCTTGTAGATGATGCTTGTTGGATTACTTGGTGGAAGAGATTATGTTCAGATCCCTAATTATCATTATTACTAGTCTGATCTTGAACATGTTGATGATGTGTGAGTAGTTACTATTGTTCCCGAGGACATGGGAGAAGTCTTGTTATAAGTAATCTCGCGAAGTTGGTATGCGTTCGATATTTTGATGATATGTATGTTGTTACTTCCCTTAGTGGTGTCATGTGAATGTCGACTATATGACACTTCACCATATTATGGGCCTTAGGTAAGTCATTGTGGAGTAACAAGTAGATGATGGTTTGCCAGAGTGACAAAACCTTAAACCCCAGTTTATGTGTTGCTTCATAAGGGGCTGATTTGGATCCACATGTTTCATGCTATGGTTAGATTTATCTTAATTCTTCTTTCTTAGTTGCGGATTCTTGTGAGAGGAGTTAATCATAAGTACGTTGTTAGTTCAAGTAATAAGAACACCTTAGCACCGCTCCACCCACATATCAAATTATCAAAGTAGCGAACGTGAATCAACTCAACATGATGAACATGGCTAGACACAAATTCCGATGTGTCCTCAGAAGCACTTGCTTAATATAAGTGTACTTCCAGGCCCGTCCTTTGCTACAAAAGGGATTGGGATACCTTGCTGCACCATTATTACTTGTGACTTGTTAGGAATTATCTTGCTACAAAACTATCTACCACTGTTACTCACAATAATTGCAGAGAATGCCTTGCTGAAAACTGCTTTTGATTTCCCTCTGCTCCTTGTTGGCTTCGACACTCTTACTAATTGAAAGAACTATGATTGATCCCCTATACTTGTGGGTCATCAAGACTCCTTTTTGGCGCCGTTTCCTGGCAATGAAGCGCCTTTGGTAAGTGGAAATTTCTAAGGAAACATTTTCTATACGTGCTGAAATTTACTATTGCTTATCGCTATGAACAGTCACCCTCTAAGTGGCTTGTTCAGGGCATCTTCGCCTCAAACGGAAGATGAGGAAATTGTTCCTCAACCAACTGAACCTACTGAAAATATTTATTATGAGATTCTTTAGGTTTTGCTTGAAGAACTATTATCTAATCCTCATGATGATATGACTCATCCTGATTTCGATTTGATATTCATCGATGAGGTTTGTGGATTGTTTCAGCTTGCAGGTTTGTCTAGGGACAAGGTTAAGAAGAAATTTTTACCATTATATTTGGAGGTAAAAGCATTGATGTGGTATAGGCTATTGGATAATATTGTATCACGGGATTGGAATCGCTTGAAGCTGGAATTTCATCATAAGTTTTATCCAATGCATGTAGTTCACCGTGATAGGAATTATATATATAACCTCACGCCTTGTAAAGGAGAAATCATCGATCAAGCTTGGGGGAGGCTTAAATCTATGATGCAAACTTTCCCCAACCATGAGCTTCCAAGAGAAATGAGTATACAAAATTTTTATGCTCGGCTTTCTCATGATGATACAAAATTATTGGATTCTTCTTCCTGTGGCTCATATATGAATGGAACTATTGAATTCAAATTGAATCTATTGGAAAGAATTAAATGCAATTCTGAAGATTGGGAGCACGACAAAGGTAATGAGTCAGGTATAAAACTTAATTTCGATTTGTGTTAAATCTTTTATGGAAACCAACACCTTCCATAAGTTTAGCAACAAATATGGTATTGACTCTGAAATAGTAGCTATGATCTGTGAATCATTTGCTAGTCATGTAGATCTTCCCAAACATAAGTGGTTTAAATATCATCCTCCCATCGAATGACCACTAGAGGAACCTATTAAAATTAAGAAAGAAGAAATAATTTTTAGTCATGCTGATTCTGTTATTCCCACTGCTTACATTAAGAAACCCCCTTTTCCTGTTAGAATAAGGGAACATACTAAGACTACGACTGTAGTTAATAAGAGTCATATTAGAACACCTATACATTCTACAAATAAATATTGAACCTAATGTTGCCATGGTCAAGGATATTCTAGATAACAATGTCGAGGGCCAGGTTCTCTATTTATGTGGGGAATCTGCTAGGATTGCGAAAAACACTAGAAACGAACAAGGTAAGTTAGATAAAAATAACCCGGTGGTTGGCATGCCTATTGTTTTAGTTAAAATTGGGGAACATTGTTATCATGGTTTGTGTGACCTCGATGCTAGTGTCAATGCTATACCTTATACCCTATATCAAGAAATTATTTTGCGAGATAGCACCCTGTACTATAGAAGATATTGATGTTACTATTAAGCTTGCAAACCGAGATACTATTTCACCACTTGGGATTGTTAGAGATGTTGAGGTTCTGTGTGGGAAGGTCAAGTACCCCATTGATTTCTTAGTACTTGGTTCAGACCGAGATAACATTTGTCCCATTATATTCGGTAGACCTTTCTTAAACACCGTTAATACTGAAATAAATTGTGGTACTATGAAGGTTAGAGTGGGATTTGGTGATTGATAACCTAAAAGTGTAGGGGATCATTTGTAGGCTTTTTCGATAAGTAAGAGTGTCGAATCCCACCGAGGAGCTAAAGGTAGAACTAATATTCCCTCAAGTTCTATCGACCACCGATACAAGTCTATGCACACTTAACATTTGCTTTATCTAGAAAAAAATGAAACTACTTCGCATGAATAAAATTATGGGTACTTTGCAAGAAAATAAAATTAGTAGTGCAGTAGCAAGATTTTTGTAACACAAGAGAAAGATTGTCCCTAGGCAATTGAATATGATACGATAGATACTTTTTATACGCAATGAGGGAGAGGCATACGCTAACACCCTTTCCGTACTTGAATCACATGCACTCATGATGGGAACTCTAGAAAGCATCCGCAACTACTAAAGATCATTAAGGTAAAACTCAACCATAGAATTAAGTATCAAGTCCTCTTTACTCCCATACGCAACAACCCACTTACTCGGGGTTATGCTTCTGTCACTCAAGCAACCAACCATAGGCAAATCATGAACATATTGCAACACCCTAAGACGGGGATCCCTCATGATTCTGCAGCATGGAGGGCACCATAGGACAGCACCATATCAAAATACGACTCACATCCATAACATCACACCACAATAAACCCATAGGACAAAACAAATCTACTCAAACATCATAGGATAGCCAAAATATCATTTTGAAATAATATATGGAGTTGAGCACCATGTTTAAGTAGAGATTATGGTGGGGAAGAGGGGTGTTACACCGCTTCAAGAGGGGGAGAGAGTTGGTGTTGATAGCGGCAAGATTGTTAATTTAGATCGTTGTCACAATGATTGCCTCGGCGACATACCAGCACCATCGGTAGAGAGGGGGAGAGAGCCCCCTCCTTCTTATTCTTCCTTGGACCTCCCGCTAGTTGGGAGGAGAGTTCACCCTCTAGTCCATGGCCTCCACGATGGAGGAGGGGCGGGACCTCCTCCTAGTTTGGATCTCCCTCGTTGTTCTATTTTGTTTTGCGTTTTTTGTTTTCTGGCTGAAAACCGTTTCTTATATTCCCGGAGATCCCTAACTCCGATCGGGATGGAATTTTGAGGGTATTTTTATCCAAACATTAGATTTTTGCGCGAAAAGGAGAGCTCCAACCAACATATGAGGTGGGAACGGTACACCAGGCCTCGTTTGGTCTCTTGGCCACGCCCTGGTCGAGGGTGGAGGCTGTTGGACTCCGTTTGCGTTGATTCCACTTCTCAATATTCATAGATATTGTATACAAAATCCTCGTATTTTCTTATCGCGTTTGGACTTCATTTGATATGGAATTACTGCAAAACAAAAAGACAAAGAAAAAACAGGAACTGGCACTAGGCACTGAATCAATAGGTTACTCCAATAAATCATATAAATTGTTGCGAAAAGTACGCAAAAGTTGTATAATATTGGCATGAAACACTTAAAAATTATAGATACAATGGAGACGTATAAGCATCCCCAAGCTTAATTCCCGCTTGTCCTCGAGTAGGTAAATGATAAAGAAGATAATTTTCGATGTGGAATGCTACATGGCATAATATTTATCATATATCTAATCATGGCATGAATATTAAGACATGAGTGATTCAAAGCTATAATCTAGTTTTGACATGAAGACATTAATACTCAAGCATCCCAAAAATCAATCATGTCTTTCAAAATATCAAGGCTAAAGAACGCTATCCATACAAAATCATATAGCTTGGTCATGCCCTGTCTTCTTAACACAAAGTATAAATCATGTACTACCCGAGTGTCAGCCAAGCAATTGGTTCATACTTTTTAACGCGCTTCAGTTTTTTCCACTCTCATGCAATACATGAGCGCCATCCATGGATATAGCACTATGGGTGGACTAGAATATCGTGGTAGGTTTCGAAGGGTAAAAGTGAATAGGAAAGTCTCGCATCAACTCAGCGTATCAACGGGCTATGCAGATGCCCATCAATAGATATCAATGCGAGGAGTAGGGATTCCCATGCAACGGATGCACTAAGAGCTATAAGTGTATGAAAGCTCAGTATGAAAACTAAGTGGGTGTGCATCTAAATTAATAATGAAAAATTCCCACTAGTACATGAAAGTGGCAACATAGGAGACTCTCTATATGAAAAACATGGTGCTACTTTGAAGCACAAGTGTGGAATTAGCATGCCCCTTCTCTCTTTATCTCTCTCTCTCTCTCTGTTATTTCTTTTTTATTTCTTTTTCTTTCTTTTTTTCTTCTATTTTTTCTCTTTTTTTTCTTTGTCCGGAGCCTCATCCCGACTTGTGGGGGAATCATAGTCTCCATCACCCTTTCCTCACTAGGACATGCTCTAAGAATAATGACGATCATCACACTTTTATTTACTTATAAATCAATATTACAACTCGATACCTAGAACAAAATATGGCTCTATATGAAAGTTGTGCAATGGTCTAGCATAACAAAGATATCAAAAAATGGACAAGCCATAGAAACATCATGCTAGCTGGCTTATAATCATGTAAAGCAATACGACAATGAATGATCAAGTCATCAAAACGGAATTGATGGAAGTTGCATGGCAATATATCTCGGAATGGCTATGGAAATGCCATAATAGGTAGTTATGGTGGCTGTTTTGGGGAAGATATAATAAGGATTATGTGTGACAGAGTGTATCATATCACGGGGTTTGGATGCACCGGCCAAGGTTGCACCGATTCTCTAGGTGAGAATGGGCAATGCACGGTACCGTAGAGGCTAGCAAATTGCGGAAAGGTAAGAGTGCGTATAACCATGGACTCACATTTTTCATAAAGAACTTACTTACTTAAATTTTTTATTATCCCTCGAAGCAAAGTATTACTACGCATGCCCCTAGGGGGAAGTTGGTAGGAGTTAACCATCGCCCCCCCGACCTTCACACAAAGATAGACAATCAAGGATAAATTGTGCTCCAACTTCCTAGCACAACGGTAGACTATATGTGCATGCTTAGGGAATCACAAACCTTAACACCAATATCTTAGTAAACACGATCATCCACTAGTACCTCCCACATATTATCATCTCTATATCGCAAAACTATTGCAAGGAATCGAACATATCATATTCGGTGATCCCCAAGTTTCATGTAGGAATTTATGACTAACCATGCAAATGACCAATTCCCATTGACTCTCTAAATAGATATAAGTGAAGCATGAGAGTTTAATAATTTGTACAAAAGACCTGGACATGCCATAATATATATAAGTGAAGCAAAAGAGCATTCTATGAATAACAGTTTTCTATGTGAGGAGAAATAGGCAATCCAAAGTTCAAATGATATAAGTGAAGCACATGAAGCATTCTATAAATCCATACTCAAAAGATAATTGAAGTTCAATGAGCATTCTATAAATCAGCCATGGATTGTATCATACAAGCATGGTGCATAAACTAAATGGAAAAGACGCTCCAAGATTTGCACATATCACATAAATGAAATGAATCTGAAACATATCGATACTTGTTGAAGAAAGATTGGATGCCTTCCGCGGCATCCCCAAGCTTAGATGCTTGAGTCTCCTTGTATATTTAATTGGGTTTCCTTAGGAATCCCCAAGCTTGAACTCTTGCCTCTCCTTCTCCTCATATCGAGACCTCCTCGATCTTCGAACACTTCATCCACACAAAACTTAACAGAAGACTAGTAAGATCCATTAGTATAATAAAGAAAAATACTACTTTTAAGTACCGTTGAAAACCCATTCATATTTTATATTTTAATTATCACTGCTGTATTATAAGTTTCTTGTGGCTTACACCACCGATAAAATTGATAGTTTCATCAAAACAAGCAAAACAATGTATCAAAAACAGAATCTGTCTTAAATAGGACAGTCTGTAGTAATCTGAACTTTGACCATACTTATCTAACTACAAACATTCTGAAAACTTAGGAATAAATAACATTTTGTATAGAAATACCATGTAAAAATTTCAACAACTTTTAACCTTCCAGTAGAAATTGAAAATTCACGCACTACAACCAAAGTTTCTGCTTTTACAACACACATACCAACAAGAAATCTAATCATCCTAAAGGCAAATTTTGGCACATTATTTCTATAATGAAGTGGATTTGTACAAGGGGATAGTTATTTTGCTGAAAAAAATTCATGATTCAAGATTCATAAAGTTCCCATGGGCATGAACAGAAGTTCAAGGACGTCCCCCACTTCAACGATGCTCATCATCTCTCTCACTTTCACCTTTACTTTTGTGAAGTTTTAGGTTCCCTTATATATAATTTTTTTGTTTTTAAACTTTATAAAAGCACACAACAGAAATAAATGACTCTCTAAAACTTCCGGGTTGTCTCCCTAGCAGCGTTTTCTTTAAATCCATTAAGCTAGGCATAAAGTCCTCAAGTAATTGATCCACCCGGATCCCAAGGTATATCAAAGCCAATTTTAATTAACAATGATTTTTAATTTAGTAGTGAGAACAAAGTGATATATATCATCCAATGACGAATTCTAACTGTTTTGTTATGCATCGGCATGCCATATAAGAACAATTCATGCACATTAACTAAAGGCCAATGCATAGTATAAATAATATCTTGCAATTTTATCGTATTGGAAACATGGAAAGGTTAAGATTTGGTTCCTCTCTCACAAAAATTGCATGTAGGAGAAGCAAAATCATGCTTATTATATTCATGAAAATCAACATGTGCAATAGGAGAACACAACCCATCAATATAATCATGAATAAGTGCAAACTTCTCTGATATAGTGTAGTTGAGAGAATTCAAAAAGATAATAGGACTATAATATGTGGGTGTAATGGAAACAGTTTCATGCTTAACATAAGTGTAACGCCCCGGACACACCCGCCGATAGTCGTTACTCCTAGCGAGATCTAGACTGGCCCCACAAATCAATACTAGCCTTTTGTGCACACTTTGTCCTCACTCGAGCGCACCCGGGACCAACTTCTCGGTCGTTCACCCATCCTAGAACTACTCCAAGCCAAGCACACTTAACCTAGGAGTTTTGTTTGAATGGGCTCCCAGAAAATAAGGAATTCCTTATTTATATGAGTAGTCTATCATCCCTAATTAGCCAGGATATCACATACACCACCACTTAGAGGAACCAACGTCCTCGTCGGGTCATGATATGTCTCCAAGGTATCTACTTTTCCAAACTCTTTTGCCCTTGTTTTGGACTCTAATTTGCATGATTTGAATGGAAACACTGTTTTCAGCAGAAATGCCTTGGTGTTATTTTTGTGCAAAAATAAAAGTTCTCAGATTGACCTAAAAATTTATGGAGAATATTTTTGGAATTAATAAAAAATATTGGTGAAAGAATCCGCTGCAGTGGCCCACCACCTGGCCACAAGCCTGGTGGGCGCGCCCACCCCCCTAGATAGCGCCCCTATGGCTTGTGGGCCCCTTGACACTCCTCCAAGCTCGTTTCCACTTCTATATATTCCTATTCGGGGAGAAAAAAATCAAGAAGAAGAGTTCATCGCGTTTCACGATACGGAGCCGCCGCCATCTCCTGTTCTTCCTACGGAGACCAGGTCTGGAGTCCTTTTTGGGCTCCGGAGAGGGGAAATCGACGCCTTCGTCATCACCAACCATCCTTCATCACCAATTCCATGATGCTCTCCATCGTTCGTGAGTAATCTCATCATAGGCTTGCTGGACGGTGATGGGTTGGATGAGATTTATCATGTAATCGAGTTAGTTTTCCTAGGGTTTGATCCCTAGTATCCACTATGTTCTGAGATTGATGTTGCTATGACTTTGCTATGCTTAATGCTTGTCACTAGGGCCCGAGTGTCTTGATTTCAGATCTTAACCTATTATATTTTCATGAATATATATGTGGTCTTGATTCTATCTTGCAAGTTGTAGAAACCTATTACGAGTTATGATCCGCATCCCCCAGGGTGACACTAACTGGGATTCTTTCTGGTGATTACCGTAGTTTGAGGAGTTCATGTATTCACTTGGTGCTAATGCTTTGGTCTAGTTCTCTATTAAAAGGAGGCCTTAATATCCCTTAGTTTCCAATAGGACCCCACTGCCACGGGAGGGTAGGACAAAAGATGTCATGCAAGTTCTTTTCCATAAGCACGTATGAATATATATGGAATACATGCCTACATTACATTAATGAATTGGAGGTAGTTCTGTGTCACCCTACGTTATAACTGTTGCATGATGAATGCCATCTGACATAATTCTCCATCACGGATCCATTACCGACGAGATTTCCATATATTGATCTATGCTAAGTTACTTTTCTGTTGCTATTGTTACAAACACTACAAAACTGCTACTATCACTTTTGCTGTTGTTACCGTTACATCCGTACTACTTTGCTGCAGATATTAAGTCTTTCAGGTGTGGTTGAATTGACAACTCACCTGGTAATACTCGAGAATATTCTTTGGCTCCCCTTGTGTCGAATCAATAAATTTTGGTTGAATACTCTACCCTCGAAAACTGTTGTGATCCCCTATACTTGTGGGTTATCAGGTCACATGAACGTTCCCTCTTTGCACAAACATTTGTGCTTTCAGTTCGATACATGTGTCATTCCGTGTGCCACGACGGGTCACAAACTTCATGAACAACATGACCACGCACCTGTTGGCAAACATCCATGTAATCGCGAGGGTCGGCTCTGATACCAACTTGTAACACCTCAGACATACCCGCCGGTGGTCATTACTCCTGGCGAGATCTAGACTGGCCCCATAGATCAATACTAGCCTTTTCGGCACACTTTGTCCTCACTCATGCACACCCGGGACCAACTTCTCGGTCGGTCACTCATCCTATAACTACTCCAAGCCAAGCACGCTTAACCTGAGAGTTCTATTCGAATGGGCTTACGAAAAAGCCGAAATTCCTTATTAATATGAGTAGTCTATCGTCCCTAAGAAGCGAGGCTATCACAATAAGGTACTATAGCAAGTTCATCTTCATAAGAATAATTCATATTGGAATCTTGGCCACAAGCATAGCAAGCATCAAGTTCATCAAAAAGGGACATTTCAAATGAATCCACGGGATTATAGCAATTATCATAGCATTCATCCTTCGATATGTGTGAAGGGTAATTGTAATTAAACAATGTATGAGTTGAAGAGTTACTCTCATTATAAGGTGGGCATGGATGATCAATACACTCTTCCTCCTTTTGTTCTTCGCTCTCCTCCTCATCTTTTTCATCTAATGAGCTCACAATTTCAGCAACTTCTTCTTCCATAGGTCCCTGCAAAATATTAGTCTCTTCCAAGGCAGCGAACAATCTCTCAATAAATTCAATAATATCAGCATTCCGTTCATAATTATTACAAAAATATTTAAGTATGGCAAGAATTTCAGATTCGTAGGAAACTTGGTGATCATACTTTTCAATCGAAGAGGCAAATTCATAAGCACATTTTTAAGTAACAACTTCTTCTACTCGTTCCACATCATAATAATCATAAATACCTTTAGCATAAGAAGCCAAGGTTTCATTATCATTAAAATTACAATGAAAGGGAAGGTGCGTAGCCTCTATCTTGGAGCAACAAGTATAATCACATTTCAAGCATGCATCCCAAGCAAGCCATTCCCGTATTCTATTCCGAACCCACAAGTGTTTCCCTTTTTGAGATAACTGATAATTCCTAAGGTACTCATGTTGATCCAATGTGTATCCCATTATAAAGTTCCTTGAGGATTTCTCGGGATTATCAAAGGAGTAATTAATGTGTTTCACATAACTAGCATTGAGGGATTTAGGAGGTTCCCCATCTCCATGAGTAGCAAGTACCACTATTTTTTTGGTGTTTCGTGTTCCATATCCATAATTAAAGATATAAAACAATAAAAATAGAAAATAAAAATTACTTAGTGATAAAGCAAACAAGCACAGACAAGAATATTCACCCCACGCTATTGCTCCCCTACAACGGTGCCACAAAAAGGTCTTGATAACCCACAAGTGTATGGAATTGTTTGTAGCCTTTTTGGATAAGTAAGAATGTCGAATCCCAACAAGGAGCTAAAGGTAGAACAAATATTCCCTCAAGTTCTATCAACCACCGATACAACTACGTGCACATTTAACGTTCGCTTTATCTAGAACAAAAATGAAACTAGTTCGCGATAATAACACTATGGGTACTTTGCAAAAAATATACTTAGTAGTGTAGTAGCAAGCTTTGTGTAACTCAAAAGAAAGATTGTCCCTATTTAATTGAATATGATATGATAGATACTTGTTATATGCAATGAGGGAGAGGCACACGCTAACACACTTTCCGTATTTGGATCATATGCACTCATGATTGGAACTCTAGTAAGCATCCACAACTAATAAAGATCATTAAGGTAAAACCCAACCATAGAATTAAGTATCAAGTCCTCTTTACTCCCATACGCAACAACCCACCTACTCGGGTTTATGCTTCTGTTACTCAAGCAACCCACCATAGGCAAATCATGAACATATTGCAACACCCTACAACAGGGATCCCTCACGCTTGCGTGACACGAAGGGCACCATAGTACAACATCGTATCAAGATACGACTCACATCCATAGCATCATACCAAAATTAACCCATAGGACAAAAGAGATCTAGTCAAAAAACATAGGATAGCCAAATATCATTGTGAAATAATATATGGAGTGGAGCACCATGTTTAAGTAGAGATTACAGCGGGGAAGAGAGGTGTTAGAGCCCTGAAACAGGGGGAGAGAGTTGGTGTTTACGGTGGCCACATTGTTGATGTAGATCATCATCACGATCATTGCCCTGGCGGTGTGGTGGTGCCACTGGCAGAGATCCCCCCTCCTTTTTCTTCTTCCTTCGCCTCCCGCTAGATGGGAGGAGAATTCCCCATCTGGTCCATGGACTCCATGGCGGCGTAGGAGTGGGAGCCCCTCCTAGATTCGATCTCCCTCTCCATTCTCTTCTGTTTCATGTTTTTTGTTTTCTGGCCAAAACCCATTTCTTACAATCCTAGAGATCCGTAACTCAGATCGGTCTGAAATTTTGAGGGGAATTTTATCCAAAACTTATCTTTCTTGCGCCTGAAGAAGAGCTCCAGCCGACATATGAGGTGGGCATGGTCCACAAGGCCGCATTTGGGCTCTAGTTCACACCCTGGTAGAGGGTGGAGTCTATGGGACTCCGCTTGCGTTGATTCCACTTCTCAAAATTCATAAATATTCCAAAAAAATCTCCATCAATTTTTATTGCATTTGGACTATGTTTGATACGGAATTTATGTGAAACAAAAAACCCAAAAAACAGGAACTGGCACTAAGCACTGAATCAACAGGTTAGTACAATAAATCATATAAATTGTTGCCAAAAGTATGTAAAAGATGTATAATATTGGCATGAAACAATCAAAAATTATAGATGCGATGGAGACATATCTGTTATCTCTGTCGTGAATTCTATTTCTATAAGGTTACTAATCAATCCCATGAGAAGGAATTGCCGAGTAAGGATGAAATGATTGGTCTCGCTTCTATTGTCATGCCTTATACTGATACTTTAGAGCAATATTTAATAGACCATGAGAATGATATGCAAATTAATGAAAGGAATGAAATAGATAAGATTCTTCTTGAACAAACACCTATACTCAAACACAACTTACCAGTTGATATTTTAGGAGACCCTCCTCCACCCAAAGAAGATCCCGTGTTTGAATTAAATGCCTTACCGGAAACTCAAAAATATGCTTATCTTGATGAAAATAAGATATATCTTGTTATTATCAGTGTTAACCTTTCAGAGCATGGAGAATAAAGATTACTTAAAACTCTGAGGAAGCACATTGCTGCTATTGGATATACTCTTGACGATTTAAAAGGCATAAGCCTCACTCTATGTCACCATAAGATTAATATGGAATCAGATGCTAAACCCATTGTTGATCATCAATGCCTCTTAAATCTTAAAATGAAAGACGTGGTAAGAACTGAAATACTAAAGCTTCTAGAGGCAGGTATAATTAGTAGTGCAGAATAGGCCTATAGTCCCGGTCCGGATGGACCCTTACTACCGGTTCCCCAACCGGTATTAACGGGTCGGGATTAAGGTCCAGAACATTAGTACCGGTTGGACCATGGACCGGTACTAAACGCCTTCCACGTGGCTGCCTGTGTGGATTGGTGGTGGAAGACCTTTAGTACCGGTTGGTGATACCAACCGATACTAAGTCTTCTGTTTTCTTTGTTTTAGCTTTTAATTAGGTTTTAATTTTCCTCTCTATTTTTTGTGTTTTCCATTCATTCCAAATTTATTTTACGGTGCTACATACTTTAAACAGTACACAAGTTCATGCATATATATATGTAATATAATATACAATATCTCATACACAATATATATATTCAAATGGAATTACACATCCATATAAATTCGGGACTTATAATTAACTAGAGGCCCGAAACCCGGCCGGGACTAGCTAGCTAGTGCTCCAAATGAAATCTCAGTTCTCTACTACTGATTTGCTGGCATTATTGAGGCGGTGGTAAGGAATAGTGCTCTCCGTTTACATCAATGACATGTTGAAGAAGAAATGCCGCAAATTCCTCTTGAAGTGTTGCGAAGCATTTCTCGTGTGAGAGCTTCGATAACATCTGCCAAAGCTGGAGTTGTCTTTCACGTGCTTCTTTGCGACGTATACGGCCTTCGGTCTGGATGCGAATGTTCTCGCAGAGGAAATATCCACATAAATTTTTCCCCTATGGCTGCTTCGCGCACTTTGCAAAAGAATAGAATTGAATAACATAATTAATAATCAAGCATGATAATGGTATTGAAAATAGAATTAATTAGATGCGTGGACCTAGTAATACTACTTAATTACCTGCATCTTTTTCCACTTCAACTTCGGTTTCCATTAACGACCGTGATGGTTTTTTCTATCATCTTTTTCCAAACACTAACCGGCAAAGAAAAAGAAAGAAAGAGTTATTATAATTACTTTTGATATCAGGAAATAATGATAGAAAGCGAGGTCGATAAAGATTGAAATTATCGTTCTATCGTAAAATACAAGTCCACGTATGATTGTTCTGGTGTATCTAGTGAGTCGTACACTTGCACAAGTCCGTCCGTGAGGATAATATATAGGAGGATATAGTGGTCTCTGCATAGAAGTTTATATAATTAAGGAGGCATGCGCATATAACTCATCAACTACACTTGACGGCGAGCTAGTAAGCAAAAATAGAATTTGTAGTATATAAGAGAGTAAACACTCACCCCATGTTGTAAGGAAATATTATAGTAGATTTGGTATTCATTAGTGCCTCTAGAAAATTTTCCAAGAGATCTTTTGTGTCCTTGGCATAATGTTTTACCATATGACCATTAACGGTACTTGGGTCGATGAACCCAATGTCATCGATTCCCTCTGGTTTCAATTCCCACATGTTCCATCTGCATCATAGCGTAGAAAAGAACATATATAGTGAGGATAAGCCAATGAATGATATCTTAGCTAGAGACATAAATTACTAAAGATATAAATCACTTACAGACAATAGCAACTGATGACAGTTTTGTCGAGAGAGTCCATGTGGTATAACTGGAAAAGTTCTGAGAATTCAAGACATATGTCACATGTATTGACGTACTGCTCTTTCCTTAATTTGACCATGACCACCGTCTCCCCTCGCTTTGCTTCACGCATGTACCAATCATGCAACCGTCGCATTGCAGTTGGTAGTTCCTTGTACTGCTCAGGTGTGACAAGTGGTTTTCTGACGGCATATTGCATTGCGTACTCAGTTGCATCATACCCGCGAATTTCCTCGGTGCCAAGGATTTGGTCAAGAGTGAGACCTGCAGCCTTTACTACTTCGAGGTCGATTGGGTTGCCTTGCACGTCGACTGGTTGGATCGGTTGCTTGGTAGGATTGGTACTCACCTTGAGCGGAGAGATCGATTGCTTGGATTGTTCTCCGAGCTGGGGAACTGTTTTCCCGCTAGTTGATGTCGTACTTCCCGACTTCTTCCTTGGGCTGGGCCGACTTCTCTCCTCACTTGCCTTCTGAATTTGTCGCCCATAGTCTGTCGACATACGCTCGACATATGCCGGGGGTCGATCAATAAAGTGTTCCATAAAGTGCTCCTGGACTTCCTTGGGTATTACCTCCTTTGGTAGCACGGTCTTCTTCACAAAAAAGGCTTTCACTTGGAGATCACATTCAATTTTATTTTCCTCCGGTGTCATGTCATAAGGCAGCTTCCTTTTGGCCGGAGGCTCGGGTTTCTTCTTTGCTTTCTTCCGAAGAGGACTGCTGGTGGCCTTCCTCTTTTGGGAGCCCTGCTGGCGGGACCGCTGCTGGGGTGGAGTTGGCTCACGTGGCGGAGATCGATATCGATGATGATATGGACTCGTGTCGTGCTCCGTCCCGAGGTTGGGAGGAGTGCTCATGGCAAGGTGGGGAGGACTGCTGGCGAGGTGGGACGCCTCTCGAGGTGGGGACGACTGTGGGGGAGCTCAAGGTGGGGAGGACTGCTCGTGAGGTGACTGCTGCCGAGGTGACTGCTGGCGAGGTGGGGAGGACTACTGGCGAGGTGGGGAGGACTGCTGGCGGTGCGATGCCTCTAGCTGGGATCCCTCATGCTGGACATCGATACTCGGAGGAGCCGGTGGCCTTAGCGCCGAGTGTGGAAAGACGATGCAGTCCTTACTCCATAGAATGAGACCATGGTAGGCTTCTGCCAATGTGGACTCCCCCTCACCTCCAGGGATGTCGAGCAATAGTTCATCATATCTCGGCTCTATTGCGTCCACCGCGACACGAGCATACCCAGCTGGAACCGGATTGCAATGCTAGAGAACATCAGGTGTATTTGGTAAAGCATAGCCCGTCACGACCCGCATGGGTATCTTCTTCATTTTCTGGATTGGCTCACAAGATGTCTTCTCGGTGATATCATCCATGGGGGTGTGACCTAGCGATGCCCCCATTGAACCCACACTGCTTGTCGGCATTGTAGATGGGACGGGTTCTTCCCCTGCCTCCTGCTACGGAGTTTCCCTTTGCTGGTTCAGTACATGTATCTGCAGCTGCTGCTGCTCGTACTTCTGTTCCGACTTCAAAAGTCGGTCTGCTTCCACCTTCTTTTTTCCCAAATGGCTTTTATAACTGTCCTGCCATCCCGCAAACCCCTCGTACCACGGAACAACTCCCATGCCTCATGTTCATCCTCCATGTTCGGCATTCCCGAGGGCGCGTGTAAGCTCGTCGTTCTCTCTATCGGGGTGAAACCATCCTTCTTGGGCATCTTTTATTGCTTGAATCAACCCATCTGATGCATGCTTCAGACTGGCCAGTGCAAAAATCTTTCTTGTGGCTGGGTCCAACTTTCCCCCATGCGCAAAAAACCAATTCCTGCACCTCTTGGGCCAGTTGAAGGTTACTGGAGTGATCCCTTCAGCAAGCATCTTATTCTCTAATGCATCCCACTTAGGAATGGCTGACTTGTATCCACCTGTCCCTAGTTTATGGTGATACTTTTTTCTCAGCATTTATCTTATTCTTTGCCGACTTCTCCATAGCAACTATCAATGTCCTATACTCGATAAATGCGTCCCAGCGATCCCTTACCTTCTCGTCTATTCCTTTGAATTCGGGCGCCTTCTTGCCTTTAGCATTGTAGTCGGTCCATAATCTTTTCTTCCAAGTTTGGAACGTGTCGGCCATCTTATGGAGACCAAACTCATTGACTTTGTTCCTTTGACGCTCCGAGAGAGAATCTGGTAGGGTGAAATGCTCCATGAGCTCTCGCCAAAGGGCATCTTTAATTCTTGTATCGACATAATTCACTCCTGGTTTTGGTTCCTTTGGCTGAATCCATTCATGCATTGTGATCGGGACTCCGTCCCTAACAACCACTCCGCATTGACGCACAAATGTCTTGGCATTGGCTTCAGGGTGAGTCGGTTCGCCATTATGTTTGAAAGCATCAAGATTGAGTTTTACGTTGTCGTCCAATATTTTGGCAGCGCCTCGTACATTTCTACTAGATTGGCTCGATCCGGAGGGCTGATAATTAAAATAAGAAAGATTTGTTAATATATATATATACATATCAATTAATACACATGTAATTATCACTAGAGGCTAATGGATGTGTATATACCTCGCCGAACATTCTTGGTTGTTCCGGATTTTGGAACATAAGTTGTTCTTCCTCGGTCTCACATCCATCACCGTGATCGTTCAGATATTGTGAGCCGTCATCATGATCATGTGATTCACCTCGAAGGTCCGCTGGGTTTTTGCAGGAGCGTATCATGTCGAAGATGTCCTCTTCATGAGCTCTACCGGTAATGTCCATAGCTTAATAACTAGTCCATAATAATATAGAGAGAAAAAATAGTATTTAAATTAGCATGCATTCAAGAAGCAAAATAACTGATAGTTAATCAATAATGCATCATCGAACACATATATAGTACAGTTCTTAGAAAAGATCTCATCTGCATAATCTCGGATAATTTTCAATACATCGGCTAATCTCCGTCGATCTAGCTAATACATCATAATAGTAGCTAGCTAATATATCGATCGAGCTAGAACCCTAGCGCCCAGCGGATATTGGGGTAGGCGGTGGACACCCAAAGAGAAGGAACCATCATAGGAACATAGCTTCAGTGAGATCCCTGAAGAATCTGCCAGGTATTGTCTGACCTGCCCTCCAAAGCTGCCATGTAGCATCGGACGTGCTCGTCCTCCTTGCTGACATGGTACTATACCACCTCCGCGGGGGACTCAAGCCTCTCGATCATCTGTGGCCCATGCGGCCGCCACCACAGAACCTCCGGGTCGACGACGGGATGGCTCCTAAACTAAACATAGATTAACACATATCCTAATAACCTGATAACCTAACTAACTAACTAACTAAATAGGGGTGTTGTGTCGTGGTCAGGGTCGGGTGTCGGGGGTGTCGTGTCGGAGTGTCGGGGTTCGACGTCGAGGGACCCTAGATACCCTAGCATCTACACAATAGTCCGACAATCATCGGGGCGATCGTCGGGGAGAGGGGTCGACCGGGAGATCTCACCTAGCCTCCTGACCCGGAGGTGGCGTCGGCGACAGGCTCAGGACGGTGGCAACGGGATCGCGGAGCGGCGGCCGGAGTGAGCGGGCCGGCGACGACGAGGGGCGGCGTCCGGGTAGGCGAGGGCGACCACGATGAGGGCAATGGCGGCGAGGGCGGCGACGGTGGTGGTGAGGGTAACAACGGCGAGGGGCGGCGTCCGGGTAGGCGAGGGCGACCGCGGCGAGGGCGAGGGCGACGGTGGTGAGGGCGACGGCGGTGCGACCGACGGTGGTGAGGGCGACGGCGGTGGTTGTGCGACGGCGGTGGTGGTGAGGGCAACGGCAATGGCGCGGTGGTGGTGCGACGGCGGCGATGGCGACGGCGGCGAGGGCGATGAGAATAGCGATTTCGGTAGCCTGGCGGCGCAAGTTGAGCTCTCGCGGTGCGTTGCACGGCCCGGGATGACGAAGTCCTCTATTTATACCAGGCACACCTTTAGTACCGGTGCGTGGCACGCACCGGTACTAAAGGGTCTTTAGTACTGGTGCTAGTCAGGCACCGGTACTAAAGGTCCCGCCAAAAGAGCGCAGGGGCGGTGGACCTTTAGTACCGGTGCCTGGCTAACACCGGTACTAAAAGTATTTTTTAATTAAATATTAGTTATTAATTTCAGGAAAACCCCATAAACTTTAGAAAATCATAGAAAAAAAGGTAGGACTCCAATGGAAATAAATAATATATGAAAAAATATCAGAAAAATATAAAGAATCTGTTTATGGCATTTCCATGCATGTTTGAACAACTTCAACTGATGTATAACATAATTTGATTAAATATGGCATTTGAAATATTCATATCTCGAGTTTGAAAAGCAGTACAAATGAACTCTGAAAAGGTCGTAACTTGACATGACATCATAATTTCACGCACACAGCAACTTCTAGAGAGTTGAGAGGGTTACGGCAAAAACTGGATGCACTTCGTATACAAATTGGACAATATCATAAGAAGTATGAGGGTTTCGGACGAAAACTCATCTATTACAAAGGGATTTCATTTTTAATAACTTATTTTAACTCCATACTTTTTGTGTGTTCAATATGCACCATTCAAAGGCACATCATCAATTTTCAACCCTTTCTAACTTCATTGGATATTTTTCATGCATTTAATGATTTATTTTGAGATAAATGACCCTAAATTTGAAAAGCAGTACAAATGAACTCTGAAAAGGTTGTAACTGGGCATGACATCATAATTTAACCCACATAGCTACTTCTAGAGAGTTGAGAGGGTACGGCAAAAACTGGATGCACTTCGTGTACAAATTGGAGAATCTCATAAGAAGTATGAGTGTTCCGGACGAAAACTCATCTATAACAGAGGGATTTCATTTTTAACAACTTATTTTAACTCCATACTTTTTGTGTGTTCAATATGCACCATTCAAAGGCACATCATCAATTTTCAACCCTTTCTGACTTCATTTGATATTTTTCATGCATTTAACGATTTATTTTGAGCTAAATGACCCTGAATTTGAAAACCAGTACAAATGAACTCTGGAAAGGTTGTAACTTGTCATGACATCATAATTTAACCCACATAGCAACTTCTAGAGAGTTGAGAGGGTTACGGCAAAAACTGGATGCACTTGGTGTAAGAAATGGACAATCTCATAAGAAGTATGAGTGTTTCAGACGAAAACTCATCTATTACAGAGGGATTTCATTTTTAACAACTTATTTTAACTCCATACTTTTTGTGTGTTCAATATGCACCATTCAAAGGCACATCATCAATTTTCAACCCTTTCTGACTTCATTTGATATTTTTCATGCATTTAATGATTTATTTTGAGCTAAATGACCCTGAACTTGAAAAGCAGTACAAATGAAGTCTGAAAAGGTTGTAACTTGGCATGACATCATAATTTAACCCACATAGCAACTTCTAGAGAGTTAAGAGGGTTACGGCAAAAACTGGATGCATTTCATGTACAAATTGGACAATCTCATAAGAAGTATGAGGGTTTCGGACGAAAACTCATCTATCACAAGGGGATTTCATTTTTAATAACTTATTTTAACTCCATACTTTTTGTGTGTTCCATATGCACCATTCAAAGGCAAATCATCAATTTTCAACCCTTTCTGACTTCATTTGATATTTTTCATGCATTTAATGATTTATTTTGAGCTAAATGACCCTGAATTTGAAAAGCAATACAAATGAACTCTGAAAAGGTTGTAACTTGGCATGACATCATAATTTAACCCACATAGCAACTTCTAGAGAGTTGAGAGGGTTACGGCAAAAACTGGATGCACTTCGTGTACAAATTAGACAATCTCATAAGAAGTATGAGTGTTTCAGACGAAAACTCATCTATTACAAAGGGATTTCATTTTAATAACTTATTTTAGCTCCATACTTTTTGTTTGTTCAATATGCACCATTCAAAGGCACATCATCAATTTTCAACCCTTTCTGACTTCATCTGATATTTTTCATGCATTTAATGATTTATTTTGAGCTAAATGACCCTGAATTTGAGAAGCAATACAAATGAACTCTGAAAAGGTTGTAACTTGGCATGACATCATAATTTCACCCACATAGCAACTTCTAGAGAGTTGAGACGGTTACGGCAAAAACTGGATGCACTTCGTGTACAAATTGTTAGAAAGATATACCATGCTAGCTAGGAAATGCATGCATGTCATTCACATAAATATATAGAAAGTGATGACGGTGAAGCCGGTCACATCCTAGAGTGGGATCTCGCGGTGTAAGACGGTTTTTGCGTGTTTGTCCCTTTATTATGATTGCGCCGTAACCATGTATAATCTTCATCATTTAACAGGATGCTTGGGTGAGTCTTCACTCTGAAGGGGGGATTTCATGAAACTTTTCATAATCTTCGAACATGTCTGTCTTGTCCTCCACTCCCACAATGATTCTTTTCCCTGAAAGAACTATGTGGCGTTTTGGCTCATCGTATGATGTATTCGCTTCCTTATCTTTTTTTCTCCTCGGTTTGCTAGACATGTCCTTCACATAGAAAACCTGAGCCACATCATTGGCTAGGACGAATGAGTCGTCTGTGTATCCAAGATTGTTGAGATCCGCTGTTGTCATTCCGTACTGTGGGTCTACCTGTACCCCGCCTCTAGTATATTTGACCCATTTGCACTGAAACAAAGGGACCTTCAGATCAGGTCCGTAGTCAAGTTCCCATATCTCCTCTATGTAACCATAATATGTATGTTCAAAGTTGGTTGCATCATAGCGGACACCACCATTTTGGTTGGTGCTCTTCTTATCTTGGGCGATCGTGTAAAATGTATTCCCATTTATCTCGTACCCTTTGAAAGTCGTTACAGTCGAACTTGGTGTCTTGGCCAACCAGTATAGTTCATATGGAACATCGTTGTCATCGATGAGCTTTGTTTGCAACCAACTGGCAAAAGTCTCCATGTGTTTACGTTCAATCCAGGGGTCAGACTGCTCCGGGTTCTTGGACCGTACAATATCCTTGTGTTCCTCCATATATGGAGTCACCAAGGTGGAATTTTGTAGAACCGTGTAGTGTGCTTGAGTGAAAGAATGCCCGTCCGTATTTATTGCTTCTTTCTTTCCTAATGTGCCTTTTCCACCCAGTCTCCCCTCATGCTGCGATTCAGGAAGACCAATCGACTTAATGTCAGGAAAAAAGTCAACACAAAACTCAATAACCTCCTTTGTTCCATATCCCTTGGCGATGCTTCCTTCTGGCCTAGCACGGTTATGAACATATTTCTTTAAGACTCCCATGAACCTCTCGAAGGGGAACATATTGTGTAGAAATACATGACCCAGAATGTTAATCTCTTCGACTAGGTGCACTAGAACGAGCGTCATAATATTGAAGAAGGATGGAGGAACACCAACTCGAAACTGAAAAGACATTGGACCAGGTCATTCTGTAACTTTGGTAGGATTTCTGGATCGATTACCTTCTGAGAAATTGCATTGAGGAATGCGCATAGCTTCACAATGTCTAATCGAACATTTTCCGGTAGAAGCCCCCTAAGTGCAACCGGAAGTAATTGCGTCATAATCACGTGGTAGTCATGAGACTTTAGATTTTAAATTTTTTTCTCTGCCATATTTATTATTCCCTTTATATTCGACAAGAAGCCAGACGAGACATTGATACTGAGCAGGCATTCAAAAAAGATTTCCTTCACTTCTTTCATAAGAGCATAGCTGGCAGGACCTTGATACTGCTTTGGAGACATACCGTCTTTTCCATTAATTCTTTTCTTGTCCTCCCGTGCCTCCGGTGTATCTTTTGTCTTTCCATACACGCCCAAGAAGCCTAGCAGGTTCACACAAAGATTCTTCGTCACATGCGTCACGTCGATTGCATTGCGGACTTCTAGGGCTTTCCAATATTGAAGTTCCCAAAATATAGATTTCTTCTTCCACATGGGTGCGTGTCCGTTGGCGTCATTCGGAACAGATTGTCCGCCAGGACCCTTTCCAAAGATTACCTGTAAATCCTTGACCATATCAAATATATATTCACCAGTACGGAGGCCAGGCTTCTTCCAGTTATCTGGCTCACCTTTGAAATGGTTGCCTGCCTTTCTGAAGATATGCTTGATCGGTAGAAATCGACGATGTCCCAGGTACACATTCTTCTTACATTTATCCAAATATATACTTTCAGTATCATCTACAAAGTGCGTGCATGCATTGTATCCCTTGTTTGTATGTCCTAAAAGGTTACTAAGAGCAGGCCAATCATTGATGGTTACAAACAGCAACGCTCGTAGGTCAATTTCCTTTTGTGTGTGTGCATCCCACACACGCACACCTGGTTTTTTCCACAACTATAGAAGTTCATCAACTAGTGGCCTTAGGTAGACATCAATGTCGTTGCCGAGTTGCTTAGGGCCTTGAATGAGCACTGGCATCACAATGAACTTCCGCTTCATGCACAACCATGGAGGAAGGTTGTAGATACATAGAGTCACGGGCCAGGTGTTGTGACTGGAGCTCTGCTCGCCAAAAGGATTCATGCGGTGTGTACTAAGACCAAACCATAAGTTCGTTACGTCAGCTGCAAAGTCCTCGAGCTCCCTCTCGATTTTTCTCCACTACGACCCATCAGCGGATGCTCTCAACATCACGTCTTTCTTACGTTCTTCTTTGTGCCATCGCAACAACTTGGCATGCTCTTTGTTTTGGAACAAAGGTTTCAACTGTGGTATTATAGGAGCATACCACATCACCTTGGCAGGAACCCTCTTCTTGTGGCATTCACCCTCCACATCACGAGGGTCATCACGGGGTATCTCATAGCACAGTGCACCACATACCGGGCATGCATCCAAATTCTCGTAGTCCTCACCGCGGTAGAGGATGCAGTCATTAGGGCATGCATGTATCTTCTGCACCTCTAATCCTAGAGGGCAGACAACCTTCTTTGCTTCGTACGTACTTTCCGGCAATTCGTTATCCTTTGGAAGCATCTTCTTTATCATTATCAGCAATTCTTGAAATCCCTTGTGAGTTACACCATTCTTCGCCTTCCATTGCAGCAATTCCAGCGTGGTACCCAACTTTTTCTTGTCATCTTCACAATTTGGATACGATAATTTCTTGTGATCCTCTAACATGCGTTTCAACTTCAACCTCTCCTTATCATTTTCGCAGTTTCTCTTTGCATCAGCAATGACCTGACCCAAATCATCAGCGGGCTCATCTGATGCCTCTTCTTCAGCTTCCCCCATTGATGCCTCTTCTTCAGCTTCCCCCATTGTTGTATCAGCGAAAGGATAGTTGTCATCATCCTCTTCTTCTTCATTGTCTTCCATTATAACCCCTCTTTCTCCGTGCTTGGTCCAACAGCAATAGCCGGACATGAAACCGGACTTCAGCAGGTGGTAGTGAAGGGTTTTTGAGTTAGAGTAATTCCTATCATTCTTACAGTCACGACATGGACAACACATGAAACCATTCTCCTTATTTGTCTCAGCTACACGAATAAAATCATGCAGGCCATTAAGAAACCCTGGACTTAGTCGGTCATCTTACATCCATTTCCGACTCATGTTCACTACACAAAATCGAAGTGACCAAATTAATACAACTTCATCATCACATTACAACCAAAAGTAGAGCCAGCAATGACCAAATGTTATTACTACAAATAATGGATACTTATAGTTCATACATATACATCTCATAAAACAACACCAACTATCTAAAACTTGTGAATACAACAACAAATGCGATCATAATCGCAACTAAAGTAACAATTGAGCCAACAACATAATGATACCAAGCCTCTTTATCAATGGCATATTTTCTAATCTTTCTAAGCTTCAAGCGCATTCCAACCATCTTTTTCTTGTGATCATCGACGATATCGGCAACATGCAACTCCAATCCCATCTTCTCATCTTCAGTTCTTTTCAATTTTTCTTTCAAATGATCAATTTCTTTTTCAGCTTGTGTTAATTTCTCGAGCAGAATTGCATAGTCGGTTCAAATTTCTAGTTCAACTACTTCCTATAGATAAAAATATCTACGTCAATTTGGTGGCATAATTAATTGTCATAGACATTAGATGATGTGTGAAATAGTTATAAAAGATAATTAACGACATACCACATCTGAATCATAGACTAGACAAGGGCCGACATGGGCGGATACCATAACCATTACACTATAGAATAACTAACAATAATACAAGTAAGTAAATTGTACACGCAGCTATCTAAATCATAGAAGTAATTTTTTTTAAAAGATGTTAAGAAGAACAAGAGGCTCACCAAGGTGGCCGGTGCCACGATGAGACGGTGCGGACGATGGACGGTGGTTAGGACGGCCGGGGATGGGAAGGCACACCAAATAAACCACACCTACACATATGCAACCTAACAAGTTAATTTGAGCTCAAATTGGATATAAATCAAATAAACTCCCACAAATCACATATCACATTGCTTTGAGCATATGACAAGCTAATCTAGCAAGAGATGAAGGAGCAAAGTTTCTAACCTTTATGAACACTTGGATAGATGGGGTGCCTCTAAATCTTGACAAATCCTTGGCAAAATGGAGGATGAGCTTCGAGCAAGAAGAAGAACATGGCAAGGCACACCAAATAAACCACACCTACACATCTGCAACCTAACAAGTTAATTTGAGCTCAAATTGGATAGAAATCAAATAAACTCCCACAAATCACATATCACATATCTTTGAGCATACCACAAGCTAATCTAGCAAGAGATGAAGGAGCAAAGTGGCTAACCTTTATGAACACTTGGATAGATGGGGTGCCTTTAAATCTTGACAAATCCTTGGCAAAATTGAGGATGAGATTTGAGCAAGAAGAAGAACAGGGGAGAAAACAGAGCTCTTTCGATCGGCTGCGGACGGATGTATATGTAGGAAGTCTTTAGTACCGGATCATGTCACCAGCCGGTACTAAAGGTTGCCCTTTAGTACCGGCTGGTGACACCAGCCGGTACTAAAGGTGCAAGTAGGGCCCATGTCTGACCAAAACCCTGCCATGCCCCCTTTAGTACCGGCTCGTGAGATGAACCGGTACTAAAGGTCCCTCACAAGCAGGTACTAATGGTCGCCCTACTCCTAGCCGTTGTAGCCAGCACGAACCGGGACTAATACCATCTTTAGTACCGGTTCGTGACCAGACCGGGACTAAAGCTCGGGATGAAAGGTCTGTTTTCTACTAATGAATCTATCCTATTGCTGATAGTAGGTGGGTAGATCTTCTTCATTGTGTCCCTAACAAAGGAGCTATTAGTGTTGTTCCTAATGAGAAGAATGAGCTTATTCCTCAAAGAAACATAACTGGTGGTAATTGATTTTCTAAAATTAAATAAAGCTACTAAAAAGGATCATTACCCCTTGCCTTCTATTGATCAAATGTTAGAAAGATTATCTAAGCATAAACACTTTTTCTTTCTTGATGGATATTCTGGATTTTCTCAAATACTTGTATCAAAAGAAGACCAAGAGAAAACTACATTTACTTGTCCTTTTGGAACTTATGCTTATAGAAACATGCCTTTTAGCTTATGCAATGCACCTGCTACATTTCAAAGATGTATGATTGGTATATTCTCTGTTTTTTGTGAAAATATTGTTGAGGTTTTCATGGATGATTTTTCCATCTATGGGACTTCTTTTGATGATTAATTGAGCAACCTTGATCAAGTTTTGTAGAGATGTGAAGAAACTAGTCTTGTCTTGAACTCGGAGAAGTGCCACTTTAAGGTAAATGAAGGTATAGTGCTTGGGAACAAAATTTCTGAACGATGCATTGAGGTAGACAAGGCAAAAATTGATGCGATGGATAAGATACCATGCCTGAGAGATATCAAAGGTATAAGAAGTTTCCTTGGTCATTCTGGTTTTTATAGGCCTTTAATTAAAGATTTCTAAAAGATTTCTATGTCGTTAACTAATCTTCTTCAAAAATACATTCCTTTTGATTTTGATGATGATTGTGCAAAATATTTTGAAATACTTAAGAAGGCTTTATTTTCTACACTTATTGTTCAACCACCTGATTGGAACCTACCGTTTGAAATTATGTGTGATGGTAGTGATTATGCTGTTGGCGCTGTTCTAGGACAGAGTGTAGATTAAAAAACTATATGTTATTCATTATGATAGTAAAACTCTAGACTCTACTCATAGGAATTATGCTACCACTGAAACAAGAAATTTAGCAGTCATCTTTGCTTGTGATAAGTTTAGACCTTATATTGTTGATTCCAAAGTAACTATTCACACCGATCATGCTGCTATTAAATACCTTATGGAAAAGAAGGATGCTAAACCTAGGCTTATTAGGTGGGTACTTCTACTTCAAGAATTTGACTTGCGTATCATTGATAGAAAGGGAGCTGAAAACCCTGTAGCAGATAACTTGTCTATAATGGAACATGTTCTTGATGACCCACTTCCTATCGATGATAGTTTTCCTGATGAACAACTTGCTGCTATAAATACTTCATGTAGTGTCCTTAGTATTCTGATTGTGCTAATTATATTTTTGCTAAATACATCCCACCTAGTTTCACATATCAACAAAAGAAAAAAATTATTTTATGACCTACTACATTACTTTTGGGATGACCTACATCTTTACAAAGAGGGAGTAGACGGAATTATTATATGTTCTATACCTAAACATGAAGAGGAATCGATTCTTCGGAAGTGTCATTACGAAGCTTATGGAGCACACCATGCCGATGATCGAACTGTACACAGGGTATTACAATCTGGTTTTTATCTGCCTACTATTTTCAAAGATGCTCGTAAGTATGTCTTCTCATGCAATGAATGCCAGAGAGTTGGCAACATCGGTAAGCGTCAGGAAACGCCTATTAATTATTCACTTTCTATTGAACCAATTGATGTGTGGGGATTTGACTTTATGGGACCTTTTCCTTCCTCAAATGGGTATACTCATATTCTAGTTGTTGTTGATTACATTACTAAATGGGTATAAGCTATTCCAACTAGTAGTGCTGATCATAACACCTCTATTAAAATGCTTAAAGAAATTATTATCCCAAGGTTTGGAGTTCCTAGATATTTAATGACTGATGGTGGTTCACATTTTATTCATGGTGCTTTTCGCAAACTTCTAGCTAAATATGATGTTAACCATAGGATTGCATCACCTTATCGTCCCCAGTCTGGTGGTCAATTTGTAGTGAGTAATCGAGAAATAAAATTAATATTGCAAAAGACTGTTAAGAGATCTAGGAATAATTTGTCTAAGAAGCTAGATGATGCACTTTGGGCTTATAGAACTGCTTATAAGAATCATATGGGTATGTCTCCGTACAAAATGGTTTACGGGAAAGCTTGTCATTTACCTGTTGAGTTAGAACACAAATCTTATCGGGCAATTAAAGAACTTAACTATGATTTTAAACCTGCCGGTAAGAAGAGGTTGTTTGACATTATCTCACTTGATGAATGGAGATCAAAATCCTATTAAAATGCAAAGTCATTTAAAGAAAAGGTTAAAAGATGGCATGAATAAAGGATTCAAAACCGAGAATACAATGTAGGAGACTTAGTACTTCTATACAATACTTGTTTCAGATTTTTTACTGTAAAATTCCTCTTCAAATGGGAAGGCCCATACATTGTTGAGGAGGTTCATCGCTCCGGTGCTATAAAAACCAACAACTTCGAAGGAAAGAACCCCAGAGTGGTGAATTGGCAAAGAATTAAGCATTATATATCAGGTGCACCCATGAATGAAGAATAAATGTCATCCAAGTCATCACACTGGTAGAACACATCAAGGAAATCTTCTGGAACACTCCAAAAATCTGGAAAGGGGTAGGTATGTGGTACGGTAAGTAAAGCAACTCCAAAAATTTCATAAAAATAATTTTGGAAGTTTTTGGTATATTAGAAAAATTACAAAATAAAACGAAGTCGGAAGAACCCACTAGGGAGCCACAAGCCAACAGGCCGCGCCCCCTAGGGCACGGCCAGATGGCTTGTGGGCCCCTCGTGTGGCCTTTGGACTCCGATTTCTTATGGAACACGTATTATGACCTAGAAAAAAATATTATATATACTCCCGGATGATTTGACTGCCGCATCGCGAGATTTTCGTCTATTCTTGTTTCGGGCTATTTTTCTGACAGATGAAGATCGCGACGACTTCCACTTCCCCAACCAAGGATAAGTTATTCGAGAAGGTCATCAATCCCTACCCATCGGAGGTGATGAAGCAACCTCGAGCTATTGAGATACATGAGGGGTTCTCACCATCTGGGACATCCAAGGCCCCAAGAAGGAGGGAAGCGAGAAGGCTAGTCTTGCACAAGTGGAGCAAGAAATCTTCGAGTGTCAAGGGATAGTTGAACGTGCCTTGAGTGCTAATCACTCTATGATCACGGACTTCATCCGTGAAAACAACATGGACATCAAAAGCATGGGGGAAGACCTCGCCAAGCTTCAAGATTGAATTGAACACCTCCAGGATCAGCTCTATCAACTCCAACTCCAAAACTGTGAGTATGAATCCAGGTTTAAAAGGATGAGCCTAGCTGCTGATTTTAGGATCCCGGAGACAAGGATTTCTTTCTTTGATGGAGGACATATTCCTTGGAAGATGGAGAACCACCATATACTACCACCACCAGTGAAGAACACTTGAGTACATGGGTATGGGCACCTTCCTTGGCTTGTTCCAAGCTTGGGGGAGGTGCCCCGGTATCGTATCACCATCACTTTTTACCACTACTATCTCTCTTAGTTCGATCTTTAGTGTTTCATGATCTAGGGAGTTTGTTTAGAATTATTTCTTTGTTTAGAATTTTTTATTTGAGTTCTACTTATCCTTGTAATAGAGTGTGAGAGTTATATAATAAAGTTAGTTGAGATTGTGTGCCCCCTTTTGACTTGCACCATCATCTTAGCAAGGCAATCAAAAGAATAGAAAAAATCATATGCCTATCTCTTGAGAAGTAAGGACTTCACATAGAAAAAGAAGTATAAGAAATAAGAAGTGATGGAAACCAACAAACATAATGATTAGTAATTGATATAATCTATGCAAAAGTCTGGTTAAGAAGAGGAGATTTACATATAAATAAACTATCATGAACACCTTCTATGATTGTGAGCATCCATCAGAATATTATATAATGATCAAGTGTTGAAGTGGGACATGGAATACAACATAATGATCATGTTTGTCTACATTTGCATAGAAGTTATATGGTATTGAATCATTTAACATGTGGTGCTTGCTTAGGACCTTTTGCTATCACAAAGATTGGCACTAAGTAGAGATACTACTTGTGCATCCATAACCATTAAACCCAGTTTCTTGCCATGATAGTCCACCATACCTACCCATGGATTGAGTATGATCCTTCAAGTAACTTGCCATTGTTGAACAAGGCAATAAATATTGCCTTCAATCATGCAAGGTCATGTATTGTAAGGGAAAATAAGCTTTGTACGATCTTGTGATGGTGGAGTAATAAAAGCGACGGAAATCATAATAAAGTTCTCTATCACAATGGGAAATATAAAGTGATGTTTGTTTATGCTAAGATGTTAAACATATCAAACAAATAAAAGCTCATGACAACCTCTGCTTCCCTTTGTGAAGGGCCTATATTTTTATATTATTACAAGTTCCATTTTCATGCAAGAGTGAATAATATTTACCTTGTTCTTATTCTCCAATCTATTTAGTGGAAAGCATCATATGCTGAGGAAATATTCAAACGAATATATCTAGCTGAATGTGAATGATCATGTTCCATTACTGTTGACACTATCTTTGAGGTAATTAAGTTGGGTGGCAAGAACATTCAAGCCCCCATCTTTCTATGTGTCCCGTGTAGCCACCTGTTCCAAAAATATGCAATGAATGTTAGAAATGATAGAAGGTTACATCATAGTTGAATATGTGCACTTGATAGAAATATAAGCTCTTACATAGACTCTTCTCTCGATTGCAAAAGCTATGATTATCTCAAGGACTAATTGCATTGCTTGTTGGTTCTCAATAATGATTATGCTCTATATTTCTTCAATTGTGAACAAATTGTTACTTGTCCACGATAGGTTATATAATTGAAAACTTGCTTCTATGATGATATCCATGATGCTCTAACATCCATATTATATTTTTATCGACACTTCTCGCTCAAATTATGAGGTCATTATTTTACAGTTTGACTTTCGCTTGAGGACATGCGAGCTCTAAGCTTGGGTGAGTTGATACATTCATTTTGCATCATGATTTCTTACCACTATCTATCCTATTTTTTCATTATTCCACATTATCATACAACTTTTATGTACATTCCCTCTGAATGTGCAAGGTACATCACAAGGATGGAAATATCTGCAAAGTGCAATTCTGGACCGGAAAACCGAGAAAAAGGAAGAAAAATCACCAATCTCAGAATGACCTCAAAATTTACGGAGAATATTTTTGGAATAGTTGTGAATTTATGGAGCACAAATATACCAAAGAGGAGCTGCCAGCTGGCCACAAGCCTCCTGACAACGCCCGACCCTAGGCGGCGGCCAGATGGCTTGTGGGTCCCTGGCTGGCCCTCCGACGCCCCTCTTCTCCTATATGGCATGTTTTACTCTATAAAAATGATAAGAAACCTTTTGGGATGAAGCACCACCGCCCCGAGGCAAAAACCTGGGCAGAGGCCCGTTTGCACTCTGGCACTCAGATTCTGCCAAGGAAATCCCTCTTTGGGAGGGGGAGATCGAAGCCATCGTCATCATTAACGCGTCCTCCTTCGTGGGATGACCAATATTCATCAACCTCTTCACTAGCACCATCTCATCTCCAACCCTAGTTCTCCTCTTGTATTCAATATTTGTCCCAAAGCCTAAGATTGGTACTCGTGGGTTACTAGTTTTGTTGATTACATCTCATAGTTGATGCTTGTTGGATTACTTGGTGGAAGAGATTATGTTCACATCCTTAATTATCATTAGTACTCCTATGATGTTGAACATGTTAATGATGTGTGAGTAGTTACTATTGTTCCTGAGGACAAGGGAGAAGTCTTGTTATAAGTATTCTTGTGAACTTGGTATGCGTTTGATATTTTGATGATTTGTATGTTTTTACGTCTCTGAGTGGTGTCATGTGAACGTAGACTACATGACACTTCACCATGTTATGGGCCTAAGGGAATTCATTGTGGAGTAACAAGTAGATGATGTGTTGCGAGAGTGATAGAAGCTTGAACCCCAGTTTATGCGTTGCTTCATAAGGTGCTGATTTGGATCCACATGTTTCATGCTATGGTTAGATTTATCTTAATTCTTCTTTCGTAGTTGCAGATGCTTGCAAGAGGGGTTAATCATAAGTAGGTTGTTAGTTCAAGTAAGAACATCACCTTAGCACCGATCCACCAACATATCAAATTATCAAAGTAGCGAACGCGAATCAACTCAACATGATGAACATGACTAGACAGAAATTTCCATGTGTCCTCGGGAGCACTTGCTAAATATAAGAGTACTTTTACGCCTGTCCTTTGCTATAAAAGGGATTGGTATACCTTGATGCACCAATTTTTACTATTATTACTTGTCACTTGGTACGAATTATCTTGCTACAAAACTATCAATCACTGTTACTCATAGCACTTGTAGAGAAACCTTGCTGAAAACTGCTTATCATTTCCTTCTACTCCTTGTTGGGTTTGACACTCTTACTTAGCGAAGGACTATGAGTGACCCCCTATACGTGTGGTTCATCATCAACATATCCTAGTCATTCAGAAAAAACTTAACCTGAATCCGTTGCAGTCATAGACCGAGTGAGAAGCAAGCTAAGTTGTTTCCTAACGCCTCCTGGCGTTGACGACACTCCCGGGCATCGTCTACTCGGCTACCAAACCTCAACTGAATTTTGGGCTAGTCATGTGGTCACCTACCATGGGTAGTCTCATGGACCTGACATCTAGGGCCCACTTGGGGGAGGCACATTTGCATTTAAGTCCCCGGACTACCGATGCATTCAGATACATGATACTTGTGATCTACGTTAGGTTTTCCGTGAAGAGGAACGGGTTATTGTTGAAAAAATTGGGTAAGTATTTCCCTCGGTTTGAAAGCAAGGTTTATTGAACCAATAGGAATACCAATCCTCAACTGCCTTCAGCGGCTGCACGCAAAAGAACAAACAACTTGCACCCAACGGCGGCAAGAGGGTGGTCAATCCCCTTGATCTCGTTATTTGCAAGCAAGTGAGTTGTGTAGATAACTGTAGATAATTCTAAATTGCAAAATAAAATAAAATCAAAGAAATAATAGGAAGGTAATGAAAGTGTTTGTGAATATATAAGTGAATAGACCCAGGGGGCGTAGAGTTGTCTAGTGGCATCTCTCATAGAAATCACATATGGTGGGTAAACAAATTATTGTTGGGAAATTGATAGAAACACGAATAATTATATGATTTTCATGACAATGATCATGTGTATACAGGCATCACATCCATAGGCAAATAGTACAACTCTTGCCTGCACCTATTACCATTACTCCACTCATCAACCGCTATATAGCATGCATCTAGAGTATCAAGTAAAACAGAGTAATGCTTGGAGAACAATGACATGATGTAGACAAAGTAAACTCAATCAATATGAATAAACCCAATATTTTTATCCTTAGTAGTAGTAACACAAAGACGCAACTTGTCCCCTTCTGTCACTGGGATATAGAAACTTGCTAGGTTGAATCTACTACAATGCACCACTCCCATCGAAGAAATATCAATCTAGTTGGCGAAACTATCTCAATAGATCGGAGAGCATTACGAAGCTATGATGATCATGCAAATAAGAATCTTAGTATTCAGGTTTGACTCAAATAATTTTCGTGAATAATCTGACCATAAATCCAGAATTCATCGGATCCCAACAAACACACCATACAAAGGGATTACCTCAGATACATCAAGGCAAAGATGTGATGAACATTGTATTGAAGATCGAGAGACAGAGAGAGATTGTGATTTAGGTACTACCTACGGACCCATAGGTATGTGGTGAACTACGCACACATCATGGTGAGGGAAGCAAGCTTCATGAAGAGGCCCTCCATAATCGATATTCCCTCTAGCAGGGTGCCAGGACGGAGGTGTAGATGGCCTCCCGTTGGAACAAAGACTTGTGGCGGTGGAAAAAGTGTTTCGGGAGCGCTTCTAGAGTTTTTGGGATGTATGTGAATTTATAGGCCAGAGAGGGGCGTCGGGTGGCGCCCAAGGGAGGCACAAGCCAGGAGGGCACACCCCCTCGTGGCATGCCCTGTTGGATTGTGGGACCGTCGTGGCTCTCCCGGCCTCCTCCCGAAGCTTCCAAGTCTTCTTTTTGCCTAAAAATAATCATCAAAAAGTTTCGTGGGAATTGGACTTCGTCGGGGACTGTAAACCTGAAAAGTCAAAAACATGCAGAAAATAGCAACTAACACTAGGCACTGGGTCAATAGGTTAGTGCTCAAAAATATTATAAATTGGTAAATAAATGCCCAAAAAGTACCCTAGAATGATAATATATTAGCATGGAACAATAAAAAATTATAGATACATTGGAGGCATATCATTACATCTTCAGGATCCACTCGGATCTTGATTCTCAGTCGGACGTCACTTCGCCAGTCGACTGTGATCGAGCACTCGGACGAGAAGGAGAGGAGCCATCACTAGAGTCGCAACATTCGAGAGACTTGTAACTCACTTGAAGTGTTGTGAAGACAAACGTTACGAGTAATGCCTTAGTTAAGACACCAGTTATAGTAACAACTGCAGTTACTAGTAATAAATGCCCATGTAATGGCGCTCAGCCAGTGGTGACACATTCTATATAAGCCACACCCGGGCTCCAGAGCAGGGGTTCCGAACTCTTTGTAATCATACATCCCCCATAATCAAACACTAAGCCTCAGGGCTTGAGGCATAGGTTCGTTACCACATCCGAGTGGGGCCCAAACTCGTATCTAGGCTCCACCCCCCTTCATTCATATCCCCATTACTATTGTCAGACTTACTCCCACGATAGTACACGAACGCCATTGACGTCGATGCATACAAGGATCCAGTATGGAGGCCTCCCATCGATACATCACGGTGGTGTGAAGCTCGATCTGGGCAAGAGAGGGGCTGGTAGATGGATAAATGATAGGGCCCACATGTCGGGCCTAATTGACGGGCCCGTGAGTGTCGGGTACGGGGAGTAGTGGAACGTAACCGCCCACACGACACCCTGTGAGGACTACTCTTGGCACATACATATACATGTGGGTAGTAAATTTAGACCAAATAATGTAATTAGATGATGGCGTTCCTCCTAAGATGTGCGTGTGCGGTGCCATGGAAGCTACGTATGCTTGGCATGTCCATGATTGGGCCCACCAGCAAGAAGGTCGTCGATCGATTGAACGAGAAAGAGGGGAGTAGTGTAAGGATCTTAGGGCAGCCAAGAGAGAGCGTAGCTGATGTAGTGAAGATCTAGTCAATGGTAGCCATGCCGACGACTGAGAGCAGGACGAAGAAAATTTGCACCCTCACATGCCCGGCGAACCCCATTGATGATGATCCGTAGAAGGCTCCACCAGATAGGCTTCGCGTTGTCCATCACGGTAGCGTGCTGCCCCAGACCTTGGTCCCATTCACCTTGACCCATGACAGAATGTTTTTTTCTCTTAATCACATGGGATGCCATGGATCAACGGCATATGTTTCCCTTGCTAACCATCCAGGTGCACATATAGGGTGGTAGAGGTTAGGAGATGAATTTGGAATGTAGTGTGTTTTCACAAGAGTGTAGATTAGCATTTTATTTATGCCTACTCTCCGTTCTTTGTCGTGTGATTTCTCCAAAGAAAGTGCCCTCTTGTCCCATGGATCCCCTTTCATTTTATTTGTGTCAAGTATAAAAATGTCTTATATGTAGGACGAGTGAGGTCTAGATAAAGTCCAAGGGAAATGTGTGTGTGTGTGTTGCGTGATTACATGGGTTGCAGAGAAACCGAGGAGGACATAAATAAGTATGCTTGTTATAGGAAAAAATATAATTTATTAGGATGATACTCAATTCTATCTATTCCAACAAGGAAATCCATTGTGGGAGTATCTAAGACCAAATGTGAATCACCATTCTTGATTAACCCATGATTCAATATAACCAAGTAATATTTATGATTAAAATCTTCTTTGAAAGTATGTTCATATATGTTCTAATGTTATGATATTATATATTAGTGAAATGTGTTACATATAAAATGAAAATATGTTTGATTTCACTAAAAGCATGATGTATATTTTGGAGTAACTAATGTGTGATAACCCACAAGTATAGAGGATCACAACAGTTTTCAAGGGTAGAGTATGCAACCCAAATTTATAGATTCGACACAAGGGGAGCCAAAGAATATTTGAATGTATTAGAAATTGAGTTGTCAATTCAACCACACCTAGAGATAAATATATGCAGAAAATTTATCAATAGCACAATAATATGATAGTTTGATAGCAGTAATAATAGCAACAGTAGCAGTAACAATAGCAGTAATAGTTTGTAGCAAGGGCAATAGTAACAGCAGCTATAGTAACTTAGCAAGAGCAATAAGTGAAAAAATCGTAGGAACTAGATCGGTGTATTCGTTGGATGATATTCATCATCTAACAATCATAACCTAGGGCATCACAAAACTATCTCTAGTTCGTCAATGTAATGTAGGCATGTATTCCCTAAATAGTCATATGTGCTTATGGAAAAGAACTTGCATGGCATGTTTTGTCCTACCCCCCGTGTCAGCGGGGTCCATAAGGAAACAATGGGATATTAAGGTCTCCTTTTAATAGAGAACGGGAACAAAGCATTAACACTTAGTGAATACATGAACTTCTCAAACTATGGTCATCATCGTGAACTATCCCAAATATTGTCACTATGTGGTTGACGGATCATAAAACGTAATAGGTGCATATGACTAGGCAAGATTGGATCAAGAACATAGATATAATGATGATAACATAAACGGTTCATATCTGAAATCATGGCACTCGGGCCCTAGTGACAAGCATTAAGCATGGCAAAGTCATAGCAACATCAGTCTTAGAACATAGTGGATACTAGGGATCAATCCCTAACAAAACTAACTCGATTACATGATGAATCTCATCCAACTCCTCACTGACCAACAAGCCTATGAAGGAATTATTCACTCCCGGTGGGGAGCATCATGATGAAGGAGGATTGATGATGACGAAGACCAAAGATTCCCCTCTCCGGAGCCCCAAATGGACTCCACATTTGGCCTCCCAAAGAAAAATAGGAGGTGGCAGCGGCTCTGTATCGTGAAACGCGGTGAAACTTTCTCGTTGATTTTTTTTGGAAAAATAGGATTTTATAGCGCTGGAATTAGGGTCGAGGGGGGCCCATCAGGTGAGCACCACACACTAGGCCGCGCTAGGGGGGCTGGCACACCCTGGTGGGTGGTAGCCAGCCTGACCCCCCTCTCTGGTGGCTTTTGGATCCAATATGTCTCGAATATTCTGAAATAATTCTCCATAAATATTCGTTCCATTCCGAGAACTTCTATTTCTGCACAAAAACAACACCATGGTAGTACTGCTGAAAACAATGTAAGTCCGAGTTACTTTCATTCAACATGAAAATTTGAGTCCAAAACAAGAACAAAGGCGTTAGCAAAAGTAGATACGATCGAGATGTATCAAATCCCCCAAGCTTAAACACTTGCTCGTCCTCAAGAAATTAAGGTGACAACCTGAAAGTGAGAAATAAAAACTTTTACGAACTCTTTTGTTCTTGTTTACATACATATGCTTAAGTAGCACCCAGGTTTTCAGCAAAGATTATCACTAACCATGTCAACAATAACTCTTAAGGATTATATTAAATCATATCAATGACATAAGCAACTAGCAAGCAATAATAAGATATCTCAAGTGCAAAAATTTGTCAAAACAATCATGATATAATATAACAATAGTGCTATCTCACTAGCCCTTTCCGAGACCGCAAAACATAAATGCAGAGCACCTCCAAAGTTCAAGCAACGACTAAACATTGTAATTCACTGTAGGAAAGATCCAGTTATCATGCATCCAACATTCACTATGCACAACGCATGAGGATTACAATAGCGTTCTCAGATCTGGCACGTATTTGAGAAGGTGATGACTCAACATTAAAGTAAATAGATAGTCCCTTCGCAGAGGGAAGCAGGGATTTGCTAAGGTGACTAAGCTCAAGGCTTAAATAATAGATAAGTATAATTTTGAGAGGTACACACTTCCTGTCAATGGTACGACCAAGAGCTATCAATATCTTCCATGTTAAACTTATTAGCGGTGGTTCCCAAGCAATAAAAGTAGAGGTTTACTCCCTGTCCACCAAAAAACACACTCCACGGCGAGCCGAATCCACGTGTACCGTCCAAACCAACAACAATCTTGGGGGAATTTTGTGTAATTATTTGCATTTCTTTTGATTTCTGTACTAGGAATCCATTTTACCTGCCTTCTCCTGAAAGGATGAGTGAATAAATACTCATTATGAGAATAACCCATTTAACATGGAAGATACTGACTACCCCCTCTCGCTCCATGAGCGTCCCAGGCACACAAAACATATGTTCATTTGAAATGTTAGAGGTGGCACATGCAAATTTATTTGGAACGGCAAGGTAAGACCACATATAGGTAGATATGGTTGTCTCATCTAGAATAACTTTGGTTTAAGGATTTTAATGCGCAAGTAGTATTCCTGCCTAGTACAGGGGAATGATAGAAAATAGATTGAGAAGCGGCCAGTTGGAGAGCGAAGACGTTCATCAACATGCATTATGAATAATAAACATCGAATGCTATCATGAGTAGGATATGAACACCATGAACATAAATATCATGAAGGCTACATTGGTTTTGATTCAACTACATGTGTGAACATGTGCCAAGTCAAGCCAGTTAAAACATTCGGAGGAGGTTACCATATCATCATACTATATCACAACCATTTTAATGCATGTTGACATCTAAGATAAATCATTATCCACTCCTAGCTACTTAAGCATGGCATGAACAACTATAATATCTAATTGTCATTGCAAACATGTTTGATCATAATATGCTGAATCATGGAAACTAGGATAAACATATTTACAAAAACAAACACAAGTTGTGTTCATATCCGCTTCTCTCTGCCACATTCAATTCATCGAATATCATCATTATTCCCTTTCACTTGCATGATTGAATGATAAGAAAATAATGATAGTGCAAGAGTGTCATTGACTAAGCTGGAATCTGCAAATATTTTATTCAAAAAGAGAAGACAAAGTGGTATGGGCTCTTTGTTAGATCAATAGTAAAGCACATGAGAGCCACTCAACATTATCATCGCTGTCTTCTCCTTGGTATGACTTGATAATGGAAAGATAATTTTAGAGAAACACACCAAAATATTTTTGGAGTTTTTAGTTTTTCGTGAAGAAGCAAATAAAGGAAGAGAAAATAGAAACGAGAAAACTATTTACATAGGAGAACTCTCAACAAGCAAAAGAATATATACGAAATCTTTTTGGGTTTTCTTTTAATACTACAGCTAACTAAACTGAAAATAAAAACCAAAAAGAAGCAAGAATTATTTTTGGATTTTCTCAAAGTTTTTCAAACACACAAGAAGAAAGCAAGAAAATAAATCTAGCATGGATAATATAATAAAAAAAGTGTGAACATCGACAACTGGAATGAAATGCATGAGCATGAATATAAGGCTAGTGGAAAAACGCACTCCCCAAGTTTAGCCTTTTGGCCTAGCTTGGTAATCACCATCCGTAGTCTGGATAATAGTCTGAGTCGATACTAGGTGGAGGTGGCACCTGAGCGTACTACTCCTTGGGTTCCTCCTCAACTGCTGCTAGGTTGTTTCACTAGGCGGTAATGTCATCTGGCATAATTTTGTATCCATTCCTGGCCACAGAATCAAACAAGGCAGGTGCAGGCAACGGGATAAAATCACGGGTATTATGCTAAATACTAAGTTGTAGCAAATATTATGTAAGAGATAAGCTTCATCAGTAAATTGGTGGTCCAGCAACGACCTATGATCTTGATAAACATTCGGCAAAATATAATCATGTGGGCGTATCAAGACTTTCAAACGACTCGCTAAATGTGTAGCATAAATACCACCATGTATCTTTCCCTTAGTCTTGATAAGGTGCAGGCGTCTTGAAATAATAGCTCCTATGCTAAAAGTATGATTGTTGTGTAATGCAGATCATAATATGGCGAGGTCAGGGGCACTTAGTGCACTGACCTTTTCCCTAGCAGTTCACATCGCGATGAAAGAGCAAAGTAATGCACAGAAGGAAACTATGAACTAGTATTAGTGGCTTTTGACACACCTCTTTCGTCACCCACTATTATGGTGAGGAGAAAGTCCTCAAAATCTGCTTGTCTAGGCTCTCTTAATTCTCCGTCAGAAGGAACCAGTCATATGTCACAAAAGTTGGCAAGTGATATCTTATAAGTTTCAGCATAAAGATTAAAGTGGTCCTCAGGAGGATTATTCTTACTTAAAAAATGATAACTTTGCACAAAGTAATTTGTAAGGATGTGGTATTGGCCACACTCATCTGCGAGGTAGTTGGTCAGCCCAAAATTTTCAAAAAATTGGGGAAACTCTTGATAGAACCCATCCCCCTCCATAAAGGTAGTATTTGGCCATTCACATGGCCACACTTCCGCCTTCCTAGGAGTGTTGAGATTGCTGTGAGACGATTCCCCAATGACTCCTCTAGCATTCTTCTTGGAGGAGTACTTCCTAAAAAATCATCTTATTTCTACAAATAAATTTCTAAAAAATTCAGTCCACAAAATTTTTGTCAACTCAACTTAATAAGATTTATAGCAACTACTCATAAGGATGCCTAGAGACCATATCAAGCATTTAAACTACTTAGAACTCTAAGAATTCAACTTGCAATCTCATCTATAGCAACACCAAGAGTAGGTAATTATTCTGAAAATAAACCACTAAATCAAAAACTAATTGGAGCAATGGGGAAGTTACATACCAAGAAGCAATCCCTTAAAACAGTTTCGGAAATGGAGCTTCGAGCAAAGTGATCAAATCCATGGGTTCATGAGCAAGAATAGGAGAGAGAGAGAGCAATGGTGACATTTTTTCTGGAGGTAAGAGATGACATGGGGTAAGGGAATAAGTGAGGGGACCCACATAAGGCCCACAAGCCACCAGGCCAAGCTAGGGGTAGTTGGCGCGACTCGGTGTCTTGTGGGCACTAGGTGCAAGCCCCCTCTGGTGTTATTTGTACCAAAAAATCAGAAATATTCAGAAAAAAATCATGTTAAAATTTCAGGTCATTCTGAAAACTTTTATTTTTGGGTCATTTTTTATTGCTCGGAGAAATCAGAAAACGGGATAAACATGGCATTTTTTATTTAACTAAGAAAACAGAAAACAAAAGGTGGATATAGAGATTTGTGTCTACTAAATTCATCAACTTCATACCTCTCAAAAATGATCCATTCATAAGGTTGATAAAATCTTCGGTTGAATAACATTTACACCATTCACATGGAATTGCTTCTTCGGAAAGTGCACTGTATGCTCATTACCATTGATACAAAAAGTGACTTTAATTTTACTGTAATCAATAACACCCCCTACAGTATTCAAAAAGGATCTACCAAGGACAATCAACATGTTGTCGTCCTCGGGCATCTCAAGAATAACAAAGTCCGTTAAGATAGTAACATTTGCAACAACAACGGGCATATCCTCACAAATACCGATAGGTATGGTAGTTGATTTGTCAACCATTTGCAACGATATTTCAGTAGGTGTGAGTTCATTCAAATAAAGTCTTTTATATAAAGAGAAAGGCATAACACTAACACCAGCTCCCAAATCACACAGAGCAGTTTTGACATAATTTCTTTTAATGGAGCAAGGTATAGTTGGTATTCCAGGATCTCCAAGTTTGTTAGTTACTCCTCTTAGGGTTGGATGCACACGATCACCTATGGGGCCAACGACCCCTTTGTGGTTCGGAGGGGGCATGGACGCCAGCACGAAGAGCGAAGATAGTGAGATGAAGCCGTGATTTACCCAGGTTCGGGCCGTTGTGAAGCTGAAAACCCTACTCCTGCTTTGCGGGTGGATTAATCAAGAGAATATTAAGAGCGTGCAACACTCCTGCTTGGCAAGGGTTGCCTTTGGGGGGAGCTATTACTCGTGTACAAATGCTCAAAATTCCGAATCCTTAAATAGGTTGCCTTGGGCCTCCTTTTATAGTGCAAGGGGCAGCCAGAGTGGCAAAACAGACAATGTCTGGTGCATCCCCGGCAAGCTTATACGACTGTTGTAGCCATCTGTTGCTTCCCACCTCAACATGTTTAAGGACGGGTGTCAAAGAGGGGTAATCTTCCTTCTTGCATGGATCTACGTGCTTAGCGGGAGAATTTTGGTCACCTGGGGGCTCGACACCACATTGATTAGTGACTGGCCTTGCGATGAGGTGGAGTGGTGACAGGTTGGCTCATGCTTGCCGGGGGATGACTTTCCAGGGCTTTGAGAGGGTGCGTACATCCTGGCCGCCGGCAAGCGCCGGGAGAGTACTTGGCGCGCAATAGTCCTAGGGTTGGGCTTCCACCTAGAGCAAGTTGTAGTCTGTTGTGATCATTATTGGGTTGTCTTGGTGTGTGGAGGGTTTATACTGTCGTCGCCTATGCCTAAGTCAGGGGCGCTGCGTACCCATGTCTCAGTGCACTGACAACTCCTTCCTTAAAATAATAATTTGCAAGCATGATGGAAATTTCAACTTCTTGTATCTTTATTTTATAGGTGATGATGGCTTTCGTGTATTTAGCATATGGAGGCATCTTCAAGACATCAGTTAAGCGGGTACGTAGAATGACTGGCCTTACCATTTCAGCAAAGCGTTCAAATTCTTCATCATCCCTTTTCTTAGATGATTTAGGTGGAGAAGGCATGGGTTTATGAACCCATGCTTCTCTTTCTTTACCATGTTTTTAGCCAGAAATTCTTTTTTATCATATCGTTTGTTTTTAGGTTGTGGGTTACCAAGATCAACAATGGGTTCTATTTCTACATCATTATTATCCAGTTCTTTATCATCACTAGGTTGAGTATCCTCGTGAACATCACTATCATTATCATTATCACTAGGTGGATGTTCATTACCATATTGAGTTTCAACATCAGAAATAGAGACATCATTATTATCATCGGTTTTTTTTTCTATCTCAGGTTCACTAGCAGCATGCAAAGTCTTATCATTTTTCTTTTTGTTTTTCTTCTTAGAAAGACTAGGTGTATCAACATTAATTCCTTGAGATCCTTGTTAAATTATTTTAGGATGAACTTCAGGATAAAGTGGTTCTTGGATCATTCTACCTCCTCTAGTCACTACTCTAATAGCATGATCATTCATATTATTCATTTCATTAAGCCATTCTCTTTGAGATTTAGCAACTTGTTCTCACCGAGTTTGAACCATAGAGGCATGTTTTCCTACACCTCTAACATCATTATTGATTCTAAATAACAAGTCACTCAAGAGGGAAATCATATCAGAATTATATTTCAATTGTTCCAGAACATTTGCATTGAAGTGATCTTGTTTCCTAATGTAGTTATCAAACTCATAAAAGCATTGAGTAGGATGTTTATTGTAAGGAATGTCACCGTCATCAAACTTTAATAAAGAATTTACCTCTAACACCTATGGAAGTGGTGGTGTGTTAAGTCGATGTATTTCTTCAATAGGTGGTAAATTCTTAAAATCCGCAGCCTTAATACCTTTTTCCTTCATACATTACTTTGCCTCTTGCATATCTTCAGGACTGAGAAATAACATACCCCTCTTCTTTGGACTGTGTTCTGGTGGTTCAGGGAGAGTCCAATCATCATAATTCTTCAATATATTATTCAATAGTTCCTTAGCTTGTTCAATAGTTCGTTCCCTGAAAACACAACCAGCACAACTATCTAGGAAGTCCATAAAAGCATCGGTTAGTCTATTATAGAATATATCAAGTACTTCATTTTTCTTAAGTGAATGATCAAGCAAAGCATTAATCAATTGGAGAAGCCTCCCCAAGCTTGCGGGAGACTCTCTTCTTCAATTTGCACAAAGTTAAATATTTCCTGTAAGGCAGCTTGTTTCTTATGAGAAGGAAAATATTTTTCAGAGAAGTAGTAAATCATATCATGGGGACTACGCACACAACCACGAGCAAGAGTACTCTACCATATCTTAGCATCACCCATTAATGAGAACAGAAATAATTTGAGAATATAATAGTAGCGAATATTCTCATCATGAACAAATAGGGTGGCTATATCATTGAGCTTAGTATGATGTGCTACCACAGTTTCAGTTGCATAGCCATGAAAAGGATCAGATTCAACCAAAGTAATTAACTCTGGGTCGACAGAGAATTCATAATCCTTATCGGTAACAAAGATAGGTGAAGTAGAAAACTGAGGATCACATTTCATTTTTAAAAGTTTTTTCTTTATATTTGCATAGTAGTTTCATAAGATCATTTCCATCCTTACCAGCAAGAATCTTTCTAGCTATTTCTCCATCCAAACCATAACCTTCAGGTATCTTAGGTATTTCAAATCTAGGAGAGCTAGTCCTAATAGGTGTTTCATAAGTATCAGTTTCAAAGATCTCAACAGTTTCATCAGTTTCAGTAATTTCATTCTCTCTAGCTATAGCAATTTGTTCATTCAGAAATTCACCTAATGACACATTATCATCAAGTATGGTACTAGTATCATCATAAGAATCACCCATAGAAGAATTAGCATCATCAATATCAGTATTCATAGCAGGTGGTGGTGTTGCAAGTTTAGTAATAACAGAAGGTGAATCAAGTGCAGAGCTAGATGGCACTTCCTTACCTCCCCTCGTAGTAGAGGGGAAAATATTGGTTTTAGTATCCTTCAGATTCTTCATAGTGATAGATTGATATATTTATGCTCCTTGGCAACAACGCAAGAAAAAGTTCTTGATAACCCACAGGTATAGAGGATCGCAATAGTTTTTGAGGGTAGAGTATTCAACCCAAATTTATAGATTCGACACAAGGGGAGCCAAAGAATATTTGAGAGTATTAGCCACTGATTTTTAATTAAACCACACTTGGAGATAAATATCTGCAACAAAGTGATCAGTATCACAGTAATATGATGGTTTGATAGCATTAGTAACAGTAACAGTAGCAGTAACAATAGTAGTAATAGTTTTGTAGCAAGTGCAATTGTAATAGCAACAATAGTAACTTACCAAGAGCAATAAGTGGAAAACTCGTAGGCACTAGATCGGTGTATTCGTTGGATGATATTCATCATATAACAAAAATAACCTAGGGCGACACAGAACTAGCTCCAATTCGTCAATGTAATGTAGGAATATATTCCGTAAATACCCATACGTACTTATGAAAAGTACTTGCATGACATCTTTTGTCCTACCCCCCCCCCCCCTCGTGGCAGCGGGATCCATAAGCAAACTATGGGATATTAAGGTCTCCTTTTAATATAGAACCGAAAAAAAGCATTAACACTTAGTGAATACATGAACTCCTAAAACTACGGTCACCACCGTGAATTATGCCAAATATTGTCACTATGAGGTTGACGGATCATAACATTTAATAGGTGCATATGACTGGTCAAGATCGGATCAAGAACCTAGATATAATGATTATAACATAAACAGTTCAGATCTAAAATCATGGCACTCGGGCCCTAGTGACAAGCATTAAACATGACAAATTCATAGCAACATCAATCTTAGAACATAGTGGATACTGGGGATCAATCCCTAATAGAACTAACTCGATTACATGATGAATCTCATCCAACTCCTCACCGACCAGCAAGCCTACAAAGGAATTACTCACTCCCGGTGGGGAGCATCATGGAATTGGTGATGAAGGAAGGTTGATGATGACGAAGACCGAAGATTCCCCTCATCGGAACCCCAAACGGACTCCAGATCTGGCCTCCCGAAGAAGAACAGGAGGTGGCGGCGACTCCGTATCGTGAAACGCGATGAAACATTCTCCTTGATTTGTTTCTAGAAACATAGGATTTTATAGGCCTAGAATTAGGGTCGGGGGGCCCCACGAGGTTAGCACCACCCACCAGGCCGCGCCAAGGGGGATGGCGCGCCGTGGTGGGTGGTGGCCACCTTGTCCCCCCCTCTATGGTGGCTTTTGGCTCCAATATTCCTCAAATATTCTGAAATATTTCTCCAAAAAGTTTTGTTCCGTTATGAGAACTTTTATTTCTCTACAAAAACAACACCAAGGTAGTTCTGCTGAAAACTGTGTCAGTGCGGGTTAGTTTCATTCAAATCATGCAAATTAGAGTCCAAAACAAGAACAAAAGAAATAGGAAAAGTAGATACGATGGAGACGTATCATTGTGCACCTACGAAAAGTTGTTTCAGACAGTGATGTGTACGCAAGTTTGGCTTTAAGAAAAGGGAACCCTTTGTGTTATGTAGATTTCAAAAAAGGATGACATGATAATGATTAACTTCATGGCTAGGTGGGAAATTGGATCAAAGCACAACAACCTATCAATGATAGGATCCATCTAAATTTTACCAATTCCTCATTTGTAAGCAAAGGGAAAAAGTAGTAAAAGCACAAAAATTCATCTTGAAGAGATACCAACAGTATGTTCCATGAAAAAAATGTCTCTTCTTATGACAAAAGTAGTTTTCTCAAATAATTTGGTTGCTTGAGAACACACCAAATATCTAAGTATGTCATCTCTACTACCAAATTAATATGTAATACACACAATTACCCACCAATGCGTTGGAGCTCTAGATCGATGGAAGTAAAGAACCATAATATTGTATCTCCAGATAAAAAATAACGCATGATATTCACATAAGTGATGGTTTGAGTTTGAGATAGATCATGGAAAAATGTAAAAGTACAGATCTCACTGAAACAACTGCTCGAAAACTTAATAGATTCAAAGTAGATATCTCATGAGCGATGATTTGGCATGCATCTTGAAGTAGGACGAAGTGTAGACTTATCTGAAAACCAACAATGATCTTTCAAATGGATCAAGAGGCGGATCTTAGATTTTAGATCCCGCTATCACCAATGGTTTAAGAAGTGTCACGATATATAACATAGTAGATCTTATTGAAACACTAGTATTGATGGTCCAAGATGGATAATGAAGTAGCCCTCAAAGTATAGATCTCGTTAAGAAGGATTCTTTCATCTATGACATCAGGTCGTAAGACAAAATCAGGAATGCTTAAAGATAGACCCAAAGCACTCATACTTACAACACTCATTTGACTAGGAAAACATGAGTTATTTGTGACAGATTTTTCTAACATCCACTCTCTGAAAAGGCATCCCTTACAGACACGTGGGACTAAATATAAATAAAATATATTTTTTAAATAACATGGATGCTAAAAGATAGCATCTGATGGATGATAGTGGTCGACTAGGAGATGTGTACACATTTCACAAGGATTGCATTTTAAAGAACCATGAATCCCCTCCAAAATAACACATGCACTCTATATTTGGATTTTTATTGATGATACTTAATATAGGCTTCACTTACACAACGGAAAATGTATTACTAATGCACTTTGAGTTCATATTTTCGTATTTTTTCATTAATAGTACACATCATATCCAATACACATACATGTTTTTTCCTAGTTAGTTTCATTTAATTCACTCATCAAACCATTGCCTCAAGGTTACCAATTTAAAATAATTTTGTGATAATGTGATCTTAGAGTAGCCTTTGGGAGATTATTGTTTGGAACATCCTGTTTTCCCTTCTAAGTTTTTTTAACTCACATATCACCTCATGGGTATTCATTTCATGTTCTTTTACCTTCTGTCAAGTAGAGAAAATAGGATCTACAAAACTAGATAAGATACAAACTATAGTCTCTACCGAGACACGAAGACAAAACTACGGTAAGATATGAGAATTATAGAATAGAAATAAATCTTGTAAGGCAACAAAATTCATATTGTATTGAAAATGGAATGGCTTTCAAACTTTCACTTGTATATACGCTTAAATGGATATGGGTACAATGCATAAGTTATAAAATTAATTTATCTTAATCATGGCGTGCAATCGTAACTTGATTTATATTAGTACTAACTTGATATATATTTGTCGGGGCTAAATCCGTAAACTCACCCATGGTACGACCATGATTACCTTGCGATTCGGGACAGATTTGGAGAGCCAAAATTGGTGTGCGCTCTCACCGGAGTAGGTTGCCACCACCATCGCGTAGAGGGCTGGCGTTGGATGAAGCCGTCAGGACTTGGGAGTATCCGACGATTAGGGCTTGGACTCTAAGCGCCGCATCGTCATACTCCCCGCAAAATTATTCGATGACAAGATATGACGATGATGGGGCCGTGTGATAGGGACGGGAAGAGGAAGGTCCACATGGTTGAGGATATGGAGCACTAGATTCCTTGACATGTTGGCAAATGGCGTCCTGAGGCTCGATCTAGGGAAGGAGGGTTGCCGGTGGATATGGGTGGGATGGATGTGGTATTTATAGACGGAACAAATGATAGGGCCCACATGTCTTTCCCATGGAGTGGTGGAACGTACCCATCCCCTCGATATCCTGTAAGGACCACTTTTGGCCCATACACATACCCGTGGGTAACAAATTTGGCCCCAATAAGGGAATTAACTGATGGCATGCCTCCTAGGACATGCGTGTGTCGTGTGATGCATGCTATGCTCTATGGGCATGTCCATGATCGGACATACCGACCAGGTGGTCGCCGATCGATGGAACAAAAAATGAAAGAGTAGAGGAGGGGTCCAAGGGCAGCCAAGAGAGAGAAAGAGAGACAGAGACCATGCCTGAGGTATTGAAGATCTTGTTTATGGTGGTCGTGCCGACGATGGGGAACATGAGAAGGGAGATCCAAGCCCTTAGCCGGTACACGAACCCCGTCGACGTCGATATATACAACGATCCACCAGAGAGGCCTCCCATTAATCCATCGTGGTGGTTTGAAGCTCGATCTTGGTAAGAGAGGGCTGCAAGCAGGAAAAATGATAGGGCCCACATGTTGGGCCTAATTGACGGACCCATAGGTGTCGAGTAAGTGGAGTAGTAGTACGTACCCGCCCAGATGAGACCCTATGAGGACTAATTTTGGCCCATAAACATACGTGTGGGTAGGAGACCAAATAAAGTTAATAGACAATGGCATGCCTCCTGAGATGTGTTTGTGCGATTCCATCAAAGCTATGCATGTTTGGCATTTCCATGATCGGACCCACTAGCAAGCAAGTCGTCGATCGATGGAACGAGAAACAGGGGAGAAGGATATGGATCTTAGGGTGGCCAAGACAGAGTGTATCTAATGTAGTGAAGATCTAGTCGATGGTGGCCATGCAGTCAACTAAGAGAGGGAGGAGGAAATTTCGCACCCTCACCTCACCGGCGAATCCCATCGATGATGATACATAGAAGGTTCCACGAATAAGAGTTGCTCCCAGTCACCTTGGCCGAGTGGAGGGATGGAGGAGGAGGCCCACGACACCAGGTAAGATCAAGGGTGTGATGCGACCGTGACTAAGGAAAGCATCTAAATTCAAATGGGGATTTTCGACCGAATAGGTACACATCATTATCTCCGTGTGGTCTTAGGCACGACCATCCCTACACCTACATGACTAGTCAATGCATGAACTGGCAATGGGATGATAAGCTCTGGCATCCCACCATCCCCATCTCAGGCATTGGTTCAAGATCTCATGGTCACTGATATATTCACTCCTCTATTTCTAGCCACAAAGACAAAGAAACACACATTACTCCTATAAAATAAATAAATACATATTTGTTTCCAACCAAAATAGGCAAACATTGAACATTACTCCCTCCAATCAATATTACTTGTCTTAGATTTTTCTATACATAAATGTATCTAACACAACAAAGTGTCTAGGCACATCCATATCTAGACAAATCTAAGACAAGTAATAGAAGTCAGAGGGACTACATACTATCGTCTCCTCATATGAAAATGGGAATGTCGTTCACAGTTTCACTTCTATATAAGTTTGAATGGATATGGGTATAATGCATAAATTATAAAATTACTTATTTTAATCGAGAGATGCAATCATAAATTGATGTATATTAGTATTTGCTTGATATGTATTATTATGGGATAAATGTGGCAATGGGAATTACTTGGGATCCATAACACACTCCTAGGATAAGGACCTGACCACTACCCGAGGATGCCTTAATGGTTAAGAGTTAATGGGGCTACACACAGAAAATAACAAAAAATGCATGAAATACCCGTCGAAATTCTAGTTAACCATATGTTGTGCCAGGGCGGTTTATGTGTTACACTGAGTGGACATTTTCTTAATCACATGGGATGCCATAGGTTAACAACTTTTGTTTCCCTTGCTAACCATGCAGGTGCACAACTAAGGTGGTAGAGGTTAGCAGATGAATCGGGAATGTAGTGTGTCTACACAAGCGCATATATTAGCATTTTATTTATTCCTACTCTCCTTTTTTGTTGTGTGATTTCTCCAAAGAAATTGCTCTCTTATGCCATGGATCCCATTTCATTCTATTTGTGTCAAGTATAAAAATATTCGATATGTTGGATGAGTGAGGTGTAGAGAGAGTCCAAGGGTATTCTCTCTCTCTCTTTCTCCCACTGCGTGTCTGTGTGTGTGATTATATGGATTGCAGGGAAAATGAGGAGGACACAATAAAGTAAGCATGTTCTAGGAAAAAATGTTTTTTGATAGGATGATACTAAATTCTAATCTCTTTCAAGAAGGCAATCCATTGTGGAAGTATCTAAGAGCAAATGTGGATCACCATTCTTGATAAACCCATGATTCAATATATACATGTAATCTTTATGATTAAAATCTTATTTGAAGTATGTCCACATATGTACTAATGTTATGATCTGATATACCAGAAAAATTTGTTACATATAAAAGGAAAATCTGTTTGACTGCACTAAAGCATGACGTATATTTGGAGTAACTAGTGTGCACCTCCGAAAAGTTGTTTTTGGTACTGATGTGTACACATGTTTGGCTTTATAAGAAAAGGGCAACCCATTACGTTATGTACATGTCAAACAAGGATGGTATGATAATAATTAACTTCATGGCTTCGTGAAGAATTGGATGAAAGCACAACAACCTCTCGATCGACAGGATCCATCCAAATGTTTAGCAGTTCTTCATTTGTAAACAAAGGGAAAAAGTAGTACAAGCAGAAAAAATGAGCTTGTAGAGATAGCAACAATCAATTCCATGTAAAACATAACATGCGTATTATTTTGCCAAAAAATACTTTTCTAAAATAATTTGGTTTCTTGAGAACACACCAAATCTCTAAGTGTGTCAAATCCACGATCAAACTAGTATGTAAGACACACAATTACTTACCAATGCTTTGGAGCTCTTTACACGAGGCCTTGCTGGGTTATTGTAGGATTTGGAATGCAAACATGAATTTTCGATATGGTTGTGTAACAAAATATATCTTCCAAAGTAGCAAACCTATCTTCGAAATTATAGATCCACAGAAGTGATGCTTTGTGTTTGAGATAGCTCATGGAAAAATGTAAAAGTATACATCTCACCAGAACAAATGCTCTGAAACTTGATAGAGCCAATGTAAATATCTCATGAGCGATGATTTGGAAGGCATTTTGAAGTAGGACGAAGTATAGACTTATTTGAAAACCAACAATGATCTTTCAAACGGATCAAGAGGCAGATCTCTGCTTTTAGATCCCTCTATCACAAATCGTTTACGATGGATCACTACTACTTCTCGAGCATGCGTTAGTTTCCCGTGAAGAGGAACGGTTTGATGCAACAAAGTAGATAAGTATTTACCTATGTTTTTGAGAACCAAGGTATCAATCCAGTAGGAGATACAAGCGATCCACCAATAGATATACCTGCACAAGGAATCAAACTCTTGCACCCAACGCTATAAAGGGGTTGGCAATCCCTTCACGGTTATTTGCAAGGATGGTATCTAGTAGAGATAGATATAATAGGATGCTTGAATGGAAAGTAAAACTAAAACTAAAAACAACGCAACAAGTATTTTCGGTGTTTTTGGTTTCAGATCTGAAAATATAATATGGAAAATAGACACGAGGGCCATAGGTTTCACTAGATGACTTCTCTCATGACGGCAAATATTACGGTGGGTGAAAAATTACTGTCGAGGAATTGATACAAATGCACATAATTATGAAGATATCCAAGGCAATGATTATGCATATAGGCATCACGTCCATGACAAGTAGACCAAAATGACTCTGCATCTACTACTATTACTCCACACATCGACCGACTCATGCCTACATCTAGAGTATTAAGTCCATGAAGAATAGAATAATACATTAAGTAAGATGACATGATGTAGAGGGATAAACTCAATCAATATGATTAAAACCCCATCTTTTTACCCTTGATGGCAACAATACAATACGTGCCACGCTACCCCTACTTCGTCACAGGGTGAGGACACCACAAGATTGAACCCAAAACTAAGCACTTCTCCTATTGCAATAATTACCAATCTAGTTGGCCAAACCAAACCAATAACTCTAAGAGACTTGCAAAGATATGAAATTATGCATATAAGAATTCAGTAAAGACTCAAATAATATTCATGGATAATCTGAACATATACCCACAATTCATCTCATCTCGACAAACACACCGCAAAACAGTATTACATAGGGTAGATCTCCATGTCGATCATGAGGAACATGGTATTGAGAAGCAAAGAGATAGAACAAGCCATCTTGCTACTAGCTATGGACCCGTAGGTCTTTGGTGAACTACTCATGCATCATCGGAGGGGCAATGGAGTTGATGTAGATGCCCTCTGTGATCAAATCCCTCTCCGACAGATTACCGGAAAAGGCTCCAAGATTGGATCTCTTGGGAACGGAGGCTTCTGGCGATGGAAAAGTGTTTTTGTGGCTCGTTCTGATAATGATGGAATACTTGGGTATTTATAGGCCGAAGATTAGGGTTAGGGGAGGTTCTAGGGGCCCACAAGCCTGCCCGGGTGGCTCCCCTGGTCGCAGCAAGCGGGCTTGTGGCGCCGTGGTAGCTCCTCTGTCGTGGTTCTCAAGTCTTGTGGCTTCCATATTTTCCAGAAAAAATCATTCCAAAGGTTTTATTCCGTTTGGACTTCGTTTAATATTCCTTATCTGTGAAACTCAAAAACAAGGAAAAAAACAAAAACTAGCACTAGGCTCTAGATTAATAGGTTAGTCCCAAAAATAATATAAATTAGCATATTAATGCATATAAAACATCCAAAACAGATAATATAATAGCATGGAACAATAAAAAATTATAGATACATTGGAGAGGTATCAATCACGATATATAACACAAAGTAGATGTTATTGAAACACTAGTATCAATGGTCCAAGATGGATAATGAAGTAGCCCTCAAAGTAGAGATCTCGTTAAGAGGGATTCTTTCATGTATGCCATTGCTACCTCTCGAGCGCGTGTTGTATTTCCCTTGAAGAGGAAAGGGTGAGGCAGCCAAGTAGATAAGTATTTCCCTCGGTTGTTGAGAACCAAGGTATCAATCCAGTAGGAGGAACAAGCAAGTCATCAATGGTTGCACCTACATAAACAATCAAACTCTTCCACCCAATGCTATAAAGGGGTTGTCAATCCCTTCATGATTATTTGCAAGGATTAGATCTGATAGATATAGATGTAAACAAGAACGAAAAGTAAAAGGTAAATAAATTGCAGCAAAGTATTTTTGGTATTTTTGGTTTATAGATCTGAAAGTATATTATGGAAAGTAGACCCGGGGGCCATAGGTTTCACTAGAGGCTTCTGTCTTGAAGGAAAATATCATGGTGGGTAAACAAATTACTTTCAAGCAATTGATAGAAAAGCAAATAATCATGTAGTTATCCAAGGCAATGATCATGGATATAGGCATCATGGCGATGTCAACTCGACCGAAATGATTCTGCATCTACTACCATTACTGCACACATCGACCAACTCCTGCCTGCATCTAGAGTATTAAGTTCATGAAGAATAGAGTAACGCATTAAGAAAGATGACATTATGTAGAGGGATAAACTCAAGAATATGATGAAAACCCCATCTTGTTACCCTTGACGGATACAATACAATACGTGCCTTGCTACCCCTACTATGTCACTGGGTGAGGACCCCGCAAGATTGAACCCAAAACCAAGCACTTCTCCCATTGCAAGAATTACCAATCTAGTTGTCCAAACCAAACCAATAATACGAAGAGACTTGCAAGGATAAGAAATCATGCAAATAAGAATTCATAGGAGATTCAAATAAGATTCATGGATAATCTGAGCATAAACTCACAATTCATCGGATCTTGACAAACACAGCACAAAAGACGATTACATCCGATAGATTTCCATGAAGATCATGAAGAACATGGTATTGAAGATCAAAGAGAGAGAAGAAGCCATCTAGATACTAGATATGGACCCGTAGGTGTGTGGTGGACTACTCACGCATCATCAGAGGGGCAATGGAGTTGATGTAGATGCCCTCCGTGATCGAAACCCCCTCTGGCAGATTGCCGGAAAAGGCTCCAAGATTGGATCTCTCGGGAATGGAGGCTTACGATGGCAGAAAAGTATTTGCATTGCTCATTCTGGTGTTGGAGGAATATTTGGGAATTTATAGGCCAAGAATTAGTGTTAGGAGACCCGCCGGGAGACAACAAGCTTGCTAGGCGCGGCCAGGGGTCCAGCGCCTAGTAGGCTTGTGGCTCCCTGGCACCTCCCCTGCCGTGCAGACCAAGCTTGATCGATTTTGTTTCCTTCCAAAAAATTCCTTCCGAAGGTATTATTCCTTTTGGACTCCATTTAATATTCCATATCTACAAAACTCAAAAACAAGGAAAAAACAGAAACTGTCACTAGGCTCTAGATTAATTGGTTAGTCCCAAAAATAAAATAAAATAACACATTAATGCATATAAAACGTCCAAAACATATAATATAATAGCATGCCATCATAAAAAATTATAGATACGTTGGAGACGTATCAGCATCCCCAAGCTTAATTCCTACTTGTCCTCGAGTAGATAAATGATAAAAGCAGAATTTTTGATGTGGAGTGCTACCTAACATATTTATCCATCTAATATTCTTTACCTTGGCATGAATATGCAGATCCATAAGACTGAAAACAAAAGCTTAATACTGATATAAATACAGTAACGTTTCAAGCATAAAACCAAAGCAATTTTATCTCTTCAAAATATAATGGCAAAAGAAAGTTATCCCTACAATATCATATGGTCTGGCTATGCTCCATCTTCCCCACACAAAGTATTTATATCATGCACAACCCCGATGAAAAGTCAACCAATTGTTTTCACACCTTTATTTTCTCAAACTTTTTCAACTGTCACGCAATACATGAGCGTGAGCCATGGATATAGCACTATGGGTGGAATAGAATATGGTGGAGGTTGTCAAAGAGAGGGACAAGATATTCTCAAATCAACTAGGCGTATCAACGGGCTATGGAGATGCCCATTAATATACATCAATGTGAATGAGTAGGGATTGCCATGCAACGGATGCACTAGAGCTATAAGTGTGTGAAAGCTCAAAAAGAAACTAAGTGGACGTCCATCATGAAGAAAAATTCCACTAGCTATACGAAAGTGACAAAATAGGAGACTCTCTATCATGAAGATCCTGGTGCTACCTTGAAGCACAAGTGTGGAAAAGGTAGTAGCAATGTCCCTTCTCTCTTTTCTCTCATTTTTTTGGTGTGCATCTAAGGCCTCTTTTATTCATTTTTTATATTTGGCTTCGCTGGCCTCTTTTATTTTTTAAAAGTCCGGAGACTCATCCCAACTTGTGAGGGGATCATAGCTTACATGATCCTTTCCTCACATGGTACTTGCTCTATTAATGATAATCATCACACATTTATTTACTTACAACTCAAAAGAAAATTACAACTCGATACCTATGACAAAATAGGACTCTATATGTAATATGGAAGTGATGGTTTAAGTCATATAAGGAAACGGTGGAAGTTGCATGGCAATATATCTCAGAATGGCTATGGAAATGCCATAATAGATAGGTATGGTGGCTGTTTTGAGGAAGGATATATGTTGGCTGTTTTGAGGAAGGATATATGCTGGCTGTTTTGAGGAAGGATATATGGTGTCTGTAGTACCGGCGAAAGCTGCGCGGTACTAGAGAGGCTAGCAAAGGTGGAAGGGTGAGAGTGCGTATGATGGACTCAAAATTAGTAATAAAGAACTCACCTAATTATTGCAAAAGTCTATTAGTCGATGAACAAAAGTATTAAACGCATGCTCCTAGGGGAGAGGTTGGTAGGAGTTAACCATCACGCGCTCCCGACCCTCACACAAAGGTCGGCGATCTATAAACAAGTCATGCTCCTACTTCCTTACGTAACGGTTCACCATACGTGCATGCTACGGGAATCAAAAACCTTTACACAAGTATTTTGACCAAATCACAATTACTTCCTAACATGTCTCTTAATATTACCATCTTCATATCTCACAACTTAATGTAAGGAATGAAACTTCTCATAAATACCCAATGCACTTAATATGGAAGTTTTTATTATATCCCTCTTGGATGCCTATAATATTAGGACTAAATTCATAACCTAGACCAATTACCATGCTGTTTAGAGACTCTCAAAATAATATAACTGAGGCACGAGAGTTCAAGTATTTCTATAAAACGCAAATACCACCGTGCTCTAAAAGATATAAGTGAAGCACATAGAGCAAAATTGCCTAACTCAAAAGATATAAGTAGGCACATAGAGTGTTCTAACAAATTCATGATTCAGCATGTCTCTCTCAAAATATGTGTGCAACAAGGATGATTGTGGCAAACTAACAAGCAAAGACTCGTATCATAGAAGACGCACCAAGCAAAACACATATCATGTGGTGAATAAAAATATAGCCTCAAGTAAATTTATCGATGGATTGGAGACGAAAGAGGGGATTCCTTCCAGGGCATCCCCAAGCTTAGGCTCTTGCCACTCCTTATTCCATGGTCCATCAAATCTTTACCCAACACTTGGAAACTTGACAACACAAAACTTAACAGAAAACTCGTAAGATCCGTTAGTATAAGAAAATAAATCACCACTTTAGGTACTGTTGTGAACTCATTATTTATTTATATTGGTGTTATACCTACTGTAAATTAACTTCTCCATCGTTCATACCACATGATACAACCCAAAGATTCATTACAATAGGCCAACAAATCAAAGAAAACAGAATCTGTCAAAAACACAACAGTCTGTAGCAATATGAAAACTTCATATACTTATGTAACTCCAAAAATTCTGAAACATTAGGAAAACCTGGGAAATTTATATATCAATCTTCTGTAAAAATGGAAGGCTCATTTGGAGCTCTGAAACATTTAGAAAATTCCCGGACTGACCGCAAAAGTTTCTGTTTTTCAGCAAGATCAAATGAACAACTACCATAGATCACCCAAGGGTTTTACTTGGCTCAAACACTAATTAAAACACCAAAACACAATTACTACAAATGTAATAATGTGGGAAACACTCAAAAATAGAAGCAAAACATAACACAAAATAAGATTGGGTTGCCTCCCAACAAGCGCTATTGTTTAATGCCCCTAGCTAGGCAAAACGCAATAGATCTAGGTATTGTCATCTTTGGTATGCAATTCCTCAATTGCACACTTATGAGCCCTAGAAGGTCTATTGTTATTATCAATGATAATACTCCTAGGTAAAAAATCAAGAGATTCAATGGTGGCAATTGGTTCCTTAATAATATTGAGAAAGTTATGGTGAATACTTATCATCTTAAGATCTTCATCTTTACTAGAAGATTCACTCCTATTTTTAGGAACATCAAAAAGCTTGGTTGCCTTAGGAGGATAAGGAGTTGGGGTAGTTTGAACCAAAGCAAAAGCGGATCCCAAGTTAGTAATAATATCCTCTAGCTTGCCAATTCTAGAGGAATCTTGTTCCAATTTTTCATTAACTATGGTTCCTTTCCTTCAGATATTTTAAGGTTACTCCTACTTTAGATCCATATTGAGTAATGTGATTATGAATCTTTTTTCCAAGTTTTCAATAAGCTCAATCGTAGCAAGCCTTTTCTCAATAATATCAAGCCTTCGCATCATTCTAGTGTCAAGATTGTTCAATTAACCATAATTGGGGTGAACCTAATAAATTTATCATAGCACTATAAAAGTCAAAGGTATGACTTCCCAAAAAATTCCGTCCCATGATGGTTTTCTAGAACATATCTATTCCATGGAATAATACCCACATAAAAATTATGAAGGAGAACGGTAGTAGATTGCTTACAAATAGATCTAAAGGTCTTTTGTGATGGTTGTGGCCGACTCCCTCACTAGGCTTCTGCTTGAAGGTTGTCGCGGTGCCTTTTTACGTGCACACCAACGATAAGTACACCCCTACAGGGTATGAATCTTTTCGAGTAGCCGCGTTCTCGGATATGGACTACTTGGAGAACTTATGATGTTCATGGACAATGTTAATGCCTACTCATAAAGGTATCAAGACAAGTGTGAGTAACATGGATGGCACTCTCATAGGTGACGGGAGCGGATCCATGGTAGTGTATTGATGTGGTGTTAGTGGAATCGTGTGTGCTATCTCAAAACTGGTTCAAACAACTAGTAGTCGTAGTACCGGTTAGCCAAGAGTCATAGCTGGCATTGCTGCATAAACCCCACTACTCCCCTTGTTTATACATGAGCATGTATAGACTAGGTCTGCTTTAAAGACTTGCTGAGTATGTTTGTACACATGTTTGCTTTATAAATGTTGCGGATGAGACCCAGGACCCATCTGGTGGGTTCTTCATAGATGTTGACGATGACGCATATTTGCTATCCCAGCTACGATATGATGCCCTGGGAAGGGTTGTAGATAGTCACGCTTTATGCCCTTTACGGTTCATTTGTCTATAATCAGACAGCTTTAAGCTTCCACATGGCTTGTATGACTTTGTGTGTATGACTTGAGTGTCGGATCATGTGACCCCTACCTATATGAACATATTATGCAAGGATCTTCTGAGCCTTCTAATAAATGTTGTGATGTTGTACGGTTATGTTGTGATGCCATAGTTGTATCAGTGCATATCGGGCATGTCGTGCATACATGTGACGTGCAACGGTATATATGGGATTTGACATCTAGTTGTGTGCATTTAGTAGTACTCTTTATGGGGAAATGCCTCTTTGTGCTTCCACCGAGCCTTGGTAGCTTGCTACTGTTCCAGACACATTGATTGACCGACATGTATCCTTCTTTGCTGTGGTGTCTGTCCCTTCGGAGAAATGTCTCGCAGTGTAATGGAGTCCCTGTAGCCTGCTACGACTTGTCTACGTGCAGTGATGAAATTATTATCACACATTGAAATGCAGTCCTTGTAGCTTGCTATGACTCGTCTACACACGCTGATGACCGACACCTACATTATCGGGTTACGTATGTCTGTCCCTGTACGGATGTGCCACTTGGGTTCTATGACTAGTCATGTCGACTCGGGTTCTTTGACATTTGAATGCTAGTGAAATATTCACATACGTGAGCCAAAAGCAGCAAACGGCCCCGCCCCAGGTAAGGTGGCAGCCATGGAGATAACCATGCTTGAGGCCACAATGGGATGTGATGTGTTACATGCCAGATTCTTATGGCTTAGGATCGGGGTCTCGAAAGCAATGGGTATAATTATTCAAGATTGATTCTAGAAAAATAAAAAGTAAAGAAAGTTTAAAACTTCGAGAACTCTATATAAGTTTCATCATGAGTGGTAGTAAAATTAACGATAAGAGTTGTGAGATATAATGATAACAAATCTAGATGTAAGGAAGTAAGGAACTGTTATATCGCATAGCATTATTTGTATGAGGACATAAACATAATAATGACTCTTTTCAAGCTATATTGCCACTTGGATGGCCAATGTATTGATGTATAAATACAAAAAAATAAACAATTTTATTATTTGAGTTAACTAAACATGAAATGCACCACTTTTACACATTTTCATTGGTTTAAAAGATGTGCTTTAGTTCTATAATGAGAGTATAAAAGTGTTTTTAAACTAATAAGTAATGCAATATATAAACAAAGGAAAATGGTGATAAATAATATAAAGCGAACATATATGGGGTCATTTCCTTTTGATATTATATGTATGATATCCTTTTCTTTAACACGTGTGGTCACTGAAAACGAAAGCATGTCACCCCTCTCTATCACAGAGGTCTAACATCCATGTTTTATATTCCCTTGATATGTTTGCTGAAATAAAAAAATAGATATAAAAATGGACGTAAAAACAAGAGAATGTACAAACTTTAGTCTCAATCGATACACGAAGAAAATACGCGATGATTTATTTCGACGGTAAGACTGTTTAAAAAATATGTGGATTATATAATAGTAAAGAATCTCGTGAGACAAAGGAAAATATCTTCTGAAAAAAAGATATTTTATTTATCAAATCGATCTAGATATTATGGAAGAAGTTGAAGTCAAACATGAGCATAGTAGATTAAATAGAGTAATTTCCGAGAACTACTCTTGATCATTGTTCAAAAAATCATCTGATTCAGCGATTTGTCATCCCTTTTATCGCTACTCGGTCCAATTTATGGCTTATCTTCACCATTTATCGTTTGGTCCAATTTATCGCTCACACAAGCGATTTATCGGGAATGTATCTATAAATCAGGCATATTCATAGCACTATATTTGCAAAAACTATGTTTATTTGTGTTTTCTGGACCTTGTAATGCAATATGTGTCGTTGTCCTATTTTACTTGTCACTGTACGAGGATTCAAAAGTTAGGAATCATGGTAACACTTTTGTCCAATATTGTTTTGGTATTGAATTTAGGAAATTTTAGTGTTGAGCACATGATATTTTTATAAAAGGGCCGATTAATAGTCGACCAATAAAATCAATTAATCGTCAGATTTCTGATTAATCTCTACTCCCCAGTCGATCGAGACACTAAAGATAAGCGATACCATTAACTTGTTCTTGGTAGATCATGTACAAAGAGTTTGGTAAAATAAAAAATAATAAAACAACTTAATAAAAGAGATCAATTGGGTCTATGAGGATCAGAAAGTGGGGTTTACATAAAGTCAAGATGGATCACGATAACAAACATTTACAATTTGAATCAAAGATCTATATGATTAATGTAGACCATAACGAAAGTTCACTATTAAATCGTGGTGTGTCAGGAATATGAATCTTGACATCACAACAAGAACTATCCTGGGATATAACACGAGGTACAAAAGTAAGTATTCCATTGGAATTTTGGTTCAATAAGAATGAACTTAAAATAAAGAAGATAGTAAAGCAAGTTCAAAACTTCGAGAGCTCTAGATATGCGTTACCAGGAGTAGCTTTAAAATAAAGGACAAGGGTTGTAAGTAAGTAATGATAGCAGATCCAAATATAAGGAATTTGAGAACTATAATATAGTGTGTCAATACTTCTATGAGGACATAAAACATAAGAATTGATCTTGAGATGAAACATAATGCAACATAGCCACATATCTTCAAGATACACACATAGATCTTCAAGTAAAGTTTTGATATCACTAAAATACATATAAATCTCACTAGAAATGATGCTTTGAGATAGACCATCACAAAGAACAAGGTACATATGTTACTAGATAGAATGCTCTAATACATCACGAAGCTAAATTAAATATGAGTATGACTCTTGTATACCGTTGTTCTCGATCAGCCAGCTGGTTAACATGGAAAGTTGAGCAAAGCTTGTGTTCATTGTTAATTTTACCAAGCAAAGCGAGCAACCTAGCATGGGTATGATTCATCCAGAATTGTCAAGGTGAGGTTCTCGCATCTGCCAATACCAAACTACAGATGAGGTAGAGAACCTGATCTTCACTCAAGGACTACGACCACTGGTAGAATGGTTGTGATTACCGGTATGTTGATGGTGCTAATGTGTAAACTGCCTAAGGGACAACCCGTGATTACTTTGGAATTCGGGGTCCAGATTTTGAGAGGCAGAAGTAGGACTCGACTTACAAGAAATAGGACTTGACTTACAAGTGTTGCACTATCGTAGTCCCCATAAATTGATTTGTTGGCGAGATAGGCTGAGGATAGGGGAGGGTGATAGGGACAAGCAAAGGAAGATCGATATGGTGGAGGTTGTGGAGCTCCATCTTCCTGGATGCATTGGCAAGTGGTGAAGGTAGGCTTGATGTGGGGAAGAGGGGAGAGGCTGGGAGAAGAGAGAGTTGGTTCTGGCTAGATGCGGAAACAGGACTGTAGTGTGGTTTGATTTAGTGGACCAATGTTGTATGGCTAGATGCGATATTTATAGACATAAGAAATGATAGGTCCGACATATTTGGCCTCATTGACGGATACCAGGGATTGGGTATAGAGATTAGTGGAACGTACTCATTCCCACGATACCCTGCAAGGACTAATTTAGGCACATACACATACCCGCGGGTAGCAACTTTATCCCAAAGGTAATTAGCTGATGGTGTGCTTTGTGAGATGTGCATGTGTGGTGCCGTACAGATATGCTTTTTGGCATTTCTATGATCGACTGCACCAGCAAGCAATTCGTTGATGGATGGTACGAGAAACTATAGGGAAAGGGAAGGGATCCAAGGGCGATTAGGAGAGAGGATGAGATAGAGAGTATACCTAAGGTAGTGAAGATGAGCTACATGGTGGCCACAATCATAATTAAGAGCAGGAGGAGGGAGATCAATGTCCTTACCTAGTAGACAAACCCCATCAACATGGATGCATAGAAGGTCCACCAGAGAGGCCTCCCATCGGACCGTCGTGGTTGCGTGAAGCTCGATTTGGGGAAGACGGATGGGCTGGGAGAATTGAGGGTTGGCGGCGTCTAGGGGAGGAAAGATGATTATAGTGTCGTTTGATTTAGGACTCAAATATGCGAAGGCTAGATGTTCTATTTTTATACGGCAGAAATTATAGGCCCACATGTGGGAAGTAGCGAAATGTACCCGTCCACATGACACCCTGCGAGGACTAGTTTTCGCCGAGATAAATACATGTGGGAAGTAAATTAAGTGCAAATAAGGTAATTAGGTGATGGCGTGCCTCGTGTGATGTGCCTATGTAGTACCATGGGAGATATGCTCATTTGGCATGTCCATGATCGGCCGCGCTTACACTCCCGCAAGAGGTGTTGGATTTCACTGAAGAGGAAGGGTGATGCAGCACATCAGTAAAAGGTATTTCCTTCAGTTATGAACCAAGGTTTTATCAAACCAGCATGAGGAAACACACTAACAACAATAGCAGCAACTTCACACAAACACAACAAATGCTCAATCCCCTTTTTCCTACCAGTCACGAGATTAAAACAGATAGCGATAATGATAGAAATTGTAACACTTGCAAATTAATTCAGAATGGACCCGGGGCCATCACTTTCACATATGAAAATAGAATGCCTTTCGCACATTCACTTATCTATAAGTTTAAATGGATATGTGTCCAATGCATAAATTATAAAATTATCTGTTTTTAATCATGCCATGCAATCGTAACTTGATATACATTAGTCTTAGCTTGATATATATTTGTCGGGGCTAAATTCATAAACTGGCCCATGGCACGACTATGATTACCTTGGGATTCGAGGGCAGATTTGGAGAAGCACAATTGGTGTGCGCTCTCGCCGAAGTATGTCGCCGCCGCCACAGCATAGAGGGTTGGAGTTGTACGAGGCTGTCGGGACTCAAGTGTAGCCGACGAGTAGGGCTTGGCCTCTAAGCGCCACATAGTCATACTCCTCGTAAAATTATTTGACGGCGAGATACGTCCATGATGGGGGCGGGTGATAAGGAAGGGCGAAGGCTGGTCAACATGGTTGAGGATATGGAGCACCAAGTTCTCAGACGCCTTGGCGAATAGAGGAGTGAGGCTCGGTCTAGGGAAGGAGAAGAGGCTGGGAGAAGAGAGAGTTGGCGGCGTCTTGGGCAGGAAAGATGAGTATAGTGTGGTTTGATTTAGGAATCCAATATGGGAAGGCTGGATGTGCTATTTATATATGGGAGAAATTATAGGCCCACATGTCTGTTACGGGGAGTAACGAAACGTAGCCGTCCACATGACACCCTGCGAGGACTAGTTTTCGCACAGATAAATACATGTGGGAAGTAAATTTAGTGCAAATAAGGTAATTAGGTGATGGCGTGCCTCATGAGATGTGTGTATGTAGTGCCATGGAAGCTATGCTCTTTTGGGATGTCCATGATCGGACGCACTACCACTCCTGCAAGAGGTGCTGGATTTCACTAAAGAGAAAGGGTGACGTAGCACATCATTAAAAGGTATTTCCTTCATTTATGAACCAACGTTTATCGAACCAGCATGAGGGACCACAGTAACAACAATAGCAACACTTGTACATAAACAAAACAAATGCTCACTCCACTAGTTCTTACTAGTCACAAGATTAAAACAGATGGGGATAATGATACAAATGGTAGGGACTTGCAAATTAATTCAGAATGGACCCGTGGGCCATTGCTTTCACATATGAAAATAGAATGCCTTTTCACTTTCAATTATATATAAGTTTAATGGGATATGTGTCCAATGCATAAATTATAAAATTACATGTTTTTAAACTTGTCGTGATATTGTAACTTGATATATATATTAGTCTTAGCTTGATATATATTTGTTGGGGCTAAATTCATAAACTGGCCCAGGGCACAACCATGATTACCTTGGGACTCGTGGGCGGATTTGGAGAAGCAAAAGTGATGTGTGCTCTCACCGGGGTAGGTTGCCGCGACCGCCGCGTAGAGGGTTGGAGTTTGACAAGGTCATCGGGGCTCGGGAGTAGCCGAGGAGTAGAGCTTGGCCTCTAAGCGCCACATCGTCATACTCCCCATAAAATTATTCGATCACAAGATACGCTGATGATGGGGGCTGGTGATAGGCACAGGCTGAGGAAGGTCAACATGGTTGAGGATATGGAGCACCAGGTTCGTGGACGCCTTGGCAAATGGCGGCATGAGGCAAAATCAAGGGAAGGAGAAGAGGTTGGGAGAAGAGAGGGTTGGCGGCGTCTAGGGGAGGAAAGATGAGTATAATCTGGTTTAATTTACTAATCCAATATGGGAAGGTAGGATGTGCTATTTTTATAAGGGAGAAATTATAGGCCCACATGTCCGTTACGGGGAGTAGCGAAACGTACCCGTCCACACGACACCCTGCAAGGACCAGTTTTCGCCCACATAAATACATGTGGGTAGTAAATTAAGTGCAAATGAGGTAATTAGGTGATGTCGTGCCTCGTGAGATGTGCGTATGTAGTGCCATGAAATCTATTCTCGTTTGGCATGTCCATGATCGGACGCACTACCACTCACGCAAGAGGTATTGGATTTCACTAAAGAGGAAGGGTGATGTAGCACATCAGTAAAAGGTATTTCCTGCAGTTATGAACCAAGGTTTATCGAACCAGCATGGGGCACCACACAAACAACAATAGCTGCACATGCACGTAAAAAGAACAAATACTCACTTCCCTTGTTCTTACCAATCACAAGATTAAAACATATGGTTATAATGATACAAATGGTAGGAACTTGCAAATTCATTCAGAATGGACCTGGGGCCATCGCTTTCACATATGAAAATAGAATGCCTTTCACACTTTCACTTATATATAAGTTTCAATGGATATGTGTCCAATGCATGAACTATAAAATCACTTGTTTTTAAACGTGTCGTGCAATCATAACTTGATATATATTTGTCTTAGCTTGATATCTATTTTCTGGGGCTAAATTCGTAAACTGTCCCATGGCATGACCATGATTACCTTGGTATTCGCGGGCGGATTTGGAGACGCACAAGTGGTGTGCGCTCTCATCGGGGTAGGTCGCCGCCACTGCCGCATAGATGGTTGGAGTTTGACGAGGCCCTCGGGGCTCGGGAGTAGCCGATGAATAGGGCTTGGCCTCTAAGCGCCACATCATCATACTCACCATAAAGTTATTCAACAGCAAGATACGCCGATGATGGGGGCGCGTGATAGGGATAGGCGGAGGAAGGTCGACATGGTTGAGGATATGGAGCACCAGGTTCCTGGACGCCTTGGCGAATGGCGGCGTGAGGCTCGATCTAGGGAAGGAGAAGAGGCTGGGAGAAGAGAGGGTTGGCAGTGTTTACGGGAGGAAAGATGAGTATAGTTTGGTTTGATTTAGGAATCCAATTTGGGATGGCTGGATGTGCTATTTTTATACGGGAGAAATTATAGGCCCACATGTAGGTTACGGGGAGTAGCAAAATGTACCCGTCCACATGACACCCTACGAGGACAAGTTTTCGCGCAGATAAAGAAATGTGGGTAGTAAATTAAGTGCAAATAAGGTAATTAGGTGATGGTGTTCCTCATTAGATATGCTTATGTAGTGCCATGGAAGCTATGCTCATTTGGCATGTGCATGAATCAGAGGCACTGCCACTCCCGCAAGAGGTGATGGATTTGACTGAATAGGAAGGATGATGTAGCACAACAGTAAAATGTATTTCATTCGGTTATGAACCAAGGTTTATCGACCAGCGTTGAGGCACCACACTAAACACAATAGCAGCACCTGCACATAAACACAACAAATGCCCACTACCCTTGTTGTTACTAGTCACAAGATTAAAATAGATGGTGATAATGATACAGATGGTAGGACCTTGTAAATTAATTAAGAATGGACCTGGGGGCATCGCTTTCACATATGAAAATAGAATGCCTTTCGCACTTTCACTTATATATAAGTTTAAATGAATATGTGTCCAATGCATAAATCATAAAATTACTTGTTTTTAATCTTTTCGTGCATTTGTAACCTTATATATGTTAGTCTTCGCTTGATATATATGTATCGGGAATAAATTCATAAACTGTCTCATGGCACGACGATGATTACCTTGGGATTCGGGGCAGATTTGGAGAGGCAAACGTGGTGTGCGCTCTCACCGGAGTATGTCGAATCCACTGCCATGTAGAGGGTTGGAGTTTGATGTGGCCGTCGGGACTCGGGAGTAGCCGACGAGTACAGCTTGGACTCTAAGCGCCACATCGTCATACTCCCCGTAAAATTATTTTATGGCAAGATATGCCGATGATGAGGACGGGTGATGGGGATGGGCGGAGGAAGGTCGACATCATTGAGGATATGGAGCACCAAGTTCCTGGACGCCTTGGCAAATGGCGGTGTGTGGCTCGATATAGGCAAGGAGAAGAGGCTGGGAGAAGAGAGGGTTGGCGGTGTCTAGGGGAGGAAAGATTAGTATAGTGTACTTTGATTTAGGAATCCAATATGGGAAGGTTGGATGTGCTATTTTTGTATGGGAGAAATTATACGCCCACATGTCGGTTACGGGGAGTAGCACAATGTACCCGTCCACACGACATCCTGCGAGGACTAGTTTTCGCCCAAATAAATACATGTGGGTAGTAAATTAAGTGCAAATAAGGTAATTAGGTGATGGCGTGCCTCGTGATATGTGTGTATGTAGTGCCATGGAAGCTATGCTCATTCGGCATGTCCATGATCGGACGCACTACCACTCCTGCAAGAGGTGTTGGATATCACTGAAGAGCAAGGGTGATGTAGCATGTCATTAAAAGGTATTTCCTTCAGTTATGAACCAAGGTTTATCGAACCAGCATGTGGCACCACACTAATAACAAGAGAAGAACCTACACATAAAGACAACAAATGCTCAGTTCCCTTGTCCTTACCACTCACAAGATTAAAATAGAGGTGATAATGATACAAATGGTAGTAACTTGCAAATTAATTCAGAATGAACTCGGGGGCCATCACTTTCACATATAAAAATAGAATGCCTTTCACACTTTCACTTATATATAAGTTTTAACAGCTATGTATCCAATGCATTTATTAGAAAATTACTTGTTTTTAATCTTGCCGTGCAATCATAACTTGATATATATTAGTCTTAGCCTGATATATATTTGTCGAGGCTAAATTCATAAACTAACCCATGGCACGGCCATGATTACCTTGGGATTCGGGGGCGGACTTGGAGAGGCACAAGTGGTGTGCGCTCTCACCGGAGTAGGTCGCCACCACCGCCGTGTAAAGGGCTGGAGTTTGATGAGGCCGTCGGGAGTCGGGAGTAGCCGATGAGTCGGCCTTGGCCTCTAAGCGCCACATCCTCCTACTCCTCGTGAAATTTTTCAACGTTAAGATATGCCGATGATGGGGGCGGAAGATAGGGATGGGCAGAGGTAGGTCGACATGGTTGAGGATATGGAGCACGAGGTTCCTGGACGCCTTGGCGAATGGTGGCGTGAGGCTTGATCTAGGGAAGGAGAAGAGGCTGGGAGAAGAGAGGTTTGGCGGCGTCTAGGGGAGGAAAGATGAGTATAGTGTAGTTTGATTTAGGAATCCAATATGGGATGGCTGGATGTTCTATTTTTATACAGGAGAAATAATATACCCACATGTCGGTTATGAGGAGTAGCAAAACATACCCGTCCACACGGAAACCTGTGAGGACTAGTTTTCACCCAGATAAATACATGTGGGTAGTGAATTAAGTGCAAATAAGGTAATTAGCTGATGGCGTATCTTGGGAGATATGGGTATGTAGGGAGATGGAAGCTATGCCACATGGAAGCTATGCTCGTTTGGCATGTGCATGATCGGATGCACTGCCACTACCGCAAGAGGTGTTGGATTTCACTGAAGAGGAAGGGTGATGTAGCACATCAGTAAAAGGTATTTCGTTTAGTTATGAACCAAGGTTTATCGAACCAGCATGAGGCACCACTCTGACAACAATAGCAACACCTGCACATAAACACAACAAATGCTAACACCCCTTGTTCTTACCAGTCAGAAGATACAGATGGTGATAATGATACAAATGGTAGGAACTTGCAAATTAATTCTGAATGGACCCGGGGGCCATCACTTTCACATATGAAAATAGAATGCCTTTCGCACTTTCACTTATATATAAGTTTTAATGGATTTGTGTTTAATGGATAAATTATAAAATTACTTGTTTTTAATCTTGCCGTGCAATCGTAACTTGATATATATATTAGTCTTAGCTTGATATATATTTGCCGGGGCCAAATTCGTAACCTTGAGATTCGGGGCGGATTTGGATAGGCACAAGTGGTGTGCGCTCACAACGGAGTAGGTCGCCCCCACCGCCGCATAAAGGGTTGGAGTTTGATGAGGCCGTCGAGACTCGCGAGTAGCCGATGAGTAGGGATTGGCCTCTAAGCGCCACATCGTCCTACTCCCCATGAAATTATTCGACGACAAGATACACCGACAATGGGTGTGTGTGATAGGGACTGGCGGATGAATGTCGACATGGTTGAGGATATGGAGCACCAGGTTCCTGGACACCTTGGCGAATGGCAACGGGAGTCTCGATCTAGGGAAGGAGAAGTGGTTGGGAGAAGAGAAGGTTGGCAGCATATAGGGGAGGAAAGATGAGTATAGTGTGGTTTGATTCAGGAATCCAATATGGGAAGGCTCGATGTGCTATTTTTATACGGGGGAAATTATAGGCCCACATGTCGGTTATGGGGAGTAGCAAAATGTACCCAACCACACGACAGCCTGCGAGAACTAGTTTTCGCCCAAAAAAATAGTTGTGGCCAGTAAATTAGGTACAAATAAGGTAATTAGGTGATGGCGTGCCTACTGAGATGTGGGTAGGTAGTGCCATGGAAGCTATGCTCGTTTGGCATGTCCATGATCGGACGCACTACCACTCCCGCAAGAGGTGTTGGATTTTACTGAAGAGGAAGGGTGATGTAGCACATCAGTAAAAGGTATTTCCTTCAGTGATGAAACAAGGTTTATCGAACCAATAGGAGGCACCACACCAAAAACAATAGCAGCACCTACACACAAACACAACAAATGCTCACTCCTCTTGTTCTTATCAGTCACAAGATTAAAGCAGATGGTGATAATGTTAGAAATTACAGGAACTTGCAAATGAATTCAGAATGGACCCAGGGCCATCGCTTTCACATATGAAAATAGAATGCCTTTCACACTTTCACTTATATATAAGATTAAATGGATATGTGGCCAATGCATAAATTATAAAATTACTTGTTTTTAATCATGTTGTGCAATCATAACTTGATATATATTAGCCTTAGCTTGATATATATTTGCCGGGGCAAAATTTGTGAACTTGCCCGTGGCCCGACCATGATTACCTTGGGATGCGCTCTCACCAGAGTTGGTCGTCGCCGCCACCGCGTAGAGGGTAGGAGTTTGTCCAGGCCGTCAGAACTCGAGAGTAGCCGGTGAGTAGGGCCGGGCCTCTAAGCGCCACCGCGTGATACTCCCCGTAAAATTATTCGACGGGAAGATACGTCGATGATGGGGGCGGGTGATAGGGACGAGCAGAGGAAGGTCGACATGGTTGAGGATATGGAGCACCAAGTTCCTGGACGCCCCGAGGCTCGATTTAGGAAGGAGAAGAGGCTGGGAGAAGAGAGGGCTGGTGGCGTCTAGGGGTGGAAAGATGATTATAGTGTGGTTTCATTTAGGAATCCAATATGGGAAGGCTGGATGTGCTCTCGCGTCCACACGATGCCCTGCGAGGACTAGTTTTCGCCTAGACAGATACATGTGGGTAGTTAATTTAGTGCAGATAAGGTTATTAGGTGATGGCGTGCCTCATGAGATGTGTGTATGTAGTGCCATGGAAGATATGCTCGTTCGGCATGTCAATGATCAGACACAGTGGCACTCCCGCAAGAGGTGTTGGATTTCACTGAGGAGGAAGGGTGATGTAGCACATCAGTAAAATGTACTTCCTTCAGTAACGAACCTAGGTTTATCGAACCAGCATGAGTCACCACACTAACAAAAATAGCAGCACCTACACACAAACACAAGAAATGCTCACTTCTCTTTTTCTTACGAGTCACAAGATTAAAACAGATGGTGATAATGATAGAAATTGTAGGAACTTGCAAATTAATTCAGAATGGACCCAGGGGACATCGCTTTCACATATGAAAATAGAATGTCTTTCGCACTTCCACTTATATATAAGTTTAAATGGATATGTGTCCAATGCATAAATTATAAAATTAGACTTTGTAACTCGATATATATTAGACTTAGCTTGATATATATATATATATATATATATATATATATATATATATATATATATGTCGGGGCTAAATTCATAAACTGGCCCATGGCACAACCATGATTACCTTGGGATTTGGGGACGGATTTGGAGAGGCAAAAGTGGTGTGCGCCCTCACCGGAGTAGGTCGCCACCGCCACTGTGTAGAGGGTTGGAGATTGACAAGGCCATCGGGACTCGGGAGTAGCCGACGAGTAGGGCTTAGAATCTAAGCGCCACATCGTCACACTCCTCGTAAAATTATTCGACGGCAAGATACACCTATGATGGGGGCGGGTGATAGGGACGGTCAAAGGAATGTCGACATGGTTGAGGATATGGAGCACCAGGTTCCTGGACGCCTTAGCGAATGGCGGCGTTAGGCTCGATCTAGGGAAGGAGAAGTGGTGATAACCCACATGTAGAGGGGATCGCAATAGTTTTCAAGGGTAGAGTATTCAACCCAAATTTATAGATTCGATACAAGGGGAGCCAAAAAATATTTGAGAGTGGTAGCAGTTGAGTTGTCAATTAAACCGCACCTGGAGATAAATATCTACAGTAAAGTGATCAGTACCATAGTAATATTATAGTTTGATAGTAGTGGTAACAGTAACAGTTGCGGTAACAATAGTAGCAATAGCTTTATAGCAAGTGTAACAGTAACAATAGTAGTAGTAACTTAGCGAGAACAATAAGCGGAAAGGTTTTAGGCACTGGATCGGAGTATTTGTTGGATGATATTCATCATATAATAGTCATAACCTAGGGAAACATAGAACTAACTCTAGTTCGTCAATGTAATGTAGGCATGTATTCCGTATAGAGTCATAAGTGCTTATGGAAAAGAACTTGAGTGTCATCTTTTGTCCTACCCTCCTATGGTAGCGGGGTCCATAAGGAAACTAAGGGATATTAAGGCCTACTTTTAATAGAGAACTGAAACAAAGCATTAGCACTTAGTGAATACATGAACTCCTCAAACTACGGTCATCACCCTGAATTATCCCAAATATTGTCACTATGGGGTTGACGGATCATAACACATAATAGGTGCATATGACTAGGCAAGATCGGATCAAGAACATAGATATAATGATGCTAACATAAATGGTTCAGATCTGAAATGATGGCACTCGGGACCAAGTGACAAGCATTAAGCATGGCAAAGTCATAGCAACATCAATCTTAGAACATAGTGGATACTAGGGATCAGGCTCTAACAAAACTAACTCCATTACATGATGAATCTCATCCAACTCTTCACCGACCAGCAAGCCTGCGAAGGAATTACTCACTCCTAGTGGGGAGCATCATGGAATTGACGATGGAGAAGGGTTGATGATGACGAAGACCGTAGATCCCCCTCTCCAGAGCCCCAAACGGGCTCTAGATCTGGCCTCCCGATGAAGAACAGGAGGTGGCGGCAGCTCCGTATCGTGAAATGAGGTAAAACCTTCTCTCTGATTTTTCCGAAAAATGTGAATTTATAGCGTTAGAATTAGGGCTAGGGGACCCACGAGTTGTCCACCCTCCACCAGGCCGCACTAGGGGGCCTGGCGTGCCTTGGTGGAGCGTGGGCACCCTGGGCCCCCTCTCAGGTGGCTTATGGCTCCATAATTCCTTAAATTTTCCAAAATAAATCTCCAAAAAGTTTCGCTCCGTTCCGAGAACTTTTATTTCTACATGAAAACAACACCATGGTAGTTCTACTGAAAACAACGTCAGTCCGGATTAGTTTCATTCAAATCATGCAAATTAGAGTCCAAAACAAGAGCAAAACTGTTCGAAAAGTAGATACGTTGGAGACGTATCAAGAGGCTGGGAGAAGAGGGGGTTGGCGGCGCCTAGGGTGTGGTGTGGTTTAATTTAGGGTTCTGATGTGGGATGGTTGGATGTGGTATTTATACATGGAAGAAATAATAGGGCCCACATGTCAGGACCAGGGAGTGGTGGAACTTACCCCTCCCCACGATATCCTTTAAGGACCACTTTTGGCCCATGCACACACCTGTGGGTAACAAATTTGGCCCAAATAAGGGAATTAGCTGATGCCATGCCTCCTTGGACATGCATGTGTCGTGCGATGGATGCTATGCTTGATGGGTGGTAGCCGATCGATGGAACGACAAACAAAAGAGAAGAAGAGGGGTCCAAGGGCGGCCAGGAGAGACAAAGAGAGAGAGAGAGAGAGAGCATACATGAGGTATTGATGATTTGGTTGATGGTGATCGCGCTGGCGATTGGAAGCATGGGAAGGGAGATCCAAGCCCTTAGCTGGTACACGAACCCCATCGAAATCGATTCATACAAGGATCCACCAGAGAGGCCTCCCATCGATCCTTCATTGTGGTGTGAAGCTCGATCTAGGGAAGAGGGGGCTGAGATTAGGAAAATGATAGGGCCCACATGTCGGCCCTAATCGACGGGCCTACGGGTGTCGAGTATGGGGAGTAGCTGAACATACCCACCCACACGACACCCTCTAAGGACTACTTTTGGACCATACACATACATGTGGGTAGTAAATTTAGACCAAATAAAGTAATTAAGTGATGGTGTGCCTTCTAAGATTTGTTTGTGCGGTGCCATGGAAGCTATGCATGTTTGGCATGTCGATGATCGGACCCACCAGCAAGCAAGTTGTTGATTGGTGGAACGAAAAACATGGGTGAAGGACATGGATCTTAGGGAGACCAAGACAGAGCGTAGCTGATGTAGTGAAGATCTAGTCGATGGTGGCCATGTTGGTGACTAAGAGAGGAAGGAGAAAATTACGCACCCTCACCTCGTCAGCTAACCCCATCGATAATCATACATAGAAGGTTCCACCAAAGAGGATTCCTGATATCAATTGCGGTGGTGTGCTGCCCGAGACTTTGGTCCTAGTAACCTTGGCCAAGTGTAGGGATGGAGGAGGCGGCCCACCACACAAGGTAAGATCGACGGTGTGACGCGACCGTGACTAAGGGAATGCATGTAATTTCAATGGGTATCTCTGTGTGTTGTTAGACACGATCACCTATGCGCCTACTTGACTCGTCAATGGATGACCTGGCAATGGGATGATAAGCGCTCGCAACCCACCATCCCCATCTCAGTTGTTGATTCAAGTTCCCATGGTTACTGATATATTCACTGCTCTATGACTCACCACAAAGACAAAGAAACACACATTCCTCTCAAAAAAGAAATAACCACATATTTCTTTCCAACCAAAAAAACCAAACATTGAACATCTTTTAAGGTTCATAACCATTGAGACTTTTATGCTACTCCCTCCAATAAATATTACTTGTCTTAGATTCTAGATACGGATGTATCTAACACAAAAACGTTTCTAGATACATCCATATCTAGAAAAATCTAAGACAAGTAATAGAGATCGGAGGGACTACATACTATCATCTCCACATATGAAAATGGGAATGCCTTTCACAATTTCACTTCTATATAAGTTTGAATGGATATGGGCGCCTCAAGGGTTAAGAGTGAATGTGGCTACACATAGAAAATAACAAAGATGCATGAAATCCCCTTTGAATTTCTAGTTAATCATATGTTGTGCCAGGGCAGTTTATGTATTACACTGAATGAACATTTTCTTAATCACATCGGATGTGATGGGTGACGACATTTGTTTCCCTTGCTAACCATCCAGGTGCACAGCTAGGGTGGTAGAGGTTAGGAGATGAATTGGGAATGTAATGTGTCTTCACAAGGGCGTAGATTAGCATTTTATTTATCCTCACTCTCCTTTCTTTTTTGTGCAATTTCTCCAAAGAAAGTTCCCTCTTATCCCATGGATCCCCTTTCATTCTATTTGTGTCAAGTATAAAAATGTCTGATATGTAGGACGAGTGATGTGTAGAAAGAGTCCAAGGGGAATGTGTGTGTGTGTATGATTTCATGGGTGGCAGGGAAAATGAGGAGGAATAAACAAGTATGCATGTTCTAGAAAAAAATGTTATTTGTTAGGATGATACTAACTTCTAATCTCCTCCAACAAGGCAATCAATTGTCGACGTATCTCTGAGAAAACATGAATCACCATTCTTGATTAACCTATGATTCAGTATAACCATGCAAGTAATCCTTATGAAAAAAATCTCTTTGAAAGTATGTACATGTATGTACTAATTTTATAATGTTATATACTAGTGAAATTTGTTGCCTATAAAAGGAAAAAATTTTGACTACACGAAAAGCATGATGTATAGTTGGAGTAACTAGTGTGCACCTACGAAAAGTTCTTTTTGGTAGTGATGTCTACGCAAGTTTGGATTTATAGGAAAAGGGCAACCCATTATGTTATGTACATGTCAAACAAGGATGGTATGATAATGATTAACTTCATGGCTTGGTGGACAATTGGATCAAAGCAGAACAACCTCTCAATCAAGAAGATCCATCCAAATGTTTACCAGTTCTTCATTTGTAAGCAAAGGGAAAAGGTAGTACAAGCACAAAAAATTAGCTTGAAGAGATACCAACAATGAATTCCATGAAAAACTAGCATGCCTCTTCTTTTGCCAAAAATACTTTGCTAAAATAATTTGGTTTCTTGAGAACACACCAAATCTCTAAGTGTGTCATATCCACTATCAAACTAACATATAATACAAGAAATTACCCACCAATGCGTTGGAGCTCTTTACACGAGTCCTGGTTGGGTTATTGCGGTATTGGAATTGCAAACATGAATTTTAAATATGGTTGTGTATCCAAATATATCTTGCAAAGTAAGAAACCTATCCTGGAAATGTTAACATATTAGAGAAGAATGTCATAACTGATCTAGACCGATGGAAGTAAAGAACCATAAGACTCGATCTCAAGATAAAAAATAACGCACGATATTCACAATTAATATCCATATGTTTCCAAGTAAAAAACAACAAGGTATCACTCAAATTATAGATCCACATAAGTGATGCTTTGAGTTTGAGATAGATCATGGAAAAATGTATAATTATAGATCTCACCGAAACAAATGCTCTGAAACTTGACAGATTCAAGTAAATATCTCACGAGCGATGATTTGACATGCATCTTGAAGTAGGGCGAAGTGTAGACTTATGTGAAAACCAACAGCGATCTTTCAAATGGATCAAGAGGAGGATCTCAGATTTTAGATCCCGCTGTCACCAATAGTTTAAGACAGGTCACGATATATAACACAAAGTAGATCATATTGAAACACTAGTATTGATGGTCCAAGATGGATAACGAAATCGCCCTCAAAGTTTAGATATCGTTAAGAGGGATTCTTTTATGTATGCCATCAAGGCCGTAAGACAAAATGAGTAATGCTTAATCATACACCCAAGGCACTCGTACTTACAACACTCATTTGCATGGAAAAACATGAGTTATTTGTGACGGATTTTTTCTAACATCCACACTCTGACATTGTGTCCCTTACATACACGTGGGACTAAATATCAATAAAATATTGTTGAAAATCAAATGCAGGACAGAAGAATGCATCTCACGGATGATAGTGATCAACTAGGAGAGGGGGACACAGTTTACTAGCATTGCATTTTTAAAGAACCCTAACTCTCCTCCCTAATAGCACATCACTAGTGCAGAAATGGATAGCCACAACTCTTGTAGTGGCATGCCATTTATCCCCAACGCCAGCACTAATGTTTTCAAATAGAGCTGGCGTGGGCTAAATTCGTACGCCATGACTATTTTGTTAGCGCTAATGTTACCCATTAGGCCCACGCTAGTAGTAGTCGGTTTTAACAGTTCCCGAGACAGTACAAAACTTATCCTCATTTCAACCCAACTCCACCGGACCATCCTCCTCTTGATCCCTGCTGCCTCTGCGGCTGCCAGACGCCGCCCTGCCCGACGCCGCCCATCTCTGCCCTACGCCACCCCGCCAACGCTGCCCGTCGCCGCCCGTCTCCGTCCGTCGCCGTTCTGCCGACGTCGCCAGCCAGATATGGAATGGTTGCTTACCACATATTAGTGCTTTTTTGAGTAATTTAGGTTAGTGTTAGTAGTATATATAGATGATCTAATTTAGGTTAGTGTTAGTAGTATATATATGCTCTAATTTAGGTTAGTGTTAGTAGTATATATGTGCTCTACTTCAGGTTAGTGTTAGTACTATATATATGCTTTACTTTAGGTTGCTTACCACAAACGTCTAGCTTTTGCCCACTTTGCTTATGCCATTCTAGAATTTAACAAATGCCATTCCGGGCAAAAGTAATAATATGAATGGCAATTGTGATGTATTGTAAAAAACTAAGAGTGGAAAAAGTGATATGTCAAATTCTAGAGTGTCATAAGTAAAGTGGTAAAAACTAAGTTTTCCCATGAAGAATTTGCGATAATGTAAGGGTGGCCACATATCGCCTAGACAATACACTAAATTAGACACATATGGAAGGGTGGACATGTTGGAGTAGTATGTAAGCATAAGCTGCGACAACTTAGCTAAATCAATACATAGTTGATAACAAACATTTACAAATGGAATCAAAGATCTATATTTTTAATGTAGACCATAACGAAAGTTCACTATTAAATCGTGGTGTGTCAAGAATATGAATCTTGACAGCACAACAAGAACTGTCGTGGGATATAACACTATGAACAAAAGTAAGTATGCCATTGGAATTTTTGTTTCAATAGGAATGAACTGAAAAAAAGAAAATAGTAAAGCAAGTTCAAAACTTTGAGAGCTCTAGATATGCGTTACCAAGAGTAGCTATAAAATAAGGGATAAGGGATGTAAGTAAGTAATGATAGCAGATCCAAATATAAGGAATTTGAGAACTATAATATAGTGTATCAATACTTCTGTGAGGACATAAAACATAAGAATCGATCTTGAGATGAAACATAATGCAACATAGCCACGTATCTTCAATATACGCACATAGATCTTCAAGTAAAGTTTTGATATCACTAAAATACATATAAATTTCTCTAGAAATGATGCTTTGAGATAGACCATCACAAAGAACAAGGTACATATGTTACTAGATACAATGCTCTAATACATCACAAAGCCAAATTAAATATGAGTATGACTCTTGTATACTGTTGTTCTCGATCAGCCAGCTGGTTAACATGGAAAGTTGAGCAAAGCTTATGTTCAATGTTAATTTTACCAAGGCAAGTGAGCAACCTATCATGGGTATGATTCATGTAGAATTTTCAAGGTGAGGTTCTCCCATCCGCCAATGCCAATCTACGGATGAGGCAGAGAACCTAATCTTCACTCAAGGACTATGATTTATGGTAGAATGGTTGTGATTACCGGTATGTTGATGGTGCTAATGTGTAAACTATCTAACGGGACAACCCGTGATTACTTTGGGATTCAGGGTCCAGATTTTGAGAGTTATAAGTGGTGTCACTAGAGTTTGTCATCATCGCACAAAGGGTTGGAATTGGAGGAGGACGTTAGCACGCGGGAGTAGCCAACAAGTAGGACTGGACTTATAAGCGTTGCACTATCATAGACACAACAAATTGATTTGTCGGTGAGATACGCTGATGATAGGGGAGGGTGATAGGGACGAGGAAAGGAAGGTCAATGTGGTGGAGGTTGTGGAGCTCCATCTTCTCGGACGCATTGGCGAGTGGTGGAGGGAGGCTCGATGTGGGGAAGAGGGGAGAGGCTGGGAGAAGAGAGAGTTGGTTGTGGCTAGAAGGGCAAAGAGTAAAGTATTGTGGTTCGATTTAGTGGTCCAATGTTGTATGGCTGGATGTGGTATTTATAGACATAAGAAATGATAGGTCTGATATATTGGGCCTCATTGAGGGATACCAGGGTTGGGTACAAAGATTAGTCGGACGTATTCATTCCCACGATACCCTGCAAGGACTAATTTACGCACATACACATACCCGCGGGTAGCAACTTTATCCCAAATAAGGTAATTAGCTGATGGCGTGCTTCGTGATATGTGTATGTGCGACACCATATAAGATATGCTTTTGGCATTTCTATGATCGACCGCATCGGCAAGCAGGTCGCCGATGGATACTACGAGAAACAATTGGGAAAGGGAAGGGATCCAAGGGCGACGACGTGAGAGGAAGAGATATCGAGTATACCTGAGGTAGTGAAGATGGGTTTCATGGTGGCCATAGTAACAATTAAGATCACAAGGAGAGATATCAATGTCCTCACCTAGTAGACAAACCCCATCGACATGGATGCATAGAAGGTCCATCAGAGAGGCCTCCCATCGGACCGTCGTGGTTGCGTGAAGCTCGATTTGGGGAAGACAGATGGGCTGGGAGAAGAGAGGGTTGGCAGCATCTAGGGGAGGAAAGATGATTATAGTGTCGTTTGATTTAGGAATCAAATATGGGAAGGCTAGATGTGCTATTTTTATATGGGAGAAATTATAGGCCCACATGTCGGTTACGGGGAATAGCAAAACGTACCCGTCGACATGTCACCCTACGAGGACTAGTTTTCGCCCAAAAAAATATATGTGGGAAGTAAATGAAGTGCAGATAAGGTAATTAGGTTATGGCATGTCTCATGAGATGTGCGTATGTAGTGCCATGGAAGCTATGATCGTTTGGCATGTCCATGATCGGACGTGCTGCCACTCGCGCAAGAGGTGTTGGATTTCAATGAAGAGGAAGGGTGATGCAGCACATCAGTAAAAGGTATTTCCTTTAGTTATGAACCAAGGTTTATCGAACCAGCATGACACACCACACTAACAACAATAGCAGCACCTCCACACAAACACAACAAACGTTGACTCCCCTTGTTCTTACAGGCCACAAGATTAAAACAGATGGTTATAATGATAGAAATTGTATGAACTTGCATATTAATTCAGAATGGACCCGGAGGCCATCACATTCACATATGAAATTAGAATTCCTCTCGCATTTTCAATTATATATAAGTTTAAATGGATATGTGTCCAATGCATAAATTATAAAATTACTTGTTTTTAATTATGTCATGCAATCATAACTTGATATATATTAGTCTTAGCTTGATATTTTTTTTGACAAGTTAAAACAGCAGGAGAGGCTCCTACTACTGTTGCCACATTAAAAGAGGACAGTTACAAAGGGTTTTACATAGCCATGTAGAGTGGGAAAACAAGAAAGAGTAGGTCGAACTAGGCTAAGCTAGAGAAGTTACAAACGGGGCAGATTTTACAACCGGATAGTTGGCAGGAATGCAGCCACGAAGGCAGAGTCGTCATCTTTAAGGCTGACATGCAGGATTTCCTAGTCCGGCTTCAGCATCCGAGACCAGTCCTGTTGCATGGCCATCACACCATCAAAGATCTTCTAGTTGTGTTGTTTCCAGATATTCCATGCAGCCAATATGCATAGTCCCTTAAATAGGGGTTTAGTCCATCTTTTTTCCATTACATCCAATCGCGCCTGCATGTCTAGAGACGTAACCCACGTGATTCGAAGTTTCCCCCTGCAGGCGGTTGCAAAGGGGCATTGGTAGAAAAGGTGGTCGTCTGTTTCCAGCAGACCTCCATCACACAACACACAGGAGTGGTCTTCGCCTATATTGAAGTGTCTTCTCACTAGTAAATCTCGAGTGTTTAGTCTATCCATTCTCTGCAGCCAAGCAAACACTTTGTGTCTGAGAATGCATTTCGTTTTCCATATGGTTGATATGTAGGATGGAGCATGTTCCTGTCTAAACAGGTATCGGTAGAAACTCTTTGGCTTGAAGTGCACCTCTCCCCAATAGTATATCCATTCATCAGACTTCAATGGTTCCAATTTCATCATGTTAATGGTGATCATCAGATCTTCTAATTCCAACCGTGCTTCACGTGATAATGGTAGGTGGAAGTGGGAAGCCGGGTTTGCATCCGTCACAAACTAGGCAGGGACACACCTTCATTGGTTGCATAGGAGAGCAAGTGTTCATGTGAATTTGCTAAGACATTTTTGTTGTACCACTGATCCTTCCATAGTAAGATAGTATCACCTGAGTTAGGGATGCATGTTGTAATCCCTCTAAAGATGTCAGAGAGGGACATGACATCCCTCCACCAGAATGACCCACAAGCCGGCATTGCATGTGGTGGTGTTGTATCATAGTATGCGTTCCAAACCAACATCACCCATGGAGCGTGTTGGGGATATAACCCCACGGTGAGTCCCGCCCTGGAGGGCTCGGGGTTAAATCGGACGGCTCGTAGCTAGCCCAAGGATGAGCTGTGAGGACCGGAGGGCCCAACAAGCGTAGCGGCTCACAGGATGGGCTGGCAGGGTGGCCCGGATGAGAAGACCCGGGCGTGTAAGCCGCCCGGGGATAACTTGGTAAGGATAGGCAAGAGAAGATAGAGGCAGACGCGGACGTGTAATGAGAGTCGGCCACAACTTGTATGAGCCATGGTCTCGACCTCAGTATATAAAGGCAAGACCCAGGGCGACTTAGAGGTCAGGTTATCGAGAGCTAGGTCAAGCTTTAGCTCCCTTGTAATCAATACAACAAGCAATTCAAACACAAACAGGACGTAGGCTATTACCTCACCTTGAGGGGCCGAACCTGGGTAAACTCGTGTCCTTCGTCCCTGTTAACCCCTTTGAGTCCATCACGTTAGCGATGGCCTCGAATCCAAGTCCGTCAACCCGGACAACTTCCGTGATAAATCCATGACAGTTGGCGCCCACCGTGGGGCTGACGCTTGGTGGTGTTGAGTTCTCGAAGGGCTCTCTCCCGTGGCTCGAAGGATACATGGTCGGAAGGATCAGCAGGAGTCGCCGTGGCTGGTTCTACATCGATGATGTCAGCTAGGGGCTTGATGCTGAGTCCATGGAGTATGGATTCTGGGTTCCATTCGGCGGGATCCACGTCTTCAACGGAAGGGTTGATGGATCTACACCCGGGCGGGACGTCTGCACCGACATCATCGAGTTGGCTCTGCGTCTACGACCTGCGTATAACATGCATCCTGCCCATGCTAATCTGGGTTAGAAGCATGTCTTCGTAGGCTTCACTCAAGGTACGGATTTGGAAGCTTCCGGATCACAGGAAAGTCTCGTCTATTTGCAGGACGAATCTTCAAGTGGAGAAACGGAGTCGGTGTACCAACTCCGCAACCGCGGCCTGGGGGCTACGGCGACGTCTGCCTTGAGTCAGATTGCTCAGGGTCGGATAATCTTGATTTTACGGTTCACGCTGCCATGTTCAGGGTCAGCCCCAGGCACGAGTAATACAGCCGCAGGAGCCGCCACCTCGGGTGATAACCCACCGCCGCCGGCTCAAGTTCTTGTGGACCTGATGGACGAGCTCGCGGATTTAATGGCCACTGAGGTCACACCAAATAATCAGGAAGCTCGGAATTTAGAGATCACAAGGATCAAGGGCCGGATGACAAAAGAACGGCAAAAGATGGATGAGCTAAAGAACCAGATGGAGGAAGAGGCAGAACGTATCAAGGCAGACGCTTTCCGTCTAGGGCTGGAGCAGATATCAGCAGTGGCGGTACATCGAAGGAGGCATCAGTCCCGTCTACCAGCGAGCTATGAAGAAAGGAACCACTTCAATACTCCTGGCATGAGGCGAGTAACGGACGAACGCCTGAAAGTCGCCCGACGGGGCGACCAGCGACTGATCCGGCCCGGCGTAACCAAGCTTCACCCGGTGGCTTTCCGATGCCGGCGGGTCATTATTATAACCCGGTCGAGAATATGGTGGCAGCGGCCATCCGGCTTGAGACAATTCCTATCCCAGATGAAGCACCCTTTGCAGAGGATGTGCGGAACGCCATCGGGTACCTTTAGACGGCCGTGGCCCAGCAGGACAAATATACTCACAGCCCGAGCCGTGTTCATTCAACCCCTCTTCCTAGCCGCAGCTTTAGCCGGTGCTACGAGTCACCAACAGGTTCTAGCAGCAACCAGCACAGAGAGGTTCTGATGGGTCACCGGCCGGGTAGAGACACGTCAACCTTTGTAAAAGATGCGGGAAGCCCGCAAGAGGCGCCAGCTAGGCCGGCTCACTAAGAGCATGTACCTTCCGTTTCGGTAGGGGCAGGAGTAAACTCCAGGACGGGAGGGCTGCTGCGTTTGTTGCCGGCTTTGCGAAGCGAACGGCTGCCAAGAGACTTCAAAGGGCCCCGCAAGGTCCCAAATTATACCGCTAATCTACCCCCGGAGGCCTGGGTGGAGAGTTATGAACTGGCCATGGAGATGCTGGAGGTCAGTGAGGCGGTTTATGCCAAGTTTCGTCATGATGCTTGAAGGCCCGGCTCGCACGTGGCTAAAGGGGTTACCACCTAATATCATCAATTCGTTGGCGGAGCTCTGGGCCAGGTTCATTAAAAACTTTCAAGGGACGTGCAAGCAACCGATGACCATCGTGGATCTTGATCACTGTGTCCAACAGGAGAACGAGTCGGCCCATCATTGGGTACGGCGGGTCTCGACAATCATCCACTCCTCGGAGCAGATCACGGCGGCCCAGGAGGTACTGATCTTGGAGAAGAACTACCACTTTGTTCCTTTGAAGCAGAAACTCGGCCGGCTGAAATGTATGTGCCAGGACATGGGAGAGCTCACGACGGCTCTCATGAAATATGCCGACTCTGACAGTATGAAAGATCTGGGTTCTGATGATGAGAAAGTTGGCCAAGGTAAGAAAGGTAATCAAGGTAAGGGTGCGGCAAACAATGGTAGCTAGAGCAAACATAAGAATCCAGAGGCCAGGTCAGAGCTGGTGGCTAATACAAACACCCAGCAGAATTACCCCAAAGGCAATAGGAGGTTTAGACCGCCCTTTGGCAGGGATAGCTCTTCCCCGAACATGGAGGAGTTACCTAAGCGACCTTGTCCAAATCACAGTCTGCCTGATAAGCCGGCAAACCACACATGGGGGAATTGCAATCTCATGCAGAAGTACAAGCGGTATTTCACACAACCTAACAATCGAGATGGTGGTCCGCCAGGCGGCTCAGGACATGACGGGTCAGGATCTAGTTTTGGTTCTGGCGGCTTAGGATCCGGTCATCCGGGTCAGGATAGTCAAGGGGGACACCAGCCGCATTCTGGTAACAATAATCAGCAACAACAGCATAATCAGTCTGGTTTTCAGAGTAATCCGAAGCAGCTCAGCTCCGGGCAGTACCACGTTTTCACAACCCGTCTCAACAAATGGGACCAGAAGTTGCGAAAGCGGGCAGTTAATGCGATTATACCGGCTCTTCTGTAGTACTTAAAGTGGTTTGTATATGACATAATGTGGAGCCGAGAAGATCACCCGTCGCATGTCGATGACCCGGGGCGGCTGGCTTTGGTTGTAGCCCCCTAGGTGGGCAGATATATGGTGAACAAGGTTCTTATGGATGGCGGCAGCAGCATAAACATCCTTTACTATGACACTTTTCGAAGGATGAAGTTGCTTGACAAGGATTTAAAACCTTCATCCACTGTCTTTCATGGTGTGGTTTCGGGTAAGTCGGCGCGTCCGGTGGGCAGAATTTTGTTGGAAGTGGCTTTTAGCGATGAGTACAATTACATGATGGAATCCTTGTGGTTCGATGTGGTCAAGATCAAGAGTCCTTATCATGCGATATTTGGACGACCGGCTTATGCTAAGTTCATGGCTAGACCCTGCTATGTTTACTTGCAGCACAAGATACCCAGTTTAAACGGTACCATTAGCCTTCATGATGATCGAAATACGGCTATTGAGTGTGAAGAAGGAGACGCGGCTTACGCGGAGTCCAGTTGCGCCCAGGAGGAACTTTAGTTCTATAAGGAGAATGTTAATCTGGAGGATATGACCCCGCTGAAAAAGCCCACCACGGAGGTTGAGCCGCCCCTCAAGTTTTCGGCAGATGATACCAAGACAGTAGATTTCATTTCGGGCGACTCATCTAAGCATAAGCTCTCTCCTCCACGGGAAGGACCTTTTGTAGTCAGCAGAAATCTAAACAATGGGTCATATTACCTCATTGATATCTGAGATGACTCAGATACGGCGGGTCAGGAGACCCGCCGGCCATGGAACATCGCGCATCTCCGGCCTTATTTCACTTAAGGGTGTAGAGACCCCTCATCACACACTATCATTGTACATGTCACAGTTATATCAAATAGTGTCACTGCCAAAGTAAAATCCTGGCTTGGGAAAATGAGTCGCGGCACCAGGCGTTATGCCACAAAATCCCGACTATGGAAAATGAGCCGCGACACCAGGCGTTATGCCACAAAATCCCAGCTCAGCAAAATGAGCCGCGGCACCAGGATTTATGCCACAAAACAAAAAAACCGGCTCAGGAAAATGAGTCATGGCGAGGGAGGCTTCTTACCTTTAGGTACAACTTCTAACGCCAATCCGCCGGCGGGTTACGCCGTACTACTGAGGGGGCTTCTTATCGACGGGTATCGCTTCTAACACCCTATCGGCCGACTTTATGCCAAATTTCCAGCTAACACGTTTAGCCGCGGTTATGAGAGGTTTTTACTGACGGGTAGCTAATGTCTCATGACCCGCGAACGATGGCTTCTTACCTTCGGGTATAGCTTATAATGCCTATTAGCCGGCTTTAGGCCACGTAAAACGGCTAAGGTAAATTAGCTGCGGCGAACGGCGGCTTCTTACCTCCGGGTATAGCTTATAACGCCTATTAGCCGGCCTTGTGGCACAAAAATCCGTCTCAGGAAAATGAGCCATGGCGAGAGCGGCTTCTTACCTTCGAGTACAACTTCTAATGCTTATTCGACGGTGTTTACGCCGTATTATTACCTATGGGTGTGTCTTTTAAATGCCTTATCGGCCAGGCTTTATGCCATCTCCCGCTAACCAGATTAGCCGTAATCGCCAAAAGGGAATTACCACCTCTGGGTATAGTTTACCTAATGTTGGCCGCAGGTGTCTTCTATGATGAGAAAGCAGTATAAAAGGTTCAAGAGCATACAAACACAATGGTAGCTAAAAAGCCGAATCATCTTATAAGCATAATGACACAAGGTGCAGGAGAAGCAAAAGTAAACATCTAGTCTATTACATACACTCCCAGAGGAGCTCAGAATTTCAGACAAGTCTTTTCAAATGCCACACGGCGGGTTAAGGAGAGTCGGTTGTTACAAGTTTTATTAAGAAGGGACTAACTAGCTGTAACATCCCAAAATTCCATTTTGGAATGTTATGAATATAGCTATGCATCTATCATCATCATTGCTTGAATACATGTATTAGTTGAAATGCCTTCTCTGAATTTCTGAAACCCCTTTCTACTTTCAATGTGTTGCTTTCACCTAGTTGAAAATCTTGGTAAAATGTTCAAATATGAGGGGAGGAACATGACACTCCACACCAGGGACGATTTGGTGATTTATTTGAACAAAAACAACCAGGAGTTGTTTTGAAAATATTTGCACAAAGGATTTACAAACAATTAGGCAATTTCTGAAAATATTATTTTCTCAAAGTACTCAAATGACGGAATAAAAATGTTCAATAAATGGCATTTATTATTCTGTTAATTTTGATATATAATACTCCTGTATTTAGAAATGCTTGGGATGGTTTTAAAGAGGTTTTACTGCTCTGACTATTAAAAACAGTAACGGTTTTCTATTTAAACGGGCCGGCCCACGGGCAGTTACTCGCGAATTGATTACAAGCCGGTCGACCGACGCGCATTCGCCGCTTCTTCTCTCTCTGACACCGGGTCCCATCCCGACCGCCTGTAACGCCCGCACGGTCATCCCCCTCCTCCCGCGCGTGCCGCCGTCGCCGGGAATCCCTCCCCGGATCTCCCTCCTCTCTCCTCCCTGCACCCACCCGAGCACCCTATAAGTAGCGGCCCTCCCCCGCGCTCCATTTATTCCCGCCCCCCGACCCCCTCTCTCCCGTCGCCAGACCGCGGCAACCGAGCTCGCCGGAGCCCTGCCCCCACCGGAGCTCCCCGCTGCTCCTGCTCGTCGCCTCGGACCTCCCCGCGCCCGGCCGACCTCACCGTTCGACGCCGGACGTCAAGCACCACCGCCCGGACCAGTCCGTCGTCGCCCTCGACCACCGGAGGGCTGCCCCAACGTCCTTGCCGCTTCGGACCGCCGGAAACCTCCTCGCCGGTGACCTGTTGCACGGTGAGCCCTTCCCCCTCCATCCGATTTAGATCCGACGGCTAGGATTAGAAACCCTTTAGCCCGAATCGTTTTTCATTAGAGTTCGGCCGACCGCCCGCAACCATCCAACGCACGCGCTAGCCAGCCAATAGGAACCTGCCACGTCACCCGGGCCGTCCGGTAGATTTTTTTTCTTTTTCTATTTAGTTTTAGTTAAACAGAATGTTTTAGAAATTAGTTTTATTATAAATTTTAATCTGTTTAATGTTTTGAGTTGATTATTTTTGCAATAGCTCAAATTTTTCATGTAGTTTCACCCTGTACTTTTAAATTTTAAATTTGAACTATAAAATTTGAATTGAATCAAATTTGCTCAAAACATTCAAATCTGAATAACTAGAGTTTGAAAGTAGATTTTGATATGAATCTTTTTGCTACTGCTTGATATTAGTTAGGACTATCACCATGTTTAGTTTGAGAATTTTTAGGATGATTATGATTAGTGTTCTAGATATAAACAGAATCTGCCAGTATTATAGTATAGTTTTATTTACTTAGTTTTAGTTAGTTTCAATTAGATTTAGTTTTAATTTGATTTAGTAGGTTCTGTCGCTTGAACATTTAGTGTTTTACTTATTGTTAATAAAAATATACAATGGTTTAGTTTATTTCTTTTTTAATATAGGAATCACAACTTGTTTTCAAATATGTTTAATTTGATTAAAACAACTAGTTTAGTAATAGATTTCTTTTAACAGAGTTTTATATAATTTATTTTTGTTTTCTAAGACAAGTTTATTTGTAAATTCTTTCCTGGTAAGAACATGTTTTGTTAATAAATAATAAGTTTTGTTTTGCTCTTTTGTTAGTAAAACTATAGTTGTTTCATATAGTGTTTATCAAAACTTTAAAAAAAACTTTACTAAAGTTTTTCTTACAAAACTTTAAATTGAGTTTATTCTGTTTATTAGTAAAAATATTTTATTGGTTTCTTGCTATCAACTATTGTTCTGTAATTACAAATAGGTTTCATTATGTTAGTAGTGTTTTATCAATCATCTTCTAGAAAACAAAACTTTGTGTGTTTTCTTGCTTGTGATTTGTGCATTGTTTTGTCTTGATTGTTTACTAGTTCATGGTTGATGGTTGTGAGTTACAATATTTTGTTGTATGCTTATTGAGTGCTCTTGTTTGCTTCGTTAGATTATCCGGAGTGCGAAGCTTGTTACTTAGAGTCACTCACGTAAAAAGATCATCAATCAGGCAAGTCACTTTGATCATCTTTACCCATGTTTTTATTGCATTAGTTCTTCCATCACCCCAATTGCATGCAAAGTAGGTTAGTTGGAAACTTGGTTACTGTTGTAGTATCATGTGGTAAGTACCCCTTCTCAACTCTTGACACATTGGCCCCGGGAATCGTTGTTTTACTTTTTGCTATGCTATTAGTAGATGGGGTTGGTTATGTGATTCATGAGAGTTGAGAGAGTTAATTAGAAGACCTACATAATGATCAAGACTTCAAGATTTCGAGTTTTCAACTTACCTCTAGGTGGATGATGGTTGAATGGCACCCTAGAGAAACCAGTGGATTTGCCTAGGTGTTGCTGGAGATGGCCAGTATTCACGCGGAAAGGTCCACCCAGGCATAAAGAGATGGATGGATGCTTCAAGACCCAAGGCTTACCTGCACAGCCACAAGTCATTATGGGATCTGGCTTGGTTGGATATCGTGGTGACCCTGGATAGGCCGTGCTACGAGATGTAGAAGAACGGTAGGAAAGGATGGGCACTGACAGAGTCGCAGGGAAACCCTTTGGAAGACCATGTTTTGGTCATCCGTTTCTCAAACACCCTGAAGTGCAAGAAATCAAACGGAGGTGACCAAATCTTGTGGGGAACATGTGCAAAACTCTGAAGAGTACTCAACCTAATCGATTAGTCGTGTCCACAGTCATGGACGACTTGAGCCAAAGGAACTGAAACATTCGGAACTCTCAACACAATTAATATGATGATGTGGGTATTAATAACTTGGGTATGAGAATTGGTTGGTGGAACCATCTCATTAATCAACTAACCTAGTAATAATTTTTTTTGCTTACCCCTTCTCTTGATGTAGGAAAAAATTGGCTTTTCGCAAAAACTTACCACCCCACCTGCCATATATGCATGTAGACTAGATGATTATCTTTTCACCCCTCTCTTGTGACTTTGTCGGCATATTCCATATGCTGACCTACACGACTGAAACGTATCATGTTGCAGAGTATTTTTCTGACAAGGAGTGAGGACATGTTCTACGCTCGGTGAGATGCCCTTGGAGTCAGATGGACTCATCTACCTTCGACGCTTCCGCAAGACTTAGTTATTCTAATGAGTTGGCCTTCGGCCACTTTATTGTAATGATTATTGTAATAAAGGACTCGATATGGGATTTCGTTAATATAATGCTGTGTGATTTCCCTTTGATATGTACATTCATGTATCATGTGTGTACCAGCATGATCTTGGGATGGTACGGAAACAACGGAGATTCGACCATTCAGGTCGGGTCGCTACAGAAATGGTATTAGAGCGAGGTTGACCGTAGGACGTAACCTCTAGGATTGGAAAGCCTTAGGACTTATTTCTCTTTGTCTTTAAAATTCTTATACTCTCATCTACTCGTTTCTGACTTCTCTCCAATTATTTCAAAATTTATAGATGGCCACCTTCATCCTAGTGTTGATCACGGAGTTTTGCCAGCCTGACGCAACGATGCCCTTTGGCAAGGAGCTGTTGAGGATCGTCAAGGATGTGAGGATTGCTTTGCCGAGCATCACTGGGACTCCTATCATGTCCTTCCCACAAGATGGACGCTACAGGATCGAGGTGCACATTCCAGGAAAGACCTTTGGGAATCGGAAGGAACCCATCGATTTCAAGTTTGTGGCACCTAGTTGGATACTTGGAAGAGACATGGCCATTCATCGTGCCCTTGGACGTATTTAGGAGGAATACAGAGGTGGAACCATTTCACCAGGACTCAACATGGTTTGTCGCAGGGATGCCAATGGAAACATCATAACCCCTCCCACTGCAGACACCACCATTTCCTATATCCAGACCTTGGAGACTCACATCAGGACTCTGGAGCTTCGAGTTCGTGCTGATACGAAGACAATCAAGAATCTGATGAACCGTGAGATTGACCTCGAAGCTGACTTACGGGAAGCCGAGTACGAACATGAATATGAGGTGAAGGATTTCTTAGAGAGGATCGACAAGCTGAACACTCGCATCGCCACTTTGGAGGAACAGATGGACATGGGTGAATATCTTCATCCTGAAGGAGACTTGGCTCCTTTCATTAGCGACGATGATGACTATGAGGAGAGCACCACTGGAGGAGGCTCAGTCACCATGTACTTCTGAGGAAAACTATAGTCATGCCCTCCATGTATCTTTTATTTTTCAACGTTAAAAGCGTAGGTCGATGTGTAGTTTGATTGAGACTTGTATCTCGATGTTTGACATTGATTGAATAAATGAATGAGTGTTTGGTGTGATATGTTTTGCATTGCATATGGGTAGTGAATTTCTCCTTTTAGGCCCTTGTTCTATTATAATTCTCACCCCTCTGAAAAACAGCAAGATGCCTCCACGATGTGAGTCCGACTTCACCTTCCCGCCGGAACTCACCCAACTTCTTCAGCAGCAGAATGCACTGATGCAGCTATTGATCCAGAATCAGACCAACAACCAGAACAACAACCACCACCATCCACCCTAGGCTGACAATCTCACCCGTTTTCTGAGGTTGAACCCTCCAACTTTCTCTAGCAGCACTGAGCCCATTGTGGCAGATGACTGGCTCCGTAAGATGGAGAGAGAACTCGTCACCGCTGGATGTACTGATGCTGAGAAAGTGAGATTTGCCGCACATCAACTGGATGGATGAGCAACTTCATGGTGGGAGAACTACACCAGCACATATCCTATTGCTGATATAAGTTGAGAGCAGTTCAAGCAAGCTTTCCGCACCGCACATGTTTCAGCTGGAGCCATGAGTCTGAAGAAGCGCGAGTTTCGCAACTTGCGCCAGGGAAATCGCTCTGTGGCCCAGTACATGGACAACTTCAGCACATTGGCTCGTTATGCACCAGGAGACGTGGCCGATGATGCGGCCAAGCAAGAGAAGTTTCTGGAAGGACTCAATGATGAGTTGAGCATGCAGCTAGTAGTGGCTACCTTCAACAACTACCAAGAGCTGGTGGACAAGGCCCTCATCTTGGAGGGAAAGCAGCAGCAAGTTGAGAACCGCAAGCGGAAGTATACTCAGGGGAAGTTTAACTCTGGAGCTCATCAGAAGCCCCGCTACTCCCCGTACTCCGGAAATACCGGATCAGGTACCGGTAAGTTTGGAAGGCACACTCATGCCATGCACAACCATGGAGGCCACAACCATGGAGGAAATGGGAATGCCCGTCCCAACCATGGCAACTTCAAGACTGACAATGGGAATGGGAACAACAACCAGCACCGTCACGCTCCTACTCAGAAGGATCTGAGCCACATCACCTGTTTCAAGTGCCAAAAGACAGGGCACTATGCTACTGAGTGTCCTCAGAGCAAGCAGGGAAATGGAAACGGCAACGTAGCAGCCAAGAAGCCCAACCCTTTTCCTCGTGCCCAGGTGAACCACCTCGACGTGGAAGAAGTCTATGATCAACCCGAGACTGTGGTTGGTAAGTTTTTATTGCATTCACGTCCAGTTACAGTACTTTTTGATTCTGGTGCAACTCATTCATTCATATCAAGGGTAGATGTGGATAAGTATGGTTTGCCCACCAAAACCCTTAGTCAGCCCATTAAGGTCAGTTCCCCAGGAGGTAAGATGATGGCAGGGATAGGATGCCATGCCCTGAAGCTCAATATAGGAAACCATGTTTTTCCCACCGACCTCATCGTCTTAGAATCCCAGGGATTGGATGTAATCCTAGGCATGGATTGGATGACCAAGTATGAAGGAAATCTTGATTGTCCCAGCAAGTCTGTTTCACTCACCACCCCGAAGAACAAGAGGATTAAGTATGTGCCCCGACGCACACATATGAGTGCTCTGTTAAATTCTCTCACAGGAGTTGTTCGGGAGGAAGTACCTATGGTAAAAGACTTTCCGGATGTATTTCCGGAAGAATTACCAGGCATGCCACCAGATAGGGAGATTGAGTTCCTAATAGAGCTACAACCAGGGACAGCCCCAATTTCCAAGAGACCCTATCGGATGCCCGCAAATGATCTAGTGGAAATCAAGAAGCAAATTAAGGAGTTATTGGACAAGGGGTATATTCGCCCAAGTTCTTCACCTTGGGGAGCCCCAATTCTTTTGGTGGAGAAGAAGGATAAAACCTTGAGAATGGTAGTTGATTATCGTGCCTTGAACAAGGTTACTATCAAGAACAAGTACCCGCTGCCGATGATTAATGACTTGTTTGATCAGCTAGTAGGCGCCAAAGTATTCTCCAAGATCGATCTTCGATCAGGGTATCACCAGCTGAAGATTCGTGACAGGATATATCCAAAACAGCTTTCACCACAAGGTATGGCTTGTATGAGTATACTGTCATGTCCTTTGGTTTGACTAATGCTCCTGCCTACTTCATGAATTTGATGAACAAAGTGTTTATGGAATATTTGGACAAATATGTCGTGGTGTTCATCGATGACATTTTGATATTCTCCAAGAACGAGGAAGAACACAAGGAACATTAGCGTTTAGTTCTGGAGAAGCTTAGAGAACATCAGTTATATGCCAAGTTCAGCAAATGTGAATTTTGGCTGACGGAAGTCGGATCCCTTGGACAAGTTATTTCCGGAGATGGGATAGCAGTGGACGCCGCTAAGGTTGAAGCCGTCACTGAGTGGAAATCACCCACCTTAGTTAAGGAGATCCGCAGTTTTCTCGGACTAGCCGGATATTACCGGAGATTCATTGAGAATTTCTCAAAGATTGCCAAGCCCATGATGGAGTTGTTGAAGAACGAGTCTAAGTATGTTTGGACTGAGGAATGTGACGCCAGTTTCCAGGAGTTGAAGAAACGTTTGGTCATAGCTCCAGTGTTGATTTTGCCCAATATTCGAAAGGATTTCCAGGTTTATTGTGATGCTTCACGTCAAGGACTTGGAGGAGTACTCATGCAAGATGGAAAGGTGGTAGCTTATGCATCCAGACAACTACGACCTCATGAGTTGAATTATGCCACCCATGATTTGGAACTAGCAGCCGTAGTGCACACACTCAAGACCTGGAGACATTTCCTTATCGGAAATAGTTGTGATGTATACACCGACCATAAGAGCTTGAAATATATCTTCACGCAGAAAGAGTTGAACCTCAGACAGAGGAGATGGTTAGAGTTAATCAAGGACTATGACATGAGATTACACTACCATCCAGGTAAGGCTAATGTTGTAGCCAATGCCTTGAGTCGGAAAACTTATGTAAACACACTCCCAGCGGGAGGATTACCCCAAGAGTTAGCCGATGATCTCAAAGAGCTCAAGCTAGAGATAGTTCCAAGCGGATGTGTTGCCACACTAGAGATCCAGTCCACCTTGACCGAAAGAATTCGTGAAATCCAGAAGACGGATAAGGAAATAGCTGATATTAAGCAAAGAATGAAAGATGGTAAAGCCAAAGGTTTTCGTAAGGATGAGCAAGGAACTCTGTGGTTTGAGAACTGCATCTATGTGCCCAGTGACTCAGAGCTCAGGAAGTTGATACTTCAGGAAGCCCACGATTCCCCTTACTCGATACACCCAGGCAATACCAAGACGTATCTGGATTTAAAAGAGATTTATTGGTGGACAGGTATGAAGAAGGATATTGCAGAACACGTTGCAATATGTGATGTTTGTCAGCAAGTAAAGGCAAAACATCAGAAACCAGCAGGGTTACTCCAACCTTTGCCGATACCCGAGTGGAAATGGGAAAGCTTGGTATGGACTTCATCACAGGACTACCCAGGACCCGTTCAGGTTATGATTCCATCTGGGTAGTGGTAGACCGCTTGACCAATGTAGCTCATTTCATTCCAGTGAAGAGCACCTATACCAGCGCTAAGCTAGCCAAGATCTATATGACCAGGATCGTATGTCTGCATGGAGTTTCGAGGAGTATCGTGTTAGATAGAGGAACACAATTTACCCCAAAGTTTGGCATCAGTTACATGAAACTTTGGGTACAAGGCTGGAGTTCAGTACAGCTTTTCATCCGCAGACCGATGGACAGACTGAGAGAGTCAACAAGATTCTGGAGGACATGTTGAGAGCTTGTGCGCTAGATTATGGATCTAGTTGGGATGACAATTTACCTTACGCAGAATTCTCATACAACAACAGTTATCAGACCAGTCTGAAGATGGCCACTTTCGAAGCATTATAGGGAAGGAGGTGCAGAACACCATTGACGTGGGATGGTGTTGGAGACCGACAACTTTTTGGTCCCGACCTTATCCGAGATTCTGAAGAGAAAGTCAAGCTGATTCGTGACAAACTCAAGATAGCTCAATCTCGACAAAAGAGTTATGCTGACAGCAAACGCAAGGAAGTGACGTATGAAGTGGGAGACCGAGCATATCTTCGTGTGTCCCCGCTTCGAGGAATCAAGAGGTTTGGTGTTAAGGGAAAATTAGCACCCAGATTCATAGGCCCCTACAAAATTCTTGAACGTAGAGGCGAAGTTGCATACAAACTGGAATTGCCGGAAGGATTATCCGGAGTTCATGATGTGTTCCATGTGTCCCAGCTGAAGAAATGTCATGCTGAGATGACTGATATTCCCTTGAGAGACACAGTGCCCCTAGAGGCCATACAACTTGACAGTGATCTGACCTACGAGGAGAAGCCTGTCAGAATCCTTGAGACTGCTAACAGAGTTACCCGCAGCAGGATCATCAAGTTCTGTAAGGTTTTGTGGAGTCACCACACCGAGGAAGAAGCCACCTGGGAACGCGAAGAAGATCTTCGTAGAGACCACCCGCACCTATTTTCTAGCCAACCCGAATCTCAGGGCGAGATTCATCTTAAGGTGGGTAGGTTTGTAACATCCCAAAATTACATTTTGGAATGTTATGAATATAGCTATGCATCTATCATCATCATTGCTTGAATACATGTATTAGTTGAAATGCCTTCTCTGAATTCTTAAACCACTTTCTACTTTCAATGTGTTGCTTTCACCTATTTGAAAATCTTGGTAAAATGTTCAAATATGAGGGGAGGAACATGACACTGCACACTAGGGACTATTTGGTGATTTATTTGAACAAAAACAACCAGGAGTTGTTTTGAAAATATTTGCAAAAAGGATTTAAAAACAATTAGGCAATTTCTGAAAAAAATATTATTTTTTCAAAGTACTAAAATGACAGAATAAAAATGTTCAATAAATGACATTTATTATTCTGTTAATTTTGATATATAATACTCCTATATTTCGAAATGTTTTGAATTCTTTTAAAGAGGTTTTACTGCTCTGACTATTAAAAACAGTAACGGTTTTGTATTTAAACGGGCCGGCCCACGGGCAGTTACTCGCGAATTGATTACAAGCCGGTCGACCGACGCGCATTCGGCGCTTCTTCTCTCTCTGACACCGGGTCCCACCCCGACCGCCTGTAACGCCCGCACGGTCATCCCTCTCCTCCCGCACGCGCCGCCGTCGCCGGGAATCCCTCCCCGGATCTCTCTCCTCTCTCCTCCCCACACCCACCCGAGCACCCTATAAGTAGTGGCCCTCCCCCGTGGTCCATTTCCCCCCCCCCGAGCCCCTCTCTCCCGTCGCCAGACCGCCGCAGCCGAGCTCGCCGGAGCCCTGCCACCACCGGAGCTCCCCGCTGCTCCTGCTCGTCGCCTCGGACCTCCCCATGCCCCGCCGACCTCACCGTTCAACGCCGAACGTCAAGCGCCGCCGCCCGGACCACTTCGTCGTCGCCCTCGACCACCGGAGCGCTGCCCCGACGTCCTCGCCGCTTCGGACCGCCGGAAACCTCCTCGCCGGCGACCTGTTGCACGGTGAGCCCTTCCCCCTCCATCCGATCTAGATCCGACGGCTAGGATTAGAAACCCTTTACCCCAAATCGTTTTTCATTAGAGTTCGGCCGACCACCCGCAACCATCCAACGCACGCGCTAGCCAGCCAATAGGAACCTGCCACGTCACCCTGGCCGTCCGGTAGATTTTTTTTCTTTTTCTATTTAGTTTTAGTTACACAGAATGTTTTAGAAATTTGTTTTGCTTATAACTTTTAATCTGTTTAATGTTTTGAGTTGATTCTTTTTGCAATACCTCACATTTTTCATGTAGTTTCACCCTGTATGTTTAAATTTCTAAAACATTAAACAGATTAAACAGATTAAAATAAATTAGCACGAATCAAATTTGCTCAAAACATTCAAATCTGAATAACTAGAGTTTGAAAATAGATTTTGATATGAATCTTTTTGCTACTACTTGATATTAGTTAGGACTATCACCATGTTTAGTTTGAGAATTTTTAGGATGGTTTTGATTAGTGTTCTAGCTATAAACAGAATCTGCCTAGTATTATAATATAGTTTTATTTACTTAGTTTTAGTTAGTTTCAATTAGATTTAGTTTTAATTTTATTTAGTAGGTTCTGTTGCTTGAACATATAGTGTTTTACTTACTGTTAATAAAAATATAAAATTGTTTAGTTTATTTCTTTGTTAATATAGGAATCACAACTTCTTTTCAAATAGGTTTAATTTGATTAAAACAACTAGTTTAGTAATAGACTTCTTTTAACAGAGTTTTATATAATTTAATTTTGTTTTCTAAGACAAGTTTATTTGTAAATTCTTTCCTGTTAAGAACATGTTTTGTTAATAAATAATAAGTTTTGTTTTGCTCTTTTCTTAGTAAAACTATAGTTGTTTCATATAGTGTTTATCAAAACTTATAAAAAAAACTTGACTAATGTTTTTCTTACAAAACTTTAAATTGATTTTATGCTATTTATAAGTAAAAATATTTTATTGTTTTCTTGCTGTCAACTATTCTTCTGTTATTACAAATAGGTTTCATTATGTTAGTAGTGTTTTATCAATCATCTTCTAGAAAACAAAACTTTGTGTGTTTTCTTGCTTGTGATTTGTGCATTGTTTTGTCTTGATTGCTTACTAGTTCATGGTTGATGGTTGTGAGTTTCAATATTTTCTTTTATGCTTATTGAGTGCTCTTGTTTGCTTCGTTAGATTATCCGGAGTGCGAAGCTTGTTACTTAGAGTCACTCACGTACGAAGATCATCAATTAGGCAAGTCACTTTGATCATCTTTACCCATGTTTTTATTGCATTAGTTCTTCCATCACCCCAATTGCATGCAAAGTAGGTTAGTTGGAAACTTGGTTACTGTTGTAGTATCATGTGGTAGGTACCCCTTCTCAACTCTTGACACATTGGCCCCGGGAAACGTTGTTTTACTTTTTGCTATGCTATTAGTAGACGGGGTTGGTTGTGTGATTCATGAGAGTTAAGAGAGTTAATTACAAGACCTACATAATGATCAAGACTTCAAGATTTCGAGTTTTCAACTTACCTCTGGGTGGATGATGGTTGAATGGCACCTTGGAGAAACCAGTGGATTTGCCTAGGTGTTGCTAGAGATGGCCAGTATTCACGCGAAAAGGTCCACCCAGGCACAAAGAGATGGATGGATGCTTCAAGACCCAAGGCTTACCTGCACAGCCACAAGTCTTTATGGGATCTGGCTTGGTTGGATATCGTGGTGACCCAGGACAGGCGGTGCTACGAGATGTAGGAGAACGGTAGGAAAGGATGGGCACCGACAGAGTCGCAGGGAAACCCTTTGGAAGACCATGTTTTGGTCATCCGTTTCTCAAACACCCTGAAGTGCGAGAAATCAAACGGAGGCGACCAAATCTTGTGGGGAACGTGTGCAAAACTCTGCAGAGTACTCAACCTAATCGATTAGCCGTGTCCACGGTCATGGACGACTTGAGCCAAAGGAACTGAAACATTCGGAACTCTCAACACAATTAATATGATGATGTGGGTATTAATAACCTGGGTATGAGAATTGGTTGGTGGAACCATCTCATTAATCAACCAACCTAGTAATAAATTTTTTTGCTTAACCCTTCTCTTGATGTAGGAAAAAATTGGCTTTTCGCAAAAACTTACCACCCCACCTGGCCTATATGCATGTAGACTAGATGATTATCTTTTCACCCATCTCTTGTGACTTTGCCGGCATATTCCATATGCTGACCTACACGGCTGCAACCTATCATGTTGCAGAGTATTTTTTCATCCAGGAGTGAGGACACGTTCTACGCTCGGTGAGATGCCCTTGGAGTCAGATGGACTCATCTACCTTCGACGCTTCCACAAGACATAGTTATTCTCATGAGTTGGCCTTCGGCCACTTTATTGTAATGATTATTGTAATAAAGGACTCGACATGAGATTTCGTTAATATAATGTTGTGTGACTTCCCTTTGATATATACATTGATGTACCGTGTGTGTACCATCATGATCTTGGGATGGTACGGAAACACCGGAGACAAGTCTTTTCAAATGCCACACGGCAGGTTAAGGAGAGTCAGTTGTTACAAGTTTTTTCAAGAAGGGACTAACTAGCTGCCGGGTCATCCTTCTCCGGCTCTTTGGTGGCCCCGATCTAGAGGTTGTCCAAATACGAGTTGCAGTTCGTTAGAGCCGTAAAAGAGCCTTCGCCAAAATAAGGAGACGGGTCAAGGTCAGGAGCGAAGAAGTCCCTACTGCGGGTAGGCGTCAAGTCTTTCCACTCGTAAAGTGGGCCGCGGATTCTTTTTTGATCCGGGCCATAAGCCGCCTGGTAGGTCGTCAGATCAGCTCTTTCCGCTAAGACGGAAGCTAGTACTCGGGATTCCTTCATGCACCGGTTGTAGTCAGCATCAGTGAAATCTGAGCCGTCGTCTTTCTTTGAAGGGAAGCCATCCATCATCTCGGCTGATGTTAGATCCGGAGAAAAGGCCAAATCCCGGCTGATGCCCGCAATGGCCCCTTGGCGGGCGCTGACTTCTCGAGTTCGGCAATCTGCCTAGGCATGGTGGAAAAGAGCTCCAAGACACCCTTGAGAGTCGTAGGAATCATGTATTTGTATTTCACGGCTTTAATAGTGCACACCCTGCCACAGTACAGTTGCTCAGTCAAAGTGTAGATGGCCTTCAACGGCAGCACACTATCAGAAGCCAGTTGCCGGCTCCTAGGGCCTACATAAGACGGACATTTCAGGATGAGTCGCCGGTACAAGTGTTATATAGACATTGAAGCACAAGTTGTCAGAAGCTTACCAAAGAGGGCGGCTATCATCTTGGTAATGTGGTGCTTCAGGGCTTGGAGTTCATCGGATATAGCTATCAGCCGTTGATCCGCGTCATCCGCCCGTTTGGTTAAAGAGATCTTCTCAGCCCCAGCTGACTCTTTAAAACCAGCAAAGTCGGCCTTGATTGTGGCCAACTCTTCAAAGAGGAGCCGACACTTTTCATCGGCGGCACTTCGAGCCGTTTGTTGAGCCGCCAAGTTGGTCTTTAGATCCGTCAACTGTGACCCGGCCTCGTTTAAAGCTTCCTATGGCATATCAAAATGCAGAATAAGTCGCCAGGATGGAATTTTATCTAATGATGAAGATTAAGACAAAATTAGGCAAGTTTCAAGCAGATTGCAAGCAATATGTTTGACACTTGGGGGCTAATGTATATTTGATCTCCAAGATTATAGTGCAGTTCTGGCTCATCTTCATCAAGTTAATCTGGAACTTGGGGCTACAATTTTCTCTTAAAACTATCCACATTGAAGCTTCGACTCAACTTTATCAAAATTGAGTCGGCCCTTGGGGGCTACAATTGGCTGTTCAAACTATTTACAATGAAGCTCCGACTCAACTTTATCAAAGCTGAGCCGGTCCTTAGGGACTATGGATTTAGATTTTCTATAGAGGATCAGGAAAGACCCGGTTCAACTGTTAACTATATTGAGCCGGGCCTTGGGGGCTAAATAAGGTTATAGCAAGAAGAGGAATACCTCATATTTTTTCTTCATCAAGCTCACCAGCCGAAGCTCCAGATCTCGGCTGGTGGAAAGCCAGTTCACATAACCGGCATGAAGTTCTTCGGCCGTCATCTTCTCAAAGGAGGAAGAGTCAAAATCCAGTTTCTTTGAAGCATTGGCCGGCTCTTTATGCCTGGTCAGCATGTGAGCCAGGCGAGACTAAAAGGCAGACCCGGTGATCACGATGTCCGGAGTTGCAGTGTTCTTGGTCATCTGGGCAGGACTCGGTGGTTTCAAAGGACCCCATGGAGGGTTCTCCGGGATGTTATCTTCAACAGCCGGCCTAGTGGATGCGGCTGGCGGATCTACATCTGGTCGTGACTCTTCCGGTTGTTCACGCTCTGGCTCTTAGGCTGCAGGGCTAGGGGAGGACTTGTTCGTCTTGCGACGCTTCGCTTGAGCACTATAAATGTGAGGATCAGAATCCAAAGGATACTATTGCCGCATAGAGAGCCGGATGTCATAATGGGAAATACTTACAGCGGGTTGACCTTGGGAGGTGGCAGAGCGGTCGCCGAAGAGTTGCCAGAAGAGTGTGATTTTTGAGAGACAATTTAAGAAAGATGAGACAACGGCGAGGTTGCAAAGTGAAATTAATTAAAACGGAGGTACATACCTCTGCGGGGCGTTTCTTTGGAGCTGGTGAGTTTGGTAAGCCAGACATAAGTTCAGTAGAACAAGCGCTCCGGGTCTGGCGACGCTCAACCTATTGTTGCTTTTTCAAAAGAAAATCGGGAGCTAGATAAGCAAGAGGATGAGAAAGAGGAACTTTTCCAATAACTCGCCACGGCCTCCGGGGGATAAAATATTCTAGGCCGGAATAAATATAGATTACCTCAGGGGCGTTGGCGCGGCTTGTTTCAACATCATCCTGTGAGTAAAACAAATGTAAGTAAAATAAGGTAATAAAATGGTAGAAAGCAGCCAAGGTTTACCTCTGAGTCGGATGATTGTGGGGGGTCAAACCATCCTTCTTTTGGGGCGGTCTGCTTGGGCTTCTTAGCCAGAACTTTCTTCTTGGGTTTCTTCAAAGGAGGAACAAACTCCTTCTTCCAGAAATCAGAGTTGGCCTGGAAAGGTTAAACCGGTTAAACAATAATGCGTCAGAAAGGTATAAGTGACAAGGAGAAAAGTGGTGAGGAGTCACCTTATATCTGGAGCTGGATTTTTGGCATTAAAAGGCGCCAGGCCAATGGCGCTGCATGATCCGGATGCTTCATGGACAAGGCTCCGGATGATGGTGGTGATGTCATCCTCCGTCAGGGTTGATTGGCTAAAGCATAGTGAACAATCATACTTGCCTTCGTATTCACACATGAGCTGGCTTCTATGACTTAAGGGCATAATTCACCAAGAAATCTAGCAGCGGATCAGATCCAGCCCAGTTAAACCATTGGCCATGAGGGACTTGATCTTGGCGTGAGCCGGCTCGTACCTTGCACGTTCCGAAGCTGACAGCCGGCCCGGAAGCTCTAAAGTTCTCTTGAGCTGGGAGGGACGATAACCTGGCAGTGGACGATCATTCTCAGGAGAGGTATCCTTGCAGTAGAACCAAGTCTTGTTCCAGTCCTTTGGATGACTCGGCATCTTCATGGCTAGAAAAGTAATATCCCTACGACGTTGAATGGAGATCCCGCCAAGCTCTAGACTCGGACCGACTTTCACCTCAGTTTGCCGATTGGCGTAGAAAAACTCTCGAAATAACCCGACAAACGGCTTGGCTTGCACATAGACTTCATGGAGAACTTGAAAATTCCATATATTGGAGACGGAGTTGGGGGCCAAGTCTTGGGGGTGAAGCTTGTAAAAGTGAAGGACGTCACGAAAGAACTTCGAGCTGGGGGGCATGAATCCTCGCTCTATATGATCAGAGAAGACCACTACTTCACCTTCTTGAGGAGTGGGCTGCGTTTCATCACCCGAGGCCCGCCAATTAAGGACCTCCTTGGAAGTAAGGGTACCCGCATGAACAAAATCCTCCGTGATGCAGGACCTGACCGAGTTGCATGAGTTGGAGGCGCGAGACATGCTGGCGGCTTAAGGACTGTGCAAATTAAAATGTATGGCGAGTCAAAAGAAAAACAAATATCTACAACAGCTTACAATTTTAAGGGTTCTACAAATAATATGTCGGCTGATGAGAGCCGGAGGGACCTGTTGAGTCAAGAAAGAAAAGAGGAGGCGCAAAAAAGGGCTATGTCCCAGGAAACAGATTTCGTGAAGTTCAGCTAATATAATAGATCTACAAAAGCAGGAAGAATGCCTCTATTTTTAGACCTAAGGATGAACGGGCGAGGCGGACGAAAACCTAAAATGGCAGGCTGAGTAGGGACCGATCTATGAGTTATTACTCACTGCCTATTATACAGCGGCGCCGCGAGGTCGGGCGACGGGCTGGAGTTCATACGCTGAGCGCGGCCGGCGGCCATGGACTTCGAGTTCTAAGAGACGACGACGGCGGAGCTTATAGAAACCCTACCGGAGACAGTTATGGGTCTAAGGGAAGAAGACTTACCAGCGACAGGAGCGCAAGATGGGCTCTGGTTCGCTACAGGTTGATGCAGCGGCCATTCGACAGCGAGACGGAGACGGCACCAGAGCAGGAGCGGAGGTATAGGAGAAGAGGAGATGACAGCATGAGCGGGAGAAAGGAAATGCCGCCCACAGTAGTCCTATTTAAAAGGAAAACAGGGCAGGCACGAAAATCCATGCGACACAAATATTCTGACCTAGGCGAACGCCTCGATTTTCAGGCTAACCATTTAATAGAAGGATTTGGCGGTGTGTCAGCGAATCTTTTATGCAGAGTCCACGTGACGTCATGGCAGGTCACTACCGGGTGACTCGCCGAGGAACAGAAGATAAGGATGAAATGAGCAAGCTCAAATCAACCTGGGGCATAATATTGGGGATATAACCCCACGGTGAGACCCGTGCTGGAGGGCTCCGGGTTAAACCAGATGGCTCGTAGCCAGCCCAAGGATGAGCCATGAGGACCGGAGGGCCCAACAAGCATGGTGGCTCACAGGATGGGCCGGCAGGGTGGCCGGATGAGAAGACCCGGGTGTGTAAGCCGCCCGGGGACAACTTGGTAAGGATAGGCAAGAGAAGATAGAAGTAGACTCGGACGTGTAATGAGAGTTGGCCACAACTTGTATGACCTGTGGTCTTCACCTCAGTATATAAAGGCAAGACCCGGGGCGACTTAGAAGTTAGGTTACCGAGAGCTAGGTCAAGCTTTAGCTCCCTTGTAATTGATACAACAAGCAATACAAACACAAGCAGGACGTAGGCTATTACCTCACCTTGAGGGGCCGAACCTGGGTCAACTCGTGTCCTTCGTCCCTGTTAAGCCCTTTGAGTCCATCACGTTAGTGATGGCCTCGAATCCAAGTCCATTAACCCGGACATCTGCCGTGATATATCGACGATAGAGTGTCCAACTTATGGTAGAATTTATGAAGAAATTTCAATACCAGAGCTTTGTTCTGTAGCTTCAAGTTTATGATACCAAGGCCCCTTTTATCCTTTGGTTTGCACACTAGCTCCCATGCTGCCAGGGAGTGTGTTTTTGCGTCTCTGTCCACCACCTTCCTCCATAGGTAGTGCCTACGAGCTCTATCAAATATGTTACTGATTTTCATGGGCAACCTCAACACGCACATAGCAAATGACAAGAGTGATGATAAAGCTGAATTGATGAATTGCAACCTTTCTCCATATGAGAGCCAGATAGCAGTGCTTGTTAGTCTATGTTCAATCCTATCGACAAGCGGCATCAGATCCCGTACCGATGGCCTTGAAGCGCCCATCGAAACTCCAAGATAAGTGAAAGGCATCGATCTGACCTGGCAGCCAAGTAATGAAGCTAATTCATGAGTTGTTTCTTGGTTGATATTGATAGGCATTAGTTGTAATTTGGAGTAGTTTATCTTGAGACCCGGGACATTAGCATTGACATCCAATAGTTTTTTAATAACCCTAATTTTCGCGCTCTTTGCCGGTAGGATGAGCAATGTATCATCGACATATTAGATCATCGGATACATCTCCGAGGCAGGTTGTTCAATTGGTAGTGAGAGGTGTCCCTCCGACCAAGCTGCATTAACCATTGATTGTAGAAGATCCACAGCTAATACAAATAGCAGGGGGGAGAAGGGATCACCCTGTCGAACCTCCCTTTTACATTGAAGTTCCTTGCCCGGCACTCCATTCAGTAGAACCGATGAAGATCCTGAATTTAAAATCAATTCAACCCAGTAACACCACTTTTCATCAAAGCCCTTGCATCTCATCATTATGAGTATGAAGGAATGGTCCATTGTATCAAAAGCTTTAGTGAAATCCAACTTTAGGACCACAATTTCCTCACCCGATTTGTTGCATTGATGTAAAAATTCATAAGCCCATGCCAGACAATCTTGTATACTTCTAGACCTTATGAAGCCATATTGGTTGCGATGCACAATCTTTAAGATGCAACCTTGCAATCTTTCAGCCAATAGCTTTGTGAGAACTTTAAGAACACATTTAAGTAAAGATATTGGTCAGAAATCATTTACCGTCTCTGGTGAGCTGGTTTATGGAATGAGGGTAATCAAGGATGTGTTTAAACATTTGAGATCAATTTTTCCCTCCCAGAAGTCATGCCACAGCTGTTAAAAAATCCTCTTTGGTAACATCCCAACAAACTTTGAGGAATAAACCATTGAATCCATCAGGTCCAGGCACCCTATCTGAAGGGATATTTCCTCATGAGTGAAAGGGGAGGACAATCCTTCCAATCCATCAACACATTGCACCAGCTCTTGGAGCTCAAACTCCATAGATGTTTGTGTGACAACCCTCATTCTACTTTTAAAGCATTGATAGAAGGCTACTGCTTTTTCCTCATGGCTTTCAATAGTCATACCATTTGGCAATAACAAGTAGGATATGGTATTCCTCCTGTATCTTTCTATTTCCCTTGCCTGAAAATACTTAGTGTTTTCCTCTCCCTCTACCGCCCATCTGTAGGTACATCTTTTTTTCCAGTACACGCTTTGGTATTTGAGTAGTTTTATTAGCTTGATATATATTTGTCAGGGCTAAACTCGTAAACAGGCCCATGGCACGACCATGATTACCTTGGGATTTGGTGGCGGATTTGAAAAGGCAAAAGTGGCGTGCTCTCTCACCGGAGTAGGTCGCTGCCGCCGCCGTGTACAGGGTTGGAGTTGGACGAGGCCTTCGGGACCGGGAGTAGATGACGAGTAGGGCTTGGCCTCTAAGTGTCATATCGTCATACTCCTCGTAAAATTATTTGACGGAAAGATACGACGATGATGGGGAAGGTGATAGGGACGTGCAGAGGAAGGCCGACATGGTTGAGGATATGAAGCACTAGGTTCCTCGACGCATTGGCGAATGGCGGCGTGAGGCTCAATCAAGGGAAGACGAAGAGGCTCAATCAAGTGTGGTTCTATTTAGGAATCCAATATGGGAAGGCTAGATGTCCTATTTTTATACGGGAGAAATTATAGGCCCACATGTCTATTACTGTTAGTAGTGAAACGTTCTGGTCCACACGACACCCTACGAGGACTAGTTTCCGCCCAGAAAAATACATGTGGGTAGTAAATTAAGTGCAAATAAGGTAATTAGTTGATGGCGTGCCTCGTGAGATCTGCGTATGTAGTTCCAGGGAAGCTATGGTCGTTTGGCATGTCCATGATCGGACGCACTACCACTCCCTCAAGAGGTGTGGGATTTCACTAAAGAGGAAGCATCATGTAGCACAGTAGTAAAGGGTATTTCCTTCAGTTATAAACTAAGGTTTATCGAACTAGCATGAGGCACCACACTAACAACATTAGCTACACATGCACATCAACACAACAAATGCTCAATCCCCTTGTACTTTCCAATCACAAGATTAAAACAGATGGTGATAATGATAGATATTGTAGCAACTTGCAAAATTAATTCAGAATCGACCCGAGGACCATCACTTTCACATATGAAAATACAATGACTTTTTACTTTCACTTATCTATAAGTTTCAATGGATATGTGTCCAATGCATAATTATAAAATTACTCGTTTTTAAACATGTGCGCCTTCACCGGAGTAGGTCACCGCCACCGCCACGCAGAGGGTCGGAGTTTGTCGAGGCCGTTGAGACTCGGGAGTAGCCAATGAGTAGGGCTTGGCCTCTAAGCGCCACATCTTCATACTCCCCATAAAATTATTCGACGGCAAGATACACCGACTATGGGGGCGGGTGATAGGGACGGGTGGAGGAAGGTCGACATTGTTGAGTATATGGAGCACCAGGCTCCTGGATGCTTTGGCGAATGGTGGTGTGAGGCTCGATCTAGGGAAGGAGAAGAGGCTAGGAGAATAGAGGGTTGGCAGCGTCTAGGGGAGGAAATATGAGTATAATGTTGTTATATGTGTCCGATGCATAAATTACAAAATTACTTGATTTTAATATTATCCTGCAATCGTAAATTGATATATATTTGTCTTAGCTTGATATATATTTGTCGGGGCTAAATTCATAAACTGGCCAATGGCACGACCATGAATACCTTAGGATTCGGGGGTCGATTTGGAGAGGAAGAAATGATGTGCGCTCCCACGGGAGTAGGTCGCCGCCACCGCTATGTAGAGGCTTGGAATTCGTATCATTAGCCGATGAGTAGGGCTTTGCCTCTAAGCGCCAAATCATCATACTCCCCGTAAAATTATTTGATGGCAAGATACAACAATGATGGGGCGGGTGATAAGGACCGACGGAGGAAGGTCGACATGGTTGAGGATATGGAGAACCAGGTTCCTGGACACCCTTGCGAATGGCGGCATGAGGCTTGATCTAGTGAAGGAAAAGAGGCTGGGAGAAGAGAGGGTTGGCGGCGTATAGGGGAGGAAAGATGATTATAGTCTAGTTTGATTTAGGAATCCAATATGGGAAGGCTGGATGTCCTCTTTTTATATGGGAGAAATTATAGGCCTGCATGTCGGTTACGGGGAGTAGCAAAACGTACCCGTCCACACGACACCCTACGAGGACAAGTTTTCACCCAGATAAATACCATGTGGGTAGTAAATTAAGTGGAAATAAGGTAATTAGGTGATGGCGTGCCTCGTGAGATGTGTGTATGTAGTGCCATGGAAGCTATGCTCGTTTGGCATGTCCATGATCGGACGCACTGCCACTCCCTCAAGAGGTGTTGGATTTCACTGAAGAGGAAGGGTGATGTAGCACATCAGTAAAAGGTATTTCCTTCAATTTATAACAAAGGTTTATCGAGGCACCACACTAATAACAATAGCAGAACCTACACATAAACACAACAAATGCTCACTTCCCTTGTTCTTACTAGTCACAAGATTAAAATAGATGGTGATAATGATACAAATGGTAGGAACTTGCAAATTAATTCGGAATGGACTCGGGGGGCATCGCTTTCACACATGAAAATAGAATGCCTTTCGCAATTTCAGTTATATATAACTTTAAATGGATATGTGTCCAATGCATAAATTACAAAATTACTTGTTTTTAATCTTGTCGTGCAATCATAACATGATATGTATTAGTATTAGATTGATATATATTTGTCGGGGCTAAATTCGTAAACTGGCCAATGGCACGACCATGAATACCTTGGGAATCGAGGGTCGATTTGGAGAGGCAGAAATGATGTGCGCTCTCACCAGAGTAGGTCACCACCACCGCTGTGTAGAAGCTTGATATTTGACGAGGTCATCGGGACATGGGAGTAGTCGATGAGTAGGTCTTGGCCTCTAAGCTCTACATCGTCATACTCCCCGTAAAATTATTCGACGGCAAGATACAACGATGATGGGGGAGGGTGATAGGCACGGGCGAAGGAAGGTCGACATGGTTGAGGATATGGAGCACCAGGTTCCTAGATGCCCTTGCGAATGGCGGCGTGAGGCCCGATCTAGTGAAGGAAAAGAGGCTGGGAGTAGAGAGGGTTGGCGGCGTATAAGGGAGGAAAGATGATTATAGTCTAGCTTGATTTAGGAATCCAATATGGGAAGGCTGTATGTCCTATTTTTATATGGGAGAAATTATAGTCCTACATGTCGGTTACGGGGAGTAGCAAAACATACCCGTCCACATGACACCCTACGAGGACTAGTTTTCGCCCAGATAAATACCATGTGGGGGTAGTAAATTAAGTGCAAACAAGGTAATTAGGTGATGGCGTGCCTCGTGAGATGTGCATATGTAGTGCCATGGAAGCTATGCTCATTTGGCATGTCCATGATTGGACGCACTTCCACTCCAGCAAGAGGTGTTGGATTTCACCGAAGAGGAAGGGTGATGTAGCACATCAGGAAAAGGTATTTCCTTGAAGGATGAACCAAGGTTTATCGAGGCACCACACTAACAACAAGAGCAGCACCTGCACATAAACACAACAAATGCTCACTTCCCTTGTTCTGACCAGTCACAAGATTAAAACAGATGGTGATAATGATACAAATGGTAGGAACTTGCAAATTAATTCAGAATGCACTCGGGGGGCATCGCTTTCACATATGAAAATAGAATGCCTTTCGCACTTTCACTTATATATAAGTTTAAATGGATATGTGTACAATGCATAAATTACAAAATTACTTCTTTTTAATCTTGTCGTGCAATCGTAACTTGAAATATATTAGTCTTATATTTATATATATTTGTCGGTGCTAAATTCGTAAACTGGTCAATGGCACGAGCATGAATACCTTGGGATTCAGGGGACGATTTGGAGAGGCAGAAATGATGTGCGCACTCACCAGAGTACGTCGCCGCCACCGCTGTGAAGAAGCTTGGAATTTGACAAGGTCATCGGGACTCAGGAGTAACTGATGAGTAGGGATTGTCCTCTAAGCGCCACATCGTCATACTCCCCATAAAATTATTCAACGGCAAGATACAACGATGATGGGGGCGGGTGATAGGCACGACCGGAGGAAGGTCGACATGGTTGAGGATATGGAGCACTAGGTTCCTGGACGCCCTTGCAAATGGCAGCGTGAGGCTCGCTCTGGTGATGGAAAAGAGGCTGGAAGAAGAGAGGGTTGGCGGCGTATAGGGGAGGAAAGGTGATTATAGTCTAGTTTGATTTAGGAATCCAATATGGGCAGGTTGGTTGTCCTATTTTAATACGGGAGAAATTAAATGCCTGCATGTCGGCTACGGGGAGTAGCAAAACGTACCCGTCCACACGACACCCTATGAGGACTAGTTTTCGCCCAGATCAATACCATGTGGGTAGTAAACTAAGTGCAAATAAGGTAATTAGGTGATGGCATGCCTCGTGAGATGTGCGTATGTAGTGCCATGGAAGCTATGCTCGTTTGGCATGTCCATGATCGTACGCACTGCCACTCCCGCCAGAGGTGTTAGATTTCACTGAAGAGGAAGGGTGATGTAGCACATCAGTAAAAGGTATTTCCTTCAATTATGAACCAAGGTTTATCGAGGCACCACACTAACAACAATAGCAGCACCTACACGTAAACACAACAAATGCTCACTTCCCTCGTTCTTACCAGTCACAAGATTGAAATAGATGGTGATAATGATACAAATGGTAGGAACTTGCAAATTAATTAAGAATGGACTCGGGGGCCATCGCTTTCACATATGAAAATAGAATGCCTTTCGCACTTTCACTTATATATAAGTTTAAATGGATATGTGTCCAATGCATAAATTATAAAATTACTTGTTTTTAATATTCTCGTGTAATCGTAACTTGATATATATTAGTCTTATTTTGATATATATTTGTCGGGGCTAAATTTGTAAACTAGCCCATGTCACGACCATGATTACCTTGGGATTCGGGGGAGGATTTGGAGAGGCAGAAGTGGTGTGCGCTCTCGTTGGAGTAGGTCGCCGCCAGTGCTGCGTAGAGGCTTCGAATTTGACAAGGTGATCGGGACTCTGGACAAGCCGATGAGTAGGGATTGGCCTCTAAGCTCTACATCATCATACTCCCCGTAAAATTATTCGACGACAACGTACGCCGATGATGGGGCGGGTGATAGGGACGGCAGAAGGAAAGTCGACATAGTTGAGGATATGGAGCACCAGGTTCCTGGACGCCTTGGCGAATGGTGGCATGAGGCTCGATCTAGGGAAGGAGAAGATGCTAGGAGAAGAGAGGGTTGGCGGCGTCTTGGGGAGGAAAGATAAATATAGTCTACTTTGATTTAGGAATCCTATATGGGAAGGCTGGATTCCCTATTTTTATAAGGGAGAAATTATAGGCCCACATGTCGGTTAAAGGGAGTAGCAAAACGTACCCGTCCAAACGACACCCTTCGAGGACTAGTTTTGGCGAGATAAATACATGTGGGTAGTAAATTAAGTGCAAATAAGGTAATTAGGTGATGGCGTGCCTCGTGACATGTGCGTATGTAGTGCCATGGAAGCAATGCTCGCTTGGCATGTCCATGATCGGATGCACCACCACTCCCGCAAGAGGTGTTGGATTTCATTCAAGAGGAAGGGTGATGTAGCACATCACTAAAAGGTATTTCCTTCAATTATGAACCAAGGTTTATCGAACTAGCAGGAGGCACCACACTAACATCAAGAGCAGCACATGCAAATAAACACAACAAATGCTCACTTCCCTTATTCTTACCAGTCACAAGATTAAAATAGATGGTGATAATGATATAAATGGTAGGAACTTGCAAATTAATTTAGAATGGACCTGGGGGCTATCGCTTTCACATATGAAAATAGAACGAATTTCGCACTTTCACTTATATATAAGTTTAAATGGATATGTGTCCAATCCATAAATTATAAAATTACGTGTTTTTAATCTTGTCGTGCAATCGTAAGTTGATATATATTAGTCTTAGCTTGATATATATTTTCTGGGGCTAAATTCGTAAACTGGCCCATGGCACGACCATGATTACCTTGGGATTCGGGGCGGATTTGGAGAGGTAGAAGTGATGTGCGCTCTCACCGGAGTAGGTCGCCGCCACCGCCGCGTAAAGGCTTGGAATTTGACGAGGTCATCAGGACTCGCGATTAGCCGATGAGTAGGGCTTGGCCTCTAAGGGCCACATCGTCATACTCGCCATAAAATTATTTGACGGCAAGATACAAAGATGATGGGGGCGGGTGATAAGGACGGGCGGAGGAAGGTCGACATGGTTGAGGATATGGAGCACCAGGTTCCTGGACACCTTCGCGAATGGCGGCGTGTGGCTCGATGTAGGGAAGTAGAAGAGAGGGTTGGCAGCGTCTAGGGGAGGAAACATGAGTATAGTCTAGTTTGATTTAGGAATCCAATATGGGAAGGCCGGATGTCCTATTTTTATACGAGAGAAATAATAGGACCACATGTCGGTTACGACGAGTAGCGAAACGTACCTGTCCACACGATACCCTGCGAGGACTAGTTTTCGCCAAGATAAATACATGTGGGTACTAAATTAAGTTCAAATAAGGTATTTAGGTGATGGCCTGCCTCGTGAGATATGCGTAGGTAGTGCCATGGAAGTTATGCTCATTTGGCATGTCCATGATCAGACGCACTGCCACTCCCGCAAGAGGTGTAGGATTTCACTAAAGAGGAACCGTGATGTAGCACATAAGTAAAACGTATTTCCTTCAATTATTAAGCAAGATCTATCGAACAAGCATGAGGCACCACACTAACAACAACCGCAACACCTGCACATAAACACAACGAATGCTCACTTCCCTTGTTCTTACCAGTCACAAGAATAAAAGAGACGGTGATAATGATACAAATAGTAGGAATTTGAAAATTAATTCAGAATGGACTCGGGGGCCATCGCTTTCACGTATGAAAATATAATGCCTTTCCCACCTTCACTTATATATAAGTTTAAATGGATATGTTTCCAATGCATAAATTATAAAATTACTTGTTTTTAAACTTGATCACCAGGTTCCTGGATGCCTTGGCGAATGGCAGCGTGAGGCTCGATCTTGGGAAGGACAAGAGGCTGGGAGAAGAACGGGTTGGCGGCGTCTATGGGAGGTATGATGAGTATGGTGTAGTTTGATTTACGAATCCAATATGGGAAGGCTGGATGTCCTATTTTTGTACGAGAGAAATTATAGGACCACATGTCGGTTACGGGGAGTAGCAAAATGTACCCGTCCACCCGACACCCCCTGAGGACTAGTTTTCGCCTAGATAAATACATGTGGGTACTAAATTAAATGGAAATAAGGTAATTAGGTGATGGCGTGCCTCATGAGATGTGCGTACGTAGTGCCATGGAAGCTATGCTTGTTTGGCATGTCAATGATTAGACGCACTGCCAGTCCCGCAAGAGGTGTTGGATTTCACTAAAGAGTAAAGATGATGGAGCACATCAGTAAAAAGTATTTCCTTCAATTATGAACCAAGGTTTATCGAACTAGCATGAGGCACCACAGACCACACTAACAACAATACCAGTACGTGCACAGAAATGCAACAAATGCTCACTCCCCTCGTTTTTTCTAGTCACAAGATTAAAACACATGGTGATAATGATACAAATGGTAGGTTTTTCGAAATTAATTCAGAATGGACCCTGGGGCTATCGCTTTCACATATGAAAATAGAATGGCCTTCGCACTTTCACTTATATATAAGTTTAAATTGATATGTGTCCAATGCACAAATTATAAAATTACTTGTTTTTAATCTTGTCGTGTAATCGTAACTTGATATATACTAGTCTTAGATTGATATATATTTGTCGGGGCTAAATTCGTAAACTGGCCCGCGGCACGACCATGATTACCTTTGGATTCATTAGAGGATTTGGAGAGCCAGAAGTGGAGTGCGCTCTCACGGGAGTAGCTCGCTGCCTCGACCAAGAAGAGGGTTGGATTTTGTCGAGGCCATAGGGACTCAGGAGTAGCCGACGAGTTGGGCTTGGCCTCCTAGAGCCACATCGTCATACTCCCCGTAAAATTATTTGACGGCAAGATACACTGATGATGGGGGCGGGTGATAGGGACAGGTGGAGGAGGGTCGACATTGTTGAGGATACGGAGCACCAGGTTCTGGGATGCCTCGGCGAATGACGGAATGAGGCTCGATCTTGGGAAGGAGAAGAGGCTGGGAGAAGAGAGGGTTGGCGGCATCTAGGGGAGGAAAGATGAGCATAGTGTGGGTTGATTTAGGAATCTAATATAGGAAGGCTCGATGTGCTGTTTTTATATGGTAGAAATTATAGGCCCACATGACGGGGAGTAGCCAAACGTACCCGTCCACACGACACCCTGCGAGGACTAGTTTTCGCCTACAAAATACATGTGGATAGTAAGTGATGTGCAAGTAAGGTAGTTAGGTGATGGCATGCCCCGTGAGATATGTGTATGTAGTACCACGGAAACTATGCTCGTTTGGCATGTCCAAGATCGGACGCACTGCCAGTCCCGCAAGAGGTGTTGGATTTTACTGAAGAGGAAGGGTGATGTAGGACATCAGTAAAATGTATTTCCTTTAGTTATGAAATAATGTTTCTCGAACCAACATGATGCACCACACTAACAACAATAGCAGCACTTACACACAAACACAAAAAAATGCTCACTCCCCTTGTTCTTACTAGTCACAGGATTAAAACAGATGGTGCTAATGATAGAAATTGTAGGAACTTGCAAATTTATTCAGAATGGACCCAAGGCCATCGCTTTCACATATGAAAATAGAATGACTTTCACACTTTCACTTATATATAAGTTCAAATGGATATGTGTCCAATGCATAAATTATAAAACTACTTGTTTTTAATCATGTCGCACAATCGTAACTTGATATTGAAACTGCGTTATATCGACTAGGGGGTGGATAGGCTATTTTTACAAATTCATCACTGAGAATTTTCAACATGAGGAATTTTAAATGTGATGAATAACTTGCAGCGGAACAAGTACTCAAGTGCATTAGAAAATAGCAGAAGCATAGTCATCATGATGAAATAAAACATGCATAGATTACACAAAGCATCATACATGATAAGCAAGTGAGGAACAAGGTAACTTAAAGAACTTGAGGTGAGGAAATTGAGAAAAGCTTCAGTCAACTTCTTCAAATAGTAACGATCAATTTCATCAACAAGTATATGAGGAAATGTAAGGGTTGAGGAAATAGAACCAGGTAGCTCGATGAAGACAATGGTTTGATGACCCAGTTCTAGCTGCTATGATGGTTGTACGTCTGGTTTGGAGCGGCCTGGTATTTAACACACAGTTCGAGGACACATAGTCCTTACCGTATTCTCCTTGAGCTAAGGTCACAAAGTCCTCGCCCAACACTCGTGGTAAGTCTTCATGGTAGACTTCCAAAACCCACACAAACTGGTCACCCAGCGATCCACAATTAACTGCTGGATGCTCTAGACCATGGTCACTGCGTGATCCCTAATTGACTGCAGGATACACTAGACCATGATGCCTAACTGTCTGGAAAATACACAGTATTCAAAGGTAACAAGCATCGGTTCCACACATGAACAATCTCTTAAGTCATGCTCAATCACTTTGGGTTTGGTGGTTTGGATTTGGGTTTTTCCTCACTGATGATTTTCTCTCAAAATCCTCGAAGGATGGGTTGCTCCCAAATGACAAGTGTCAATTCTCTCACGGAGCAGACAACCAACTAGTGGTTGTGGGGGTGGCTATTTATAGACAGGGTGCAACCTGACATGATAATACATAAATGCCCCCAATGATATGACCGTTATGTGGATAGGATTATTGGGGACAGTTGGCGCTTAGCACAACAACAGTCGGAATTTTGAACTATGAAAGTCCTCAGGCGTATCATATTCCTCACTTGTAGGCAATACGCACTGGCAAAATCCTTAGCCCTCAGACAGACCAATTTTCTCAGAGACTAGAAGAACTTCGTCTCAGTCACTAAAGAACTTGACTAAACTGCTAGTGATTTCCAAAGGCTTCACTCGAAGGATTGGATAGGTTGAGGCTTTTGAGTTGAGCATTAGTTGGAAACTTTACTTAGTATTACCTCGGCCCCCTTTAATAGTACGGTGTTTCCTATTAATTAAAGAAAGGAAATGAAACTACAAAAACAAAATTCTTCACGCTTCATAGTCCTCGTTTATATATTCAAGGCCACACCAACTTCTTCATTTTCAAAGTCTTCAGGGAATACCAAAGTCTTCCGAAAATTCTTCACCAAAGTCTTCACCAAAGTTTTCAAATGAAGACATTCATTTTTAGGGGTCGATAATCTGAGAATATATCAAACTCCTCAGCGACTTATAGAGCATGTGTACACTTACAACTGCATGAGCCTCTTAACCTATAAGTCTTCAATACAACAAAATCACTAAGGCGCACTAGATGCACTTACATATATATATTAGTATTAGCTTGATATATATTTGCCGGGGAAAAATTTGTGAATTGTCCCATGGCATGACCATGATTACCTTGGGATTCGGGGGTGGATTTGGAGAGGCGGAACTGGTGTGCGCTCTCACCGGAGTAGGTAGCCCCCAGCACTGCATAGAGGGTTGGAGTTTAACGATGCCAACGGGACTCGGGAGTTGCCGATGAGTAGGTCTTGGCCTCTAAGCTCTACATTGTCATACTCCTCACAAAATTATTCGACGGCAAGATACGACGATGATGGGGGTGGGTGATAGGGGCGGGAGGAGGAAGGTCGACAAGGTTGAGGATATGGAGCACTAGGTTCCTTGAAGCCTTAGCGAATGGCGGCATGAGGCTAGATCTAGGGAAGGAGATTAGGCTGGGAGAAGACAGGGTTCGCGTCGTCTAGGGGAGGAAAGATGAGTACGATGTAGTCTGATTTAGGAATCCAATATGGAAAGGTTGGGCATACTATTTTTATACAGGAGAAATTATAGGCCCACATGTCGGTTACGGGGAGTAGCAAAACGTACCCATCCACACGGCACTCTGCGAAGACTAGTTTTCGCCCAGATAAATACATGTGGGTAGTAAATTAAGTTGAAATAAGGTAATTAGGTGATGGCATGCCTCGTGAGATGTGCGTATGTAGTGCCATGGAATCTGTGCTCCTTTGGCATGTCCACGATCGGACGCACTACCACTCATGCAAGAGGTGTTGGATTTCACTGAAGAGGAAGAATGATGTAGCACATTAGTAAAAGGTATTTCCTTCAGGTATGCACCAAAGTTTATCGAACCAGCATGAGGCACCGCACTAACAACAACAGCAGCACCTGCACATAAACACAACAAATGCTCACTCCCCTTGTTCTTACTAGTCACCGGATTAAAACAGATGGTGATAATGATACAAATGGTAGGAACCCGCGGGCCATCGCTTTCACATATGAAAATAGAATGCCTTTCGCACTTTCACTTATATATAACTTTAATGGGATATGTGTCCAATGCATAAATTATAAAATTACTTGTTTTTAAACATGTCGTGATATCGTAACTTGATATATATTAGTCTTAGCTTGATATATATTTGTCGGTGCTAAATTCGTAAACTCGCCCATGGCACGACCATGATTACCTTGGGACTCGTGGGCGGTTTTGGAGAGGCAAAATTGGTGTGCGCTCTCACCGGGGTAGGTCACCGCGACCGCCGCGTAGCGGGTTGGATTTTGACGAGGTCGTCAGGGCTCGGGAGTAGCCGATGAGTAGGGCTTGGCCTGTAAGCACCACATCGTCATACTCCCTGTAAAATTATACGACGGCAAGATACGCCAATGGTGGGGGCGGGTGATAGGGACGGGCGGACGAAGGTCAACATGGTTGAGGATATGGAGCACCAGGTTCCTCGATGCCTTGGCGAATGGCAGCGTGAGCCTCAATCTAGGGAAGAAGCAGATGTTGGGAGAGGAGAGGGTTGGTGGCATCTAGGGGAGGAAAGATGAGTATAGTCTAGTTTAATTTAGTAATCCAATATGGGAAGGTAGGATGTGCTATTTTTATATGTGAGAAATTATAGGCCCACATGTCGGTTATGGGGAGTAGCAAAACGTACCCGTCCACACAACACCCTGTGAGGACTAGTTTTCACCCACATAAATACATGTGGGTAGTAAATTAAGTATAAATAAGGTAATTAGGTGATGGAGTGCCTCGTGAGATGTGCGTACCTAGTGCCTTAAAATCTATGCTCGTTTGGCATGTCCATGATCGAACGCACTGCCACTCCCGCAAGAGGTGTTGGATTTCAGTAAAGAGGAAGGGTGATGTCACACATCAGTAAATGGTATTTCCTTCAGTTATGAACCAAGGTTTATCGAACCAGCATGAGGCACCACACTAACAACAATAGTAGCACCTGCACATAAACACAACAAATGCTCACTTCCCTTGTTCTTACCAATCACAAGATTAAAACATATGGTTATAATGATACAAATGGTAGGAACGTATAGATTAATTAAGAATGGACCCGAGGGCAATCGCTTTCACATATGAAAATAGAATGCCTTTCACACTTTCACTTATATGCAAGTTTTAATGGATATGTGTCCAATGCGTAAATTATAAAATCACTTGTTTTTAAACTTGCTGTGCAATCATAACTTGATATATATTAGTCTTAGCTAGATATATATTTTCCGGGGCTAAATTTGTAAACTGGCCCATGGCACGACCATGATTACCTTGGTATTCGGGGGCGGATTTGGAGAGGCACAAGCGGTGTGCGCTCTCACCGGGGTAGGTCGCCGCCACCGCCGTGTAGAGGGTTGGAGTTTGACGAGGCCGTCGGGGCTCGGGAGTAGCCAATGAGTAGGGCTTGGACTCTAAGCGCCACATCGTCATACCCGCCGTAAAATTATTCGATAGCAAGATATGCCTATGATGGGGGTGGGTGATAGGGCGGGCGGACGAAGGTCGACATGGTTGAGGATATGGAGCACCAGGTTCCAAGACGCCTTAGCAAATGGCGGCATGATCCTCGATCTAGGGAAGGAGAAGAGGCTGGGAGAAGAGAGGGTTGGCGGTGTCTAGGGGAGGAAAGATGAGTATAGTTTGGTTTGATTTAAGAATCCAATTTGGGATGGCTGGATGTGCTATTTTCATACAGGACAACTTATAGGCCCACATGTCAGTTACGGGGAGTAGCAAAACGTACCCGTCCACATGACACCCTGCGAGGACAACTTTTCGCGCAGATAAATAAATGTTGGTAGTAAATTAAGTGAAAATAAGGTAATTAGGTGATGGTGTGCCGCGTGAGATATGCTTATGTAGTGCCACGGAAGCTATGCTCATTTGGCATGTGCATGATCGGACGCACTCCCACTCCCGCAAGAGGTGTTAGATTTCACTAAAGAGGAAGGGTGATGTAGCACATCAGTAAAATGTATCTCCTTCGGTTATGAACCAAGGTTTATCGAGCCAGCATGAGGCACCACACCAAATACAATAGTAGCACCTGCACATAAACACAACAAATGCCCACTCCCCTTGTTCTTACTAGTCACAAGATTAAATAGATGGTGACAATGATACAAATGGTAGGAACTTGTAAATTAATTAAGAATGGACCCGGGGGCATCGCTTTCACATATGAAAATAGAATGCCTTTTGCACTTTCACTTATATATAAGTTTAAATGAATATGTGTCCAAAGCACAAATCATAAAATTACTTGTTTTTAATCTTGTCATGCAATCGTAACTTGATATATGTTAGTCTTAGCTTGATATAAATTGGTCAGGGATAAATTCATAAATTCACTCATGGCACAACCATGATTACCTTGGGATTCGAGGTGGATTTGGAGGGGCGGACGTGGTATGCGCTCTCACCGGAGTATATTGCCTCCATCATTGTGTAGAGGGTTGGAGTTTGCCGAGTCCGTCGGGACTCGGGAGTAGCCGACGAGTAGGGCTTGGACTCTAAGCGCCCCATCGTCATACTCCCCGTAAAATTATTCGACGGCAAGATACGCCGATGATGAGGGCGGGTGATAGATGGGCGGAGGAAGGTCGACATGGTTGAGGATATGGAGCACCAGGTTCCTGGACGCCTTGGCGAATGGCAGCGTGAGCTCGATCTAGGGAAGGAGAAGAGGCTGGGAGAAGAGAGGGTTGGCGGCGTCTATGGGAGGAAAGATGAGTATAGTGTAGTTTGATTTATGAATCCAATATGGGAAGGTTGGATGTGCTATTTTTATATGAGAGAAATTATAGGCCCACATGTCGGTTACGGGGAGTAGCAAAAGGTACATGTCCACACGACACCCTGTGAGGACTAATTTTCGCCCAGATAAATACATGTGGCTAGTAAATTGAGTGCAAATAGGGTAATTAGGTGATGGCGTGCCTCATGAGATGTGCGTATGTAGTGCCTTGGAAGCTATGCTCGCTTGGCATGTCCATGATCGGACGCACCGCCACTCCTGCAAGAGGTGTTGGATTTCACTGAAGAGGAAGGATGATGTAGCACATCATTAAAAGGTATTTCCTTCGGTTATGAACCAAGGTTTACCGAACTAGCAAGAGGCACCACACTAACAACAATAGCAGCACCTGCACATAAACACAACAAATGCTCACTCCCCTTGTTCTTACCAGTCACAAGATTAAAATAGAGGTGATAATAATACAAATGGTAGGAACTTGCAAATTAATTCAGAATGGACCCGCGGGCCATTGCTTTCACATATGAAAATAGAATGCCTTTCGCACTTTCACTTATATATAAGTTTTAACGGCTATGTGTCCAATGCATAAATTATAAAATTACTTGTTTTTAAATCTTGTCGTGCAATCGTAACTTGATATATGTTAGTCTTAGCTTGATATATATTTGTCGGGGCTAAATTCGTAAACTGGCACATGGCATGGTCATGATTACCTTCGTATTCGGGGGCGGATTTGGAGAGGCACAAGTGTGGTGTGCACTCTGACCGGAGTAGGTCGCCGCCACCGCCGCGTAAAGGGTTGGGGTTTGATGAGGCTGTCGGGAGTCGGGAGTAGCTGATGAGTCAGGTTTGGCCTCTAAGCGCCACACTGTCCTACTCCCCATCAAATTATTCGACGTTAAGATATGCCGATGATGGGGGGTGGGAGATTGGGACGAGCAGAGGAACGTCGACATGGTTGAGGATATGGAGCACCAGGTTCCTGGACTCCTTGGCGAATGGCGGCATGAGGCTCGATCTAGGGAAGGAGATGAGGCTAGGAGAAGAGATGTTTGGCGGCGTCTAGGGGAGGAAAGATGATTATAGTGTGGTTTGATCTAGGAATCCAATATGGGATGGCTGGATGTGATATTTTTATGCAGGAGAAATAATAGACCCACAAGTCGGTTACCGGGAGTAGCAAAACGTACCCGTCCAGACAAAAACCTATGAGGACTAGTTTTCGCCCAGATAAATACATGTGGGTAGTAAATTAAGTGGAAATAAGGTAATTAGGTGATGGCGTATCTCGGGAGATATGCGTATGTAGTGCCATGGAAGCTATGCTCGTTTGGCATGTGCATGATCAGACACACTGCCACTCCCGCAAGAGGTGTTGGATTTCACTAAAGAGGAAGGTGATGTAGCACATTAGTAAAAGGTATTTCCTTCAGTTATGAACCAAGGTTTATCGAACCAGCATGAGGCACCACAATAACAACAATAGCAGCACCTGCACATAAGCACAACAAATGCTCACTCCCCTTGACCTTACCAGTCACAAGTTTAAAACAGATGGCGATAATGATACAAATGGTAGGAACTTGCAAACTAATTCAGAATGGACCCGGGGGCCATCACTTTCACCTATGAAAATAGAATTCCTTTCGCACTTTCACTTATATATAAGTTTTAATGGATTTTTGTCCAATGCATAAATTATAGAATTACTTGTTTTTAATCTTGTCATGCAATCGTAACTTCATATATATTAGTCTTAGCTTGATATATATTTGTCGGAGCTAAATTCATAACACTAGTGCAGAACAGGCCTATAGTCGTGGGTCGTAAGGGCCTTTAGTGCCATTTCTAGAACCGGCACTAAAGCCTACCCCGCTTTGGTGCCGGTTCGACACGGCCCGGCACCAACGGCCCTCTACGTGGCATCCGATGGCGCCGTGGGCTGGGGGGACCTTTAGTCCCGGTTGGTAACACCAACCGGGACTAAAAGTATTGAGTTTTTTAGTTTTGTTTTTTTCCTTTTAATTCTTTAGGGGTTTATGAATTAATTATGGTTATATGTTGTTCTACAAATTTTGATACAGTACCAATTAAGAGGTTGTTATATCATTATGTTCATGATGAATTATTATATCATTATGAGGAAGAAACATGGATTTTATTCACCCAAATGAATAAAAAGTGACCAAAAGTTGAATTAGTAGGACGACGATCCTACTAATTCAACTTTTGGTCACTTTTGATCCATCCACATGAATCTAATCCGTTTTCCTTCCCCCGATGATATAACAAATCATCATCATAATCATGATCAACATCTTCATCATATTAATATAAAAACTCTTGCATCATATCATCACCAACAACACTATAGCTAATAATCATCATGGTCATTATCACCAACACTATTTAATCCTCATTTTCGTCAATGAGACATCATATAACAAGTTTGTCACTAGTGATAATCACAACTCCTCCTCCTCATCATCATCAGCTCTAATACATTGTAGCACATAATAACACATTGTAACTAGGACCTGCTCCTCTCTCATACGACCTACTCTACCCTCTCTTTGGTACAATATCATAAAACAATATAGGCCCTGACTCTCCATTATGGAGAATGGAGATCATCATGTCTCCAATTCTTGGCCTACGCACAATGTTGCTTCCAAGTAGCTCTCTACGATTGACCATACATTTTTTCCAATCTTTGATTGTCATGTCTTCATCGTTTTTAGAAATCTGGTATGGACAGGAGTGATGCGTAGGCTGACTTGGCCGTGCTGGCCGTAAGCTCATAACAACAACGCGACCTCTCAAAAACATTAGATGAGGCAGACAATCCTTCGGGATTTCTGTTGAAAAACATAACACTACTAGGAAAAGGCATGCTTGTGGCGCACCAGTTTTGCCTACTAATGGCGCACTGGTGGTGCGCCACTAGCACCATGCCACTAGAATTAAATACTAATGGCGCACCCCTGGTGCGCCATTAGAATCTGGTGTACTAATGGCGCACGAGGCCGTGCGCCATTAGTATAGCCGACAGTGCGCCATTAGTATCTGGCATACTAATGGCGCACAAGCCGCTGGTGCGCCATTAGAATCTGGCATACTAATGGCGCACTAGGGGCTCATGCGCCATTAGAGTCTTTTTTACAGTGCGCCATTAGAGTCTTGTGTGGTGCGCCACTAGTATGAATATTAGGAATTATTTTTTTTTCTTTTCTGATATTTTCACAGGTTACAAAATATATTATTGGACAGAATTTAGACAACACCACACAGAAACAGCAGATTCATCGAATACAAGAGTAGATTAGTCTCCGAATACAAATCATCATATTAGTCTCCGAATTCAAAAGACCGAACAAAGATAGAACATTACAAGTCTCGAGACCGCAAGTAGCAAGTTTGTCTTCACATTACAAGTCGATATTGATCATCTAAACTACCATCACATAGAAGAGAGCTGCGGTCATCACGATGAGCATAATCCCGATGAAACTGGTCTTCATCCGGTTCCTCCAACGCTCCCTCCTCTCTCCCGCTAGATAGCGCGCGTATCTAGATTCCGCCTCCGCCCTAGTGGTGTACCCTTTGTAACTGTTACCGGTGAAACGGTGAACCTGTCTCCGACACTCCTCCCAGTCGTCGTAGACTCCGAGAACCTTACCCTTGTACACGACATAAGACGACATCTCTATGCACTAGCCAAACAAACCGTTAGTAGCAATTCACGGACAATACATAAGTAATATATAAGTATGCAACAAAAGGATCGGAAGAGAAAAGCAAGACATCAATAGCATCGATTACATCTAAGTTGAACGACTGTCCAAACCAAAGAGACATACAAGTTCATTAAAGTTTAATTACAACATGAACCAATCGATGTTCCAGAACTACACATAGCATCACTACTTTGGACTCGACTCAAGGGACCGGAGCATGGATGAAGCCGCCATCTCTCGTGATGGTCATGAAATCGCGGGCGTTGTCAGCCTGCATTTGTAGCGTTGTGTCTATCTCACTGTTGGACGGTTGATTTCTGAGGTTGAACTGCCCCGAGGTACGAAGGACATCTTGATGGATGATTTCCGCAAACTCCGACTGGATGCGAAAGAATTCTTGTCTGATGTCCGCGTCCTGGATTGCCGACAAGTTCTCGGCCCAATCTTTGAGATTACTTGGTAGCAGAAGGTGATGAAGGTCCCGTATGATCGCCCGCATGTGATGGATGGCGTAGTAGGCATCCTTATGACCGCCAGGCGGCTGCTTGACGCAGCAAAACATCGTATTGTGGGCGAACACGTGCTTGCCGTACTTACGAACTGCCCTGGTGAAGGTGCCTCCAGATTTGGCGTAGCCGGGGAGAACATCATCAAGAACTTTCTTGACATTTATGTAGTCTTTCATCGACTGACGGTCCGAGTCGAAATACGTGGCCATGGAATATTTCAGGCTTAAGAGGATGAGTGTGCAATGTGTGTCACTGCACAAAACACGAAATGTTAAAAAAACGATCAAAATCAAAAAATCATATGTTACGGTGCGGTTGAGGGGACGACTTACTCGGTAAAGTAAGGCACGAGGAAGTTATCCTTATCTGGGTTTGCCAGAATGACGCCTTCGAGGTAAGAACTCGCGACTTGCCGGTCCCCAGCGCTGCCCAAGATCTTGGCACGCATGTAGAAGGGGTCGACTATCACGATGTCCGGGGTCTTGTCTCTAATGATCCGCATCTCCATACTCAGCGAAAATAGCCGAATGAAGGTGTAGTGCAGTGCATGAAGGATAAACATAGCGAAGATGTCATCAAACCACAGGACGATCGTACCCCCGACGGAGTTATCCACAAATCCCTTGCCCTCTGGCACCTTGGCCACGAAAACCGGGTATGCCACGTCATTCTCTCTGAGACGCCACTTCTCCAAAGAAAGAACACTATCATGGAGACTCCGCATAGCACCGGTTGCAGCATGAGGCATATTCGGTGGTAGCATCGGCCTACCCGCCACATGCACCCTCCTCGAGATATCCTTAGGTGAAGGTGGCCCGTCCTGAGCACGGATCATACTCGGTGCCGGCTGGCTCGCAGCCTTGTTGCTCTTTCTTTTCCGTCCCTTCTGCTTGATCTGCTGTAATGGGACCGAGTTCTGCTCACCGACTGCCTTCTTGAGTGTCTTGGGGCTGATAATATTTCGCACGTCGGCTATCTGAGGCTCGGTGAAGTCGGCAGCTGGAGGCGTCTCCTGAGAACTGAACGCCAGACAACGCCTGTTGCAATTGGGTTTCTCCGCGGTACCAGCTAGATCGCGATCATCTTTTGTAGGGTTGGGTTCTTGAGAAGGAGTCCCCAAGAATTATTCATCGTACCCATGTTCGGCAAAGTACTTATCGACGTTGGTAAATGTACCTTCGTCATTGTCGTCGTCGTCCGAATCCTATGCCATATGCATGTTCGGATCCTGTGCCATAGGGATGTCCGACATGTCCGGTAGCGTTGCGGCGGTCTTGCCATGGCTTGGCGCCGACACGACTGGCGGTTGTCTTTGGGGTGGTGTCCCCCACCCCCAAACGAATTTGGCTCTTCGGCCAATGCAGGGGCCAGCTTAGGCAGGCGCTGAGGGTTATCAGATCATCTTCGTCGGCCCCGGCGGGTCGAATCGGAGGTAACAACTCGTCGCAGCCTGGCAGCACCCGAACCAGTTGAACCCTATACACGGTGGGTGGCATTGGATTACCATGGAACATGGGGTTGCCCGGTTGAACGATTTTGCCCTTGGCGACATCGACCAACTTGTCGTTCACGAAGTGCAGGAGAGTGCACGGAACGTCGGCGGCGCCCTGCGAAAACATGTAGGGCGTCAGGGATGCCCAGTCAAAGGCAAGGAGATGAAGTCCTCGGCCGAGAGGCTTAATTAGTTACCATGATGATGGCGTCGAGCTAGGCTAATGTCGAGGCACCACCAACGGCGGGTGTGCAATTGACGGAGGGGCCGCTTGCTACCGAGGTGTCGGCCGGCATACACCCGGGTGCATTAAGCTCCAATGCCCGTGCCGACGTCGGAGACACCAATACCGCCACAGCCGGAAACACCAATGGCGCCGCCGCCGGAGACACCAATGGCGCCGCCGCCGGAGACACCAATGGCACCGCCTGCGCGTTGTGCGAGTTGTTGGTAGTGAAGCTGGGAATCAGGGGCGGCCCCTGTTGGCCGCCCGCAATCCACCCCCGCAGCCCCTCAACCAAGGTAGGCATAATGGCGGAGATCGTCGCTCCCAATTGGTCTCGCACTTGCTCTGAGACTATCTCCGGAATCCGCGCCACTTGTGCCTTGAGTTCTTGATCCTCGCGCGACTGGCTTTCCGAGCTGGTCTTTCTCTCCTTTCGCCCACCAGAGTTATAGTATGACGACCATTTTGTGGACAAGCCTTTGCCGGCCACACGACCAGATGACGACGGCTTAGTGAGCTTATCCTTGTTTTTCATTATGTTGAACGCCCTATTTAGAGTGTTGTCCCAAGGGGTGCTCAGAGACGACCCCACGCTACTACTTTCAGTCTCCTTCGCCGGAACAAGCTCAAGCGCCCTGGTCTTCGGATCCGTGATAAGCTCCTTTGTTACCGGGTCCTCCTTGTACCGGGCCCTGACATAGTTCCTGGTCTGCTTGTCACTGTATTTCTCGAAGCGGGGCGGTAGGCCTTGCTCGGCACGCTCCGCATCCTCCTTATCCCATATAGGCTCCGCCACTCTGTAACCGCCGGGACCGAGTTTGTGTTCCCCTAAGTTCAACTCCCGCATTTCTTTCCTCCACTGACTTGATTCGGAGGTTGCGCTACTCTCGCACTTGATCTTGAACTCCTTGTAGTCATCTTCCCTGATCGAAGGATTTTTCGCCTTGATCTTCTCATAACTATCACCTTTGTCAATCATTCTCTTCACCGCGCTTCTCCAAGTAGACAGGGCCTTGCTCATCCTCGTGAGGGCGGCACTGTTCACTTTATTCCCTGAGAGCCATGTGTTTTCAAATTCAGTGGGGAACTTGTATCATTCGTGCAGCTTCATGAAGAGGAGGTTGCGCAAATTCCCTCGGTCCTAATGCCTTAGGTTCTCGGTGTTGATCGAGACGGTGCTCCGGAGAATGCACCCGAGCTGAACCGAGTACCCCTTGACTATATGTTTGGGCCCCGTTGGATGCCCGTCGGAGTCCACTTGAGTAAATTCCTCCTTGACGGTGCGGAGCGCGTTCGGGCGCCGGTCCTTCTGTTGCCTCTTCGGTTGGCTGCCATCTGTGCGTGCGTTGCCATCATTAGTGGTGGCATCCTCGGCGGCACCATCAGTGGTGGCATCCTCGGCGGCACCATCAGTGGTGGCATCGTCGGCGGCACCATCAGTGGTGTCATCCCCGACGCCACTATGGGTTGTGTAGTCAGGATCAGTGTCTTCCGCGGCGTCCTCATAGAGGTGAGGTTGTTCCTCCATCTCCTGGGACAACTCCCAGAATTGCTTGCTGCCCAAACCTCCGGCCTCATCATTGTGGGTCATGTTTCGCTCTAAATAGGAAAAAAGTTTGGTCAAAAAGTTGGTTATTGTCAAGGAACAAGATCATGGTCTCATCATTTAGGATTTGTCGACACCGAGGCATCCTAAAAGCTAAGCTTTTATCATTTAGGGTTTGTCGACGCCGAGGCACCCTAAAAGCCTAAGCTTTCATCATTTAGGTTCCTATCGACACCGAGGCACCCTAAAAGTTAAGGTTTTATCATTTAGGGTTTGTCGATGCCTAGGCCCATGCATAACACAAGAGGCAGTTGATCCTACTTAATTAAGTACTAAGATACCCCGGCCCATGCATTAGTAGCAAGTACCCCATATGTCCGATTTTTAGCAAAGTCATGCTAAAATTCACGGAAAATTTCAGCATGACCTTTGCTGAAAATAGGACATATGGAGTACCCGAATTTGCCGGAACGGAAGTTAATCGACATTCCGGCAAACTCAAGGGCCTCTCGGGGTACCTGCAAAATCATCACGACACGATGATCGGAGATGACACCACTCAACATTGTGCGTTGCGATCCGAATTCAATAGCATGCTGTGCACACTCAACATTCACAAGGCAATATGAATAAGACTACATACTCTGTGTCTCTATGCTTAGTTTCTGTATTTGCTGATTCAGGTGCCTACTGTTAATCAAGAGAATGGAATACTTGGCACCGAACCAACAGGAACCATGCTCCTTTTTGATACTATAATGCAGCATTTAAGCGCTTTCAGTATATGATAGGAAAAAATAAAAATATATAGTAGTAGCTAGATTCTACCGTGCATTTTCTGTCATATAAAACTGAGTGCAAATCAGGTAAAACCATGACTATTGCCAAAAATTAACCGACAATGGGTAAAAATCAAAGTAGTGATGACGTTGTGGAGTAAAAGTACTTCTAGGAACCATGACTATTGTACTTCTAGGAACAACATTTCTCCACAACATCATCATTACTTTTACTCAATCAAACCAGAGCACCAAACCAGCCTCTCACATCCTCAACATCCAAAAAACTCCAAAGCATCACCCACTCGCAGAGGGTTGCCTGGAGCCCTCATCTCATGGCCATCCTCTGGTTGTTGGTGGCAAAACATGCCCAGAGGCACTCGCCGCATAGGATAATGTGCTACTGAATGAATAGGGTTTCAGCAAAATTAAAATAACTAGACGGTCTCCTCAAACATGCAACTGATTTCACAATCTAAAAAATGTTTTGGGCGAAAATCATATTCTTAAATCTGCTAATCTGAACAAAAAATGACTGAATATCTCCTAGTGACGAATCAATAATATATATGGAATATGAACCATTCTCTTGAGTCCTAGACATTCGAAGAAAATATCATACAAACACACATAGCCTGACCACTGAATGCTTCAAATGATAAAATATCATACGAGTTCTTGCTGGAGGGCACGGCGCCGTTATTGCTGGAGGCGTGAGGGCGCGGCGGCCTTTTTGCTGGAGGTGAGGGCCGGGCCTCGTTCCTGGAGGCGAGGGCCGGGCGCCAATTGAGGGCGCCGCTGTGGAGGGAGGAGACCGTCGACCCAGTGCGTGGCGGCGTCGATACGAGCGAGCGGCGCGGCGGCGCGGTGTAGGGCAGGGCGCCGGCGGTGGAGGGAGGAGGGAGGAGACCATCGTTCCGGCCTGTGTGGCGGCGGCGGTGTCGATCGGAGCGAGGGGCGCGGCGGCGCGAAGAGAGGAGGGAGGAACGGAGGAGACCGGAGGGAGCGGGGGCAGCGCGAGGAGGGAGCAGGGGTAGCGCGAGTTAGTTAGCTAAATATTTCTAATGGCGCACCCTCGAGCGGTGCACCATTAGAATGTTTTTTTCACATTCTAATGGCGCACCGCTCGGGGGTGCGCCATTAGAATGTTTTTTACATTCTAATGGCGCACCGCTCGCGGGTGCGCCATTAGAATGTTTTTTTCACATTCTAATTGCGCATCCCCGAGCGGTGCGCCATTAGAATGCTATATTTTGAATATTCTTTTATAAGAACAGTAATAAAAAAATTTATAAAAACAGTAATAATTTTTTTATGAATATGAAAAAATATCATCAAATTTGTTATTTGAAAATGGGGGTGCTCGGCGGCGGTGGAGCGGAGGAGGGTGCGGGGGCTGCTCGGCAACGGTGGGTCGTCGGCGGCGGTGGAGCGAGGGAGGGTGAGGGGGGTGCTCGGCGGCAGTGGAGCGGACCGGGGAGGGTGCGGTGGGTCGTCGGCGGCGGTGGAGCTAGCGGGGGAGGGTGCGGGGGTGCTCGGCGGCGGTGGAGCAGGCCGGGGAGGGTGCGGTGGGTCGTCTCGGCGGCGGTGGAGCTAGCAGGGGAGGGTGCGGCCGGGCGGGATCGAGGTCGAGATGGAGGGGGATAGCGATCGAGATGGAGGGGGATAGAGATCAAATTTGAAAAAAGATTCATGAATTCAAAAAGTTCCCATGAAATTTAAAAATATTCATGATCGAGTTCAAAAAGTGCCCATGTAATACAATCGAGAAATGAGGACTACGGTTTAAATACAATCGATCTTAGCTAGCTATCTGTTCACAATCTTCTTGCCCTTCTTTTTCGATAACGGAGTTCTTCTGTGGAACGGACGTCCTTTAGGTAGGTTGGTCCTGCTTCTTCTTGTGGTGTATGCTGCTACTTCATCGTCATCGTCATGTTCCATCTTCGGGTCGCCGTACTTGTCGAAGTCTTGCTCATTGACGACTCCATCCATTCCGATGATCTTCCTTTTGCCTCTCCTCACGACAACACGACTAGGCTTTGACGGGTCGGTAATGAAGAAGCATTAGTCCACTTGGGAAGCCAGTACCCATGGCTCATTTTTTGCGGTGACGTTTGCGCCCGCGGTCTTTGATTTGGCTTCGGGTCTAACCATGGTGATGAAATACCGGTCTTCTTTTAGGACGCTCTTGGCCCATCTGACACGGAACATCGGGACCTTCTCTCCAGCGTAGCTCAGCTCCCAAATCTCCTCGATCCTTCCATAGTATCTGTCCTTGTCGTTACCGGTGTAGGATTCCATCATTACCCCGGAGTTCTGATAACCATCGCTCTTCATGTCCTTGTCCTCGGTGTAGAATGTGTAGCCGTTGATATCGTACGCCTCATAGGTCATCAGGTTGTGCTCGGCGCCCTGTGACAAGGCGAATATGAGTTGTTCTTCCGCGGAAGAATCCTCATGTAAAGGGTACGACAGAAGCTTCTGCTTGAACCAACGCGTGAAACATGAGTTGTGCTCTTTGATTATATCTCTGTCCATCCTCTGTTGGCCTCGGTCATTGTACGTTTTCTCAATAAAGGTTTTGTGCTCTACCACCCAAGGATAGACCACGTCTATGTGTTGTAGCGCGACTAGGTTTGCTCTTTCAAAGTCGACGAGTCGACCCTCGAAGTCGACATGCATTTTGCGGCGCCCCTCACGGTGACCCCATCCAGCGAGCCTGCCGAGGTGCCTGTTGACGGGCAGACCAACGGGGTTCTCGATGCCTAGATAATTCGTGCAGTAGGAGATGCACTCTTCGGTCAGAAAGCCCCTGGCTATGCTTCCCTCTGGACGTGACAAGTTGCGAACGTATCCTTTGATGACACCATTCATCCTTTCGAACGGCATCATGCTGTGCAGGAACGTCGGCCCGAGTTGGATGATATCCTCCACGATATGGACCAGCAGATGCACCATAACATCGAAGAATGCAGGCGGGAAGTACATCTCAAGCTCGCATAGTATCACCACGATCTCTTCCTCTAGCCTTCTGAGTTGCCTCACGCCAACCGACTTCCGAGAGATGACGTCGAAAAAGTTGCATAGGCCAAATAGCGTTTCATGGAAGTGCGCGTCCATGATCCCACGGATTGCAACTGGAAGTATCTTTGTCATCAGCACGTGACAGTCGTGAGACTTCATCCCGTTGAACTTCTGCTTCGCTGGGTCTAGGTATCTGCTTATCTTCCCCGCGTAACCATAAGGAAGTTTTACTCCTACGAGGCAGGTGAAAAACTGCTCGATCTCCTCCTGACTTAGAGTGAAGCACGCGGGAGGGTAGTCATTTCCGGTCTTCTTGGCCTTTTTGCCTTTGCGATGACTTTCTGTGTCCTGCTTCGCCTCATCATCATAATCATTAGCGTGAAGCTCCTCCCTGATGCCCATTGATTTCAAGTCTGCCCTTGCTTTCGGCCCATCTTTGGTCCTCTCTGGCATGTTGAGCAGGGTACCAAGCAGACTCTCGCACACGTTCTTCGTGATATGCATGACATCAAGGCTGTGAGGCACACGGTGGATCTTCTAGTACGGCAAGTCCCAGAAAACAGACCTCGTTTTCCATACCTTCAGCAGCGGCTCTGGCGCCTTTCGCTTCTTTCCCGGCTCTGGCGCCTTTTGCTTCTTCCCCGGCAGTGGGCAATCTTTCCAATTTATCAACAACGCGTCTATTTCCTCGCCGCTCCTCGTACGCGGGCATCTTCGGGGTTCGGTTTCACCATCGAACAGATCCTTGCATTTTCTCCATGGGTCATCGTCGCGAAGCCACCTTCGATGTCCCATGAACACGGTTTTCGAAGACCCGGGATCTCTATCTAGCTGGCGATACGTTGTGTCATCCATGCACCTGACGCATCCAGAAAATCCATGGACCACCTGCCCCGTGACATATCCGTAACCGAGATAGTCGTGCACCGTCGTGAGCAGTGCGACTCTCATAGGGAAATATTCTTTCTCTGCAGCGTCCCACGTATTGGCTGGCGTTTTCCACAGCGTGTCTAGCTCCTCTTTCAGCAGCCCCAGATACAGATTGATGTCGTTCCCTGGTTGTTTCGGTCCTTCAATTAGCATATTCATGTGAATGTACTTCCTCTTCATGCACAACCAGGGGGGAAGGTTGTACATCCACACAAACACAGGCCAGGTGCTATGTGTGCTTCTCTGGCTGCCAAACGGATTGACTCCATTGGTGCTCGCGCCCAGCATGATGTTCCTTGGATCGTTCCCAAATTCTGGGTCTTTGAAGTTCAACGCTTGCCACTGGCTCGCATCCTTAGGGTGACTCAGCATCTTGTCTTTTTTATTTATCTCTGGATCATTTCGATCATCTTCCCGCTTCTTCTCCTCCCTATCCGCGTGCCAACGCAGGAGCTTTGCTACCTTAGGGTCCGCGAAATACCGTTGTAGACGAGGAGTGATCGGAAAGTACCACACCACTTTTCGAGGAGCTTTCTTCCTCTTCTTGTATCGAGTGACGCTGCACACCGGACATATGGTAGACTCCGCATGATCGTCCCGATAAATGATGCAATTGTTCATGCACACATGGTATTTCACGTGCGGTAAATCCAGAGGACACACGATTTTCTTCGCCTCCTCGAAACTGGTCGGGCACTTGTTCCCCTTGGGAAGACGTTCATGCCAGAATGACATGATCTCGTCGAAGCATGCGTCGGTCATTTTGTGTTTTACCTTCATGTCCAGAGCCATGAGCATTACTTTCAGGCGGGTATCCTGGGGCCTGCATCCTTCATACAATGGAGTAACCGCGTCTATCTCCAGTTGATCCAGCTTGGCTTTCTCTCGGGCGGCAGCTCTTGCATTATCCGTCTGCTTGAGAAGCAGCTCTTGAATATGAGGGTCCTGCACCCAATCTCCATCGTCGTCTGCTCTGGCATCTTCATCTTCATGATCATGCCCTTCGTGTTGATCTTCCTCATCATCATGTCCGGCATCTTCTACATGATGACTGCGTACATCATCACCGTCGTGATCATGTCCTGGAGATTCTTCGTCTTCTCGCCCGCCCTCGCCGCCGTGGTTGTCTTGCTGCCCTTCCTCATTTCTTGCCCGACCCCCATGGACGACTTCATAGTCATCTTCATCACCTTGCCACCGATAGCCATCCATGAAACCACGCAAGAGCAGGTGGTCCCGCACCTCCCCGGAATCCGGGTCCGCAATAAGGCTCTTCAGCTTGCATCTTCGACACGAACATCTTATCTCCGTCTTGTTCTTTTGAAGCATCTCGGCCTTCGCGGAGCTCAAAAACTTATTCACGATGCCTTCGGTCATCGTGCGGACCATGGTCGCCTGCGGGGTAGAGCAAAACGATATTTTAGAACCAAGAAAAAATTTGGCATGACTTTCCCTAAAAATAGGACAAAAAATAATGCATAGTGCCAAAATTCTCGCCGAAACGGAAATGAATCAACATTCCGGCAAAATATTGGCAAACTATCGCATTTCAAATAATGGTACCTGCAAACACAAACATATATGCAACACCACAAACATATGCAACACCACAAACATACATAGATCTAGCAAGGCCATAAAAAGTGCATGTGCACGTTGTTGGAGCGAGCTAGGGAGAAAAAAAGTAGATCTACAACATAAAGATAGCTTTCCCCTTACTTACCTATCAAGAAAGGTAATTTAACCACTTAATTTTGATGAATCTATGGTGCAAATGAGGTGAGGAGGAGGAGGCAGCCGACACAAGCTTGGAGGAGGAGGTGGAGAGAATGAAGTGGGGAAAGTGAGTGTGTAGGTGTGGCTGTCCAAAATATCTAGCTGGCCCCAGGTTACTAATGGCGCACCACCTACAAATGCGCCATTAGTAACCCTGGTTACTAATGGCGCACCAGCTGGAGGTACGCCATTAGAATTTTTGCAAAAATAAATAAATTTACTAATGGCGCACCACCTACAAATGCGCCATTAGTAACCCTGGTTACTAATGGCGCACCAGCTGGAGGTGCGCCATTAGAATTTTTGCAAAAAAGAAAATTGTTACTAATGGCGCATCGTGGGTCTCGTGCGCCATTAGATTCTACCACACTAATGTCGCACCGACTCATGGTGCGCCATTACTATATAGTAGTGGCGCACCACATGTCTGGTGCGCCATTAGTGGCCATATCATCTATAGCCCTTTTCCTAGTAGTGTTAATAATAACTTTGTAGTTAGCAATCTAGTTTAGTTTTAGAAGAATTTATGCAAAAGATGCACACATGTTGTAATAGTAGAAAATCTTACCATGCAATCTCCATGGATGTTACCATAGTTCACCACGTGCACTAGTGGCACGCATTGACCATAATGTGGACAAGTTGGACAATAGCTATTGTAATTCTCAAGATGACTAAGAAATGTGGTAAGATGATCTTTCTCCTTACAAGTTAATTCTACCTCATCATTGTAGTAGTAGGTTCTGTCTACCATCTTCCGTACAATTTTTGAAGAATGAAAACAAGCTGTCAATGGAAATAAGTTGTCAACTATTTTTAAATAAACAATATAAATTACCTAATAAATATGGTTGAGAAACTCACATAATGGTAGAACTGGAGGCGTCTGTACATCAACCCAGATGTCAATATTACCTTTAATTTCATCTTCTGGACGAATATCAATGGTGATAAGCATATTTGGCTCAAATGCATAAGCCTTGCATAATGCTCTCCAACTTTTGCATTCAAAATAGGAGCAGGTGTCTGCATTGTATAATTTTACGGCAAAAGTATAACCATGCTCGATCCTCAAGTGAACTATCTTTACCTCCATACTTTTTTTAGTATTGAAACCAATCTTATCCAAGACATAAATTCTTGCATGGCACGGGATATGCTAGTAGAATAGTAAAAAATTAAAATTATAAGTTGAAGCAAAAGAAGCAGAAGTCATGCTTAATTACGAAAAAATACTTGTCGTTGTGTCTTACTATATCCACTTCGAAGGTCTCATCCAGCATGATGCTGAAGCGCCTACCATCAACTAGGAAAGGCTTGTCACACAGGACACACTCGTCTTCGCAGTATTCGCACATAGAGAATTCTCTTTCGTCGTCAGACATTTCCTATGTTCATAGTTGAAACATTTAAAATCAATCAACGGAAACTACGAGAAAACTGATCAACACACATATCACTATTACTCAATATGCAACAGGTTGACTTTAGGTCTGTCGAGTCTTTCCTTCCTAAACTCTAATCTCACGTATATGGCGGGCAGTCCTTCTCATATTGCAACCGTCGGTGATGGTGGATCCTCCATTCGTCCCAGAGTGCATTACACCAAAATGTCTAGCCCACTGGATCGAAGGAGAAGGGACCCCACGACAACAGTCGAGATTCTTCCTCTCTCATATATACATCTAATTAACATTGTGGACACTCTCCCTCACTGAAAGACACACAAGGAACCGAAAGAGACGTAAAGTCAACCCGTTCCATATATCGAGCAATAACATACAAAAAATGCCCTATGATTTGCCGGAATGACTGAAAAATCACAAGCACTCGATATGTCGTACATTGTAGCACAAGACATTTCCTATGTTCATAGTTGAAATAGACGTGCATTCAATAATTATAGAAAAACAACATTATATTAAAAATTCAAATTCATCTAATTAACATTCATATATATAAAATTCATCTAACATTTCTATACATCTAATTAACATCTAAAAATTCAAAATTCATCTAATTTAACATTCATATATATAAAATTAACATCTAAAAACAACATTATATATTTCTATACATCTAATTAACATCTAAAATTAACATCAAAATTCTTCTAAAATTAACGTCATAATTCATCTAAAAATAACATTATATATTTCTATACATCTAATTAACATCTAAAAACAACATCTAAAAACAACATCTAAAATTAACATCAAAATTCATCTAAACTTAAAATTCATCTAAAAAATCCATGGCGGTAGGGGCTCATAGCGGGGCGACGGCCGACGAGTCGAGGCGAGTCCTCGGTGACGGTGACGGCAACGGCGCGTGAGCCGGAGTAGGGGCGGCGCGCGATGGGGGCGGCGACGGGGGTGGCACGTCGGGGGCAGCAACGGCATGGGAGGCACCTCGGGGGCAGCGACGCCGTGGGCGGTGTGTTGGGGGTGGCGATGGCATCGGAGCAGGCGGTGCGTCTGGGGCGCGCGGCGGCGATCTTTCTTCAGAGTGCAAATGAAAAAAATTCAACTTCTGATTATAGAGGAGGACCTTTAGTCGCGGTTGGAGGCTCCAACCGCGACTAAAGACCACCCTTTAGTCGCGGTTGGAGCCTCCAATCGCGACTAAAGGTGAATTTCACCAGCCGAAGGTTGGAGCCTCCAATCGCGACTAAAGGTGAATTTCACCAGCCGAAGCAGCGGGAAGCAAAACCCTTTATTCGCGGTTGGTGCCTCCAACTGCGACTAAAGGGGGGTCTTTACTCGTCGTTGGAGCCACCAACCGCGACTAAAGGTGGTGCTCGCGCAGGCGCGGTGCAGGGAAAGTTTAGTCCCACCTCGCCAAGCGAGGGGCAACCGCACTGGTTTATAAGCCCCCGTGCGGCTGCTCCCTCGAGCTCCTCTCTAAGCAGGCCTATGTGGGCCTATTGAACTTGTGCGGCCCTATTAGGCCTACTGGGCCTTGCGGGCCTGCATCCTAGCTCGGGTTGGGTTTCTAGTCGTATGCAGGCTGTGGCAGCCCAGTAGGCGGCTTATTTTTTATTTATATTTCATTTTTTTGTTTTTTGCTTTATTTTTTATTTTGTTTCTAAGTTTTTTTGTGCTTTATTGAGAGTTAATGAGTGAATCTTTTTTCATCAGGTCAAAAATTTATAAACTTTCTGTTAGTGGCAGTAGTTTTCAAATTCGAATAGTTTGAATTTGAATTTTTTTGATATTTGTGTGAATCACTAGTTTGTGAATAACTTATTTTAAAAGTAGATTTTCTAGTGATTCTTTTTTCCACTATTTAATATTATCTTTTTTTATCATTATATCCAATTTGGTAATTCTTAGGTTATTTAAAAAATGAGGTTTCGTCTGAAACCCTGATACTTCGAAAGAGATTCTCCATTTTGTACACGAAGTGCATCAAGTTTTTGCCGTAAACATCTCAACTTTTAAGCACATGCTATGTGGGTGAAAAAATGATAGCATGCCAACTTTCTACATTTTCAGAGTTGATTTGTAGTGCTTATCAATTTTATGGTCATTTAGCTGGAAAAAATCAGTAAATGCATGAAAAATAGCAAATGAAGTAAGAAAGGGCTGAAAATTGATGGCCTCCCTTCGAATGGTGCATACTGAATGCACAAAAACTCTGAACTTGAAATAAGTTCAAAAAATGAAATGCCTTGGTAATATGTTAGTTTTTGTCTGAAACCCTGATACTTCAAAAGAGATTGTCCATTTTGTACGCGAAGTGCATCCAATTTTTGCTCTAACCCTCTCAACTTTTTAGCACATGCTATGTGGGTGAAATGATGATACCATGCCAACTTTCTACCTTTCAGAGTTCATTTGTAGTGCTTATCAATTTCAGGGTCATTTAGCTCAAAAAAATTCGTAAATGCATGAAAAATAGAAAATGAAGTCAGAAAGGGTTGAAAATTGATGGCCTCCCTTCGAATGGTGCATACTAAATGCACAAAAAGTCAGGAGTTTAAATAAGTTTAAAAAATGAAATGCCTTTATAACAAGCGATTTTTCGTCTAAAACCCTGATACTTCGAAAGAGATTGTCCATTTTGTACACGAAGTGCAGCCAATTTTTGTCGTAACCCTCTCAACTTGTTAGCACATGCTATGTGGGTGACATGATGATACCATGACAACTTTCAACATTTTCAAAGTTCATTTCTAGTGCTTATCAATTTCAGGGTCATTTAGCTCAAAAAAAATCAGTAATGCATTAAGAATAGCAAATGAAGTCGGAAAGGGTTGAAAATTGATGGCCTCCCTTCGAATGGTGCGTACTGAATGCACAAAACACATAAGTACAGTACTATTACAAAGGTTCCCTTCAGTTTGTCCGAAGTGGGACTTTCTAGATATATAAGTTCGGAAACTAACTAGAGAAGCCGGTCACATCCTAGAGTGGGATCTTTGGGTGTAAGAATTTTTCTTCACGTGTGTCCCTTTGCGTCGTAACATGGGAAATCTTCATTGTTTAACTTGATTCTCGGGTCAACATTCAATGTGAAGGGAGCAATTTCATGAAACTTTTCATAATCTTCTGACATGTCTGTCTTGTCCTCCACTCCCATGATGTTTCTTTTCCCTGAAAGAACTATATGGCGCTTTGGCTCATTGCATGATGTATTTGCTTCCTTATCTTTTCTTTTTCTCGGCTTGGTAGATATGTCCTTCACATAAAAAACCTGCGCCACATCATTGGCTAGGACGAAGGTTCGTCTGCGTACCCAAGATTGTTGAGATCCACTGTTGTCATTCCGTACTACAGGTCTTCCTTTACCCCGCCTCCTGTCAGATTGACCCATTTGCACCTAAACAAAGGGACCTTCAAATCAAGTCCATAGTCAAGTTCCCATATCTCCTCTATGTAACCACAGTATGTGTCCTTTGGCCCATTGTTGTTTGCTGCATCAAAGCGGACACCACTGTTTTGGTTGGCGCTCTTTTTATCTTGGGCGATCATGTAAAATGTATTCCCATTTATCTCGTACCCTTTGAAAGTCAATATAGTCAATGATGTTAACTTGGACAAAAAGTCCAGGTCATCTTCAACAGTGTCGTCATGCATGAGATGTGTCTGCAACCAACCGGCGAAAATCATTGTTTGTTCATGTGTAATCCAGTCGTTAGACTTCTCCAGGTGTTTGGAGCGTAGAATATTCTTCTGTTGCTCAATATATGGAGCCACCAAGGTGGAACTTTGTAGAACTTGTAGTGTGTTTGCGCCAAAGAATGCCCGTCCCGGCATATTAGTGAATTCTTTCCTAGCGTGCCTTTTCCACCCAGTCTGCCCTCATGCCACGATTCAGAACACCTATCGGCTTAATGTCAGGAATAAAGTCAACACAAACTCAATGATCTCCTCTATTTCCTAGCCCTTGGAGATGCTTCCTTCTGGCCTAGCACGATTATGAACATATTTCTTCAAGACTCCCATGAACCTCTCAAAGGGCAACCTATTGTGTAGAAATACAGGACCCAAATTGGCAATCTCCTCGACTAGGTGAACTAGGACATGCATCATGATATTGAAGAAGAATGGTGGGAACACCAACTCGAAACTGAAAAGACATTGCACCAAATCATTCTCTAACCTTGGTAGGATTTCTGGATCGATTACCTTCTGAGAGATTGCATTCAGGAATGCACATTGCTTCACAATGGCTAATCGAACGTTTTTTGGTAGACGCCCCCTCAATGCAACCGGAAGCAGTTGCGTCATAATCACGTGGCAGTCATGAGACTTTAGGTTCTGGAACTTTTTCTCTGCCATGTTTATTTTTCGATTTATATTCGACGAGAAGCCAGACGGGACGTTCATATTGAGTAGACATTCGAAGAAGATTTCCTTCTCTTCTTTGGTAAGAGCATAGCTAGCATGTCCCTGAAACTGCTTTGGATTCATGTCGTCTTTTCCGTGCATACGTTGTTGGTGTTGGAAATATGCCCTAGAGGCAATAATAAATTAGTTATTACCATATTTCCTTGTTCATGATAATCGTTTATTATCCATGCTATAATTGTATTGATCAGAGACTTAGATGCATGTGTGGATACATAGACAAAACCATGTCCCTAGTATGCCTATAATAGACTAGCTCGCTGATCAAAGGTGGTTAAGGTTTCCTAGCCATGGACATGAGATGTCATTTGATAACGGGATCACATCATTAGGAGAATGGTCTGATGGACAAGACCCACACTACAAACGTAGCATATGATCGTGTCAGTTTATTGCTACTGTTTTCTACATGTCAAGTATATGTTCCTATGACCATGAGATCACGCAACTCACTGACATCGGAGGAGTGCCTTGTGTGTATCAAACGTCACAACGTAACTGGGTAACTATAAAGATACTCTACAGGTATCTCCGAGGGTGTCTGTTGAGTTGGCATGGATCAAGACTGGGATTTGTTACTCCGTGTGACGGAGAGGTATCTCAGGGCCCACTTGGTAGTACAACATCACAACAAGCCTTGCAAGCAATGTGACTAACTGTTAGTCACGGGATCTTGTATTATGGAACGAGTAAAGAGACTTGCCGGTAACGAGGTTGAACTAGGTATGGAGATACCAACGATCGAATCTCGGGCAAATAACATACCAAAGAACAAAGGGAACATCTTACGGGATTAACTGAATCCTTGACATAGAGGTTCGACCGATAAAGATCTTCGTAGTATATGTAGGAACCAATATGGGAATCTCGGTCCCACTATTGGTTATTGGCCATAGAGGTGTCTCGTTCATGTCTACATAGTTCTCGAACCCACAGGGTCTGCACACTTAAGGTTCAGTGACGTTTTGGTAGTATAGAGTTATGCATGGTGATGACCGAAGGTTGTTCAGATTCCCGGATGAGATACCGGATGTCACGAGGAGCTCCTAAATGGTCCGCAGGTAAAGATTTATATATAGGAAGTCCTGTTTTGGTCGCCGGAAAAGTTTCGTGCTCATCGGTAGTGTACCGGGAGTGCCGGTAGTGTACCGGGAGACCATCGGAAGGGGTATTTCGACCCAACAGGCTACATGGGTTGTGGGAGAGTGAATACCAGTCCTTAGTGGGATGGTGGAAGTCCCACACAAAGCCCATGCTGCTAGGGAGAAGAAGCCCAAAGAGAAAAGGTGGAAAAAGGCAAAAATAGGGTGAATCCTAGTCCTACTTGGATTGGAGGTGGATTCCACCTCCTCCCCTTGGTTCGGCCGACTCCTAGAGGCTTGGCCCAAGGGCCAAGCCTCCTCGTCTCTTCCTCTTGGATATATTAGATATTTTAGGGTTTTTGGCACCTGCTTTTTAGCCACCTGCTGCCCGTTCCTCTAGTGCATAGTTTCTCCTCTAGATCGGATTTCTGCAGTGGTTAGGCGAAACCCTGCCGGAATAGCTCCACCACCATCTCCGGAGCGCCGTCACGCTGCCGGAGAAATATTCTACCTCTCTGCTCCCTCTTGCTGGATCAAGAAGGCGGAGATCATCATCGAGCTGTACGTGTGCTGAACGTGGAGGTGCCATCCGTTCAGCGCTAGATCGGAAGGATCGTGATCAAGATCGCGAAACGGATCGTGATGAGATCGCGGGCCGGATCATGATGAGTTCGCAGGACGGATCATGATGAGATTGCAGGACGGATCGTGATGACTTCACGGGACGGATTGTGATCAGTTCGTGGGACGGATCGTGATTGGATCGCGGGACGGATCATGATGAGATCACGGGACGCTCGACAACTTGGATCGTGAAGACGTTCGACTACAACAACCGCGTTTCTTAAACGCTTCCGGCTTAGCGATCTACAAGGGTACGTAGATCCACTCTCCCTCTCGTAGATGCTCATCACCATGGATAGATCTGTGTGTGCGCAGGAATTTTTTTTGTTTCCCATGCGACGTTCCCGAACAGTGGCATCAAGAGCTAGGTCTATGTGTAGATGACATCTGGAGTAGACCACAAAAGGTTTGTGGGCATTGATGCTTAGATTGCTTCCTCCCTTGGTCGGATTTTGGTTCAGCGGTATTGTGAGATGAAGCAGCCCGGACCAACATTACTCGTACGCTTACGAGAGACCAGTTCCCTCAACCGCTACTTGTTGCATAGATGGCTTGCGGGTGCCCGTTTCTCTCACTTTAGTTGGATTGGATTCGACAAAGGCGGTCCTTGAGAAGGTTGAAAAGCAACTAGTGTATTACATTTGTGGTTTTTACGTAGATGAGAATTGTTCTTGCTAGATACTCGTAGCAGCCACGTCAAACATGCAACAACAATTAGAGGACGTCTAACTTGTTTTTCCACGGTATGTTGTGATATGATATGGCCAATTACATGATGTGATATATGTGATGTATGAGATGATCATGTGATGTATAGATTATCACGACTTGCATGTCGATCAGTACGGAAGCCGGAAGGAGCCACATGTTTTTTTAATTATTGTATGACCTGCGTGTCAATAATTAAGCATTATGTAATGCTTTACTTTATCGCTAAACGGTAGCAATAGTAGTAGAAGCATGTTGGGCGTGACAACCCCGATGGCGACACGTTGATTGATATCAAGATGATGGAGATCATGGTGTCTTGCCGGTGACGATGGAGATCATGCCGGTGCTTTCAAGATGGGGATCAAAACCACAAGTTCATGGCCATATCATGTCACTTATCATTTGCATGTGATGTTAATCCTTTTATGCACCTTGTTTTGCTTAGGATGACGGTAGCATTATAAGGTGATCCCTCACTTAAATTTCAAGATGAATTGTGTTCTCCCCGAGTGTGCACCATTGCGAAAGTTTGTCGTGTTGATACACCACGTGATAATCAGGTGTGACAGACTCTACGTTCACATACAACGGGTGCAAGCCAGTGTTGCACATGCAGAACACTCAGGTTAAACTTGACGAGCCTAGCATGTATAGACATGGCCTCGGAACACAAGAGACCGAAAGGTCGAACATGAGTCATATAGTAGATATGATCAACATGATGATGTTCACCATTGAAAGCACCTCAACTCAAGTGATGATCGGACTTGAGTTCGTGAATTTGGATCATGTATCCCTCGAATGACTGGAGGGATATCAATTGGAGTGGGAGTTCTTAAGTAATATGATTAATTGAACTCATTATCATGAACATAGTCAGTAGTATGAAAGAGAATAGCTCAATCGTTGTTGTGTGGATTACTAGCTCATGTTGTAGCTCCCTTGAATTTTCATATGTTCCTAGAGAAATAGAGTTGAAAGATGATGGTAGCAATATTGCGGACTGGCTCCGTGATCTAAGGATTGTCCTCATTTCTACATAGAAGGCTTATGTCCTTAATGCACCGCCCGGTGAACCAACCCCTCTAGCGTTGTTTGTAGATGTTGTGATCATCTGACAGGCACGTTCTGATAACTACTTGATAGTTTAGTGCGTCATGCATTATGGCTTAGAATTAAGGCTCCGAAACGTTTTGAACGTCACGGTACATATGAGATGTTCTAAGAGCTGAAATTAGGATGTCAGGTTCATGCCCGTGTTGCGAGATATGGGATCTCCAACAAGATTCTTTGCCTGTAATATGAAAGAGAATAGCTCAATCGTTGAGCATGTGCTCAGATTGCCTGGGTGCAACAATCGCTTGAATCGAATGGGAGTTGATCTTCCAGATAAGATAGTGATTGATATAGTTCTCCAAGTCACTGTCACTAAGCTACTAAAACTTGGTAATGAACTATAAAATACCAGGGATAGAAATAATGATCCCTAAGCTATTCGTGATGTTTGACACCGCAAAGGTAGAAATCAAGAAGGAGCATCAAGTGTTGATGGTTAGTCAAACCACTAGTTTCGAGAAGGGCAAGAGCAAGGAGGGAAACTTGATGGATGGCAAGTCAGTTGCTGCTCCAGTGAAGCAACCCAAAAGTTGAACCCAAACCTGAGACTAAGTGCTTCGATTATGAGGAGAGCGGTCGCTGAAGCGGAGCAACCCTTGATACTTGGTAGATAAGAAGGCTGGCAACGTCGACAGAAGTCTATTTGATATACGTGTTAATGATGTGTACCTTGCGAGTACTCCTAGTAGCACCTGGGTATTGGATACCGGTTCGGTTGCTAAAGGTTAGTAACTCGAAATAAAAGCTACGGAATAAACGGAGAACTAGCTAAGGGTGAGGTGACGATGTGTGTTGGAAATGTCTCCAAGTTTGATGTGATCAACATCGCACGCTCTCTCTACCTTCAGGATTAGTAAGAAACCTAAATAAATATTATTTGGTGTTTTGCGTTGAGCATGAAAGTGATTAGATCATGTTTATTGCAAAATGTTTATTCATTTATGTTAAAGAATAATGGTTATTCTGTTTACATGAATAATACCTTCAATGGTCATGCACCCAGTGAGAATGGTTTGTTGAATCTTGATCATTGTAATACACATGTTCATAACATTGATGCCCAAAGATACAAAGTTAATAATGATAGTACCACATACTTGTGGCACCGCCGCTAATTGTCATATTGGTATAAAGCGCATGAAGAAACTCCATGCTGATGGATCTTTGGACTCATTCGATTTTGAATTAGTTGAGACATGCGAACCATGCCTCCGGGGCAAGATGACTAAGGACCCCGTTTTCTGGTTTGATGGAGCGGGCAAGTGATTTATTGGAAATGATACATGTTGATGTATGCAATCCAATGAGTCTTGTAGCATGCGGTGGATATCGTTATTTTCTTACCATCACTGATGATTTGAGTAGATAATAGTGTATATTTACTTCATGAAACGCAAGTCTGAATCATTTGAAAAAGTTCAAGCAAATTCAGAGTGAAGTTTAAGATCATCGTGACAACAAGATAAAATGTTCGCGATATGATCATGGAGGTGAATATCTGAGTTACGAGTTTGGTATACAACTTAAGACAATGTGAAAGTTGTTTCACAACTCACGCCACCTGGAACACCATAGTGTGATGGCGTGTCCGAACGTCATAGTCGTGCTCTATTGGATATGGTGCGAATTATGATTTCTCTTATCCTTTTACAACTATCGTTTTGGGGTTATGCATTAGAGACAACTACATTCACTTTAGATAGGGCACCATCTAAATCTGTTGAGATGACACCGTGTGAATTATGGTTTGATAGAAACCTAAGATGTCATTTCTTAATGTTTGGGGCTGCGACACTTGTGTGGAAAATGTTTTCACCTAATAATCTCGAACCTAAGAATAGTTATGAACCTTCTATCTCAGATCCAAGCATAAAATGTTTGTTGTTAAATTGGGTCCTTTCTCGAGAAAAAGTTTCTCTTGAAAGAATTGAGTGGGACAAAGATAGAACTTGATGAGGTTGTTGAACCTTTGTTCAACCAGAGAGTAGCGCAGCGGAGGAAGATGTTTCTGTGAAGCCTACGTTAGTTGAAGAGGAAGTTAATGATGATGATCATGAAGCTTCGGATCAAGTTACTATCGAACCTCGTAGGTCGACAAGGACTTGTACTACTCCTGAGCGGTACGAAAACCCTGTCTTGGAGGTCATGTTGTTGGACAATGATGAACCTACGAGCTATGGAGAAGCGATGATGGGCCCGGAAACCAACAAATGGTTAGAGGACATGAAATCCGAGAAGGGATCCATGTATGAAAACCAAGTATAGACTTTGGTGAAGTTCCTCGTTGGATGGCAGGTCGTTAAGTACAAATGGATCTTTAAAATGAAGAAAAACGCTAATGGTAAATGTCACATTTGTAAAGCTCGACTTGTTGCAAAGAAGTTTACGACAAGTTCAAGGAGTTGACTGTGATGAGACTTTCTCACTCGTAGCGATGCTAAAGTCTGTTGAAATTATGTTAGCAGTTAGTGCACTTTCAATTATGAAATCTGGCAGATGGATGTCAAAACATCGTTTCCTTAACGGTTTACTTGAGGAAAGGTTGTATGTGATATAACCAGAAGGTTTTGTCAGTCCTAAGGATGCTAAAAGGTGTGCAAGCTGTAGTGATCCTTTTATAGACTGAAACAAGCATCTCGGAGTTGGAATGTACACTTTGATGAGGTGATCAAAGTTTTTGAGTCTATACAAAGTTTATGAGAAACTTGTATTTACAATAAAGTGAGCGGGAGCACTATAGAATTTATGATAAGTTTATGTGGATGACATATTGTTGACCGGAAATAATCTAGAATTTCTGGAAAGCATAAACAGTTGTTTGAAAAGTGATTTCCAAAGGAAGACCTGGATAAAGCTACCTAATTGTTGAGCATCAAGATCTATAGAGATAAATCAAGATGCTTGATGAGACTCTCAATGAGTACATACCTTGCCAAGATTTTGAAAGAGTTCAAAATGGATCAGTCAGAGAAAGAGTTCTTGCCTGATTTGTAAGGTGTGAAATAGAGTGAGACTCAAAGCTCAACAATGGCAGAAGAAAGAGTAAGGACGAACATCGTCCCCTATGCCTTAGCCATAGGCTCTGTATAGTATGCCATGTTGTGTACCGCACCTATGTGTGCCTTGTCATGAGTGTGTCAAGGGGTACAAGAGTGATCCAGGAGTGGATCACTGGACAGCGGTCAAGATTATCCTTAGTAACTAAAAGACTAAGGAGATGTTTCTCGATTATGGAGGTGATAAAGAGTTCGTCATAAAGAGTTACATCGATGCAAGCTTTAACACCAATCTAGATGACTCGTAGTAGCAATCTGGATACGTATAGTGGAGAAGCCATTTGGAATAGTACCAAGTGGAGTGTGGTAGTAGTGTTTACGGTTTGACATAGAGATTTGCAAAGTACACTTGGATTTGAATGTCGCAGACCCATTGACTATAAGACCTCTCTCACATGCAAAGCATGATCGATCCCAGAACTCATTGGGTGTTAGATTCATAACAATGTGTATCACATGGTGATGTGAACTAGATTATTGACTCTATTGCAAGTTGAAGACTGTTGCAAATATTCCCTAGAGGCAATAATAAATTAGTTATTATCATATTTCCTTGTTCATGATAATCATTTATTATCCATGCTATAATTGTATTGATCGGAGACTTAGATGCATGTGTGGATACATAGACAAAACCATGTCCCTAGTATGCCTCTAATAGACTAGCTCGTTGGTCAAAGATGGTTAAGGTTTCCTAGCCATGGACATGAGATGTCATTTGATAATGGGATCACATCATTAGGAGAATGGTGTGATGGACAAGACCCAAACTACAAACGTAGCATATGATCGTGTCAGTTTATTGCTATTGTTTTCTACATGTCAAGTATATGTTCCTATGACCATGAGATCATGCAACTCACTAACACCGGAGGAGTGCCTTGTGTGTATCAAACATCACAATGTAACTGGGTAACTATAAAGGTACTCTACAGGTATCTCCGAGGGTGTCTGTTGAGTTGGCATGGATCAAGACTGGGATTTGTTACTCCGTGTGACGGTGAGGTATCTCAGGGCCCACTCGGTAATACAACATCACAAAAAGCCTTGCAAGCAATGTGACTAAGTGTTAGTAATGGGATCTTGTATTACGGAACGAGTAAAGAGACTTGCTGGTAACAAGGTTGAACTAGGTATGGAGATACCGACGATCGAAACTCGGGCCAGTAACATACCGAAGAACAAAGGGAACATCTTACGGGATTAACTGAATCCTTGACATAGAGGTTCGACCGATAAAGATATTCGTAGAATATGTAGGAACCAATATGGGCATCTAGATCCCGCTATTGGTTATTGACTGTAGAGGTGTCTCGGTCATGTCTACATAGTTCTCGAACCCGCAGGGTCTCCACACTTAAGGTTCGGTGACGTTTCAATAGTATAAAGTTATGCATGGTGATGACCGAAGGTTGTTCGGAGTCTCGGATGAGATCCTGGATGACACGAGGAGCTCCGGAATGGTCCGGAGGTAAAGATTGATATATAGGAAGTCCTGTTTTGGTCGCCAGAAAAGTTTCGGGCTCATCGGTAGTGTACCGGGAGTGCCGGTAGTGTACCGGGGGACCATCGGGAGGGGTATTTCGACCCAAAAGGCTATATGGGCTGTGGGAGAGTGAATACCAGCCCTTAGTGGTCTGGTGGAAGTCTCACACAAAGCGCATGTGGCTAGGGAGAAGAAGCCCAAAGATAAAAGGTGGAAAAGGCAAAAATAGGGTGAATCTTAGTCTTACTAGGATTGGAGGTGGATTCCATCTCCGCCCCTTGGTTCGGCCGACTTCTAGAGGCTTGGCCCTTGGGACAAGCCTCATCCTCTCTTCCTCTTATATATACTAGAGGTTTTAGGGTTTCTGACACCTGATGTTTAGCCACGTGCAACCCGCTCCTCTAGTGCATAGTTTCTCCTCTAGATCGGATTTCCGCAGTGCTTAGGCGAAGCCCTGCCGGAATAGCTCCACCACCATCTCCGGAGCGCCGTCACACTGCCGAAGAACTCTTCTCCCTCTCCGCTCCCTCTTGCTGGATCAAGAAGGCGGAGATCGTCATCGAGCTGTACGTGTGCTGAACGCGGAGGTGCCATCCGTTCGGCACTAGATCAGAAGGATCGTGATCAAGATCGTGATACGGATCGTGATGAGATCGCGGGACGGACCATGATGGGTTCTCAGGAAGGATTGTGATGAAATCGCGGGACGGATCGTGATGAGTTCGCGGGACGGAACGTGATTGGATCGTGGGACGGATCATGGTGAGATCGTGGGATGCTCGGCGATTTGGATCGCGAAGATGTTTGACTACACCAACCGCGTTTCTTAAATGCTTCCCACTTAGCGATCTACAAGGGTACGTAGATCCACTCTCCCTATCATAGATGCTCATCACCATGGATAGATCTACGTGTGCGTAGGAATTTTTTTGTTTCTCATGCAATGTTCCCCAACAGCTGGTCCTCCCGTGCCTCCGGCGTATCTTTTGTCTTCTCATACACGCCCAAGAAGCCTAGCAGGTTCACACAAAGATTTTTCGTCACGTGCATCACATCGATTGCAAAGCAGACCTCGAGGTCTTTTCAATACGATAGGTCCCAAAGTATAGATTTCTTCTTCCACATCGGTGCGCGTTTGTCAGCGTCATTCGTCATAGATTGTGCACCAAGACTCCTGCAAAAGATTACTTTTAAATCCTTGACCATATCAAGTATTTCATCACCCATTCGGTGGCGAGGCTTCTTCCGGTGATCTACCTCACCTTTGAAATGCTTTCGTTTCGTTCTTACGGGATGCCTGCTCTGAATAAATCGACGATGCCCCACATACACATTCTTCTTACATTTATCCAAATATATACTGTCGGTATCATCTAAATATTGCGTGCATGTGTGGTATCCTTTGTTTGTCTGCCTTGAAAGGTTACTAAGAGCAGGCCAGTCATTGATGGTTACAAACTTCAACACATGTAGGTCAAATTCCTTCTGATCTTTCGCATCCCACGCAGGTACACCTTTTCCATTCCACAGCTGTAAAAGTTCTTCAACCAATGGCCTTAGGTACACATCAATGTCGTTGTCGGGCTGCTTGGGGCCTTGTATGAGCACTGGCATCATAATAAACTTCCGCTTCATGCACAACCAAGGAGGAAGGCTATAGATACATAGAATCACAGGCCATGTGCTATGATTGTTATTCTGCTCCCCAAAAGGATTAATCCCATCTGCACTTAAACCAAACCATACATTCCTTGCATCCTTTGCAAAGTCGTTCCACTTCCTCTCGATTTTTCTCCACTACGACCCATCAGCGGGCACTCTCAACTTCCCATCTTTCTTACGGTCTTCGTTATGCCATCGCATCAACTTGGCATGCTCTTTGTTTTGGAACAAACGTTTCAACAGTGGTATTATAGGAGCATACCACATCACCTTGGCAAGAATCTTCTTCCTCGGGTGCTCGCCCTCAACATCATCAGGGTCATCGTGGCCGATCTTATAGCACAATAAACAGCATACCGGGCATGCATTCAAATCCTCATACTCACCACGGTAGAGGATGCGGTCATTAGGGCATGCATGTATCTTCTCAACCTCTAATCCTAGAGGGTAGACAGCCTTCTTTGCTTCGTACATACTCTCTGGCAATTTGTTGTCCTTTGGTAGCTTCTTCTTTAACATTATCAGCAACTTTTGAAATGCCTTGTCAGATACACCATTTTCTTCCTTCCATTGCAGCAATTCCATTGTGGTACCCAGCTTTTTATTGTCATCTTCGCAATTTGCGTACAACCCTTTTTTGTGATCCTCTAACATGCGCTGCAACTTCAACTTCTCCTTTTCACTTGCGCAGTTTCTCTCTGCATCAGCAATGGCCCGACCAAGATCATCAGTAGGCTAATCTGATGCCTCTTCTTCAGCTCCTTCTAACATTGTCGGCTCAGCTACTTCCCTCATTGTTGTACAATCGTATTCATGGAACCAATGGCCAGGATAGCTGTCGTCATCCTCTTCTTCTTCATTCTCTTCCATTAGGGACCCTCTTTCTCAGTGTTTGGTCCAACAGTTATAGCCGGACATGAAACCGGACTCAAACAGGTGGATGTGAATGGTTCTTGAGTTAGAGTAATTTTGATCATTCTTACAGCCAGCACATGGACAATACATAAAACTATCTGGCCACTTGTTTGCCTCAGCTGCAACCAGAAAAGTATGCACGCCATTAATGAACTGGGGAGAGCATCGGTCCTCGTACATCCATTGCCGGCTCATCTTCATTACACAACACCGAAAAGAACAAATTAAGACAAGTTCATACATAAAGTTCATACACACTTGTTCTCATAAAACAACATACAAACTCTCTAGCTAAAGCATTTAAATGCAACAATAAATGCGATCAACATCCAAACTAAGGTAACAATTGATCCAACAGCATAGTGATACCAAGCCTCACTATCAATGGCAGAACTTTTAAATTTTCTAATCTTAAAGCGCATTGCACTCATCTTGATCTTGTGATCATCAACGACATCGGGAACATACAAGTCCAGTTTCATGTTCTCTTCTTCAACTCTTTTCAATTTTTCTTTCAAATACTCATTTTATTTTTCAACTAAATTTAACTTCTAGACAAGAATATCTATGTCGGTTGGATTCTCCGGTTCACATACCTCCTAGATAAAAATATCTATGTCAACTTGATTGGCATAATTGTCATAAACATGAAATGCAATAAAGAGTTATTAAAGAGAGTATATACCACATCCGCATCATAAACTGGACGAGGGCTTACGGGGACGGATTTCAAAACCATGCCAATATGTATAACAAACAAACATATAGGTAAGAAAACTATACAAGTAACTAACTAAATCTTACAAACATGTTTTTTTATAAAAATGATAAGAACAAGAAGCTCACCAAGGTGGTGCCGGCGACGGGACGGTGCGGGCGATCGATGGTGGTTAGGACGGGGATGGGAAGGCACTAAGTAAACCAATCCTACAAATGCAAAGTAAGAATTTAATTGGAGCTCAAATTGCATAAATCAAATAAACTACCACATACAAACTGAAATACACAAATTACTATACTTATAGAGCATTACAAGAGCTAATCTAGCAATGAGAGATGAAATTACAAAGTGGCAAAAATGGAGGATGAGCTCAAGGAAGAGAGGAAGAACAGAGAATTGAAGAAAGGGGAAGAAAAGAGGACTCTGCTCGGGCTGGTGCCGAAGGGTTTCAATATAGGGGGACATTTAGTCCCGGTTGGTGGCTCCAGCCGCGACTAAAGGTTAGCCAATAGTCGTGGTTTGAGCCACCAACCGGGACTAAAGGTTCTCGTGGGGTGCCAGGCTGACGCAAGCCTGCCACCACACCTTTAGTGCCGGTTCGCGGCACGAACCGGGACAAAAGGTCCGTAACGAACCGACACTAATGATCCCTGTCACGAACCGGCACTAATGATCACATTAGTGTCGGTTCAAAAGCCAACCACGACTAATGAGCCGGACTAAAGGTCGGTTTTCTACTAGTGTAAACTGGCCCATGTCACGACTATGATTACCTTAGGATTCGGGGGCAGATTTGGAGAGTCACAAGTGGTGTACGCTCTCACTGGAGTAGGTCGTCGCCACCGTCGCGTAGAGGTTTGGAGTTTGACGAGGCCATCGGGACTCGGGAGTAGCCGATGTGTAGGGCTTGGCCTCTAAGCGCCACATCGTCATACTCCTCGTAAAATTACTTGGCGTCAAATACATGTGATGGGCGGAGGAAGGTCGACATGGTTGAGGATATGGAGCCCCAGGTTCCTGGATGCCTTGGCGAATGGCGGTGTGAGGCTCGATCTAGGGAAGGACAAGAGGATGGGAGAAGAGGGGGTTGGCAGCATATAGGGGAGGAAAGATCAGTATAGTGTGGCTTGATTTAGGAATCCAATATGGGAAGGCTGGATGTGCTATTTTTATATGGGAGAAATTACGAAGGAGAAGAGAGGCTGGGAGAAGAGAGGATGGGCCGCGTCTAGGGGAGGACAGATGAGTATAGTGTTGTTTGATTTAGGAATCCAAGATGGGATGGATGGATGTGCAATTTTTATACAGGAGAAATAATAGGCACACATGTCGGTTACGGGGAGTAGCGAAACGTACCCGTCAACACGAAAACCCGCGAGGACTAGTTTCACCTAGTTAAATACATGTGGGTAGTAATTAAGTACAAATAAGGTAATTATGTGATGGCGTGCCTCCTGAGATATGCGTAGGTAGTGCCATGGAAGTTATGCCTGTTTCGCATGTGCATGATCGGACGCACTGCCACTCCCGCAAGAGATGTTGGATTTGACTGAAGAGGAAGGGTGATGTAGCACATCAGTAAAAGGTATTTCCTTCATTGATGAAACAACGTTTATCGAACCAGCAGGAGGTACAACAGTAAAAACAATAGCATCACTTGCACACAAACACAAAAAATGCTCACTCCCCTTGTTCTTACCAGTCACAAGATTAAAACAGATGGTGATAATGTTAGAAATTGTAGGAACATGCATATTAATTCAGAATGGACCCGAGGCCATCGCTTTCACATATGAAAATAGAATGGCTTTCACACTTTCACTTATATATAAGTTTAAATGGATATGTGTCCAATGCTTAAATTATAAAATTACTTATTTTTAATCATGTAGTGCAATCGTAACTTGATATATATTTGCCACGGCAAAATTCGTGAACTGGCCCGTGGCACGACCATGATTACCTTGGGATTCAGGGGCAGATTTGGAGGCAGAAGCGGTGTGCGCTCTCACTAGAGTAGGTCGTCGCCGCCACCATGTAGAGGTTTGGAGTTTGTCGAGGCCGTCAGGACTCGAGAGTAGTTGGTGAGTAGGTCCTGGCCTCTAAGCGCCACCTCTTCATACTCCCTGTACAATTATTCGATGGAAAGATACGCCGGTGATGGGGGCGGGTGATAGGGACGGGCGGAGGAAGGTTGACATGGTTGAAGATATGGAGCACCTGGTTCCTGGACGCCCTGAGGCTTGATTTAGGAAGGAGAAGAGGCTGGCAGAAGAGAGGGTTGGCGGCATCTAGGGGAGGAAAGATGAGCATAGTGTGGGTTCATTTAGGAATCCAATATGGGAATCCTCGATGTGCTATTTTTATACGGGAGAAATTATAGGCCCAAGTGTCGGTTACGGGGAGTAGTGAAACGTACCTGTGCACACGACACCCTGCGAGGACTAGTTTTCGCCTAGACAAATACATGTGGCTAGTAAATTAAGTGCAAATAAGGTAATTAGGTGATGGAATGCCTCGTGAGATGTGTGTATGTAGTACCACGGAAGCAATGCTCTTTTGGCATGTCCAAGATCGGACGCACTGCCACTCCCACAAGATGTGTTGGATTTATTGAAGAGGAGGTCGTCGCCGCCACCACGTAGAGGTTTGGAGTTTGTCGAGGCCGTCAGGACTCGAGAGTAGCTGGTGAGTAGGGCCTGGCCTCTAAGCGCCACCTCGTCATACTCCCCGTACAATTATTCGACGGCAAGATACGCCGATGATGGGGGCGAGTGATAAGGACGGGTGGAGGAAGGTTGACATGGTTGAGGATATGGAGCACCGGGTTCCTGGACGCCCTAAGGCTCGATTTAGGAAGGAGAAGAGGCTGGGAGAAGAGAGGGTTGGCGGAGTCTAGGGGAGGAAAGATGATTATAGTGTGGTTTGATTTAGGAATGCAATATGGGATGGATGGCTGTGCACTTTTTATACAGGAGAAATAATAGGCCCATGTGTCGGTTACAGGGAGTAGCAAAACGTACCCGTCCACACGAAAACCTGGGAGAACTAGTTTTCGTCGAGATAAATACATGTGTGTAGTAAATTAAGTTCAAATAAGGTAATTAGTGATGGCGTGCCTCGTGAGATGTGCGTATGTAGTGCCATGGAAGATATGCTCGTTTGGCATGTCAATGATCAGACACAGTGCCACTCCCGCAAGAGGTGTTGGATTTCACTGAGGTGGAAGGGTGTTGTAGCACATCAATAAAAGGTATTTCCTTCAGTTATGAACCTAGGTTTATCGAACCAGAATGAGGCACTACACAAACAAAAATAGCAGCACCTACACACAAACACAACAAATGCTCACTCCTCTTGTTCTTATGAGTCACAAGATTAAAACAGATGGTGATAGTGATAGAAATTGTAGGAACTTGCAAATTAATTCAGAATGGACCGAGGGGACATCGCTTTCACATATGAAAATATAATGTCTTTCGCACTTCCACTTATATATAAGTTTAAATGGATGTGTGTCCAATGCAAAAATTATAAAATTACTTGTTTTTATTCGTGTCGTGCCATCGTAACTTGATTTGTATTAGTCTTAGCTTGATAGAATTTGTCAGGGCTAAATTCGTAACCTGGCCCATGGCACAACGATGATTACCTTGGGATTTGGGGGCGGATTTCGAGAGGCAGAAGTGGTGTGCGCTCTCACCGGAGTAGGTCGCCGCCTCCACTTTGTAGATGGTTGGAGATTGACCAGGCCATCGGGACTCAGGAGTAGCCGGCGAGTAGGACTTAGACTCTAAGCGCCACATCGTCATACACCTCATAAAATTATTCGATGGCAAGATACACCTATTATGGAGGGGTGATAGGGACGGGGGAAGGAAGGTCGACATGGTTGAGGATATGGAGCACCAGGTTCCTGGACGCCTTAGCGAATGGCGGCTTTAGGCTTGATCTAGGGAAGGAGAAGAGGTGATAACCTACAAGTATTGGGGATCGCAACAATTTTCGAGGGTAGAGTATTCAACCCAAATTTATAGATTTGACACAAGGGGAGCCAAAGAATATTTGAGAGTAGTAGCAGTTGACTTGTCAATTCAACCGCACCTGGAGATAAATATCTACAGCAAAGTGATCATGTACCACAGTAATATTATAGTTTGATAGTAGTGGTAACGGTAACAGTAGCGGTAACAATAGTAGCAATAGCTTTGTAGCAAGTGCAATAGTAACAGCAGTAGTAGTAACTTAGCGAGAACAATAAGCGGATAGGTTGTAGGCACTGGATCGGAGGATTTGTTGGATGATAGTCATCATATAATAGTCATAACCTAGGGCAACATAGTACTAACTCCAGTTCGTCAATGTAATGTAGGCATGTATTCCGTATATAGCCATAAGTGCTTATGGAAAAGAACTTGCATGTCATCTTTTGTCCTACCCTCCCGTGGCAGCGGGGTCCATAAGGAAACTCAGGGATATTAAGGACTCCTTTTAATAGAGAACCTAAACAAAGCATTAGCACTTAGTAAATACATGAACTCCTCAAACTACGGTCATCACCCAGAACTATCCTAAATATTGTCACTATGGGGTTGACACATCATAACACATAATAGGTGCATATGACTAGGCAAGATCGGATCAAGAACATAGATATAATGATGATAACATAAATGGTTCAGATATGAAATGATGGCACTCGGGACCTAGTGACAATCATTAAGCATGGCAAAGTCATAGCAACATCAATCTTAGAACATAGTGGATACTAGGGATCAAGCTCTGACAAAACTAACTCGATTACATGATGAACCTCATCCAACTCCTCACCGACCAGCAAGCATGGGAACGAATTACTCACTCCCGGTGGGGAGCATCATGGAATTGGCAATGGAGAAGAATTGATGATGACGAAGACCGAAGATACCCCTCTGCGAAGCCCCAAACGGGCTCCAGATCTGGCCTACTGATGAAGAACAGGAGGTGGCGGCAACTCCGTATCGTGAAATGAGGTAAAAGATTCTCTGTGATTTTTCTGGAAAAATGTGAATTTATAGCGTTGGAATTAGGGTTGGGGGACACACGAGTTTTCCGCCCTCCACCAGGCCCCGCTAGGGGGGCCTGGCGCGCCCTGGTGGAGCGTGGGCAACCTGGACCCCCTCTCAGGTGGCTTATGGCTCCATAATTCCTTAAATTTTCCAAAATAAATCTCCAAAAAGGTTCGCTCCATTCCGAGAACTTTTATTTCTACACAAAAACAACACCATGGTTGTTCTATTGAAAACAACATTAGTCCGTATGAGTTTCATTCAAATTATGCCAATTAGAGTCCAAAACAAGACCAAAACTGTTAGAAAAGTAGATACATTGGAGACGTATCAAGAGGCTGGGAGAAGAGGGGGTTGGCGGCGCCTAGGGTGGAAGTACGAGTGTGGTGTGGTTTTATTTAGGGTTCTGATGTGGGATGGTTGGATGTGGTATTTATATATGGAAGAAATAATAGGGCCCACATGTCAGGACCAGGGAGTGGTGGAACGTACTCCTTCCCCATGATATCCTTTAAGGACCACTTTTGGCCCATGCACACACCCGTGGGTAACAAATTTGGCCCGAATAAGGGAATTAACTGATGGCATGCCTCCTTGGACATGCATGTGCCGTGCGATGGATGCTATGCTTGATGGGTGGTGGCCGATCGATGGAACGACAAACGAAACAGAATAAGAGGGGTCCAAGGGCGGCCAGGAGAGACAAAGAGAGAGAGAGAGCATACATGAGGTATTGATGATTTGGTTGATGGTGATCGCGATAGCGATTGAAAGCATGGGAAGGGAGATCCAAGCCCTTAGCTGGTACACAAACCCCATCGACGTCGATTCATACAAGGATCCACCAAAGAGGCCTCCCATCGATCCTTCATTGTGGTGTGAAGCTCGATATGGGGAAGAGGGGGCTGAGATTAGGAAAATGATAGGGCCCACATGTCGGACCTAATCGACGGGCCCACGGGTGTCGAGTACGGGGAGTAGCTGAACATACCCACCCACACGACACCCTCTAAGGACTAATTTTTGGACCGTACACATACATGTGGGTAGTAAATTTAGACCAAATAAAGTAATTAAGTGATGGTATGCCATCTAAGATGTGTTTGTGCGGTGCCATGGAAGCTATGCATGTTTGGCATGTCCATGATCGGACCCACCAGCAAGCAAGTTGTTGATAGGTGGAACGAGAAACAAGGGAGAAGGATATGGATCCTAGGGCAACCAAGACAGAGCATAGCTGATGTAGTGAAGATCTAGTCGATGGTGGCCATGCCGGCGACTAAGAGCGGAAGGAGAAAATTGTGCACCCTCACATCGTCGGCTAACCCCATCGATAATGATACATAGAAGGTTCCACCAGAGAGGATTCCTGCCATCAATCACGGTGGCGTCCTGCCCGAGACCTTGGTCCCAGTCACCTTGGCTGAATGGAGGGATGGAATAGGAGGCCCACCACACAAGGTAAGATCAACGGTGTGACGCGACCGTGACTAAGGGAATGCATCTAATTTCAATGGGTATCTCCGTGTGCTCTTAGACACGATCACCCATGCGCCTACTTGACTCGTCAATGCATGAGCTGGCAATGGGATGATAAGCGCTCGCATCCCACCATCCCCATCTCAATTGTTGGTTCAAGTTCCCATGGTTACTGATATATTCGATGCTCTATGACTTACCACAAAGACAAAGAAACACAAATTCCTCTCAAAAAATAACTAACCACATATTTCTTTCCAACCAAAAAAACCAAACATTGAACATCTTTTAAGGTTCATAACCATTGAGACTTTTATGCTACTCCCTCCAATCAATATTACTTGTCTTAGATTCTAGATATGGATGTATCTAACACAAAAATGTTTCTAGATACATCCATACCTAGAAAAATCTGAGACAAGTAATACAGGTCGGAGGGACTACATACTATCATCTCCACATATGAAAATGGGAATGCCTTTCACAATTTAATTTCTATATAAGTTTGAATGGATATGGGCGCCTCAAGGGTTAAGAGTGAATGTGGCTACACATAGAAAATAATAAAGATGCATGAAATCCCCTTCGAATTTCTAGTTAATCATATGTTGTGCTAGGGCGGTTTATGTATTACACTGAATGAACATTTTCTTAATCACATGGGATGTGATGGGTCAACGACATTTGTTTCCCTTGCTAACCATCCAGGTGCACAACTAGGGTGGCAGAGGTTAGGAGATGAATTGGGAATGTAAGTGTCTTCACAAGGGCGTAGATTAGCATTTTACTTATCCCTACTCTCCTTTCTTTTTTGTGCAATTTCTCCGAAGAAAGTTCCCTCTTATCCCATGGATCCCCTTTCATTCTATTTGTGTCAAGTATAAAAATGCCTGATATGTAGGACGAGTGATGTGTATAGAGAGTCCAAGGGAAATGTGTGTGTGTGTGTGTCTGTGTGTGTGCGCGCGCGCTATGTGATTACTTGGGTGGCAAGGAAAATGAGGATGAACAAACAAGTATGCATGTTCTAGGAAAAAAATGTTATTTGTTAGGATGATACTAAATTCTAATCTCCTCCAACAAGGCAATCAATTGTCGACGTATCTATGAGAAAACATGAATCACCATTCTTGATTAACCTATGATTCAGTATAACCATGCAAGTAATCTTTATGATTAAAATCTTCTTTGAAAGTATGTCCATATATGTACTAATGTTATGATGTTATATACTAGTGAAATTTGTTGCCTATAAAAGGAAAAAAAATTGACCACACTAAAAGCATGATGTATAGTTGGAGTAACTAGTGTGCACCTGCGAAAAGTTGTTTTTGGTAGTGATGTCTATGCAAGTTTGGATTTATAGGAAAAGGGCAACCCATTATGTTACGTACATGACAAACAAGGATGGTATGATAATGATTATCTTGATGGCTAGGTGGACAATTGGATCAAAGCACAACAACCTCTCAATCGACAAGATCCGCCAAATGTTTACCAGTTCTTCATTTGTAAGCAAAGGGAAAAGGCAGTACAAGCACAAAAAATCATCTTGAAGAGATACCAACAATGAATTCCATGAAAAAATAGCATGCCTCTTGTTTTGCTAAAAATACTTTGCTAAAATAATTTGGTTTCTTGAGAACACACCAAATCTCTAAGTGTGTCATATCCACTATCAAACTAATATATAATACACGCAATTACCCACCAATGCGTTGGAGCTCTTTACATGAGGCCTTGCTGAGTTATTGCAGTATTGGGATTGCAAACATGAATTTTGAATATGGTTGTGTATCCAAATATATCTTGCAAAGTAAGAAACCTATCTTGGAAATGCTAACACATTAGAGAAGAATGTCATAACTGATCTAGACCGATGGAAGTAAAGAACCATAAGACTGGATCTCAAGATAAAAAATAACGCACGATATTCACAATTAATATCCATATGTTTTCAAGTAAAAAACAACAAGGTATCACTCAAATTATAGATCCACATATGTGATGCTTTGAGTTTGAGATATATCATGGAAAAATGTAAAATTATAGATCTCACCGGAACAAATGTTCTGAAACTTGACAGATTCAAGTAAATATCTCACGAGCGATGATTTGACATGCATCTTGAAGTAGGGCGAAGTGTAGACTTATGTGAAAACCAACAGCGATCTTTCAAATGGATCAAGAGGAGGATCTCAGATTTTAGATCCCGCTATCACCAATGGTTTAAGACGGGTCACGATATATAACACAAAGTAGATCATATTGAAACACTAGTATTGATGGTCCAAGATGGATAATGAAATAGCCCTCAAAGTATAGATCTCGTTAAGAGGGATTATTTCATGTATGCCATCATGGCCGTAAGACAAAATGAGTAATGCTTAAAGATAGACCCAAGGCACTCGTACTTACAACACTCATTTGCATGGAAAAACATGAGTTATTAGTGACGGATTTTTTCTAACATCCACACTCTGACATTGCGTCCCTTACATACACGTGGGACCAAATATCAATATAATATTGTTGTAAATCAAATGGAGGCTAGAAGAAAGCATCTCACGGACGATAGTGATCAACTAAGAGAGGGGTACACATTTCACTAGCATTGCATTTTTAAAGTACCCTGACTCTCCTCCCCAATAGCACAACACTAGTGCAGAAATGGATCGCCACAACTCTTGTAGTGGCACGCCATTTTTCCCCAACGCCAGCACTAATGTTTTCAAATAGAGCTGGCGTGGGCTAAATTCGTACGCCATGACTATTTTGTTAGCGCTAGAGTTACCCATTAGGCCCACACCAATAGTAGTTGGTTTTAATAGTTCCCGAGGCAGTAAAAAAACTTATCCTCATTTCAACCCAACTACAATAGCCAGTCCTCCTCTTGATCCCCGCTGCCTCTGCCGCTGCCTAACACCGCCCCGCCCGACGCCGTCCATCTCTGCCCTATGCCGCCCCGCCAACGCTGCCCGTCGCCGCCCGTTGTCGTTCTGCCGACATCGCCGGCCAGGTATGGAAAGGTTGCTTACCACATATTTAGTGTTTTATTGAATAATTTAGGTTACTGTTAGTAGTATATATATGATCTAATTTAGGTTAGTGTTAGTAGTATATATATGCTCTAATTTAGGTTAGTGTTAGTAGTATATATGTGCTCTAGTTTAGGTTAGTGTTAGTACTATATATATGCTCTACTTTAGGTTGCTTACCACAAACGGCTAGCTGTTGCCCACTTCGCTTATGCCATTCTAGAATTTGACATGTCATTTTTGCCACTTTTACCTTTTGACAATACATGACAAATGCCATTCCGGGCAAAAGTAATAATTTGAATGGCAATTGTGATGTATTGTAAAAAAACTAAGAGTGGCAAAATTGATATGTCAAATTCTAGAGTGGCATAAGTAAAGTGGTAAAAACTAAGTTTTCCCATGAAGAATTTTCTATAATGTAAGGGTGGCCACATATGGCCTAGACAATAGACTAAATTAGACACATATGGACGGGTGGACATGTAGGAGTAGTATGTAAACAAAAACTGCGACAACTTAGCTAAATAATTACATAGTTGATAACAAACATTTACAAATGGAATCAAAGATCTATACTTTTAATGTAGACCATAACGAAAGTTCACTATTAAATCGTGGTGTGGCAAGAATATGAATCTTGATATCACAACAAATAACTGTCGTGGGATATAACACTACGAACAAAAGTAAGTATGCCATTGGAATTTTTGTTTCAATAGGAATGAACTTAAAAATGAAGAAAATAGTAAAGCAAGTTCGAAACTTTGAGAGCTCTAGATATGCGTTACCAGGAGTAGCTATAAAATAAGGGATAAGGGTTGTAAGTAAGTAATGATAGCAGATCCAAATATAAGAAATTTGAGAACTATAATATAGTGTATAAATACTTCTATGAGGACATAAAACATAAGAATCGATCTTGAGCTGAAACATAATGCAACATAGACACATATCTTCAAGATACATACATAGATCTTCAAGTGAAGTTTTGATATCACTAAAATACATATAAATCTCACTAGAAATGATGCTTTGAGATAGACCATCACAAAGAACAAGGTACATATGTTACTAGATACAATGCTCTAATACATCACGAAGCCAAATTAAATATGAGTATGACTCTTGTATACAGTTGTTCTCGATCAGCTAGTTGGTTAACATGGAAAGTTGAGCAAAGCTTATGGTCAATGTTAATTTTACCAAGGCAAGCGAGCAACCGAGCATTGGTATGATTCATATAGAATTGTCAAGGTGAGGTTCTCCCATCCGCCAATGCCAATCTACGGATGAGGAAGAGAACCTGATATTCACACAAGGACTATGACCGATGGTAGAATGGTTGTGATTACCGGTATGTTGATGGTGCTAATGTGTAAATTGTCTAACGGGACAACCCGTGATTACTTTGGGATTCGGGGTCCAGATTTTGAGAGTCAGAAGTGGTGTCACTAGAGTTTGTCATCGTCGCACAAAGGGTTTGAGTTGGAGGAGGCTGTCAGCACACGGGAGTAGCCAACAAGTAGTACTCAACTTATAAGCGTTGCTCTATCGTAGTCCCCACAAATTTATTTGTCGGTGAGATACGCTGATGATAGGGGAGGGTGATAGGGACGAGCAAAGGAAGGTCGATATGGTGGAGGTTGTGGAGCTCCATCTTCCCGGACGCATTGGCGAGTGGTGGAGGGAGGCTCGATGTGGGGAAGAGGGGAGAGGCTAGGAGAAGAGAGAGTTGGTTGTGGCTAGAGGAGGAAAGAGGACTATAGTGTGGTTCGATTTAGTGGTCCAATGTTGTATGGCTGGATGTGGTATTTATAGACATAAGAAATGATAGGTCCGATATATTGGGCGTCATAGAGGGATACCAGGGATTGGGTACAAAGATTAGTGGAACGTACTCATTCCCACGATACCCTGCAAGGACTAATTTAGGCACATACACATGCCCGTGGTTAGGAACTTTATCCCAAATAAGGTAATTACCTGATGGCGTGCTTCGTGATATGTGTATGTGCGGCGCCATATAAGATATGCTTCTGGCATTTCTATGATCAACCGCACCAACAAGCAAGTCGCCGATGGATGCTACGAGAAACAATTGGGAAAGGGAAGGGATCCAAGGGCGGCGACATGAGAGGAAGAGATAGAGAGCGTACCTGAGGTAGTGAAGATGGGCTTCATGGTGGCCACACTGACAATTAAGAGCACGAGGCGAAAGATCAATGTCTTCACCAAGTAGACAAACCCCATCGACATGGATGCATAGAAGGTCCACTAGAGAGGCCTCCCATCGGACCGTCGTGGTTGTGTGAAGCTTAATTTGGGGAAGATGGATGGGCTGGGAGAAGAGAGGGTTGGCAGAGTCTAGGGGAGGAAAGATGATTATAGTGTCGTTTGATTTAGGAATCAAATATGGGAAGGTTGGATGTGCTATTTTTATATGGGAGAAATAATAGGCCCATATGTCGGTTACGCGGAATAGCGAAACGTACTCGTCGACACGACACCCTGCAAGGACTAGTTTTCGCCTAGAAAAATATATGTGGGAAGTAAATTAAGTGCAAATAAGGTATATAGGATACGGCGTGCCTCGTGAGATGTGCGTATGTAGTGCCATGGCAGCTGTGCTCATTTGGCATGTGCATGATCGGACGTGCTGCCACTCTTGCAAGAGGTGTTCGATTTCAATAAAGAGGAAGGGTGATGCAACACATCAGTAAAAGGTATTTCCTTCAGTTATGAACCAAGGTTTATCGAACCGGCATGACGCACCACACTAACAACAATAGAAGCACTTGCGCACAAACACAACAAATGCTGACTCCACTTGTTCATACCGGTCGCAAGATTAAAACAGATGGTGATAATGATAGAAATTGTACGAACTTGAATATTAATTCAGAATGGACCCGGGGGCCCTCACTTGCACATATGAAAATAGAATGCCTTTCACATTTTCACTTATATATAAGTTTAAATGGATATGTGTCGAATGCATAAATTCTAAAATTACTTGTTTTTATTATGTCGTGCAATCATAACTTGATATATATTAGTCTTTGCTTCATATATATTTGTCAGGGCTAAATTCGTAAACTGGCCCATGGCACGACCATGATTACCTTGTGATTCGGGGCGAATTTGGAAAGGCAAAAGTGGTGTGTGCTCTCACCGGAGTAGGTCGCCGCCGCCATCGCGTACAGGGTTGGAGTTTGACGAGGCCGTCCGGACCGGGAGTAGACGACGAGAAGGGCTTGGCCTCTAAGTGTTATATCGTCATACTCCTAGTAAAATTATTCGACGGCAAGATACGCTAATGATGGGGCGGGTGATAGGGACGGGCGGAGGAAGGTCGACATGGTTGAGGATATGGAGCACCAGGTTCCTCTAGGCATTGGCGAATGGCGGCGTGAGGCTCAATCTATGGAAGGAGAAGAAGCCAGGAGAAGACAGGGTTGGCGGCGTCAAGTGGAGGAAAGATGATTATAGTGTGGTTTTATTTAGGAATCCAATATGGGAAGGCTAGATGTGCTATTTTTATACGGGAGAAATCAAAGGCCCACATGTCGGTTACTGTTAGTAGTGAAACGTTCCCGTCCACATGACACCCTGCAAGGACTAGTTTTCGCCCACACAAATACATGTGGGTAGTAAATTAAGTGGAAATAAGGTAATTTGGTGATGGTGTGCCTCGTGAGATATGCGTATGTAGTGCCATGGAAGTTATGGTCATTTGGCATATCCATGATCGGACGCACTACCACTCCCGCAAGAGGTGTGGGCTTTCACTGAAGAGGAAGGGTCATGTAGAACAACAGTAAAACGTATTTCCTTCAGTAACAACAATAGCTGCACCTGCACATAAACACAAGAAATGCTCACTCCCCTTGTCCTTTCCCGTCACAAGATTAAAACATATGGTGACAATGATAAAAATTGTAGGAACTTGCAAATTAATTCAGAATTGACCCGGGGGCCATCACTTTCACATAGGAAAATAGAATGCCTTTTGTACTTTCACTTATATATAAGTTTCAATGGATATGTGTCCAATGCATAAATTATAAAATTACTTGTTTCTAAACATGTGTGCCGTCACCGGAGTAGGTCACCGCCACCGCCACATAGAGGGTTGGAGTTTGTCGAGGCCGTCGGGACACGGGAGTAGCCAATGAGTAGGGCTTGGTCTTTAAGCGCCACATCGTCATACTCCCCGTAAAATTATTCGATGGAAAGACACACCGACTATGGGGGCGGGTGATAGGGACGGGAGGAGGAAGGTCGACATGGTTGAGTATATGGAGCACTAGGTTCCTGGACGCTTTGGCTAATGGTGGTGTGAGGCTCGATCTAGGGAAGGAGAAGAGGCTGGGAGAAGAGAGGGTTGGCGCAGTCTAGGGGAAGAAAGATGAGTATAGTGTAGTTTTATTTAGGAATCCAATATGGGAAGGCTGGATGTCCTATTTTTATACGAGATAAATTATAGGACCACATGTCGGTTACGGGGAGTAGCAAAACATAACCATCCACACGACACCCTACGACAACTAGTATTCGTCCAGATAAATACATTAGGGTAGTAAATTAAGTGCAAATAAGGTAATTACGTGATGGCGTGCCTCGTCAGATGTGCGTATGTAGTGCCATGGAAGCTATGCTCTTAGCATGTGCATGATCGGACGCACTGCCACACCCGCAAGAGGTGTTGGATTTCACTGAAGAAGAAGGGTGATGTAGCACATCACTAAAAGGTATTTCCTTCATTTATGAACTAGGGTTTATCGAACCAGCATGAGGTACCAGTTTAACAACAATAGCAGCACCTACACATAGGCACAACAAATGCTCACTCCCCTTGTTCTTACTATTCACAAGATTAAAACAAATAGTGATAATGATAAAAATGGTACGAACTTCCAAATAAATTAAGAATGGACCCGAGGGCCATCGCATTCACATATGAAAATAGAATGCCTTTCACACTTTCACTTATATATAAGTTTAAATGGATATGTGTCCAATTCATAAATCATAAAATTACTTGTTTTTAATCTTGTCATGCAATCGTAACTTGATATATATTAGTCTTAGCTTGATATATATTTGTCGGGGCTAAATTCATAAATTGGCCCATGGCACAACCATGATTACCTCTAAGAGCCACATCGTCATACTCCCCTTGTTCTTTCACGTCACAAGATTAAAACAGATGGTGATAATGATAGAAATTGTAGGAACTTGCAAATTAATTCAGAATCGACCTGGGGGCCATCACTTTCACATAGGAAAATAGAATGCCTTTTGTACTTTCACTTATATATAAGTTTCAATGGATATGTGTCCAATGCATAAATTATAAAATTACTTGTTTCTAAACATGTGCGCCATCACCGGAGTAGGTCGCCGCCACCGCCACGTAGAGGGTTGGAGTTTGTCGAGGCCATCGGGACATGGGAGTAGCCAATGAGTAGGTCTTGGCCTTTAAGCGCCACATCGGCATACTCCCCGTAAAATTATTCGATGGCAAGATACACCGACTATGGGGGCGGGTTATAAGGACGGGAGGAGGAAGGTCGACATGGTTGAGTATATGGAGCACCAGGTTTCTGGACGCCTTAGCAAATGGCGGCGTGAGGCTCGATCTAGGGAAGGAGAAGAGGCTGGGAGAATAGAGGGTTGGCAGCGTCTAGGGGAGGAAAGATGATTATAGTGTTCTGATATGTATCCAATGCATTAATTACAAAATTACTTGTTTTTAATCTATTTGTGCAATATTAACTTGATATATATTAGTCTTAGCTTGATATATATTTGTCGGGGCTAAATTCGTAAACTAGCCCATGGCACGACCATGAATACCTTGGGATTCGGGGGCGGATTTCGAGAGGCAGAAATGATGTGCGCTCTCAGCAGAGTAGGTCGCTGCCACCGCCGTGTAGAGGCTTGGGATTTGTCGAGGTCATCGGGACTCGGGAGTAGCCAATGAGTAGGGCTTGGCCTCTAAGCACCACATCATCATACTCCCCGTAAAATTATTCGACGGCAAGATAAAACAATGATGGGGCGGGTGATAGGGACGGGCGAAGGATGATCGACATGGTTGAGGATATGAAGCACCAGGTTCCTGGATGCCTTAGCGAATGGCAGCGTGAGGCTCCATCTAGTGAAGGAGAAGAGGATGGGAAAAGACAGGATTGACGGCATCTAGGGGACGAAAGATGAGTATAGTGTTGTTAGATTTAGAAATCCAATATGGGAAGGCTGGAGGTGCTATTTTTATACAGGAGAAATTATAGGCCCGCAAGTCGGTTACGGGGAGTAGTGAAACATACCCATCCACACGACACCCCGTGAGGACTAGTTTTTGCCCAGATAAATACATGTGGGTAGTAAATTAAGTGCAAATAGGGCAATTAGGTGATGGCGTGCCTCGTGAGATGTGCCTATGTAGTGCCATGGAAACTATGCTCGTTTGGCATGTTCATGATCGGACGTACTGCCACTCCTGCAAGACGTGTTCTATTTCGCTGAAGAGGAAGGTTGATGTAGCAAATCAACAAAAGGTATTTCCTTCAGTTATGAACCAAGTTTTATAGAACCAGCATGAGGCACCACACTAACAACAATAGCAGCACCTGCACATAAACACAACAAATGCTCACTCCCCTTGTTCTTACCAGTCACAAGATTAAAACAAATGGCGATAATCATACAAATGGTAGGAACTTGCAAATTAATTCAGAATGGACCCGGGGGCCATTGTTTTCACATATGAAAATAGAATGCCTTTCGCACTATCACTTATATATAAGTTTAAATGGATATGTGTCCAATGCATAAATTACAAAATTACTTGTTTTCAATCTTGTCGTGCAATCGTAACTTGATATATATTAGTCTTAGGTTGATACATATTTGCCAAGGCTAAGTTCGTAAACTGGACCATGGCACGAACATGATTACCTTGGGATTCGGGGATGGATTTGGAGAGGCACAGAAGATGTGCGCTCTCACCGGAGTAGGTCACTGACACCGCCGTGAAGAGGCTTGGAATTTGATGAGGTCATCGGGACTCGAGAGTAGCCGATGAGTAGGGCTTTGCCTCTAAGCGCCACATCGTCATACTCCCCGTAAAATTATTCGACGGCAAGATACAAAGATGATTGGTGTGGGTTATAGGGATAGGCGGAGATAGGTCGACATAGTTGAGGATATGGAGCACCAGGTTCCTGGACGCCTTGGAGAATGGCGGCGTCAGGCTGGATCTCGTGAAGGAGAAGAGGATGGGAGAAGAGAGGGTTGGCGGCGACTAGGGGAGGAAAGATGAGTATAGTGTTTTTAGATTTCCTTATCCAATATGGGAAGGCCAGATGTGCTATTTTTGTATGGGAGAAATTATAGCCCTGCATATCGGTGACGGGAAGTAGCGAAACATACCCGTCCACACGACACCCTGCCGAGGACTATTTTTCGCCCAGATAAATACATGTCGGTAGTAAATTAAGTGTCAATAAGGAAATTAGGTGATGGCGTGCCTCGTGAGATGTGCGTATGTAGTGCCATGGAAGCTATGCTCGTTTGGCATGTCCATGATCGGACGTACTTCCACTCCTGCAAGACGTGTTGTAATTCACTGAAGAGGAAGGTTGATGTAGCACATCAGGAAAAGGTATTTCCTTCGGGTAGGAACCAAGGTTTATAGAACCATCATGAGGCACCAAACTAACAACAATAGCAGCACCTGCACATAAACACAACAAATGCTCACTCCCCTTGTTCTTACCAGTCACAAGATAAAAACAGATGGTGGTAATGATACAAATGGTAGGAACTTGCAAATTAATTCAGAATGGACCCGGGGGCCATCGCTTTCACATTTGAAAATAGAATGCCTTTCGCACTTTCACTTATATATAAGTTTAAATGGATATGTGTCCAACGCATAAATTACAAAATTACTTGTTTTTAATCTTACCGTCCAATCGTAACTTGATATATATTAGTCAGAGCATGATATATATTTGCCAGGGCTAAATTTGTAAACTGGCCCATGGCACGACCATGATTACCTTGGGATTCGGGGGCGGATTTGGAGAGGCAGAGATGATGTGCGCTCTCACTAGAGTAGGTCACCGCCACCGCCGTGTAGAGGCTTGAAATTTTACGAGGTCATCGGATCACGGGAGTAGCCGATGAGTAGGGATTTGCGTCTAAGCGCCACATCGTCATACTCCCCGTAAAATTATTCGACGGCAAGATACAAAGATGATGGGTGTGGTGATAGGGACGAGCGGAGGTAGGTCGACATGGTTGGGGATATGGAGCACCAGGTTCCTGGATGCCTCGGCGAATGGCGGCATGAGGCTCGATCTAGTGAAGGAGAAGAGGATGGCAAAAGAGCGGGTTGGCGGCGTCTAGGGGACGAAAGATGAGTATAGTGTTGTTTGATTTACTTATCCAATATGGGAAGGCCGGATGTGCAATTTTATATCGGATAAATTTTAGGCCCGCATGTTGGTTACGAGGAGTAGCGAAACATACCCGTCCACACGACACCCTGCGAGGACTAGTTTTCTCCCAGATAAATACATGTGGGTAGTAAATTAAGTGTAAATAAGGAAATTAGGTGATGGCGTGCCTCGTGAGATGTGTGTATGTAGTGCCATGGAAGCTATGCTCGTTTGGCATGTCCATGATCGGACATACTGCCACTCCTGCAAGATGTGTTGTATTTCACTAAAGAGGAAGGTTGATGTAGCACATCAGGAAAAGGTATTTCCTTTAGTTATGAACAAAGGTTTATAGAACCATCATGAGGCACCACACTAACAACAATAGCAGCACCTGCACATAAACAGAACAAATGCTCACTCCCCTTGTTCTTACCAGTCACAAGATAAAAACAGATGGTGATAATGATACAAATGGTAGGAACTTACAAATTAATTCAGAATGGACCCGGGGGCCATCACTTTCACATATGAAAATAGAAATCCTTTGGCACTTTCACTTATATATATGTTTAAATGGATATGTGTCCAACGCATAAATTACAAAATTACTTGTTTTTAATCTTGTCCTACAATCGTAACTTGATATATATTAGTATTAGCTTGATATATATTTGCCGGAGCTAAATTCGTAAACTGGCCCATGGCACAGCCAACATTACCTTGGGATTCGGGGGCGGATTTGTAGAGGCAGAAACGATGTGCAGTCTCACCGGAGTAGGTTGCCGCCACCGCCGTGTAGAGGCTTGGGATTTGATGAGGTCATCCGGACTCGGGAGTAGCCAATGAGTAGGGCTTGGACTCTAACAGCAACATCATCATACTCCCCGTAAAATTATTCGATGGCAAGATACAACGATGATGGGGGCGGGTGATAGGGACAGGCAGAGGAAGGTCGACATGGTTGAGGATATGGAGCACCGGGTTCCTGGATGCCTTGGCGTATGGCAGTGTGAGGCTCGATCTAGTGAAGGAGAAGAGGATGGGAAAAGAGAGGGTTGACGGAGTCTAGGGAAGGAAATATGAGTATAGTATTGTTAGATTTAGGAATCCAATATGGGAAGGCTGGAGGTGCTATTTTTATACAGGTGAAATTATAGACCCACATGTCGGTTACGGGGAGTAGCAAAACATACCTGTCCACACGACACCCTGTGAGGACTAGTTTTCGCCCAGATAAATAGATGTGGGTAGTATATTAAGTGCAAATAAGGCAATTAGGTGATGACGTGCCTCATGAGATGTTCGTGTGTACTGCCATGGAAGCTATGCTCGTTTGGCATGTCCTTGAACGGACGTACCACCACTCCTGCAAGACCTGTTGTATTTCACTGAAGAGGAAGGTTGATGTAGCACATCAGGAAAAGGTATTTACTTCAGTTATGAACCAAGGTTTATAGAAGCAGCATGAGGCACGACAGTAACAACAATAGCAGCACCTGCACATAAACACAAAAAATGCTCACTCCCCTTGTTCTTACCAGTCACAAGATTAAAATAGATGGTGATAATGATACAAATGGTAGGAACTTGCCAATTAATTTAGAATGGACCCGGGGGCCATCACTTTCACATATGAAAATAGAATGCCTTTCGCACTTTCACTTATATATAAGTTTAAATGGATATGTGTGCAATGCATAAATTAAAAAATTACTTGTTTTTAATCTTGTCGTGTAATGGTAACTTGATATATATTAGTCTTATCTTGATATATATTTGCCAGGGCTAAATTCGTAAACTGGCCCATGGCACGACCGTGATTACCTTGGGATTCGCAGGCGGATTTGGAGAGCCAGAAGTGATTTGCGCTCTCAACAGAGTAGGTCGCTGCCACCGTCGTGTAGTGGCTTGGAATTTGACGAGGTCATCGGGACTCGGGAGTAGACGATGAGTAGGGCTTGGCCTCTAAGCGCCACATCGTCATACTCCCCGTAAAATTATTCGACGGCAAGATACAACGATGATGGGGGCGGGTGATAGGGATGGGCGGAGGAAGGTCGACATGGTTGAGGATATGGAGCACCATGTTCCTGGACGCCTTGGCGAATGGCATCGTGTGGCTCGATCAAGGGAAGGAGAAGAGGCTGGGAGAAGAGAGGGTTGGTGGCGTCTAGGGGAGGAAAGATGAGTATTGTCTAGTTTTATTTAGGAATCCAATATGGGAAGGTTGGATTTCCTATTTTTATCCGAGAGAAATTATAGGACCACAGGTCGGTTACGGGGAGTTGCGAAACATAACCGTCCATACGACACCCTTCGACAACTAGTATTCTCCCAGATAAATACATGTGGGTAGTCAATTAAGTGCAAATAAGCAAATTAGGTGATGGCGTGCCTCCTGAGATGTGCATATGTAGTGCATTCGAAGCTATGCTGGTTTAGCATGTGCATGATCGGACGCACTGCCACACCTGCAAGAGGTGTTGGATTTCACTGAAGAGGAAGGATGATGTGGCACATCATTAAAAGTTATTTCCTTCAGTTATGAACCAAGGTTTATCGAACCAGCATGAGGCACCACACTAACAACAATAGCAGCACCTGCATAGAAACGCAACAAATGCTCACTCCCCTTGTTTTTACCGGTGACAGGATTAAAACACATGGTGATAATGATACAAATGGTAAACTTGCAAATTAATTCAGAATCGACCCGATGACCATCGCTTTTACATATGAAAATAGAATGGCTTTCACACTTTCACTTATATATAAGTTTAAATGGATATGTGTCCAATGCATAAATTCTAAAATTACTTGTTTTCAACCATGTCGTACAATTGTAACTTGACATGTACTAGTCGTAGATTGATATATATTTGCCCGGGCTAAATTTGTAAACTGGCCCGTGGCACGACCATGATTACCTTGGGTTTCAGCAGCGGATTTGGAGAGGCAGAAGTGGTGTGCGCTCTCACTGGAGTATGTCGCCGCCTCGACCGCGTAGAGGGTTGGAGTTTGTCGAGGCCATCGGAACTCTGGAGTAGCCGATGAGTAGGGCTTAGCCTCTAAGAGCCACATCGTCATACTCCCCTCAAAATTATTTGACGGCAAGATACACCGATGATAGGGGCGGGTGATAGGGACGGGCGGAGGAGGGTCGACATGGTTGAAGATATGGAGCACCGGGTTCTGGGATGCCTCGGCAAATGACGTCGTGAGGCTCGATCTAGGGAAGGAGAAGAGGCTGGGTGAAGAGAGGGTTGGCGGCGTCTAGGGGAGGAAAGATGAGCATAGTGTGGGTTGATTTAGGAATCCAATATGGGAATCCTCGATGTGCTATTTTTATACGGGAGAAATTGTAGTCCCACATGTCGGTTACAGGGAGTAGTGAAACGTACCCGTGCACATGACACCCTGCGAGGACTAGTTTTCGCCTAGACAAATAGCTATGGGTGGTAAATTAAGTGCAAATAAGGTAATTAGGTAATGGAGTGCCTCGTGAGATGTGTGTATGTAGTACCATGGAAGCTATGCTCGTTTGGCATGTCCAAGATCGGACGCACTGCCACTCCCGCAAGAGGTGTTGGATATATTGAAGAGGAAGGGTGATGTAGCACATCAGTAAAAGGTATTTCCTTTAGTTATTAAATAATGTTTATCAAGCCAGCATGAGGCATCACACGAACAACAATAGCAGCACCGGCACACAAACACAAAAAATGCTCACTCGCCTTGTTCTTACCAGTCACAAGATTAAAAAAGATTGTGATAATGATAGAAATAGTAGGTACTTGCAAATTAATTCAGAATGGACCTCAGGCCATCGCTTTAAAATATGAAAATAGAATTACTTTCGCAATTTCACTTATATATAAGTTTAAATGGATATGTGTCCAATGGATAAATTATAAAATTACTTGTTTTTAATCATGTCGTGCAATCGTAACTTGATATATATTAGCCTTAGCTTGATATATATTTCCCAGGGCTAAATTCGTAAACTGGCCCATGGCACGACCATGATTACCTTGGGATTCGGGGGTGGATTTGGAGAGGCAGAAGTGATGTGCGCTCTCACCAGAGTAGGTCGCCGCCACCGCCACATAGAGGCTTGGAATTTGACGAGGTCATCGGGACTCGGGAGTAGCCGATGAGTTGGGCTTGGCCTCTAAGCGCCACATTGCCATACTCCCCGTAAACGGTGATAGGGACAGGCGGAGGAAGGTCGACATGGTTGAGGATATCAAGCACCAGGTTCGTGGACTGTGGCTCGATCTAGGGAAGGAGAAGAGACTGGGAGAAGAGAGGGTTGGCGGTGTCTAGGGGAGGAAAGATGAGTATAGTCTAGTTTGATTTAGGAGTCCAATATGGGAAGGTTGGATGTCCTATTTTTATATGGGAGAAATTATAGGACGACATGTTGGTTACGAGGAGTAGTGAAACGTACCCGTCCACACGACAGCCTGCGAGGACTAGTTTTTGCCCAGACAAATACATGTTTGTACTAAATTAAGTGCAAATAAGGTAATTAGGTGATGGCATGCCTATTGAGATGTGCGTATATAGTGACATGGAAGCTATGCTCGTTTGGCATGTCCATGATTGGACGCACTGCCACTCCCGCAAGAGGTGTTGGATTTCACTAAAGAGGAAGGGTGATATACCACATCAGTCAAAGGTATTTCCTTCTATTATGAACCAAGGATAATCGAACCAGTATGAGGCACCGTAGTAACAACAATAGTTGCACCTTCACATAAACACAACAAATGCTCACTTTCCTTGTTCTTACCAGTAACAAGATTAAAATTGATGGTGATAATGATACAAATGGTAGGAACCTGCAAATTAATTTAGAATGGACCCGGGGGTCATCGCTTTCACATATGAAAATAGAATGCCTTTGGCACTTTCACTTATCTATAAATTTAAATGGATATGTGTCCAATGCATAAATTATAAAATTACTTCTTTTTAATCTTATCGTGCAATCATAACCTGATATATATTGGTCTTAGCTTGATATATATTTCACGGGGCAAAATCCGTAAACTGGTCCATGGCACGACCATGATTACCTTGGGATTCGGGGACGGATTTGGAGAGGCGGAAGTGGTGTGCGCTCTCACCGGAGTAGGTCGCCGCCACCACCGTGTAGAGGCTTGGAATTTCACGAGGTCATCGGGACTCGGGGGTAGCCGATGAGTAGGGCTTGGCCTCTAAGCGCCACATCGTCATACTCCCCGTAAAAATTATTCGACGGCAAGATACAATGATGATGGGGGCAGGTGATAGGGACGGGCGGAGGAAGGTCGACGTGGTTGTGGATATGGAGCACCAGGTTCCTAGACGCATTGGCAAGTGGCAGTGTGACACTCGATCTAGGGAAGGAGAAGAGGCTGGGAGAAGAGAGGGTTGGCGGCGTCTAGGGGAGGAAAGATGAGTATATAGTCTAGTTTGATTTAGGAATCCAATATGGGAAGGCTAGATGTCCTATTTGTATACGGGAGAAATTATAGGACCACATTTTAGTTACGGCGAGTAGCGGAACGTACCCGTGCACACGACACCCAGCGAGGACTAGTTTTCGCCGAGATAAATACATGTGGGTAGTAAATTAAGTGCAAATAAGGTAATTAGGTGATGGCGTGCCTCGTGAAATGCGCGTATGTAGTGCCATGGGAGCTATGCTCATTTGGCATGTGCATGATCGGACACACTGCCACACCCGCCAGAGGTGTTGGATTTCACTGAAGAGGAAGGGTGATGTAGCACATGAGTAAAAGGTATTTCCTTCATTTATGAACCAAGGTTTATCGAAACAGCATGAGGTACCACACTAACAACAATAGCAGCACCTGCACATAAACACAACAAAAGCTCACTCCCCTTGTTCTTACTATTCAGAAGATTAAAACAGATGGTGATAATGATACAAATGGTAGGAACTTCCAAATTAATTACGAATGGACCCTGGGCCATCGCATTCACATGTGACAATAGAATGCCTTTCACACTTTCACTTATATATAATTTTAAATGGATTTGTGTCCAATGCATAAATCATAAAATTACTTGTTTTTAATCTGGTCATGCAATCGTAACATGACATATATTAGTCTTAGCTTGATATATATTTGTCGGGGCTAAATTCATAAATTGGCCCATGGCACGACCATGATTACCTTGGGATTCGGGGGCAGATTTGGACAGGCAGAAGTGGTGTGCGCTCTCTCCAGAGTAGGTCACCGCCACCACCGCGGAGAGGGTTGGAGTTTGACGAGGCCATCGGGATTCAAGAGTAGCCCACGAGTAGTGCTTGGCCTCTAAGCGCCACATCGTCATACTCCCCGTAAAATTATTTGACAGCAAGATACGCCGATGATTGGGGCGGGTGATAGGGACGGGCGGAGGAAGGTCAACCTGGTTGACGATATGGAGCACCAGGTTCTTGGATGCCTTGGCAAATGGCAGTGTGAGGCTCGATCTAGGGAAGGAGAAGAGGGTGGGAGAAGAGAGGGTTGGGGGCGTCCACAGGAGGAAAGATGAGTATAGTGTAGTTTGATTTAGGAATCCAATATGGGAAGGTTGGCTGTGCTATATCTATACGGGAGAAATTATAGGCCCACATATCGGTTACCGGGTGTAGGGGAACATACCGTCCACACCACATCCTGCGAGGACTAGTTTTTGCCCAGATAAATACACGTGGGTAGTAAATTAAGGGCAAATAAGATAATTAGGTGATGGAGTGCCTTGTGTGATGTGTGTATGTAGTGCCATGGAAGCTATGCTCGTTTCACATGCCATGGTCAGACGCACGACCACTCCTGCAAGAGGAAGGGTGCTGTAGAACATCATTAAAAGCTATTTCTTTCAGTTATGAACCAAGGTTTATCGAACGAGCATGAGGCACCATAATAACAACAATAGCAGCACCTGCACAGAAATGCAACAAATGTTCGCTCCCCTTGTTTTTACCAGTCACACGATTAAAACACATGGTGATAATGATACAAATGGTATGAACTTGGACATTAATTCAGAATCGTCCCGGTGGCCATCGCTTTCACATATGAAAATAGAATGGCTTTCGCAGTTTCACTTATATATAAGTTTAAATGGATATGTGTCCAATGCATAAATTATAAAATTATTTGGTTTTAATCATGTCGTACAATCGTAACTTGATATATAATAGTCTTAGATTGATATATATTTGTCGGGGCTAAATTCGTAAACTGGCCCGTGGCACGACCATGATTACCTTGGGATTCAGGAGCGGATTTGGAGAGGCAGAAGTGGTGTGCGCTCTCATCGTAGTAGCTCGCCGTCTCAACCGCGTAGAGGGTTGGAGTTTGTCGAGGCCATTGGGACTCAGGAGTAGCCAACGAGAAGGGCTTGGCCTCTAAGAGCCACATCGTCATACTCCCCGTAAAATTATTTTTCGGCAAGATACACCGATGATTGGGGTAGGTGATAAGGACGAGCGGAGGAGGGTCGACATGCTTGACGATATGGAGCACCAGGTTCCGGCATGCCTCGGCGAATGACGGTGTGAGGCTCGATCTAGGGAAGGAGAAGAGAGGGTTGGCGGCGTCTAGAGGAGGAAAGATGAGCATAGTGTGGGTTGATTTAGGAATCCAATATGGGAAGGCTCGATGTGCTGTTTTTATATGGGAGAAATTATACGCCCACATGTCGGTTACAGGGAGTAGCGAAATGTACCCGTCCACACGACACCCTGTGAGGACTAGTTTTCGCCCAGACAAATACATGTGGGTAGTAAATTGAGTGCAAATAAGGTAATTAGGTGATGGTGTGCCTCGTGAGATATGTGTATGTAGTACCACGGAAGCTATGCTCGTTTGGCATATCCAAGATCGGACGCACTCTCACTCCCGCAAGAGGTGTTGGATTTTACTGAAGAGGAAGGGTGATGTAGCACATGAGTAAAAGGTATTTACTTTAGTTATGAAACAATGTTTGTCGAACCAGCATGAGGCACCACACTAACAACAATAGCAGCACCTGCACACAAACACAAAAAATGCTCACTCCCCTTGTTATTACTAGTCACAAGATTAAAACAGATGGTGAAAATGATAGAAATAGTAGGAACTTGCAAATTAATTCAGAATGGACCTGAGGCCATCTCTTTCACACATGAAAATAGAATGACTTTCGCACTTTCACTTATATATAAGTTTAAATGGATATGTGTCCAATGCATAAATTATAAAAGTACTTGTTTTTAATCATGTCGTGCAATCGTAACTTAATATTGAAAGTGCGTTATATCGACTAGAGGGGGTGAATAGGCGATTTTTATAAATTCATCACTGAGGAATTTCAACTTGAGGAATTTGAAATGTGATGAATAACTAGTAGCGGAACAATTTCTCAAGTGCATTAGAAATATAGCAGAAGCATAATCATCATGATGAAATAATGCATGCATAGATTAGAAGTAGCATGATACATGATAAGCAGGTGAGGAACAAGGTAACTTGAAGTATTTGAGGTGAGGAAATTGAGAAAATCTTCTGTCAAATTCTTCAAACAGTAACGATCAATTTCATCAACAAGTATATGAGGAAATGTAAGGGTTGAGGAAATAGAACCAGGTAGCTTGATGAAGACAATGGTTTGATGACCTAGTTCCAACTGTTGTGACAGTCGTACGTCTGGTTTGGAACGGCCTAGAATTTAACACACAGTCCCAGGACACATGGTCCTTACCGTATTCTCCTTGAGCTAAGGTCACAAAGTCCTCGCGCAACACTCGTGGTAAGTCTTCAGGGTAGACTTCCAAAACCCATACAAACTGGTCATCCAGGGATCCACAATTAACTGTTGGATGCTCTAGACCAAGGTCACTCTATGATCCCCAATTGACTGCAGGATACACTAGACCATGACGCCTAACCATCTGGAAGATACACAGTCTTCCAAGGTAACAAGTGTCGGTTCCACACAGGAACAATCTCTTCAGTGATGCTCAATCAATTTGAGTTTGGTGGTTTGGATTTTTTTTTTCCTCACTGATGATTTTCTCTCAAAGTCCTCGGAGGATGGGTTGCTCTCAAATGACAAGTGTCAATTCTCTCTCGGAGCAGCCAACCAACTAGTGGTTATGGGGGGTGGCTATTTATAGCCAGGGTGCAACCTGACATGATAATACATAAATGCACCCAATGATATGACCGTTATGTGGATAGGACTATTGGGGACCGTTGGCGCTAAGCACAGCAACGGTCGGAATCTTGAACTATGAAAGTCCTCATGCTTATCATATTCCTCACTTCTAGGCAATTCGCACTGGCAAAATACTTACTCCTCAAACAGACCAATTTCCTCAGAGACCAGAAGAACTTCGTCTCTATCACTGAAGAACTTGACTAAACTGCAAGTGATTTCCAGAGGCTTCACTCGAAGGATTGGATACGTTGAGTCTTTTGAGTTGAGCATTAGTTGGAAACTTTCCTTAGTATTACCTCGGCCCCCTTTAACAGTACGGTGTCCCAGATGAATTAAAGAAAGGAAATGAAACTATGAAAATAAAATTCTTCACGCTTCATAGTCCTCGTTTATATCTTCAAGGTCACACCAACTTCTTCATTTTCAAAGTCTTCAGGGAATACCAAAGTCTTCAGCAAAGTTTTCACCAAAGTCTTCACCAAAGTTTTCAAATGAAAACATACATTTTTAGGGGACGATAATCTACAAATATATCAAACTCCTCAGCGACTTATAGAGCCTCTGTCCACTTACAGCCGCATCAGCCTCTTAACCTATAAGTCTTCAATACAGCAAAATCACTAAGGGGCACTAGATGCACTTACATATATATATATATATTAGTATTAGCTTGATATATATTTGCCGAGGCAAAATTCGTGAACTTGCCCGTGGCACGACCATGATTACCTTGCGATTCGGGGGCGGATTTGGAGAGGCGAAAGTGGTGTGCGCTCTCACCAAAGTAGGTCACCGCCGCCACCGCTTAGAGGGTTGGAGTTTGTCAAGGCCCTCGGGACTCAAGAGTAGCCGGCGAGAAGGCCCTGACCTCTAACTACCACATCGTCATACTCCCCGTAAAATTATTCGATGGCAAGATACGCCGATGATTGGGGCGGGTGATAGGGATGGGCAAAGGAAGGTCAACATGGTTGAGGATATGGAGCACTAGGTTCATGGACACCTTGGCGAATGGCGGTGTGAGGCTCGATGTAGGAAGGAGAAGAGAGGGTTGGCGGCGTCTATGGGAGGAAAGATGAGTATAGTGTGGTTTGATTTAGGAATCCAATATGGGAAGGCTGGATGTGCTATTTTTATACGGGAGAAATTATAGGCCCACATGTCGGTTACGGGGAGTAGCAAAACATACCCGTCCACACAACGCCCTGCGCGGACTAGTTTTCGCCCAGACAAATACATGTGGGTAGTAATTTAAATATAAATAAGGTAAATAGGTGATGGCGTGCCTCGTGAGATGGGTGTATCTAGTTCCATGGAAGATATGCTCGTTTGGCATGTGAATGATCTCACGCATGAGATGGTTGTTGGATTTTAGTGAAGAGGAAGCGTGATGTAGTAGATCAGTAAAAGGTATTTCCTTCAGTTATGAAGCAAGGTTTATCGAACCAGCATGAGGCACCACACAACAAATTCTCACTCCTCTTGTTCTTACGAGTCACAAGATTAAAACAAATGGTGATAATGATATAAACTGCAGGAACTTGCAAATTAATTTAGAATGGACCCGGGGGCCATCGCTTTCACATATGAAAATAGAATGTCTTTCACACTTTGACGTGTCCAATGCATAAATTATAAAATTATTTGCTTTTAATCATGTCATGCCATCGTAACTGGATATATATTAGTCTTAGATTGATATATATTTGCTGGGGCTAAGTTCGTAAACTAGCGCATGGCACAACCATGATTACCTTGGGATTTCGGGGCGGATTTGGAGTGGCAAAATTGGTGTATGCTCTCACCGGAGTGGGTCGCTGCCGCCACTGTGTAGAGGGATGGAGTTTGACAAGGTCATCGGGACTCAGGAGTAGCCGGCGAGTAGGGCTTGGCCTCTAAGCACCACATCGTCATACTCCTCGTAAAATTAGTCAACGGCAAGATACACCTATGATGTGGGTGGGTGATAGGGACGGGCGAAGGAAGGTCGACACGATTGAGGATATGGAGCACGAGGTTCTTGGACGCCTTAGGGAATGGCAGCATTAGGCTCGATCTAGGGAAGGAGAAGAGGTGATGACCCACAAGTATAGGGGATCGCAACAGTTTTCGAGGGTAGAGTATTCAACCCAAATTTATAGATTCGACACAACGGGAGCCAAAGTATATTTGAGAGTATTAGCATTTGAGTTTTCAATTCAACCTCACCTGGAGATAAATATCTGTAGCAAAGTGATCAGTACCACAGTAATATGATAGTTTGATAGTAGTGGTAACAGTAACAGTAGTGGTAACAATAGTACCAATAGCTTTGTAGCAAGTGCAACTGTAACCGCAGTAGTAGTAACTTAGCAAGAACAATAAATGGAAAGGTCGTAGGCACTGGATCGGAGTATTTATTGGATGATATTCATCATCTTATAGTCATAACCTAGGGCAACACAGAACTAGCTCCAGTTCGTCAATGTAATGTAGGCATGTATTCCGTATATAGTCATACGTACTTATGGAAAGGAACTTGCATGTCATCTTTTTTTCTATCCTCCCGTGGCAGCGGGGTCCATAAGGAAACTAAGGGATATTAAGGCCTCCTTTTCATAGAAAACCGGAACAAATCATTAGTACTTAGTGAATACATGAACTCCCCAAACTTCGGTCATCACCGTGAAGTATCCCAAATATTGTCACTATAGGGTTGACAGATCATAACACGTAATAGATGCATATGACTAGGAAAAATCGGACCAAGAACATAGATATAATGATGATAACATAAACGGTTCAGATCTGAAATGATGGCACTCGGGACCTAGTCACAAGCATTAAGCATGGCAAAGTCATAGCAACATCAACCTTAGAACATAGTGGACACTAGGGATCAAGCCCTAACAAAACTGACTCGGATACATGATGAATCTCATCCAATTCCTCACCAACCAGCAAACCTACGAAGGAATTACTCACTCCCGGTGTGGAGCATCATGGAATTGGCGATGGAGAAGGGTTGATGATGACGAAGACCAAAGATCCCCCTCTCTTGAGTTTATGAAGAACACGAGGTGGCGGCAGCTCCGTATTGTGAAACGAGGTAAAACCTTCTCTTTGATTTTCTCCCGGACAAATGTGAATTTATAGCGTTGGAATTAGGGCCAGGGCACCCACAGATGTCCACCCTCCACCAGGCCATGCCAGGGGGGCTGGCGCGCCCTCGTAAAGCATGGTCACCATTGGCCCCCTCTTAGGTGGCTTGTGGCTCCATAATTCCTTAATTTTTCCAAAATAAATCTCCAAAAAGTTTCGCTCCATTCCGGAAACTTTTATTTATACACAAAAACAACACCATGGTAGTTCTACTGAAAAAAACGTCAGTCCGGGTTAGTTTCATTTAAATCATGGAAATTAGAGTCCAAAAGAAGAGAAAAAGTGTTAGGAAAAGTACATACATTGGAGACGTATCAAGAGGCTGGGAGAAGAGTGTTGGGGAACGTTGCATGGGAAACAAAAATTTGCCTACGCCCACGCAGATCTATCCATGGTGATGAGCATCTACGAGAGGGAGAGTGGATCTACGTACCCCTGTAGGTCGCTAAGCGGGAAGCGTTAAGAAACGCGATTAGTGTAGTCGAACGTCTTCACGATCCAAATTGCCATGCATCCCACGATCCAATCACGACCCGTCCCGCGATCCAATCACGATCCGTCCCGCGATCACGTCACGATCTGTCCTGCGATCTAATCAAGAATCGTCTCGTGGTCTTGATCACGGTCCTTCTTATCTAGTACCGAACGGACGGCACCTCCGCGTTTAGCACACGTGTAGCTTGATGACGATCTCCACCGTCTTGATACAGCAAGAGGAAGTGGAGAGGAGGAAGAGTTCACCGGCAGCGTGACGGCGCTCCTGTGATGGTGGTGGAGCAATTCCAGCAGGTCTTCGCCTAAGCACTGCAGAAATCCGATCTAGAGGAGAAACTATGCACTGGAGGAACGGGTAGCACGTGGCTGAAAAAACTAGTGCAAAACCCTAAAATCCACCAATATATATAGGAGGAAAGGAGGAGAGGAGGCAGCCTTGGCTCCAAGCCAATCTGGTTCGGCCGAACCTACTAGGAGAGGAGGACTCCTCCTCCAATCCTAGTAGGACTTGGATTACTCCTTTTTTACCTTTTTTCCACCTTTTCCTATTGGGTTTTCTCCTCCAGCCACATGGGCCTTGTGTGGGAGTTTCCACCAGCCCACTAAGGGCTGATATTCACTCTCCCACAGCCCAATAAGCCTCTTGGGTCCAAATACCCCTCCCGGAGGCCTCCCGGTACACTACCGATGAGCCCGAAACATTTTCGGCGACCAAATCAGGACTTCCTATATATAAATATGTACCTCTGGACCATTCTGGAGCTCCTCGTGATGTCCGGAATCTCATCCGGGACTCCGAATAACCTTCGGTCACCACCATACATAACTCTATACTACCAAAATGTCACCAAACCTTAAGTGTGCACACCCTGCGGGTTCGAGAACTATGTGGACATGACTGGGACACCTCTACGGCCAATAACCAATAACGGGACCTGGATGACCATATTAGTTCCTACATATTATACAAAGATCTTTATCGGTAGAACCTCTATGTTAGGGATTAAGTTAATCCCGTATAACGTTCCCTTTGTTCTTCGGTGTGTTACATCCCCGAGATTCGATCGTCGGTATCTCCATACCTAGTTCAACCTTGTTAACGGAAAGTCTATTTACTCGTTCCGTAATACAAGATCCCGTGGCTAACACTTAGTCACATTGCTTGCAAGGCTTGTTGTGATGTTGCATTACCGAGTGGGCCCTGAGATACCTCTCCGTCACACAGAGTAACAAAACCCAGTCTTGATCCATGCCAACCCAACAGACACCCTCGGATATACCTGTAGAGTACCTTTATAGTCACTCAATTACGTTGCGACATTTGATACACACAAAGCATTCCTCCAGTGTCAATGAGTTGAATGATCTCATGGTCATAGGAACATATACTTGACATACAGAAAACAGTAGAATAAACTGACACGATCATATGCTACGTTTGTAGTTTCAATCTTGTCCATCACATCATTCTCCTAATGATGTGATCCCGTTATCAAATGACATCTCATGTCCATGGCTAGGAAACCTTAAACATCTTTTGATCAACGAGCTAGTTCACTAGAGGCATACTAGGGACATTGTGTTTGTCTATGTATCCACACATGTATCCATGTTTCCAATTAATACAATTCTAGCATGGATAATAAACATTTATCATGAACAAGGAATATGATAATAAACACTTTATTTATTGCCTCTAGGGCATATTTCCAACTGTCTCCCACTTGCACTAGAGTCAATAATCTAGCTCACATCACTATGTGATTTACATTGTAATGAATCGAACACCCATGAAGTTCTGGTGTCGATCATGTTTAGCTCTTGGAAGAGGTTTATTCAATGGGTCTGCAACATTCAGATCCCTGTGCACTTTGCAAATATTTATGCCCTTCTCCTCGATGTAATATCGGATGGAGTTGAAGCGTCGCTTTATATGTTTGGGCCTCTTGTGAAACCTTGGTTCCTTGGCTAGAGCAATGGCACCAGTTTTGTCACAGAACAGGCTCATTGGATTCAGTGCACTAGGCACTACTCCAAGGTCTGTCATGAACTTCTTGATCCAGACACCTTCCTTCACCGCCTCCAAGGCTGCGATGTGTTCCGCTTCGCACGTAGAATCAACTACCATGCTCTGCTTGGAACTGCACCAGCTTACCGCTTCCTGTTGTGGAATGTTGCATGGGAAACAAAAAATTTCCTACGCACACACAAGATCTATCCATGGTGATGAGCACCTACGAGAGGGAGAGTGGATATACATACCCTTGTAGATCGCTAAGCGGGAAGCGTTAAGAAACGCGGTTGGTGTAGTCGAACATCTTCGCGATCCAAATCGCCGAGCGTCTCGCGATCACATCACAATCCGTCCCGCGATCCAATCACGATCTGTCCCGCGAACTCATCACGATCCGTCCCGCGATCTCATCACGATCCGTTCCGTGATCTCATCATGATCCGTCCCGTGAACTCATCACGAACGGTCTCGCGATCTTGTTCACGGTCCTTCCGATCTAGCGCCGAACGGACGGCAGCTCCGCGTTCAGCACACGTGCAGCTTGATGACGATCTCCACCATATTGATCCAGCAAGAGGAAGTGGAGAGGGAGAAGAGTTCATCGGCAGCGTGACGGCGCTCCGGTGATGGTGGTGGAGCAATTCCGGCAAGGCTTCGCCTAAGCACTTCGGAACTAGTCTAGTCTAGAGGAACTTGATCTAGAAGTAGGGTTTAGACGTGGCTGAAAATCCTTGTCCAAAAAACCCTAAAACCACTCATATATATAGGAGGAGGGGAGAGGAGGCTGCGCCCAAAAGGAGGGATCTCCTTTGGTTCGGCCTAACCTAGTGGGGAGGAGTCCTCCTCCTAGTAGGACTCCTCCTCCCACAAGAGAGGTGGAGTTTGGGGAGGTTTCCACCCCAATTCGGTTTGCCTCTCTTTCCTCCTACGCATAGGCCTCCTTGGCCGACCCAACTGGCCCACTATGGGCTGGTGGGTTGCCACATTGGCCCATGGGGTGGGTTGGCCCCACTGGTGGGCCCCCGGGACCCATTCGTCACTCCCGGTACACTACCCAAAATGCCCAAAACTTTCCAGAGTCCAAACACCACCTTCCTATATATCAATCTTTACCTCCAGACCATTTCGGAGCTCCTCGTGACGTCCGGGATCTCATCTGGGACTCCGAAAAACCTTCGGTCACCACCATACATAACTCTATACTACCGAAATGTCACCAAACCTTAAGTGTGCAGACCCTGCGGGTTCGAGAACTATGTAGACATTACCGAGACACCTCTACAGTCAATAACCAATGGCAGGACCTGGATGTCCACATTTTTTCCTACATATTCTACGAAGATCTTTATCGGTCAAACCTCTATGTCAAGGATTCAGTTAATCCCGTATGATGTTCCCTTTGTTCTTCGATATGTTACTTGCCCGAGATTCGATCGTCGGTATCTCCATACCTAATTCAACCTCGTTACCGGCAAGTCTCTTTACTCGTTCCGTAATACAAGATCCCATGACTAACACTTAGTCACATTGCTTGCAATATTACCGAGTGGGCCCTGAGATACCTCTCCGTCACACGGAGTAACAAATCCCAGTCTTGATCCATGCCAACTCAACAGACACCCTCGGAGATACCTGTAGAGCACCTTTATAGTCACCCAGTTACATTGCGATGTTTGATACACACAAGGTACTCCTCCGATGTCAGTGAGTTGCATGATCTCATGGTCATAGGAACATATACTTGACATGCTGAAAACAGTAGCAATAAACTGACACGATCATAAGCTACGTTTGTAGTTTGGGTCTTGTCCATCACATCATTCTCCTAATGATGTGATCCCATTATAAAATGACATCACATGTCAATGGCTAGGAAACCTTGACCATCTTTGATCAACGAGCTAGTTCGCTAGAGGCATACTAGGGACAGAGTGTTGTCTATTTACCCACACATGTAATGTGTTTCCATTTAATACAATTATAGCATGGATAGTAAACGATTATCATGAACAAGGAAATATGATAATAACTAATTTATTATTGCCTCTAGGGCATATTTCCAACACTTCCCCATTGGGAATAAATACCTATCCGGTTTGCGACTTGGAGTCGTCCGGATCAGTGTCAAAGCTTGCATCGACGTAACCCTTTACGACGAGCTCTTCATCACCTCCATAAACGAGAAACATTTCCTTAGTCCTTTTCAGGTACTTAAGGATATTCTTGACCGCTTGCCAGTGCTCCATTCTAGGATCACTTTGAAACCTTGCGGCCATACTTATGGCAAGGCTGACATCGGGTCTTGTGCACAGCATTGCATACATGATAGAGCCTATGGCTGAAGCATAGGGGATGAAACTCATCTTTTCTTTATCTTCTGCAGTCACTGGGCATTGAGTCTTACTCAACTTCACACCTTGCAACACAGGCAAGAACCCCTTCTTGGACTGATCCATTTTGAACTTCTTCAAAACTTCATCAAGGTATGTGCTCTGTGAAAGTGCTATTAAGCGTTTCGATCTATCTCTATAGATCTTAATGCCTAATATGAAAGCAGTTTCTCCTAGGTCCTTCATTGAAAAACTCTTTTTCAAATATTCGTTCACGCTTTCCAGCATTTCTATACTGTTTCCAATCAGCAATATGTCATCCACATATAATATTAGAAACGCTATAGAGCTCCCACTCACTTTCTTGTAAATACAAGCTTCTTCATAAATTTGTATAAACCCAAACGCTATGATCACCTCATCAAAGCGCTTATTCCAACTCCAAGATGCTTGCACCAGTCCATAAATGGATCGCTGGAGTTTGCAAACTTTGTCAGCATTCTCTGGATCGACAAAACCTTCTGGTTGCATCATATACAACTCTTCCTCAAGGAAACTGTTGAGGAACGCTGTTTTGACATCCATCTACCAAATTTCATAGTCAAAATAAGCAGCTATTGCCAACATGATTCTGACATACTGAAGCATCGCTACGGGTGAGAAAGTCTCACCGTAGTCAACTCCTTGAACTTTTGAAAAACCCTTTGCCACAAATCGAGCTTTATAGACGGTGACATTACCGTCTGCGTCTATCTTCTTCTTAAAGATCCATTTGTTCTGAATGGCCTTTCGCCCTTCAGGTAATAATTCCAAAGTCCATACTTTGTTTTCATACATGGATCCCATCTCGGATCTCAGGGCCTCCAACCATTTCTCGGAATCCGGGCCCATCACTGCTCCTCCATAGCTCATAGGTTCATAGTTGTCCAACAACATGACCTCTAAGACAGGGTTGCCATACCACTCAGGAGTAGTACGCGGCCTTGTCGACCTACAAGGTTCAATAGTAGTTTGATCTGAAGCTTCATGATCATCATCATTAACTTCCTCTTCTATCGTCGTAGGTTCCATAGAAACATCTTTTTGCGCTGCGCTACTTTTTGGTTGAAGTAAAGGTCCAATAACCTCATCAAGCACTATTTTCCTCCCACTCAATTCTTTTGAGAGAAACTCTTTCTCAAGAAATGTTCCATTCTTAGCGACAAACACTTTGCCTTCGGATCTGAGATAGAAGGTATACCCGACTGTCTCTTTTGGGTATCCTATGAAGACATATTTTTCCGCTTTGGGTTCCAGCTTTTCAGGCTGAAGCTTTTTGACATAAGCATCACATCCCCAAACTTTAAGAAACGACAACTTTGGCCTCTTGCCGAACCACAGTTCATATGGCGTCATCTCAACGGATTTCGATGGTGCCCTATTTAAAGTGAATGCAGCTGTCTCTAATGCATAACCCCAAAACGATAGTGGCAAATCAACAAGAGACATCATAGAACGCACCATATCTAATAAGGTTCGATTACGACGTTCGTACACACCATTACGCTGTGGTGTTCCGGGCGGTGTCAACTGTGAAACAATTCCACATTGTCTTAAATGACTGCCAAACTCATAACTCAGATATTCACCTCCTCGATCAGATCGCAGCAACTTAATCTTCTTGTTACGATGATTCTCAACTTCACTCTGAAATTGCTTGAACTTTTCAAACGTTTCATACTTGTGTTTCATTAAGTAAATATACCCATATTTACTTAAGTCATCAGTGAAGGTGAGAAAATAACGATATCCACCACGCACTGTAACATTCATTGGACCGCACACATCAGTATGTATGATTTCCAATAAGTCACTTGCCCGTTCCATTGTTCCAGAGAACGGCGTTTTAGTCATCTTGCCCATGAGGCATGGTTCACATGTGTCAAGTTATTCAAAATCAAGTGACTCCAAAAGTCCATCAGCATGGAGCTTCCTCATGCGTTTTACACCAATATGACCTAAACGGCAGTGCCACAAGAAAGTGGTACTATCATTATCAACTCTACATCTTTTGGCATCAATGTTATGAACATGTGTATCATCACTATCAAGATTCAATATGAATAAACCCCTCACATTGGGTGCATGACCATAAAAGATATTACTCATATAAATAGAACAACCTTTATTCTCTGATTTAAATGAGTATCCGTCTCGCAATAAACAAGATCCATATATAATGTTCATGCTTAACGCAGGCACTAAATAAAAATTATTCAGGTTCATCACTAATCCTGATGGTAATCAAAGAGAGAGCGTGCCGACAGCGATCACATCAAGCTTGGAACCATTTCCCACGCGCATCGTCACTTTGTCCTTTGCCAGCCTTCGTTTATTCCGTAGTTCCTGCTTCGAGTTGCAAATGTGAGCAATCGAACCGGTATGAAATACCCAGGCACTACTACGAGAGCTAGTAAGGTACACATCAATAAAATGTATATCATATATACCTTGGTTGTCGTTGGCCGCCTTCTTGTCAGTCAGGTACTTGGGGCAGTTCCGCTTCAAGTGACCAGTTCCCTTGCAATGAAACCACTCAGTTTCTGGCTTGGGTCCGTCCTTGGGCTTCTTTATAGGAGTAGCAACTGCTTTGCCATCCTTCTTGGTTTTATCCTTCTTGCCCTTGCCCTTGACCTTGCCATTTTTCTTGAAACTAGTGGTTTTATTGAGCATCAACACTTGATGTTATTTCTGGATTTCAGACTCAGCGACTTTTAGCATTGCAAACAGCTTGGCGACTGACTTGTTCATCCTGTGCATGTTATAGTTCATCACAAAGCTCTTGTAACTAGGTGGCAGTGATTGAAGAACTCTGTCAGTGATCGCCTCTGGCCGAAGGGCAATTCCCAACACCGCTAGACGAGTTGAATACCCAGACATTCTGAGTATATGTGCACTGATAGACCCATTCTCCTCCATCTTGCAAGCATAGAACTTATCGAAGGTTTCATACCTTTCGATCAGTGCATTCTTCTAAAAGATAAACTTCAACTCCTTGAACATCACATATGCTCCATGAAGTTCAAAACGTCTTTGAAGTACCGGTTCTAAGCCATACAATATTGCACACTGAACTATTGAGTAATCTCCAGTACATGCCTCCCAAGCGTTCTTAATGTCTCCGGAGGTCATGTCTTCTGGTTGGTCACCAAGCGGTGCATCAAGGACATATGATTTCTGGGAAGCCGTGAGGATGGTCCTCAGATTACGGGCCCAGTCAACAAAGTTACTTCCATCATCTTTCAACTTAGCTTTCTCTAGGAACGCATTAAAATTCAGGGGTGCTACTGCGCGAGCCATTGATCTACAACATAAATATGAAAAGTTTTCTTAGACTATTGTTAAAGATAATGAGTTTAGTTAATCAAATTACTAAAGCTCCCACCCAAATTGACATCCCTCAGGTCATCTGAGTGTCACATGATCCAAATCCACCAACTCAAGTCCGATCATCACGTGAGTCGAGGTGGCTTCAATGGTGAACATCATTATGTTGATCATATTTACTATATGACTCATGTTCGACCTTTCGGTCTCTTGTGTTCCGAGGCCTTGTCTGTACATGCTAGGCTCGTCAAGTTTAACCTGAGTGACTGGCTTGCACCCGTTATATGTGAACGTAGAGTCTATCACACCTGATCATCAGGTGGCGTCTCAACACGACGAACTTTCGCAACGGTGCACACTCGGGGAGAACACAATTTATCTTGAAATTAAGTGAGGGATCACCTTATAATACTACCGTCGTCCTAAGCAAAACAAGGTGCAAAAAAGGATTAACATCACATGCAAATCATAAGTGACATGATATGGCCATGAACTTGTGCTTTTGATCTCCATCTTGAAAGCACCGACATGATCTCCATCGTCACCGGCATGACACCAAGATCTTCATCATCTTAATTTCCATCAACGTGTCTCCATCGAGTTTGTCGCGCCCAACATGCTTCTACTACTATTGCTACCGTTTAGCGATAAAGTAAAGCATTACATAGCTCTTATTGATTGACACGTAGGTCATACAATAATTAAAGACAACCCTATGGCTCCTGCCGGTTGCCGTACTCATCGACATGCAAGTCGTGATAATCTATACATCACATGATCATCTCATACATCACATATATCACATCATGCAATTGGCCATATCACATCACAACATACCCTGCAAAAACAAGTTAGACGTCCACTAATTGTTGTTGCATGTTTTACGTGGCTGCTATGGGTATCTAGCAAGAAAAATTCTCATCTACGCAAAAACCACAACAGTGATACACTAGTTGATTTTCAACCTTCTCAAGCACCGCCTTTGTCGAATCCTATCCAACTAAAGTGTGAGAAACTGGCACCCACAAGCCATCTATGCAACAAGTTGCGGTCGAGGGAACCGGTCTCTCGTAAGCATGTGAGTAATGTTGGTCCGGGCCGCTTCATCTCACAATACCGTTGAACCAAAATACAACCAAGGGAGGAAGCAATCTAAGCATCAATGCCCACAAACCTTTTGTGTTCTACTCGAGATCTCATCTACACATAGACCTAGCTCATGACGCCACTGTTGGGGAACGTTGCATGGGAAACAAAAAATTTCCTATGCATACACAGATCTATCCATGGTGATGAGCATCTACGAGAGAGAGAGTGGATCTATGTACCCTTGTAGATCACTAAGCAGGAAGCGTAAAGAAACGCGATTGGTGTAGTCGAACGTCTTCGTGATCCAAATCGCCGTGCGTCCCGTGATCCAATCATGATCCGTCCCGCGATCCAATCACGATCCGTCCTGAGATCACGTCATGATCCGTCCCGCAATCCAATCACGAATCGTCTCGTGGTCTTGATCACGGTCCTTCCGATCTAGTACCGAACGGACGGCACCTCCGCGTTCAGCACACGTGCAGCTTGATGACGATCTCCACTGTCTTGATCCAGGAAGAGGAAGTGGAGAGGAGGAAGAGTTCGCCGACAGCGTGGCGACGCTCCGGTGATGGTCGTGGAGCAGTTCCGGCAGGGCTTCACCTAAGCACTGTAGAAATCCGATCTGGAGGAGAAACTATGCACTAGAGGAACGGGTAGCACGTGGTTGAAAAAACAAGTGCAAAACCCTAAAATCCACCAGTATATATAGGAGGAGAGGAGGAGAGGAGGCAGCCTTGGCTCCAAGCCAATCTGGTTCTGTCGAACCTACTAGGAGAGGAGGACTCATCCTCCAATCCTAGTAGGACTAGGATTGCTCCTTTTTTACCTTTTTTCGACCTTTTCCTATTGGGTTTTTTACTCCAGCCACATGGGCCTTGTGTGGGAGTTTCCACCAGCCCACTAAGGGATGATATTCACTCTCCCACAGCCCATGAAGCCTTTTGGGTCGAAATACCCCTCCCGGAGGCCTCCCGGTACACTACCGGCACTCCCGGTACACTACCGATGAGCCCTAAACTTTTCTGACGACCAAAACAGGACTTCCTATAAATAAATCCTTACCTCCAGACCATTCCGGAGTTCCCCGTGACGTCGGGGATCTCATTCGGGACTCCAAACAACCTTCGGTCACCACCATACATAACTCTATACTACCGAAACGTCACCAAACCTTAAGTGTGCAGATCCTGTGGGTTCGAGAATTATGTAGACATGACCGAGACACCTCTATGGCCAATAACTAATAGCGGCACCTGGATGACCATATTTGTTCCTACATATTCTACGAAGATCTTTATCGGTCGAACCTCTATGTTAGGGATTCAGTTAAGCCCGTATAGTGTTCCCTTTGTTCTTCGGTATGTTACTTGCCCGAGATTCGATCGTCGGTATCTCCATACCTAGTTCAACCTCGTTACCTGCAAGTCTCTTTACTCGTTCCCTAATACAAGATCCCGTGGCTAACACTTAGTCACATTGCTTGCAAGGCTTGTTGTGATGTTGCATTGCTGAGTGGGCCCTGAGATACCTCTCCCTCACACGGAGTAACAAATCCTAGTCTTGATCCATGCCAACCCAACAGACACCCTCGGAGATACCTGTAGAGTACCTTTATAGTAACCCAGTTACGTTGCGATGTTTGGTACACACAAAGCACTCCTCCGGTGTCAGTGAGTTGCATGATCTCATGGTCATAGGAACATATACTTGTCATGCGGAAAACAGAGCAATAAACTGACACGATCATATGCTAAGTTTGTAGTTTGGGTCTTGTCCATCACATCATTCTCCTAATGATGTGATCCCGTTATCAAATGACATCTCATGTCCATGGCTAGTAAACCTTAACCATCTTTTGATCGACGAGCTAGTTCAGTAGAGGCATACTAGGGACATTGTGTTTGTCTATGTATCCACACATGTATCCATGTTTCCAATTAATACAATTCTAGCATGGATAATAAACATTTATCAATATAATAATAAAAACTTTATTTATTGACTTTAGGGCATATTTCCAACAAAGAGAGGGTTGGCGGCAGCTAGGGGTGGAAAGAGGAGTGTGGTGTGGTTTTATTTAAGGTTCTGATGTGGGATGGTTGGATGTGGTATTTATAGATGGAAGAAATTACAGGGCCCACATGTCAAGCCCAGGGTGTGGCGGAATGTACTTGTCCTCAGGATAGCCTGTAAGGACCACTTTTGGCCTATGCACACACCCGTGGGTAACAACTTTGGCCCAAATAAGGGAATTAACTGATGGCATGCCTCCTAAGGCATGTGTGTGCCACGCGATGGATGTTATGCTTGGTGGGTGGTCACCGATCGATGGAACGACAAACGAAAGTGAAGAAGAGGGGTCCAAGGGCAGCCAGGAGAGATTAAGAGAGAGAGAGAGCATACATGAGGTATTGATGATTTGGTTGATGGTGATCGTGCTGGCGATTGAAAGCATGAGAAGGGAGATCCAAGCCCTTAGCTAGTACACGAACCCCATCGACGTCGATTCATACAAGGATCCACCGGAGAGGCCTCCCATTGATCTGTCATTGTGGTGTGAAGCTCGATCTGGGGAAGAGGGGGGCTCGGATTAGGAAAAATAATAGGGCCCACATGTCGGGCCTAATTGACGGGCCCATGGGTGTCGAGTACGGGGAGTAGCTGAACATACCCACCCACACGACACCCTCTGAGGACTACTTTTGGACCATACACATACATGTGTATAGTAAATTTAGACCAAATAAAGTAATTAAGTGACGGCGTGCCTTCTGAGATGTGTGTGTGTAGTGCCATGGAAGCTATGCATGATTGGCGTGTCCATGATCGGACCCACCAGCAAGCAGGTTGTCGATCGGTGGAACGAGAAACAAGGCAGAAGGATATGGATCTTAGGGCGACCAAGACAGAGCATAGCTGATGTAGTGAAGATCTAGTCAATGGTGTCCATGCCCGCGACTAAGAGCGGAATGAGAAAATTGCGCACCCTCACCTCGTCGGCGAACCCCATCGATAATGATACATAGAAGGTTCCACTAGAGAGGATTCCCGCCATCAATCGCGATGGTGTGCTGCAAGAGACCTTGGTCCTAGTCACCTTGGCTGAGTGAAGGGATGGAGGAGGAGGCCCACCACACAAGGTAAGATCGAGGGTGTGATGCGACCGTGACTAAGGGACACTAGTAGAAAACAAACCTTTCATCCCGAGCTTTAGTCCCGGTCTGGTCAGGAATCGGTACTAAAGATGGTATTAGGCCCGGTTTGTGCCGGCTACAACGGCTAGGAGTAGGGCGACCTTTAGTACCGGCTTGTGAGGGACCTTTAGTACCGGTTCATCTCACGAGCCGGTACTAAAGGGGGCGTGGCAGGGTTTTGGTCAGACATGGGCCCCGCTTGCACCTTTAGTACCGGCTGGTGTCACCAGTCGGTACTAAAGGGCAACCTTTAGTACCAGCTGGTGACACCAGCCGGTACTAAATACTTCCTACATATACATCCGGCCGCAGCCGATCGAAAGAGCTCTGTTTTCTCCCCTGTTCTTCTTCTTGCTCAAAGCTCATCCTCCATTTTGCCAAGGATTTGTCAAGATTTAAAGGCACCCCATCTATCCAAGTGTTCATAAGGTTAGCAACTTTGCTCCTTCATCTCTTGCTAGATTAGCTTGTGGTATGCTCAAAGATATGTGATATGTGATTTGTGGGAGTTTATTTGATTTATATCCAATTTGAGCTCAAATTAACTTGTTAGGTTGCATATGTGTAGGTGTGGTTTATTTGGTGTGCCTTCCCATGTTCTTCTTCTTGCTCGAAGCTCATCCTCCATTTTGCCAAGGATTTGTCAAGATTTAAAGGCACCCCATCTATCCAAGTGTTCATAAAGGTTAGCAACTTTGCTCCTTCATCTCTTGCTAGATTAGCTTGTGGTATGCTCAAAGATATGTGATATGTGATTTGTGGGAGTTTATTTGATTTATATCCAATTTGAGCTCAAGTTAACTTGTTAGGTTGCATATGTAGGTGTGGTTTATTTGGTGTGCCTTCCCATGCTCTTCTTCTTGCTCGAAGCTCATCCTCCATTTTGCCAAGGATTTGTCAAGATTTAAAGGCACCCCATCTATCCAAGTGTTCATAAAGGTTAGCAACTTTGCTCCTTCATCTCTTGCTAGATTAACTTGTGGTATGCTCAAAGATATGTGATATGTGATTTGTGGGATTTTATTTGATTTATATCCAATTTGAGCTCAAATTAACTTGTTAGGTTGCATATGTGTAGGTGTGGTTTATTTGGTGTGCCTTCCCACCATCCCCGGCCGTCCTAACCACCGTCCATCTGCACCGTCTCGTTGCGGCACCGGACACCTTGGTGAGCCTCTTGTTCTTCTTAAAATCTTTTTAAATTTTTTTACTTGTATGATTTAGATAGCTACGTGTATGATTTACTTATTTGTATTATTGTTAGTTATTCTATAGTGTAATGGTTATGGTATCCGCCCACGTCGGCCCTCGTCCAGTCTATGATTCAGATGTGGTAGGTCGTTAATTATCATTTATAACTATTTCACACATCATCTAATGTCTATGACAATTAATTATGCCACCAAATTGACGTAGATATTTTTATCTATAGGAAATAGTTGAACCAGAAATTCCAACCGACTATGCAATTCTGCCTGAGAAATTAACACAAGATGAAAAAGAAATTGGTCATTTGAAAGAAAAATTGAAAAGAACTAAAGATGAGAAGATGGGATTGGAGTTGCAATTCTGCTCGAGAAATTAACACAAGCTGAACAAGATGGTTGGAATGCGCTTGAAGCTTAGAAAGATTAGAAAATATGCCATTGATAAAGAGGCTTGGTATCATTATGTTGTTGGCTCAATTGTTACTTTAGTTGCGATTATGATTGCATTTGTTGTTGTATTCACATGTTTTAGAGAGCTCTACTTTTGGTTGTAATGTGATGATGAAGTTGTATTAATTTGGTCACTTTGATGTTGTGTAGTGAACATGAGCCGACAATGGATGTACGATGACCGACTAAGTCTAGGGTTTCTTAATGGCCTGCATGATTTTATTCGTGTGGCTGAGACAAATAAGCAGAATGGTTTCATGTGTTGTCCATGTCGTGACTATAAGAATGATCAGAATTACTCTACCTCAAAAACCCTTCACTACCACCTGCTGAAGTTCGGTTTCATGTACGGCTATAGCTGTTGGACCAAGCACGGAGAAAGAGGGGTTATAATGGAAGACAATGAAAAAGAAGAGGATGATGACAACTATCCTTTCGCTGATACAACAATGGGGGAAGCTGAAGAAGAGGCATCAATGGGGGAAGCTGAAGAAGATGCATCAGATGAGCTCGCTGATGATTTGGGTTAGGTTATTGTTGATGCAAAGAGAAACTACGAAAATGATAAGGAGAGGTTGAAGTTGAAATGCATGTTAGAGGATCACAAGAAATTATTGTATCCAAATTGTGAAGATGACCAGAAAAAGCTAGGTACCACGCTGGAATTGCTGCAATGGAAGGCGAAGAATGGTGTAACTAACAAGGGATTTCAAGAATTGCTGATAATGATAAAGAAGATGCTTCCAAAGGATAACGAATTGCCTGAAAGTACATACGAAGCAAAGAAGGCTGTCTACCATCTAGGATTAGAGGTGCAGAAGATACATGCATGCCCTAATGACTGCATCCTCTACCGCGGTGAGGAGTACGAGAATTTGGATGCATGCTCGGTATGCGGTGCACTACGCTATAAGATCCCCCGCGATGACCCTGGTGATGTGGAGGGCGAACACCACAGGAAGAGGGTTCCTGCCAAGGTGATGTGGTATGCTCCTATAATACCATGGTTGAAACGTTTGTTCCAAAACAAAGAGCATGCCAAGTTGTTGCGATGGCACAAAGAAGAACGTAAGAAAGACGGGATGTTGAGAGCACTCGCTGATGGGTCGCAATGGACAAAAATCGAGAGGGAGTTCGAGGACTTTGCAGCTGACGCAACGAACTTATGGTTTGGTCTTAGTACAGATGGCATGAATCCTTTTGGCGAGCAGAGCTCCAGTCACAGCACCTGGCCAGTGACTCTATGTATCTACAACCTTCCTCCTTGGTTGTGCATGAAGCGGAAGTTCATTATGATGCCAGTGCTCATTCAAGGCCCTAAGCAACCTAGCAAAGACATTGATGTCTACCTAAGGCCACTAGTTGATGAACTTCTACAGTTGTGGAAAAAACCAGGTGTGCGTGTGTGGGATGCGCACACACAGAAGGATATTGACCTACGAGCGTTGCTGTTTGTAACCATCAATGATTGGCCTGCTCTTAGTAACCTTTTAGGACATACAAACAAGGGATACAATGCATGCACGCACTATTTAGATGATACTGAAAGTATATATTTGGATAAATGTAAGAAGAATGTGTACCCGGGACATCGTCAATTTCTACCGATCAAGCATATCTTACGAAAGGTAGGCAACCATTTCAAAGGTGATCTAGATAACCAGAAGAAGCCTGGCCTCCGTACCGGTGAATATATATTTGATATGGTCAAGGATTTACAAGTAATCTTTGGAAAGGGTCCTGGCGGACAATCTGTTCCGAATGACACCAACGGACACGCACCCATGTGGAAGAAGAAATCTATATTTTGGGAACTTGAATATTGGAAAGCCCTAGAGGTCCGCAATGCAATCGACGTGATGCATGTGACAAAGAATCTTTGTGTGAACTTGCTAGGCTTCTTGGGCATGTATGGAAAGACAAAAGATACACCGGAGGCACGGGAGGACAAGCAAAGAATTAATGAAAAAGACGGCATGCCTCCAAAGCAGTATCAAGGTCCTGCCAGCTACGCTCTTACGAAAGAAGAGAAGGAAATCTTTTTTGAACGCCTACTCAGTATGAAGGTCCCGTCTGGCTTCTCGTCAAATATAAAGGGAATAATAAATATGGCAGAGAAAAAAATTCAAAATCTAAAGTCTCATGACTGCCACGTGATTATGACGCAATTGCTTCCGGTTGCACTTAGGGGGCTTCTACCGGAAAATGTTTGATTAGCCATTGTGAAGCTATGCGCATTCCTCAATGCAATTTCTCAGAAGGTAATCAATCCAGAAATCCTACCAAGGTTACAGAATGACCTGGTCCAATGTCTTGTCAGATTTGAGTTGGTGTTCCCTCCATCCTTCTTCAATATTATGACGCTCGTTCTAGTGCACCTAGTCGAAGAGATTAACATTGTGGGTCCCGTATTTCTACACAATATGTTCCCCTTCGAGAGGTTCATGGGAGTCTTAAAGAAATATGTTCGTAACCGTGCTAGGCCAGAAGGAAGCATCGCCAAGGGATATGGAACAGAGGAGGTTATTGAGTTTTGTGTTGACTTTTTTCCTAACATTAAGCCGATTGGTCTTCCTGAATCGCGGCATGAGGGGAGACTGGGTGGAAAAGGCACATTAGGAAAGAAAGAAGCAATAAATATGGACGGGCATTCTTTCACTCAAGCACACTACACGGTTCTACAAAATTCCACCTTGGTGACTCCATATCTGGAGGAACACAAGGATATTGTACGGGCCAAGAACCCGGAGCAGTCTGACCCCTGGATTGAACGTAAACACATGGAGACTTTTGCCAGTTGGTTGCAAACAAAGCTCATCAATGACAACGATGTTCCAGATGAACTGTACTGGTTGGCCAAGACACCAAGTTTGACTGTAACGACTTTCAAAGGGTACGAGATAAATGGGAATACATTTTACACGATCGCCCAAGATAAGAAGAGCACCAACCAAAATAGTGGTGTTCGCTATGATGCAACCAACTTTGAAGACACATATTATGGTTACATAGAGGAGATATGGGAACTTGACTATGGACCTGATCTTAAGGTCCCTTTGTTTCGGTGCAAATGGGTCAAATATACTAGAGGCGGGGTACAGGTAGACCCGCAGTACGGAATGACAACAGTGGATCTCAACAATCTTGGAAACACAGACGACTCATTCGTCCTAGCCAATGATGTGGCTCAAGTTTTCTATGTGAAGGACATGTCTAGCAAACCGAGGAGAAAAAAAGATAAGGAAGCGAATACATCATACGATGAGCCAAAATGCCACATAGTTCTTTCAGGGAAAAGAAACATTGTGGGAGTGGAGGACAAGACAGACATGTCCGAAGATTATGAAAAGTTTCATGAAATCCCTCCCTTCAGAGTGAAGACTGACCCAAGCATCCTATTAAATGATGAAGATTATTCATGGTTACGGTGCAATCATAATAAAGGGACAAACACGCAGAAAAAGTCTTACACCGCGAGATCCCACTCTGGGATGTGACTGGCTTCACCATCATTACTTTCTGTATACTTATGTGAAGGACATGCATGCATTTCCTAGCTAGCATGGTATATCTTTGTAATCGTTTGTACACAAAGTGCATCCAGTTTTTGCCGTATGGAGATAAAATAAGTTATTAAAAATGAAATCCCTTTGTAATAGATGAGTTTTCGTATGAAACCCTCATACTTCATATTAGATTGTCCAATTTGTACACAAAGTGCATCCAGTTTTTGCCGTAACCCTCTCCACTCTCTAGAAGTTGCTATGTGGGTGAAATTATGATGTCATGCCAAGTTACAACCTTTTCAGTGTTCATTTGTACTGCTTTTCAAATTCAGGGTCATTTAGCTCAAAATAAATCATTAAATGCCTGAAAAATATCAAATGAAGTCAGAAAGGGTTGAAAATTGATGATGTGCCTTCGAATGGTGCATATTGAACACATAAAAAGTATGGAGTTAAAATAAGTTATTAAAAATGAAATCCCTTTGTAATAGATGAGTTTTCGTCCGAAACCCTCATACTTCTTATGAGATTGTCCAATTTGTACATGAAGTGCATCCAGTTATTGTCGTAATCCTCTCAACTCTCTAGAAGTTGCTATGTGGGTGAAATTATGATGTCATGCCAAGTTACAACCTTTTCAGAGTTCATTTGTACTGCTTTTCAAATTTAGGGTCATTTAGCTCAAAATTAATCATTAAATGCCTGAAAAATATCAAATGAAGTCAGAAGGGGTTGAAAATTGATAATGTGCCCTTGAATGGTGCATATTGAACACACAAAAAGTATGGAGTTAAAATAAGTTATTAAAAATGAAATCCCTTTGTAATAGATGAGTTTTCGTCCAAAACCCTCATACTGCTTAGGAGATTGTCCAATTTGTACACGAAGTGCATCCAGTTATTGCCGTAACCCTCTCAACTCTCTAGAAGTTGCTATGTGGGTGAAATTATGATGTCATGGCCAAGTTACAACCTTTTCAGAGTTCATTTGTACTGCTTTTCAAATTCAGGGTCATTTAGCTCAAAATAAATCAGTAAATGCCTGAAAAATATTGAATGAAGTCAGAAAAGGTTGAAAATTAATGATGTGCCTTTGAATGGTGCATATTGAACACACAAAAAGTATGGAGTTAAAATAATTTATTAAAAATGAAATCCCTTTGTAATAGATGAGTTTTCGTCCAAAACCCTCATACTTCATATGAGATTGTCCAATTTGTACACGAAGTGCATCCAGTTATTGCCGTAACCCTCTCAACTCTCTAGAAGTTGCTATGTTGGTGAAATTATGATGTCATGCCAAGTTACAACCTTTTCAGAGTTCATTTGTACTGCTTTTCAAATTCAGGGTCATTTAGCTCAAAATAAATCATTAAATGCCTGAAAAATATGAAATGAAGTCAGAAAGGGTTGAAAATTGATGATGTGCCTTTGAATGGTGCATATTGAACACACAAAAAGTATGGAGTTAAAATAAGAAAAGATTATGGACCGAGTACAACGCTAGAGGCAAGAAGGCGCCCGAATTCAAAGGAATATACGAGAAGGTAAGGGATCACTAGGACGCATTTATGGAGTACAAGACATCGATAGCTGCTATGGAGAAGTTGGCAGAGAATAAGATAAAAGCTGAGAAAAAATAGTATCACCGTAAACTAGCGATAGGTGGATACAAGTCAGCCATTCCTAAGTGGGATGCATTAGAGAATAAGATGCTTGCCGAAGGGATCACTCCAGTAACCTTCAACTGGCCCAAGAGGTGCAGGAATTGGTTTTTTGTGCATGGGGGAAAGTTGGACCCAGCCACAGGGAAGATTATTGCACTGGCCAGTCTGAAGCATGCATCAGATGAGTTGATTCAAGCAATAAAAGATGCCCAAGAAGGACGGTTTCACCCCGATAGAGAGAACGACGAGCTTACACGCGCCCTCGGGAATGCCGAACACGGAGGACGAACACGAGGCATGGGTGTTGTTCCGTGGTACGAGGGGTTTGCAGGATGGCAGGACAGTTATAAAGCCATTCAAGAAAAAAGAAGGTGGAAGCAGACCGACTTTCAAAGTTGGAACAGAAGTACGAGCAGCAGCAGCTGCAGATACAGGTACTGACCCAGCAAAGGGAAACTCCGCAGCAGGAGGCAGGGGAAGAACCCGTCCCATCTACAATGCCGAAAAGCAGCATGGGTTCCATGGGGGCACCGCTGGGTCACACCCCCGTGGATGATATCACTGAGAAGACATCTTGTGAGCTAATCCAGAAAATGAAGAACATACCCGTGCGGGTCACGACGGGCTATCCTTTACCAAATACACCTGATGTTCTCTGGCATTGCAATCCGGTTCCAGCTGAGTATGCTCGTGTCACGGTGGACGCAATAGAGCCGGGATATGATGAACTATTGCTTGACATCCCTGGAAGTGAGGGGGAGTCCACATTGGCAGAAGCCGGTCGTGGTCTCATTCTATGGAGTAAGGACTGCATCGTCTTTCCACACTCGGCGCTAAGGCCACCGGCTCCTCCGAGTATCGATATCCAGCGCGAGGGATCCCAGCCAGAGGCATCGCAGCGCCAGCAGTCCTCCCCACCTCGCCAGCAGTCCTCCCCACCTCGCCAGTAGTCCTCCCCACCTCGCCAGCAGTCACCTCGGCAGCAGTCACCTCGCCAGCAGTCCTCCCCACATCGAGCTCCCCCATAGTCGTCCCCACCTCGAGAGGCGTCCCACCTCGCCAGCAGTCCTCCCCACCTCGCCATGAGCAGTCCTCCCAACCTCGGGACGGAGCACGACGCGAGTCCATATCATCATCGATATCGATCTCGGCCGCGTGAGCCGACTCCACCCCGGCAGCGGTCCCGCCAGCAAGGCTCCCAAAAGAGGAAGGCCACCAACAGTCCTCTTCGGAAGAAAGCAAAGAAGAAACCCGAGCCCCCGGCCAAAAGGAAGCTGCCTTATGACATGACACCGGAGGAAAATAAAATTGAATGCGATCTCCAAGTGAAAGCCTTTTTTGCGAATAAGACCGTGCCGCCAAAGGAGGTAATACCCAAGGAAGTCCAAGAGCACTTTATGGAACACTTTATTGATCGACCCCCGGCATATGTCGAGTGTATGCCGACAGACTATGAGCGACACATTCAGAAGGCAAGTGAGCAGAGAAGTCAGCCCAGCCCAAGGAAGAAGTCGGGAAGTATGGCATCAACTAGCGGGAAAACAGTTCCCCAGCTCGGAGAACAATCCAAGCAATCGATCTCTCCGCTCAAGGTGAGTACCAATCCAAGCAAGCAACTGATCCAACCAGTCGACGTGCAAGGCAACCCAATCGACCTCGAAGTACTAAACGCTGCAGGTCTCACACTTGACCAAATCCTTGGCACCGAGGAAATCTGCGGGTACGATGCAACTAAGTACGCAATGTAATATGCCATCGGAAAACCACTTGTCACACCCGAGCAGTACAAGGAACTACCAACTGCGATGCGACGGTTGCATGATTTGTACATGCTTGAAGCAAAGCGAGGGGATACAGCGGTCATGGTCAAAGTAAGGAAAGAGCATTACGTCAATGCATGTGACATATGTCTTGAATTCTCAGAAGTTTTCCAGTTATACCACATGGACTCTATCGACAAAACTCTCATCAGTTGCTATTGTCTGTAAGTGATTTATATCTTTAGTAATTTAAGTCTCTAGCTAAGATATCATTCATTGGCTTATCCTCACTATATATGTTCTTTTCTATGCTATTATGCAGATTGAAGATGTGGGAATTGAAACAAGAGGGAATCGATGACATTGGGTTCATCGACCCAAGTACCGTTAATGGTCATGTGGTAAAACATTATGCCAGGGACACAGAAGATCTCTTGGAAATTTTTCTAAAGGCACTAATGAATACCAATCTACTATAATATTTCCATACAACATGAGGTGAGTGTTTACTCTCTTGTATACTACAAATTCTATTTTTGCTTACTAGCTCGCTGTCAAGTGTAGTTGATGTGTTATATGTGCATGCCTGCTTAATTATATAAACTTCTGCGCAGAGACCACTATATCCTCCTATATATTATCCTCGCGGATGGACTTGTTCAAGTGTACGACTCACTAGATACACCAGAACAATCATACGTGGACTTGTATTTTATGATAGAACGGTAATTTCAATCTTTATCGACCTCGCTTTCTTTCATTATTTCCTGATATCAAAAGTAATTAAAATAACTCTTTCGTTCTTTTTCTTTGTCGGGTAGTGTTTGGAAAAAGATGATAGAAAAAACCATCATGGTCGTCAATGGAAACCGAAGCTGAAGTGGAAAAAGATGCAGGTAATTAAGTAGTACTACTAGGTCCGCGCATCTCATTAATTCTATTTTCAATACCATTATCATGCTCGATTATTAATTATCTTATTCAATTCTATTCTTTTGTAAAGTGCGCGAAGCAGCCATAGGGGACAAATTTATGTGGATAGTTCCTCTGCGAGAACATTCGCATCCAGACCGAAAGTCATATACGTCGCAGAGGAGCACGTGAAAGACAACTCCAGGTTGGGCAGATGATGTCGAAGCTCTCACCCGAGAAAGGCTTTGTAGCACTTCAAGAGATATTTGTGGCATTTCTTCTTCAACATGTCATTCATGTAAACGGAGAGCACTATTCCTTACCGGCGCCTCAATAATGCCAGCAAATCAGTAGTAGAGAACTGAGATTTCATCCCGAGCACTAGCTAGCTAGTCTCGGCCGGGTTTTGGGCCTTAAGTTAATTATAAGTCCCGAATTTATATGGGTGTGTAATTTCATTTGTATTTATATATATACTGTGTATGAGATATTGTATATTATATTACATATATATATGCATGAACTTGTGTACTGTTTACAGTATGTAGCACCGTAAAATAAATTTGAAATGAATGGAAAACACAAAAAATAGAGAGGAAAATTAAAAGCTAAAACAAAAAAACAAAAGACTTAGTACCGGTTGGTATCACCAACCGGTACTAAAGGTGTTCCACCACCAGTCCACGCAGGCAGCCACGTGGAGGGCCTTTAGTACCGGTCTGTGCTCCAACCGGTACTAAAGGTCTGGACCTTTAGTCCCGACCGGTTAGTACCGGTTGGGGAACCGGTACTAAAGGTCCATCCGACCCGGGACTAGAGTCCTGTTGTGCACTAGTGGGAATGCATCTATTTTCAATGGGTATCTTCGTGATCTCTTAGGCACGACCACCCATGCACCATCCCACCATCCCCATCTCAGTTGTTGGTTCAATTTCCCATGGTTCGTGATATATTCACTGCTCTACGACTCACCACAAAGATAAAGAAACACACATTCCTCTCAAAAAAACGAAATAACCATATATTTCTTTCCAACCAAAAAAAACCAAACATTGAACATCTTTTAAGGTTCATAACCATTGAGACTTTTATGCTAATCCCTCCAATCAATATTACTTATCTTAGATTCTAGATATGGATGTATCTAACACAAAAACGTTTCTAGATACATCCATGTCTAGAAAAATCTAAGAAAAGTAATACAGATCGGAGGGGCTACATACTAGCGTTTCCACATATGAAAATGGGAATGCCTATCACGATTTCACTTCCATATAAGTTTCAACGGATATGGGTATAATGCGTAAATTATAAAATTACTTATTTGTAATCGTACATACAATCATAACTTGATCTATATTAGTATTTGCTTGATATGTATTATTGTTGGATAAATGTGGCAATTGCAATTAGTTGGGATCCATAACACACTGCTAGGATAAGGACCTAACCACTACCCGAGGGTGCCTCAAGGGTTAAGAGTTAATGTAGCTACACATAGAAAATAAGAAAGATGCATGAAATCCCCTTCGAATTTCTATTTAATCATATGTTGTGCCAGGGCGGTTTATGTATGACACTGAATGAACATTTTCTTAATCACATGGGATGTGATGGGTCAACGACATTTGTTTCCCTTGCTAACCATCCAGGTGCACAGCTAGGGTGGTAGAGGTTAGGAGATGAATTTGGAATGTAGTGTGTCTTCACAAGGGCGTAGATTAGCATTTTATTTATCCCTACTCTCCTTTATTTTTTGCACAATTTCTCCAAAGAAAGTTCCCTCTTATCCCATGGATCCCCTTTCATTCTATTTTTGTCAAGTATAAAAATGTCTGATATGTAGGATGAGTGAGGTGTACAGAGAGTCCAAGGGAAATGTGTGTGTGTGTGTGTGTGTTGTGTGATTACATGGATGGCAGGAAAAATGAGGAGGAAACAACAAGTATGCATGTTCTATGAAAAAATGTTATTTGTTAGGATGATAGTAAATTCTAATCTCTTCCAACAAGGCAATCAATTGTGGACGTATCTAAGAGCAAACATGAATCGCCATTCTTGATTAACCTATTATTCAGTATAACCAAGTAATCTTTGTGATTAAAATCTTCTTTGAAAGTATGTCCATATATGTACTAATGCAAGAGATGAGTTTGTGATGGGTACTTGGTAGGCCTGATGTGTATCCTCCCTGACAACGGCGCTAGAAATTCTTCTTGCTATCTCTTGAGCTTGCATTGGTTTTCCGTTGAAAAGGAAAGGGCGATGCAGCGAAGTAGATAAGTATTTCCCTCGGTTGATGAGAACCAAGATATCAATCCTGTAGGAGGAACAAGCAAGTCACCAATGGATGCACCTACACAAACAATCAAACTCTTGCACCCAACGCTATAAAGGGGTTGTCAATCCCTTCACGATTATTTGCAAGGATTAGATCTGATAGAGATAGATGTAAAAGATTGCGGAAAGTAAAAAGTAAATAAATTGAAGCAAGGTATTTTTTGGTGTTTTAAGTTTATAGGTGTGAAAATATATTATGGAAAGTAGACCCGGGGGCCATAGGTTTCACTAGAGGCTTCTCTCTTGAAGGATAATATCACGGTGGGTGAACAAATTACTGTCGAGTAATTGATAAAAAGCAAATAATTATTAAGATATCCAAGGCAATGATTATGCATATAGGCATCACGTTCGTGTTAAGTAGACCGAAACGATTTTGCATCCACTACTATTACTCCACACATCGACCGACTCCCACCTGCATCTAGAGTATTAAGTTCATGTAGAACAGAGTAACGCAGTAGGTAAGATGACATGATGTAGAGGGATAAACTCAAGAATATGATGAAAACTCCATCTTGTTACCCTTTATGGCAACAATACAATACATACATCGCTACCCCTACTTTGTCACTGGGTGAGGACACCGCAAGATTGAACCCAAAACTAAGCACTTCTCTCATTGCAAGAATTACCAATCTAGTTGGGCAAACCAAACAAATAACTCGAAGAGACTTGCAAAGATATGAAATCATGCATATAAGAATTCAGAAAAGACTCAAATAATATTCATGGATAATCTGAATATAAACCACAATTCATTGGATCTCGACAAACACACCAAAAAAGAGTACTACATCGGATAGATCTCCATGAAGATCATGAAGAACATGGTATTGAAGCACAAAGAGAGAGAAAAGGCCATCTAGGTACTAGCTATGGACCCGTAGGTTTGTGGTGGCCTACTCACGCATCATCGGAGGGGCAATGGAGTTGATGTAGATGCCCTCCGTGATCGAATCCCCCTCCCGCAGATTACCGGAAAAGGCTCCAAGATTGGATCTCTCGGGTATAAAGGTCGGCGGAAAAGTATTAGTGTGGCTCTTTTTGGTATTGGGGGAATATTTGGGTATTTATAGGATGAAGATTAGGGCTAGGAGACCTGCTAGGAGGTGGCAATCCTGCCAGGCGCGGCCAGGGGGGTGGTCGCACGCCCTGGCTTGTGACCTCCTTGCAGCTTCCCTGCCATGCACTCCAAGCCTGGTAGATCTCTTTCGTTCCAAAAAAAATCATCGCGAAGATTTTATTTTGTATGGACTTCGTTTAATATTCCATATCTGCAATACTCAAAAACTAGGAAAAAACACAAACTGGCAATAGGTCAATCTCAAAAATAATATAAAATAGCATATTAATGCATATAAAAATCCCAAAAAAACAAGATAATAGCATGAAACAATCAAAAATTATAGATACATTGGAGACGTATCATCACCCTTCGAATTTGGTTGTTGTGGGATTCCTTCCCGCCAAAGCGGTAAGGGAAGAGGACCCGGGCCATTATAAATAGAGGCTAGGCTGCTACATATATAGAGATAGGGGAGAAAAGAGGGGAAAGACCACGAGAACGCCCTCACGAGGCAACTCACCACTGTACTAGTTCATCCACAAACCTCCTGGTGAGGCAATCCACCAAAGTAGGAGTAGGCTTTTATGCTTCGCAACGGCCTGAACCTGGGTAAATCACCATGTGCAATCTTCTTCCTCGTCATCATGCGAGTTCATCGTCTAAACCATCAGGTCGTGAGCTAGGAGGGGCGAGGCTGCTAGGGGTCTTTGCACACGCCACTGTTGGGGGTCTAAGCCATTCGACGAGAAGCAAGACGGGACCTTCATACTGAGCAGGCATTCAAAGAAGATTTCCTTCTATTCTTTGGTAAGAGCATAGCTAGTAGGACCTTCATACTGCTTTGGAGGCATGTCATCTTTTTCCTGAACATGTTGGTGGTCCTCCCGTGCCTCCGGTGTATCTTTTGTCTTCCCATACACGCCCAAGAAGCGTAGCAGGTTCACGCAAAGATTCTTCGTCACGTGCATCACGTTGATTGCAGAGCGGACCTCTAGGTCTTTCCAGTAGGGTAGGTCCCAAAATATAGATTTCTTCTTCCACATGGGTGCATGTCCCTTAGCGTCATTCGGAACAGATAGTCCGTCGAAACCCTTTCCAAAGATTACTTGTAAATCATTGACCATAGCAAGTATGTGATCACCGGTCCGGATGGCGGTCTTCTTCCGGTGATCTGCCTCGCCTTTGAAATGCTTGCCTTTCTTTTGACATTGATGGTTGGTCGGAAGAAATCGACGATGCCCCAGGTACACATTCTTCCTGCAATTGTCCAGATATATACTTTTGGTGTCATCTAAACAGTGCGTGCATGCGTGGTATCCCTTATCTGACTGTCCTAAAAGGTTACTAAGAGCAGGCCAATCATTGATGGTTACAAACAGCAACGCATGCAGGTCAAAATCCTCCTGTTTGTGCTCATCTCACACGCGTACACCGTTTCCATTCCACAGTTGTAAAAGTTCTTCAACTAATGGACTTAGGTACACATCAATGTCGTTGTCGGGTTGCTTAGGGCCTTGGATGAGAAATGGCATCATTATGAACTTCTGCTTCATGCACAACCAAGGAGGAAGGTTATAGATGCATAGAGTCACGGGTCAGGTGCTGTGATTGCTGCTCTGCTCCACAAAAGGATTAATGTCATCCGTGCTTAAACCAAACCATACGTTCCTTGCCTCACCTGCAAACTCCTTCCTGCACTTTCTCTCGATTTTTCTCCACTGCGACCCGTCAGCGGGTGCTCTCAACTTCCCATCTTTCTTACGGTCCTCTCTGTGCCATCGCATATTCTTGGCATGCTCTTTGTTTCTGAACAGACATTTCAACCGTGGTATTATAGGAGCATACCACATCACCTTGGCAGTAACCCTGTTCCTGGGGCACTCGCCCTCAACATCACCAGGGTCATCGCGTCTGATCTTATAGCGCAATGCACCTCATACCGGGCATGCGTTCCGTTCCTCGTACTCACCGCGGTAGAGGATGCAGTCATCGGGCATGCATGTATCTTCTGCACCTCCAATCCTAGAGGGCATACAACCTTCTTTGTTGCGTACATACTGTCGGGCAATTCGTTATCCTTTGGAAGCTTCTTCTTTAGTATTTTCAGTAGCTTCTCAAATCCTTTGTCAGGCACACCATTCTCTGCCTTCCACTGGAGCAATTCCAGTGTGGTACCGAGCTTTGTGTTGCCATCTTCACAATTGGGGTACAACCCTTTTTTGTGATGCTCTAACATGCGATCGAACTTCAGCTTCTCCTTTTCACTTTCGCACTATCTCTTTGCATCAACAATGACCCGACGAAGATCATCATCGGGCACATCATTTGGTTCCTCTTGATCTTCAGCTTCCCTGGTTCCAGCATCACCGTATTCAAGGGGCACATAGTTTTCATCATCCTCTTCTTCTTCGTCGTCTTCCATCATAACCCCTATTTCTCCGTGCTTGGTCCAAACATTATAGTGTGGCATGAAACCCTTCACAAACAGGTGGCTGTGAAGGATTTTCTGGTCAGTGTAAGACTTCAAATTCCCACATGTAGGGCATGGACAACACATAAAATCATTCTGCTTGTTTTCCTTGGCCACTTCGAGAAAATGATGCACCCCCTTAATGTACTCGTCGGTGCGTCTGTTACCGTACATCCATTGCCGGTTCATCTGCGTGCATTATATATAATTAAGTGTGTCAAAAACCATTACAGAACATGAGGAATATAGAAGTGACCAAATTAATAGAAGTTCATCATCACATTAAAACCAAAGTAGATACATAGTTCTCGTTGGCCAACATATAGCTCTCTAGAGCATCTAATTAAAACATACATTGAAACTATTTAAATCATTTCAATGCAACAGCAAATGCAATCATAATCACAACTAAGGTACCAATTCATCCAACGGCATAATGATACCAAGCCTCAGTATGAATGGCATATTTTCTAATCTTTCTAACCTTCAAGCGCATTGCATCCATATTGGTCTTGTGATCGTCGACGATATCGGCAACATGCAACTCCAATCCCATCTTGTCATCTTCAGTTCTTTCCAAGTTTTCTTCAAATGATCAATCTCTTTTACAGCTTTAGTTAACTTGTCGAGCAGAATTGCATAGTCGGTATCCATTTCTGGTTCAACTACTTCCTATAGATGAAAACATCTACGTCAAGTTGGTGGCATAATTAATTGTCGTAGACATCAGATGTGTGAAATAGTTATATAAAAGATAATATACCACATCTGAATCATAGACTGGACGAGGGACGATGTGGGCGGATACCATAACCATGGCACTATATAATAAAAAACAATAATAAAAGTAAGAAAATCATACGGGTAAGTATATTTTCTTTTAGCAAGAAGATAAGATCAAGAGGCTCACCACGTGCGGGCGATCGACGGCGGTTTCAGGACGGGGACGGGATAGGACAGACCGCCAAACCTAGACAAATCTTGCCGAAAATGGAGTTTGGACAAGGAGCTTCGAGAGGAGAAAGCTTAAGTTCGGCTTAGGCATTTCATCAAACACCTCATGTGCATAGGAGGTGAGCTAGAGCACCAGAACGGTCTAACACTGTTGTCCTAGAAAAACAGAGCACTCCACGGCTCAGCCAGCGGCGGGCGAGGGTTTATATAGGCAGCTCATTGGTCCCGGTTCGTGGCTGGAACCGGGACAATAGGTCTCCCGTTGGTCCCGGTTCCAGCCACGAACCGGGACCAATGGTCGTGGGCCAGGAGCGAGGCGCACTGGTCCCGGTTTGTGCCTGGAACCGGGACCAAAGGGGGCAGACGAACCGAAACCAATGGCCCACGTGGCCCGGCCGTCCCCTGGGCTCATGAACCGGGACGGTTGCCACAAATCGTGAGCAAATCGGGATTAATGGGATTAGGAGGCCCGAACCAATGTCCTGTTTTCTAATAGTGGATATAGCTCTTGCGGTTTGCGGAGGAACATGTTAGGAAAAGGGGTTCAAAGAAAATATGGTGTACGTACGTTGTTTGCAAGAATGATGTTATGTACACAAATGAATCGGGAGAGTTGCATAAGCGCTTGTTGGCTAATGGTTTCATGCCCGGTTATTCGACATGGACAAGTCATGGTGAGGATGGGATTTCATGTGAAGGAGCGGAACATGACAAGGAACAAGAATGGATGATGGATGGGCATGATGAACAATCTGATGGTGATGAATCTAAGAGTCCAGTGAAGAGTCCGACGAAAGTGATGATGCCGAAATGGTGGAGGCATTACTTTGGGGAAAATTAGCGGGAATGGTGCACAATGAACACATGAAAGAGTTGATCGTGAAAGATACTAGCAGCGCGAGGCTACTTCTCGTAGAGAGGCTACCAAACTGGCGACTCTTGTGAAGGACTCAACAACTCCTTTGTATGCTGGTTGCAAGGCAAAACACACCCGACTAAGTGTCACAATGAATCTTATGGACATTTTGCCAAAAAGCAATAGCATAGACACTTCGGTCGATATGAATTTGAAGTTTTTGCATGATGTTCTGCCTGAAGCAACATGTTTCCAAAAAGTATCAATGAGGCAAGGAAGGTATTGTGTCCTCTTGACATGGAGTCAGTAAAGTATCAAGCGCGCAAAAATGACCGCATCATTTACCGGAACGAGTACTCCAACCTAAGAAGGTGTCCAACATGCAATTTTCCCCGTTTCAAGCTGGGAAACAACAGTCGGGAAGACAATGATGATGATAGAGGACCCTCTAGCGGTACTCCTTATAAGGTTGTATGATACTTTCCAATCATTCCACGCCTGAAGCGTTTGTATGCAAACAAGAAGCAGATAAAGCTTATGCTTTGGCATTCTACGAGGAATAGGGAGTACAGAGTGATTAAACATGTTGCAGATGGTCGGCAGTGGAAAGCAATTGATGACAAGTTACCTCATTTCAGTGGAGATGATAGGAATGTCAGGCTGGGTTATAGTGTGGATGGTCTGAATCCCTTTAGTAAACAAAATAGTGTGCACAACACCTATCCTGTGGTTGTGTGCAACTACAACCTTCCCACATGCATGCGCATGAAGAGAAAGTATATACACATGGTCATGCTAATACAAGGGCCAAGCAGGCCAGGTAATGGTCTGGACTTGTATCTTCAGCTACTGAAGGATGAGATAGAAATTTTATGGCAGGTGAGGGGGTACGGACATATGACGCTAATGCAGGTATGTATTTCCCTATGAAAGTTGTGGTGCTCACGATGGTGCAGGACTACTCGGCATATGGTTATAATTCGGGTAGTCGGGTTTGCCATGGGAACTGCACCTGTGTTAGGTGCATGGATGAAACTCACTCTATATATCTAAAGGCCTCTCATAAAATAGTTTACATGGGGCATAGAAGATCGCTGAATAAAAATGATGAATGGAGAAACAGACAATATTTGTTTGATAACACAAAAGAAAAGTGAGGGAAGCCACACAAGAGAAGTGGAATAGAAATCCTACAAATGTTGAACAACTGGGAAAAGTGTCGAGAGCCTAGAAAGAAACGGAAGAGAGTAGAGCCACTGTTAAAAGTATGGAAAACCCGATCTCCATTTGGGGAATTGAAATATTGGAAGTATCTCTCGACACCCCATTGTATCGATGTGATGCATATAGTGAAGAATGTTTGTGAAAGTTTTCTTCCTACCATTTAGAACATCCCAGACACGACAAAATATATGGGGATCTCAAGAAAATACCTAGAATCACTTCGAATTAGGCCGGATTTGTGGACTGGCATGGAGGAAAGCAATGCTGGTAAGGCTAAGAGAACGGTGTCAAAATTGAAGTCCGCTTGCTACAGTCTGTCTCTAGAGGAGCTTGACAAGATATTTTACTGCCTTGCTAATGTTCGAGTAAGTTCCATGCACTCGTCAAACATACACATATATTTGTCACGTGACTATCACGTGGTGATTACACAAATATTGCCGGTTGCACTTAGAGGAATAATGGGACCACATGTCAGAAATACACTACAAAACCTCTGTAACTTCTTGGACATCATCTCTCATAAATTGATCAGCCTGGAGCATTACAAGAAACTACAAGAAGAGATTGCTATCATACTATGTGAGCTTGAGCTATACTTCCCACCCTCATTTTTCGACATCATGGTGCACCTGCTTGTCCATGGTATCGGAGACATCATAGACCTGGTCCCAGTATTTCTCCATAATATGTTCCCTTTTGAAAGGTTAAATGGGATACTCAAACGATACGTTTATAACATGTCACATCCAAACAGAAGCATCATCCAGGTATTTCAAACTATGGAGGTTATCTCGCTTTGCACATACTACCTTGAAGTTGACAAACCTTTGTGCATGCCCAAGAATAAGCACATTGGCAGGTTCAAGGCGTAGGTCACAAGAAAAGGAGAAAGAATTTGCATGTGACCTTCGACGATCCCAACCGAGTGCCCGACTTCATAAGAGCTCACACTGTTGTGTTACAACACATCAAGTGTGTCAACCGACATGCTAGGAAGCACATGTTGCAGTTGAGAACTGAATACATGAAATGTGGGATAAAACACTCCGATGAGCAACTAACAAATGAGCACAACAGAAAGTTTGCAGCTTGGTGCAACACGAGAAAATCCATTTTCAGAAAATGATGACTGGGGTACTGAGTTGTTCTCCTTGCCATCGGGACCCACATTGAATGTGACCACATACCAAGCCTATGACATCAATGAATACACTTTCCATACGGAGGCCGGAGACAACGTAAAAGGTGTGCACCAGAATTCAGGGGTGACACTACATGCATACACTGGTAGTGAAAAGAACAAACACTACAGGAGAATCGAAGAGATTTGGGAACTAAGGTACGCAGATGTAGGGATATTCCCCATGTTCTATGTTAGATGCGCAAAACAAGTACTTCAAGAAGACGACAATTTCACTAACATGGTTATACCACCACAAAATGAGTCCGTGAACGTGCTTGCAGTAAGTGCCTTAAATGAGCCGTGGGTACTAGCAAAGACTATGTCTCAATGCTTCTACATACACTAGTGCAGAATCGGCCAATAGTCGCGGTTCGTAAGGGCCTTTAGTGTCGGGGGTGGGGACTAAAGCCCACCCCCTTTAGTCCCAGTTCAACACGGCCCGGCACCAAAGGCCCACCACGTGGCATCTGCCGGCGACGTGGGCTGGAGGGATAACACTGACCGGGACTAAAAGTATTTAGTTTTTTATCTTTGTTTTATTTTTCCTTTTAATCCTTTAGGGGTTTATGAATTAATTATGGTTTTAATTTTCCTTTTAATTATGTGTTTTCCATTTAATTAATTTTCATTTCAAACATATATTACGCTACTACATACTATACACACGTTGTGCATATATATACATAGAATTTCTCATAGAAGCTATCATATATATATATATATATATCATCGAATTGCTCGTACGACGACCATTCACATACAAATATATATATATATATATATATACAATTTCTCCTATAATTTGAGTATCATTACATATTTATGCAGGTATTACTTGTTCTTGATCTTGTAATGATATTCTCCTTTGAAATCTATGACCTGGTCGACAAGAAATCCAACTATTTCTTTTTGAATTGCTCGTACCCGAGCCTCTAGTAGGAGCTGGCACCACATCTTCGTCAGCTATAAGATGGAGATCAAGATGAATATATTAGTTGTGTATACATATATTAGCTAGATCATTATAAAGAAATTATGGATAGTGTTCTGATAAACATATCCAAAGATTTCTTTCCTCCTTTCACACATGATCATGCGAATGTTCTTGCAAACTTAGTATGCGCATAAACTAGTCCACTGCTCCTGCCTCATGCACTTTACGAGAATAAAATAAAATTAGGTATTAATTAATCAAGCATGATAATGGTATTGAAACTAGAATTAAAGAGATGCATGGACGTAGCTAGCTAGTACTACTTAATTGCCTTGGGTCGCATCCATTTCAGCTGTTATGCCCAGTCGCCTGGGACCTGTTTGATGAACTTGGCCCAAGCCCTACCCGCCGACAAGGAAAATGAATAAATGAGTTATTAACTAGTTGATATCAGGAAATAAAGTAATTAAAGAGGCCGACATGGTGCGATAATGATTGAAATTACTTGTCAACCATCCCCCTCACGATTGCGTATTCGGATGGATCCTTATATAGTGAGTCCAGTACTTCAACTTTTTCCTTGTCAACTTCAAAGATTAACAAGATCTAGTGGTAACTGCATGCGCACACGTTTTGTATAATTAAGCGGGCATGTGCATATATAACTCATCAACTACACTTATTAACATCTAGTAAGCAAAAAATAGAATTTGTAGTACAAGATATATATAGTAGCACTCACCCGAAGTTGTAAGGAAGTAGTACTTCTGGTTGGGAGTTTAGATGCTTCAAAAAATCAAGCAGGGCTTTCTCTGTGTCTTTTCTCGAATATTGAGTTTCCCATATCTTTTCATTAATCGTATTTGGGTTAATGAACCCAATGCCATAGAGTCCATCTTGTTTTATTTCATACATCTTCATTCTGCATAATACCACAGAAACGAATATAGTGAGCATAATTACAGGTAATGAACAAGAGCACACCTAGCTAGGGACTTAAATTATAGAAAGAAATCAGTTAAAGACGATAGGAACAGACTAAAGATTTGTCAAGTGCGTCTTGATTGAATAACTAAAACAATTCTGAATAATGAATCCACAGATATTTTTATGGAAGTAATGCCTCTTCTGGACTCTCACCATGCGAGACTCTATATTGGTATTTGCTGTTATTTGTATGTACCACATATGCAATTTGTACATTCTCGTTGGTAGAAGCTTGACATCTTCAGGCTTGACCAGAGGTTTGCCACGGGCATATTGATATTTTACTTCATCCTCTTTAAGCCCGGGGGTTTCCTCAAGGCCTAGGAGTTGTTCAACAGTGATACCGGCCTCTTTAGCCTGACTTATATGATCGTCGGTTACTCCTATCCGACCGGCGGTACTCACAAGTGTTTATACAATGAGCGGGGGAGGCGATTGCACTGCATGTTCTCCCAACTGGGGAACATTTTTCCTGCTTTTTGGCCAACTCCTTGGCTCGAGCTTGAGCTTGACTCCTTTTGTCCTGCAAGATATGACTTCTTGACACTACTAGGGAAAAGCTTATAGACAATCACTTACTAGTAGCGTGTTATATTGACCCACGCTACTGCTATTTACTAGTAGTGCTCTATATTAACCAGCGCTACTATTAAATATTACTAGTATAGCGCGTGACCAAAAAAACGCTATTACTAAAAAAATCAACCATGACCCACAAACAGACAATACTAATAGCGTGGGTTGTAAACCCGTGCTACTGCTAATTGTATAGTTGTAGTGCCAGTGAGACACCATGCGCTACCGCTAGCCTTTCGCTCCCTTCCCACCCCACCAACATTCCTAGTCAACTCCCACACACTCAATCCAGATCTTGATCCGGCCAGCGGCCACAACCCACCGCCACCACCACCTCTCGAGAGACGCGATGCCACTCTCGTCTACACGTCTCCGCCGGCCTCTCTTTGTCCCCTCCCATCCCCTCCACTCATCAGAGGAGGGGAGGAGAAGGACATCAAGCGAGCCATCAGGTCAGCGGCAGCCGTGGCGCTCCCGCGCAGATCCGTCGGCGTCAACGGCCTGGGCCTCGATGGAGGTCGGTTCCATCCCCGCAATGGGTTGCCAAAGGCACCTTTCTCAAATTTCAACCCCTCCACCCTCCTTCATCGTGCCTTCCTTCCCTCGCCCCTTCACTCCTTCACCAGCAATGGTGGCTCTTGCCGCGCGAGCTCTTCGCGGTCCATGTCGCGCGTCACCCCTTCCACAGCAAAGCCTCCTCCTTTAGGTAAGCCCCCTCCTCTCTCTCCCTCTCACTCCTATCTTGGCATATCTGGTTTGGTTTTGATTCTGATATCGGTGCACTCGTGTATGTAATCTAGGCAGGAGCAGATGCATGCACCACTTGTGCCACCAATACTTGGAGCACAAGGTCGAGGAGCATCCTCAACGCAGCCACAACGTCAACCTACACGACGACGGAGACCATATATATGTGCGTCTAATTTTGCATCATCAAACTCCTATGGTGGTGCTTTGATTTGAAATATGTTGTTAGTTGTATAGCACATGCCATAGCTAGCAGTACAGTATACAGTGCACAAATATTGCGACATGATGATGTTCAATGTTGCCTCGCTGTGCTACTTCTCATGCCACACCTAGTTTGTTACTTATCAAGTCTAAACAAGTGAACATCTGTAAAGGAAGAATGATGCATTTGGTTCGATTTGTTGCAAGGTCAAACACTGTCAAGTCTGACGACCATGATATGTTACTCTACAACACAACAAGTAGGATTGATGCATTGTTAGTCACAGGGACAATTTATTCTGTTTGTTTCCGATTGAAATAGGATCTAAACAAGGAAGAGCACTTGCCATTCGTTGGTTATTAGAAGCATCCCAAAAGCGTCCGGGTCGAAATATGGCTTTCAAATTAAGTTCCGAATTAGTAGATGCTGCCAAAGGGAGTGGGGGTGCCATACGCAAAAAGGAAGCGACTCATAGAATGGCAGAGGCAAATAGAGCTCTTGCACATTTTCGTTAATCCATGAACAGAATCTATGTATGTAGACACATGGATCCGTACATCTCGATCGGAAAAGAATCAATAGAAGGAGAATCGGACGATATCTTTCTCGAAACAAACAAAAAGGAAAAGAAAGAGAAAACAGAAATCATGATCAACTAAGTTTTTATGTCTAACGTGTTATTCCATAAATCAAGTTTCTCATTTGTGAGTTCCTAGCTGCGTCCAGATTTACCATGTCCTTCTCGTAGTGTAACCTATAAAATACTTTTTTGTGTCATGTTTCACCATGTTAAATTTATACCAAACAATGATAATGTATTGTGTATTATTAGTTGTCTCTTACTTGCACAATGGTTCAGGTAAAGTATCAGATGTTGTTGAGGTATTTGGCAAGATTGTGATGCAAACATCATCAGTTGTCACAACTTTAGTTGTAACGCACAGGTAATGTACATACACTGCATTTCATCCATGCTCTTGGTTCAGCAATTAGTCATAACCAAAATCTTTTGCACGGTAATGATTGTTTGATGTCGCCAATTGATAGGATCGTTGATATCGACTTGTCCTTTTTGCAGGTACGGTGACCAAGCATCAGAGATAACACATTACTACCTCCAGGCCACGGAAACACTCTTCAACCACTGGAAATACTCTTCAAGCAGGAGAGATAACATAGGACTACCATAGCCTGGTGTGTGTCGTGCTCTTTAACCACTCGCGGGGGGACTTCGGCATGAAGCCCGAAGATTGCGTCGCGTCGATGATCATCCAGCTTATTGCGACGCCAGAGGTCACTGAGGTGGAGGACCTCGACATCACCGTCCGGGGGTAGGGAGGGTTCGGTTACACCAGCGTTTGAACTCTGAGGCTTGGTAGATACATCTAGAGAAGGAAAAAGTGGTCTGGTTGTTTGCGTCGGATGTTAAATGAGATCTTGTGGTATCTTCGAGTTGAGATGTTCAGTGTGGCAACCATGAATGCTGCAAGTGCAAATATGGTTCTATGACAATAGTTTATTTTGCACTAGACGTGTCTTGATTTCCATCCATGAACATTGCATCTAATTTTTATTTTTTTTAATTTCTAATTAGGTAGTAGTAGCGCTGGGAAAAATGGTGCGCTACTAATACTTAGGATAGTAGTAGCATGGTTGGGAATAGTAGTAGCGTGGGTGGCAAGCGCTACTAGTAACCGTTTAGCTGTAGCGCGGGCTACAAACGCGCTACTACTAACATTTAGTTGTAGTGCGATAGTAGTAGCGCGGTAACCAGTGCTACTAGTAGGCAGTTTTCCAGCGCTACTACTAGCCTTTTTCCTAGTAGTGTGATAGACCGCACATAGTCGTAGTCCTTTTTATTGACAACCAGTCGAGCCATATCAATGAAGTGTTGTGAGACATGCTCACGTACTTTCTCATTTGGCAGCTGGGGCGGTTTCGGTCCAAAACGGGCCTTTACTTTGTCATCCACTGCGCTCTCGAGTTCCTCCTCAGTCAGGTGGTAAGGCAACTTCGGAAGAGCCTTGAGGCTTGGACCATATTTGAATTTCCTGCATGTTGTACTGCTAGCCGTCTTAGCTGCGGCCTCTCTCTTCCGTTATTGCCTAGGCGACGGAGCACGCTGATGTCATGCCGGACTTGGAGGAGGAGTAAGCTGTCGCGGTGCCGGACTTGGAGGAGGAGAAGTTGGCTAATGTCGTGCCAGACTTGGAGGAGGAGTCGGCTGATGTGGTGTCGGACTTGGAGGAGGAGTAGGAGTCGACTGACACGGTAGCGGACTTGGAATAGGAGGAGTCGGTGGCCTTGGAAAGACGATCCAATCCTTTTTCCATAGAATGATATGATGTATGGCCGCTCCCAGTGTTCTATCCTTGTCACCTCCAAGAATGTCAAATTGTAGCTCGTGATATCCTGAAATCACTTAATCAACCCCGACACGAGCATATCCAGTTGGAATGGGATTGCAATGGAAGGTTGCTTCTGGGGGATTTTCTAAAGCATAGCCGTTCGCCACCTTCATGGATAAGTTCTTCACTTTCATGTGTAGCTCATAGTTAGTCCTGTCTTTGATATCATCCACGGGGTAGCTAGCTAGCAGTGAATCATCATCGATATAGGCCGGGGCAGAACCCACGCTGCTTCTCGGCATAGATTGGACGGTGGTATCCAATGCTGGATCGATCTGCTCATGCTGCCGCTAAGACGCCCTTTCCTAGCTGAGTGAGTCGATCTGCTCCTGCTGCCGCCTAACTTTGGATTCCAACTCCAGGTGCTTTGATTCGAGGCCTTCAGGACGGAGTGCTTCCTCCTTCTTCTTCTGCTCCTCCTACATCTTCTTTCTCGCACGGCTTTTATAGTCATCGTTCCAACCCACAAACCCCTCAAACCACGGAACAACGCCTTTTCCTCATGTTCTTCCTGGGTGTTCAGGATTCTTCAGGGCGCGTGTAAGCTTGTCGTCCTCTCTGTTGGGCGTGAACACCCCGTTCGAGCTACTTCTACTTTCATCAGTATTTCATTTGTCACTCCTTTAAGACTTGCCTTCACCATAATATCCCCTGTCTTTGGGTCCAACTTCCCCCCATGCGCATAAAACCATGTCCCGCACCTCGGGGGGCCAGGTCACTATAACTGGAGTGACCCCTGCACTAATCATCTCTTGTTCGGATTGATCCCACTTAGGCAGGGTCGTCTGATAGCCACCTGGCCCCAGAGTATGGTGCCACTTCTTTTTTGCAGCATTAATCATGTTCTTTCTCGACCGTTCCTTAGCTAGTTCCGATTACTTGAACTTCACGAAATCGTCCCAGTGATCTTTTGCCTTCATGAACGCTCCCTCGAATTTTGGAGTCTTCTTGTTTGCTTTGCCGTACGCAGCCCATGCATTTTTCTTGAAGGTGTTGAATGCGATCGCCATCTTTTTAAGAGCATAGTTTCTGACTTTCTTTAGATTTGCATCTGTCAAGTTATCTAGTAGTGTGAAATGTGACATCAGCTCGGTCCAAAGCACATCTTTTGCTCTTTCGTTGAGAAAAGTAACTCCATCTCGATCTTCCTTTGCTGGCCTTTTCCATTCTTGTGTGGAGATCAGGATTTGGTCCCTGACAATAACTCTGCATTGATTCTTGAACTTGGTCACATTTTTCTTAGGTTCAAGTGGTTCGCCACTTGATGTATTGATGGAATCGATGTTGAACTTTACACCAGGGTCCAGCTTTCTGGCCGGGCCTCGAACTACCCTATCGCTTGTAGAAGATTTGCTCAATCTGGAGGCATAAAAGAAGAAAGATCGATTCGTTAATACATATACAACTCAATTAAGACATGTAATGATCACCGGATGGCTTATATAATAAATATACCCAGCCGATCTTTGCTATTTGAAGAACATTTTCTTCGTCAACATCGTTGTCGAATTCATCTATTCGTTCGTCTTCATCAAACATACAACCCTCACCTGAATTGTTCAGATATTGCGAGCCGTCATCATCTTCAGGTTCATGCTCTAGGCTCGTGGGAGCGTATGATGTCGAAACGAGCCTCTTCTCCTTCTCTGTCGGTATTGTCCATTGCTTTTATTTAACTAACGCGGAAAAAAATAAAACAATTTAGTATTCGAATCAATAAGGAAAACTGAATCATAGTACATTATATGCATCATCAAATATAATCTCGAATAAATCGTCTCGAATATTATCGAATATAATCTCGAATACATCTCAAATATTATCACCCTTTAGTCACGGTTGGAGCCACCAACCGCGACTAAAGGTCTGGCTTCCCGCCGCTTCGGGGTAAATTATAAAATTATAAAATTACAAAACATATCCAATTAAGTTTAAATGGATATGTGTCCAATGCATAAATTACAAAATTACTTGTTTTTAATCTTGTCGTGCAATCATAACTTGATATATATTAGTGTTAGCTTGATATATATTTGTCGAGGCTAAATTCGTAAACTGGGCCATGGCACGACCATGATTACCTTGGGATTCGGGGGCAGATTTGGAGAGGCAGAAATGATGTGCGCTCTCACCGGAGTAGGTCGCCGCCACTGCCGTGTAGAGGCTTGGAATTTTACAAGGTCATCGGAACTTGGGAGTAGCCGATGACTAGGGCTTGGACTCTAAGCGCCACAACGTCATACTCCCCATAAAATTATTCGACAGCAAGATACAACGATGATGGGGGTGGGTGATAGGGACGGGCGGAGGAAGGTCGACATGGTTGAGGATATGGAGCACCAGGTTCCTAGACGCCTTGGCGAATGGCGGCGTGAGGCTCGATCTAGTGAAGGAGAAGAGGATGGGAGAAGAGAGGGTTGGCGGCGTCTAGGGGAGGAAAGATTGGTACAGTGTTGTTAGATTTAGGAATCCAATATGGAAAGGCCGGATGTGCTATTTTTATACGGGAGAAATTATAGGCCCGCATGTCGGTTACAGGGAGTAGCAAAACATACCCGTCCACACGACACCCCACGAAGACTAGTTTTCGCCCAGATAAATACACGTGGGTAGTAAATTAAGTGTAAATAAGGCAATTAGGTGATGGTGTGCCTCGTGAGATGTGCATATGTAGTGCTATGGAAGTTATGCTCGTTTGGCATGTCCATGATCGGACGTACTGCCACTCTTGCAAGACGTGTTGTATTTCACTGAATAGGAAGGTTGATGTAGCACATCAGGAAACGGTATTTCCTTCAGTTATGAACGAAGGTTTATAGAACCAGCATGAGGCACCACACTAACAACAATAGCAGCACCTGCCCATAAACACAACAAATGTTCTTACCAGTCACAAGATTAAAACAGATGGTGATAATGACACAAATGGTAGGAACTTGCAAATTAATTCAGAATGGACCCGGGGGCCATCGCTTTCACATATGAAAATAGAATGTCTCTTGCACTTTCATTTATATATAAGTTTCAATGGATATGTGTCCAATGCATAAATTACAAAATTACTTGTTTTTAATCTTGTTGTGCAATCATAACTTGAAATATATTAGTCTTAGCTTCATATATATTTGGCGGGGCTAAATTCGTAAACTGGCCCATGGCACGACCATATTAACTTGGGATCCGGGGGCGGATTTGGAGAGGCAGAAATAATATGCGCTCTCACCGGAGTAGGTCGCCGCCACCGCAGTGTAGAGACTTCGAATTAGACGAGGCCATCGGGACTCGGGAGTAGCCGATGAGTAGGGCTTGGCCTCTAAGCGCCACATCTTCATACTCCCCGTAAAATTATTCGACGGCAAGATACAACGATGATGGGGGCGGGTGACAGGGACTAACGGAGGAAGGTCGACATGGTTGAGAATATGGAGCACCAGGATCCTGGACGCCCTGGCGAATGGTGGCATGAGGCTCGATCTAGTGAAGGAAAAGAGGCTGGGAGAAGAGAGGGTTGGCGACGTATAGGGGAGGAAAGATGATTATAGTCTAGTTTGATTTAGGTATCCAATATGGGAAGGCTGGATGTCCTATTTTTATACGGGAGAAATTGTAGGCCTGCACGTTGGTTACGGGGAGAAGCGAAACGTACCCGTCCACACAACGCCCTATGAGGACTAGTTTTTGCCTAGATAAATACATGTTGGTAGTAAATTAAGTGCAAATAAGGTAATTCGGTGATGGCGTGCCTCGTGAGATGTGCGTATGTAGTGCCATGGAAGCTATGCTCGTTTGGCATATCCATGATCGGACGCACTGCCACTCCCGCAAGAGGTGTTGGAGTTCACTGAAGAGGAAGGGTGATGTAGCACATCAATAAAAGGTATTTCCTTCAATTATGAATCAAGGTTTATCGAACCAGCATTAGGCATCATACTAGCAACAATAGCAGCACCTGCACATAAATACAATAATTGATCACTTCCCTTGTTCTTACCAGTCACCAGATTAAAATAGATGGTGATAATGATACAAATGGTAGGAACTTGCAAATTAATTCAGAATGAAATATGAAAATAGAACGCCTTTCGCACTTTCACTTATATATCATTTTAAATGGATATGTGTCCAATGCATAAATTATAAAATTACTTTTTTTAATCTTGTCATGCAATCGTAACAAGGTATATATTAGTCTTATCTTGATATATATCTGTCGGGGCCAAATTCGTAAACTAGCCCATGGCACGACCATGATTACCTTGGGATTCGGGGACGGATTTGGAGAGACAGAAGTGGTGTGCGCTCTCACCGGAGTAGGTCGCCAACATCGCCGCGTAGAGGCTTCGAATTTGACAAGGTCATCGCGACTCTAGAGAAGCCGATGAGTAGGGCTTGGCCTCTAAGCGTGACATCATCATACTCCTCGTAAAATTATTCGACGGCAAGATACGCCGATGATGGGGGTGGGTAATAGGGACGGGAGAAGGAAGTTCGACACGGTTGAGGGTATGGAGCACCAGGTTCCTGGACGCCTTGGCGAATGGTGGAGTGAGGATCGATCTAGGGAAGGAGAAGAGGTTGGGAGAAGAGAGGGTTGGCGGCGTCCAGGGAGGAAAGAAGAGTATAGTCTAGTTTGATTTAGGAATCCAATATGGGAAGGCTGGATCTCCTATTTTTATACTGGATAAATAATAGGCCCACATGTCGGTTACGGGGAGTAGCAAAACGTACCCATCCACATGACACCCTGTGAGGACTAGTTTCGCTGAGATAAATGCATGTGGGTAGTAAATTTAGTGCAAATAAGGTAATTAGGTGATGACGTGCCTCGTGAGTGTGCATATGTAGTGCCATGGAAGCAATGCTCGTTTGGCATGTCCTTGGTCAGACGCACTGCCACTCCCGCAAGAGGTGTTGGATTTCATTAAAGAGCAAGGGTGATGTAGCACATCACTAAAAGTTATTTCCTTCAATTATGAACCAAGGTTTATCGAACCAGCATGAGGCACCACACTAACAACAATAGCAGCACCTGCATATAAACACAACAAATGCTCACTTTCCTAGTTCTTACCAGTCACATGATTAAAACATATGGTGATAATGATACAAATGGTAGGAACTTGCAAATTAATTCAGAATGGACCCGGGGGCTATAGCTATCACATATGAAAATAGAATGCCTTTATCACTTTCACTTATATATAAGTTAAAATGGATATGTGTCCAATGCAACAATTATAAAATTACTTGTTTTTAATCTTATCGTGCAAACGTATCTTGATATATATTAGTCTTAGCTTAATACATATTTGCCGGGGCTAAAGTCGTAAACTGGCCCATGGCACGACCATGATTACCTTGGGATTCGGGGGCGGATTTGGAGAGGCAGAAGTGATGTGCGCTCTCACTGGAATAGGTCGCCGCCACCGCCGTGTAGAGGCTTGGAATTTTACGAGGTCCTCGGGACTCGGGAGTAGCTGATGAGTAGGGCTTGGCCTCTAAGCGCCACATCGTCATACTCCCCGTAAAATTATTCGACGGCAAAATACAACGACGATGGGGGCGGGTGATAGGGACGGGCGGAGGAAGGTCGACATGGTTGAGCATATGGAGCACCAGGTTCCTGGACGCCTTGGCGAATGGCAGCGTGTGGCTCGATCTAGGGAAGGAGAAGAGAGGGTTGGCAGCGTCTAGGGGAGGAAAGATGAGTATAGGCTAGTTTGATTCAGGAATCCAATAAGGGAAGGTTGGATGTCATATTTTTATACGAGAGAAATTATAGGACCACATGTCGGTTACCTGGAGTAGCGAAACGTACCCGTCCACATGACATCCTACGAGGACTAGTTTTTGCCCACATAAATACATGTGGTTGCTAAATTAAGTGTAAATATGGTAATTAGGTGATGGCGTTCCTCGTGAGATGTGCGTATGTAGTGCCATGGAAGCAATGCTCGTTTGACATGTCCATGATCGGACGCACTGCTACTCCTGCAAGAGGTGTTGGATTTCACTGAAGAGGTAGGGTGATGTAGCACATAAGTAAAAGGTATTTCCGTCAATTATGAACCATGGTTTATCGAACAAGCATGAGGCACCACAATAACAACAATGGCAGCACCTGCACCTAAGCACAACAAATGCTCACTTTCCTTGTTCTTACCGGTCACAAGATTAAAATAGATGGTGCTAATGATACAAATGGTAGGAACTTGGGGCCATCGCTTTCACATATGAAAATAGAATGCCTTTCGTACTTTCACTTATATATAAGTTTAAATGGATATGTGTCCCATGCATAAATTATAAAATTACTTGTTTTTAATATGGTCGTGCAATCGTAACTTGATATATATTAGTCTTAGCTTGATATATATTTTCCGGGGCTAAATTCGTAAACTGGCCCATGGCACGACCATGATTACCTTGGGATTCGGGGGCAGATTTGGAGAGGCAGAAGTGGTGTGCGCTCCTACCGGAGTAGGTCGCCGCCACCGCCGCGTAGAGGCTTGGAATTTGACGTGGTCATCGGGACTCGGGAGTAGCCGATGAGTAGGGCTTGGCCTCTAAGCACCACATCATCATACTCCCGGAAAATTATTCGACGGCAAGATACGCCGATGGTGGGGGCGGGTGATTGGGACAGGCGGAGGAAGGTCGAGATGGTTGAGGATATGGAGCACTAGGAACGATGCCCTGGCGAATGGTGGCGTGAGGCTCAATCTAGGGAAGGAGGAGAGGCTGGAAGAAGAGAGGGTTGGCGGCGTCTAGGGGAGGAAAGATGACTATAGTCTAGTTTGATTTAGGAATCCAATGTGGGAGCGCTGGATGTCCTATTTTATACGGGAGAAATTATAGGCCCACATGTCGGTTACCGGGAGTAGCGAAACGTACCCGTGTACATGACACCCTGCGAGGACTAGTTTCGTCGAGATAAATACAAGTGGGTACTCAATTAAGTGCAAATAAGGTAATTAGGTGATGGCGTGCCTCATGAGATGTGCTTATGTAGTGCGATGGAAGCTATGCTCATTTGGCATGTCCATGATCGGTCGCACTGCCACTCGCGCAAGAGGTGTTGGATTTCATTAAAGAGCAAGGGTGATGTAGCACATCACTAAAATTTATTTCCTTCAATTATGAACCAAGGTTTATCGAATGAGCATGACGCACCACACTAACAACTATAGTAGCACCAGCACATAAATACAACATATGCTCACTTCCCTTGTTCTTACCAGTCAAAAGATTAAAATAGATGGTGATAATGATACAAATGGTAGGAACTTGCAAATTAATTCAGAATGGACCCGGGGGCTATAGCTTTCATATATGAAAATAGAATGCCTTTGGCACATTCACTTATATATAAGTTTAAATGGATATGAGTCCAATGCATAAATTATAAAATTACTTGTTTTTAATCTTGTCGTGCAATCGTAACTTCATATATATTAGTCTTAGCTTAATATATATTTGTCGGGGCTAAATTCATAAACTCGCCCATGGCACGACCATGATTACCTTGGGATTCGGGGGCAGATTTGGAGAGGCAGAAGTGATGTGCGCTCTCACCGGAGTAGGTCGCCGCCACCGCCGCGTAGAGGCTTGGAATTTTACAAGGTCCTTGGGACTCGGGAGTAGCCGATGAGTAGGGCTTGGCCTCTAAGCGCCACATCATCATACTCCCCGTAAAATTATTCGACGACAAGATACAACGATGATGGGGGCGGGTGATAGGGACGGGCGGAGGAAGGTCGACATGGTTGAGGATATGGAGCACCAGGTTCCTGGACACCTTGGCGAATGGCAGCGTGTGGCTCGATCTAGGGAAGGAGAAGAGGCTAGGAGAAGAGAGGGTTCGCGACGTCTAGGGGAGGTAAGATGTGTATAGTCTAGTTTCAGTTAGGAATCCAATGTGGGATGGCTGGATGTCATATTTTTATACGAGAGAAATTATAGATCCATATGTCGGTTACCTGGAGTAGCGAAACGAACCGTCCACACGACACCCTGCGAGGACTAGTTTTCGCTCAGATAGATACATGTGGTTGCTAAATTAAGTGCAAATATGGTAATTTGGTGATGGGGTTCCTCATGAGATGTGCGTATGTAGTGCCATGGAAGCTATGCTCGTTTGGCATGTCCATGATCGGACGCACTGCTACTCCCGCGGGAGGTGTTGGATTTCACTGAAGAGGCAGGGTGATATACCACATAAGTAAAAGGTATTTCCTTCAATTATCAACCATGGTTTATCGAACAAGCATGAGGCACCACACTAACAACAATGGCAGCACCTGCACCTAAACACAACAAATGCTCACTTCCCTTGTTCTTACCGGTCACAAGATTAAAATTGATGGTGCTAATGATACAAACGGTAGGAACTTGCAAATTAATTCAGAATGGACCCGGGGGCCATCGCTTTCACATATGAAAATAGAATGCCTTTCGCACTTTCACTTATATATAAGTTTAAATGGATATGTGTCCAATGCATAAATTATAAAATTACATGTTTTTAATATTGTCGTGCAATCGTAACTTGATATATATTAGTCCTAGCTTGATATATATTTTCTGGGGCTAAATTCGTAAACTGGCCCTTGGCACGACCATGATTACCTTTGGATTCGGGGAGGATTTGGAGAGGCAGAAGTGGTGTGCGCTCTCACCGAAGTAGGTCGCAGCCACCGCCGAGTAGAGGCTTCGAATCGGACATGGTCATGGGGACTCAGGAGTAGTCGATGAGTAGGGCTTGGCCTCTAAGCGCCACATCGTCATACTCCCCGCAAAAATATGCGACGGCAAGATACGCCGATGATGGGGGCGGGTGATAGGGACGGGCGGAGGAAGTTCGAGATGGTTGAGGATTTCGAGCACTAGGAATGACGCCTTAGCGAATGGTGGCGTGAGGCTTGATCTACGGAAGGAGAAGAGGCTGGGAGAAGAGAGGGTTGGCGGCGTCTAGGGGAGGAAAGATGACTATAGTCTAGTTTGATTTAGGAATCCAATATGGGAAGGATGGACGTCCTATTTTATACGGGAGAAATTATCGGCCCACATGTCGGTTACCGGGAGTAGCGAAACGTACCCGTCCACATGACACCCTGCGAGAACTAGTTTCGTCAAGATAAATACATGTGGGTACTCAATTAAGCGCAAATAGGGTAATTAGGTGATGGCGTGCCTCACGAGATGTCCTTATGTAGTGCGATGGAAGCTATGCTCATTTGGCATGTCCATGATTGGTCTCACTGCCACTCCTGGAATAGGTGCTGGATTTCACTGAAGAGGAAGGATGATGTAGCACATCAGTAAATGGTATTTCCTTCAATTATGAACCAAGGTTTATCAAACCAGCATGACGCACCGCACTAATAACAATAGTAGCACCTGCACATAAACACAGCATATGCTCACTTCCCTTGTTCTTACCGGTCAAAATATTAAAATAGATGGTGATAATGATACAAATGGTAGGAACTTGCAAATTAATTCAGAATCGACCCGGGGGTCATCGCTTTCGCATATAAAAATAGAATGCCTTTGGCAATTTCACTTATATATAAGTTTAAATGGATATGTGTCCGATGCATAAATTATTAAATTACTTGTTTTTAATCTTGTCGTGCAATCATAACTTGATATATATTAGTCTTAGCTTGATATATATTTGTCGGGTCTAAATTCGTAAACTGGCCCATGGCACGACCATGATTACCTTGGGATTCGGGGGCGGATTTGGAGAAGCAGAAGTGGTGTGCGCTCTCACCGGATTATGTCACCGCCACCATCGTGTAGAGGCTTGGAATTTGACGAGGTCATCGTTACTCGGGAGTAGCCGATGAGTAGGGCTTGGCCTCTGAGCACCACATCGTCATACTCCCCGTAAAATTATTCGACGGCAAGATACAACGATGATGGGGGCAGGAGATAGGGACGGGCGGAGGAAGGTCGACATGGTTGAGGATATAGAGCACCTTGTTCCTGGACGGCTTGGCAAATGTCAGCATGAGGCTCGACCTAGGGAAGGAGAGGAGACTGGGAGAAGAGAGGGTTGGCGGCATCTAGGGGAAGAAAGATGAGTATAGTCTAGTTTGATTTAGGACTCCAATATGGGATGGCCCATGGCACGACCATGATTACCTTGGGATTTGGGGGCGGATTTGGAGAGGCAGAAGTGATGTGTGCTCTCACCGGATTAGGTCGCCGCCACCGCCGCGTAGAGGCTTGGAATTTTACGAGGTCATCGGGACTCAGGAGTTGCCGATGAGTAGGGCTTGGCCTCTAAGCGCCATATTTTCATACTCCCCGTAAAATTATTCGACGGCAAGATACAACGATGATGGGGGCGGGTGATAGGGACGGGCGGAGGAAGGTCGACATGGTTGAGGATATGGAGCACCAGGTTCCTGGACGGCTTGGCGAATGGCAGCGTGTGGCTCGATCTAGGAAAGGAGAAGAGGCTGGGAGAAGAGAGGCTTGGCGGCATCTAGGGGAGGAAAGATGAGTATAGTCTAGTTTGATTTAGGAATCCAATATGGGAAGGCTAGATGTCATATTTTTATACGAGAGAAATTATAGGACCACTTGTCGGTTACCTGGAGTAGCGAAACGTACCCGTCCACATGACACCCTGCGAATACTAGTTTTCCCCAGATAAATATATGTGGTAGCTAAATTAAGTGCAAATATGGTAATTTGGTGATGACGTGCCTCGTGAGATGTACGTATGTAGTGCCATGGAAGCTATGCTCGTTTGACATGTCCATGATCGGACGCACTGCTACTCCCGCAAGAGGTGTAGGATTTCACTGAACAGGAAGGGTGATGTAGCACATCACTAAAGGTATTTCCTTCAGTTATGAACCAAGGTTTATCGAACTAGCATGAGGCACCACACTAACAACACTAGCAGCACCTGCACATAAAGACAACAAATGCTCGCTCCCCTTATTCTTACCAGTCACGAGATTAAAACAGACGGGGATAAAGATACAAATGGTAGTAACATGCCAATTAATTCAGAATGGACCCGGGGGCCACCGCTTTCACCTATTAAAATAGAGTGTCATTCGCACTTTCACTTATTTATAAGTTTAAGTGGATATGTGGCCAATGCATAAATTATAAATATACTTGTTTTTAAAATTGTCGTGCAATCATACCTTGATATATATTAGTCTTAGATTGATATATATTTGCCGGGGCTAAATTCGTAAACTGGCCCATGGCACGACAATGATTACCTTTGGATTCGGGGGCAGATTTTGAGAGTCACAAGTAGTGTGCGCTCTCACCGAAGTAGGTCGCCGCCATCGCCGCATAGAGAGTTGACTTTGACGAGGCCAACAGGACTCGGGAGTAGCCGGTGAGTAGGGCTTGGCCTCTAAGCGCCACATCGTCATACACCTCGTAAAATAATTCGACGGCAAGATACGCCGATGACGAGGGTGGGTGATAGGGGCGGGCGGAGGAAAGTCGGCATGGTTGAGGATATGGAGCAGCAGGTTCCTGGACGCCTTGGCGAATGGCGGCGTGAGGCTCGATCTAGGGAAGGAGAAGAGGCTGAGAGAAGAGAGGGTTAGCGGCGTCTAGGGGAGGAAATATGAGTATGTTGTGGCTTGATTTAGGAATCCAATATGGAAAGGCTGGATGTGCTACTTTTATACGGGGAAAATTATAGGCCCACATGTCGGTTACGGGGAGTAGCGAAACATACCCATCCACCCGACACCATGCGACAACTAGTTTTCGCCCAGATAAATACATGTGGGTAGTAAATTAAGTACAAATAAGGTAATTAGGTGATGGCATGCCTCGTGAGATGTGTGTATGTAGTGCCATGGAAGCTATGCTCGTTTGGCATGTGCATGACCGGACACATTGTCACACCCGCAAGAGTTGTTGGATTTCACTGAAGAGGAAGGGTGATGTAGAACATCAGTAAAAGGTATTTCCTTCATTTATGAACCAGCGTTTATCGAACTAGCATGAGGTACCACACTAACAACAATAGCAGCACCTGCACATTGAGACAACAAATGCTCACTGCCCTTGTTCTTACTATTCACAAGATTAAAACAGATGGTGATAATGATACAAATGGTAGGAACTTTCAAATTAATTAAGAATGGACCCGGGGACCATCGCTTTCACATATGAAAATAGAATGACATTCACACTTTCACTTATATATAAGTTTAAATGGATATGTGTCCAATGCATAAATCATAAAATTACTTGTTTTTAATCTTGTCATGCAATCATAACTTGATATATATTAGTCTTAGGTTGATATATATTTGTCGGGGCTAAATTCATAAATTGGTTCATGGCACGACCATGATTACCTTGCGATTCAGGGGCGGATTTGGAGAGGCAGAATTGGTGTGCGCTCTCTCCGGAGTAGGTCACCGCCACTGCCGCGTAGAGGCTTGCAATTTGACATGGTCCTCGGGACTCGGGAGTAGCCGATGAGTAGGGCCTGGCCTCTAAGCGCCACATCGTCTACTCCCCGTAAAATTATTCGACGGCAAGATACACCGATGATGGGGGCGGGTGATAGGGACGGGCGGATGAAGGCCAACATGGTTGAGGATATGGAGCACCAGGTTCCTGGACGCCTTGGCGAATGGTGGCATGAGGCTCGATCTAGGGAAGGACAAGAGGCTGGGAGAGGAGAGGGTTGGCGGCATCTAGGGGAGGAAAAATGACTATAGTCTAGTTTGATTTAGGAATCCAATACCGGAAGGCTGGATGTCCTATTTTTATAAGGGAGAAATTATAGGCCCACATGTCGGTTACCAGGAGTAGCGAAACATACTCGCCCACATGACACCCTGTGAGGACTAGTTTCGTCGAAATAAATACATGTGGGTAGTCAATTAAGTGCAAATAAGGTAATTAGGTGATGGTGTGCCTCGTGAGATGTGCTTATGTAGTGCGATGGAAGCTATGCTCATTTGGCATGTCCATGATCGGACGCACTGCCACTCCCGCGAGAGGTGTTGGATTTCACTGAAGAGGAAGGGTGATGTAGCACATTCCGTAAATGGTATTTCCTTCAATTATGAACCAATGTTTATCGAACCAGCATGACGCACCGCACTAACAACAATAGTAGCACCTGCACATAAACACAACATATACTCACTTCCCTTGTTCTTACCAGTCAAAAGATTAAAATAGTTGGTGATATTGATACAAATGGTAGGAACTAGCAAATTACCTCGGAATCGACCCGGGGGTCATCGCTTTCACATATGAAAATAAAATGCCTTTGGCACTTTCACTTATATATAAGTTTAAATGGATATGTGTCCAATGCATAAATTATAAAATTACCTTTTTTTAATCTTGTCGTGCAATCATAGCTTGATATATATTAGTCTTAACTTGATATATATTTGCCACGGTAAATTCATAAACTAGCCCATGGCACGACCATGATTACCTTGGGATTTGGGGGCGGATTTGGAGAGGCAGAAGTGATGTGCGCTCTCACCCAGTAGGTTGCCGCCACTGCCGCCTAGAGGCTTGGAATTTGATGAGGTCATCGGGAGTCGAGAGTAGCCGATGAGTAGGGCTTGGCCTCTCAGCACCACATCGTCATACTCCCAGTAAAATTATTCGAAGGTGAGATACAACGATGATGTGGGCGGGTGATAGCGACGGGCGGAGGAAGGTCGGCATGGTTGAGGATATGGAGCACCAGGTTCCTGGATGCCTTAGAGAATAGCGGCGTGAGGCTTGATCTTGGGAAGGAGAAGAGATTGGGAGAAGAGAGTGTTGGCGGCGTCTAGCGGAGGAAAGATGAGTATAGTCTAGTTTGGTTTAGGAATCCAATATGAGAAGGCTGTATTTCCTATTTTTATATGGGAGATATTATAGGACCACTTGTTGGTTACGGGGAGTAGCAAAACGTACCCGTCCACACGCAACCCGACGAGGACTAGTTTTCGCCCAGATAAATACATGTGGGTACCAAATTAAATGAAATAAGGTAATTAGGTGATGGCGTGCCTCATGAGATGTCTGTATGTAGTGCCATGGAAGCTATGCTCGTTTGACATGTCCATGATCGGACGAACTGCCACTCCTACAAGAGGTGTTGGATTTCATTGAACAAGTAGGGTGATGTAGCACATCAGAAAAGGTATTTCCTTCAGTTATGAATCAAGGTTTATTAAACCAGCATGAGGCACCACACTAACAACACTAGCAGCACCTGCACATAAAGACAACAAATGCCCACTTCCCTTGTTCTTACCAGTCACGAGATTAAAACAGATGGTGATAATGATACAAATGGTAGTAACATGCAAATTAATTCAGAATGGACCCGGGGGCCATCGCTTTCACCTATGAAAATAGAATGCCTTTGGCACTTTCACCTATATATAAGTTTAAATGGATATGTGTCCAATGCATAAATTATAAAATTACTTGTTTTTAATCTTGTCGTGCAATCGTAACTTGATATATATTAGTCTTAGATTGATATATATTTTCTGGGGCTAAATTCATAAACTGGCCCATGGCACGACCATGATTACCTTGGGATTCGGGGCAGACTTTGAGAGGCACAAGTAGTGTGCGCTCTCACCGGAGTAGGTAGCCGCCACCGCCGCGTAGAGAGTTGAGTTTGACGAGGCCAACGGGACTCGGGAGTAGCCGATGAGTAGGGTTTGTCCTCTAAGCGCCACATCGTCATACTCCTCGTAAAATTATTCGATGGCAAGATACGCCGATGATGGGGCGGGTGATAGGGCCGGGCGAAGGAAGGTCGTCATGGTTGAGGATATGGAGCACCAAGTTCCTAGACGCCTTGGCGAATGGCGGCGTGAGGCTCGATCTAGGAAAGGAGAAGAGGCTGGGAGAAGAGAGTGTTGGCGGCGTCTAGGGGAGGAAAGATGAGTATAGTGCGGTTTCATTTAGGAATCGAATATGGGAAGGCTGGATGTGCTACTTTTATACGGGAAAAATTGTAGGCCCACATGTCTGTTACGGGGAGTAGCGAAACGTACCCATCCACATGACACCCTGTGATAACTAGTTTTCGCCCAGACAAATACATGTGGGTAGTAAATTTAGTGCAAATAAGGTAATTAGGTGATGGCGTGCCTCGTGAGATGTGTGTATGTAGTGTCATGGAAGCTATGCTCGTTTGGCATGTGCATGATCGGACGCACTGCCACACCCGCAAGAGGTGTTGGATTTCACTGAAGAGGAAGGGTGATGTAGCACATTAGTAAAAGGTATTTCCTTCATTTATGAATGAGGGTTTATCGAACCAGCATGAGGTACCACACTAACAACAATAGCAGCACCTGCACATAGACACAACAAATGCTCACTCCCCTTGTTCTTACTATTCACAAGATTAAAACAGATGGTGATAATGATACAAATGGTAGGAACTTCCAAATTAATTAAGAATGGACCCGGGGGCCATCGCATTCACATATGAAAATAGAATGACATTCACACTTTCACTTATATATAAGTTTAAATGGATATGTGTCCAATGCATAAATCATAAAATTACTTGTTTTTAATCTGGTCATGCAATCGTAACCTTATATATATTAGTCTTAGCTTGATATATATTTGTCGGGGCTAAATTCATAAATTGGCCCATGGCACGACCATGATTACCTTGGGATTTGATGGCGGATTTGGAGAGGCAAAAGTGGTGTGCGCTCTCTCCAGACTAGGTCACTGCCACCATCACGTAGAGGGTTGGAGTTTGACGAGGCCGTCGGGACTTGGGAGTAGCCAATGAGTAGGGCTTGGCCTCTAAGCTCCACCTCATCATACTCCTCGTAAAATTATTCGACGGCAAGATACGCCGATGATGGGGGCGGGTGATAGGGACGAGCGGAGGAAGGTCGACATGGTTGAGGATGTGGAGCACCAGGTTCTTGGACGCCTTGGCAAATGGCTATGTGAGGCTCGTTCTAGGGAAGGAGAAGAGGCTGGGAGAAGAGAGGGTTGGCGGCGTCTACGGGAGGAAAGATGAGTATAGTGTAGTTTGATTTTGGAATCCAATATGGGAAGGTTGGATGCGCTATTTCTATACAGGAGAAGTTATAGCACATGTCGGTTACGGGGTGTAGCAAAACATACCCGTCCACACGACACCCAGTGAGGACTAGTTTTCTCCCAGATAAATACATGTGGGTAGTATATTAAGGGCAAATAAGGTAATTAGGTGATGGCGTGCCTCGTGAGATGTGCGTATGTAGCGACATGGATGCTATGCTCGTTTGGCATGTCCATGATTGGACGCACAACCACTCCTGCAAGAGATGTTGGATTTCACTGAAGAGGAAGGGTGATGTAGAACATCATTAAAAGCAATTTCCTTCAGTTATGAACCAAGGTTTATCGAAGCAGCATGAGGCACCACACTAACAACAATAGCAGCACCAGAAACGCAACAAAGGCTCACTCCCTTGTTTTTACCGGTCACAAGATTAAAACACATGGTGATAATGATACAAATGGTAGGAACTTGCAAATTAATTCAGAATCGACCCGGTGGCCATCGCTTTCACATATGAAAATAGAATGGTTTTCGCACTTTCACTTATATATAAGTTTAAATGGATATGTGTCCAATGCATAAATTATAAAATTACTTGTTTATAATCATGTCATACAATAGTAAGTTGATATATACTAGTCTTAGATTGATATATATTCCCCGGGGCTAAATTCGTAAACTGGCCCGTGGCACGACCATGATTACCTTGGAATTCAGGAGCGGATTTGGAGAGGCAGAAGTGGTGTGCGCTCTCACCGGAGTAGGTCGCCCCGTCGACCGCGTAAAGTGTTGGAGTTTGTCGAGGCCATCGAGACTCTGGAGTAGCCGATGAGTAGGGCTTGGCCTCTAAGAGCCACATCATCATACTCCCCTTAAAATTATTTGATGGCAAGATACACCACTAATCGGGGCGAGTGATAGGGACGGGCAGAGGAGGGTCGACATGGTTGAGGATATGGAACACCGGGTTCTGGGATGCCACGGCAAATGACAGCGTGAGGCTCGATCTAGGGAAGGAGAGGAGGTTGGGAGGAGAGAGGGTTGGCGGCGTCTAGGGGAGGAAAGATGAGCATAGTGTGGGTCGATTTAGGAATCCAATATGGAAAGCCTCGATGTGCTTTTTTTATACGGGGGAAATTATAGGCCCACATGTCGGTTGTGGGGAGTAGCAAAATGTACCCGTCCACACGACACCCTACGAGGACTAGTTTTCGCCCAGACAAATACAGGTTGGTAGTAAATTAAGTGCAAATAAGGTAATTAGGTGATGGCGTGCCTCGTGAGATGTGTGTATGTAGTACCACGGAAGCTATGCTTGTTTCGCATGTCCAAGATCGGACGCACTGCCACTCCCGCAAGAGGTGTTGGATTTATTGAAGAGGAAGGGTGATGTAGCACATCAGTAAAAGGTATTTCCTTTAGTTATGAAACAATGTTTATCGAACCAGCATGAGGCACCAAACTAACAAAAATAGCAGCACCTGCACACAAACACAAAAAATACTCACTCCCCTTGTTCTTACCAGTCACAAGATTAAAAGAGATGGTGATAATGATAGAAATTGTAGGAACTTGCAAATTAATTCAGAATGGACCTGAGGCCATCGCTTCCACATATGAAAATAGAATGCCTTTCGCACTTTCACTTATATATAAGTTTAAATGGATATGTATCCAATGCATAAATTATAAAATTACTTGTTTTTAATCATGTTGTGCAACCGTAACTTCATATATATTAGTCTTAGCTTGATATATATTTACCGTGGCTAAATTCGTAAACTGGCCAATGGCACGACCATGATTACCCTGGGATTCCGGGGCGGATTTGGAGAGGACGAAGTGATGTGCGCTCTCATCGGAGTAGGTCGCCGCCACCGCCACGTAGAGCCTTGGAATTTTACGAGGTTATCGGGACTCGGGAGTAGCCAATGACTAGGGCTTGGCCTCTGAGCGCCACATCGTCATACTCCCCGTAAAATTATTCGACGGCAAGATACAACAATGATGGGGGCGGGAGATAGGGACGGGCGGAGGAAGGTCGACATGGTTGAGGATATGTAGCACCAGGTTCCTGGACGCCTTGGCGAATGGCGGCGTGTGGCTCGATCTAGGGAAGGAGAAGAGGCTAGGAGAAGAGAGGGTTGGCAGCGTCTTGGGAAGGAAAGACGAGTATAGTCTAGTTTGATTTAGGAGTCCAATATGGGAAGGTTAGATGGCCTATTTTTATACGGGAGAAATTATAGGACCGCATGTCGGTTACGACGAGTAGCGAAATGTACCCGTCCACAAGACACCCTGCGAGGACTAGTTTCGTCGAGATAATACATGTGCGTAGTAAATTAAGTGCAAATAAGGTAATTAGGTGATGGTGTGCCTCGTGAGATGTGCATATGTAGTATCGTGGAAGCTATACTCGTTTGGCATGTCCATGATCGGACGCACTGCCACTCCTGCAAGAGGTGTTGGATTTCTCTGAAGAGGAAGGGTGATGTAGCACATCACTAAAATCCATTTTCTTCAGTTATGAACCAAGGTTTATCGAACCATCATGAGGCACCACACTAACAACACTAGCAGCACCTCCACATAATCACAACAAATGCTCACTCCCCTTATTATTACGACTCACAAGATTAAAACAGATGGTGATAATGATACAAATGGTACGAACATGCAAATTAATTCAGAATGGAGTTGGGGGCCATCGCTTTCACCTATGAAAATAGAATGCCTTTCGCACTTTCACTTATGTATAAGTTTAGATTGATATGTGTCCAATGCATAAATTATAAAATTACTTGGTTTTAATCTTGTCGTGCAATCGTAACTTGATATATATTAGTCTTAGATTGATATATTTTTTCATGGGATAAACTCGTAAACTGGCCCATGGCACGACCATGATTACCTTGGGATTTGGGGCAGATTTTGAGAGGCACAAGTGGTGTGCGCTCTCACCAGAGTATGTTGCCGCCACAGCCGCGTAGAGGGTTGGAGTTTGACGAGGCCAACGGGACTAAGGAGTAGCCGATGAGTAGGGCTTGGCCTCTAAGCGCCACATCGTCATACTCCTTGTAAAGTTATTCGACGGCAAGATACGCCGATGATGGGGGCGGGTGATATCGACGGGCAGAGGAAGATCAACATGGTTGAGGATATGGAGCACCAGGTTCCTGGACGCCTTGGCGAATGGTGGCATGAGGCTCGATCTAGGGAAGGCGACGAGGCAGGGAGAAGAGAGGGTTGGCGGCCTTTAGGGGAGGAAAGATGACTATAGTCTAGTTTGATTTCGGAATCCAATATGGGAAGGCTGGATGTCCTATTTTTATACGGCAGAAATTATAGGCCCACATGTCCGTTATGGGGAGTAGCAAAACATACCCGTCCACAAAACACCCTGCGAGGACTAGTTTCATCGAGATAAATACACGTGGGTAGTAAATTAAGTGCAAATAAGGTAATTAGGTGATGGCGTGCCTCGTGAGATGTGCGTATGTAGTGTCATGGAAGCTATGCTCGTTTGGCATGTCCATGATCGGACGCACTGCCACTCCTGCAAGAGGTGTTGGATTTCACTAAAGAGGAAGGGTGATGTAGCACATCACTAAAAGGCATTTCCTTCAGTTATGAACCAAGGTTTATCGAACCAGCATGAGGCACCACACTAACAACACTAGCAACTGCTGCACATAATCACAACAAATGCTCACTTCGCTTGTTCTTACGAGTCACAAGATTAAAACAGATGGTGATAATGATACAAATTGTAGGAACATGCAAATTAATTCAGAATGGACCCAGGGGCCATCGCTTAGTCTTAGATTGATATATATTTTCCGGGGCTAAATTCATAAACTGGCCCATGGCACGACCATGATTACCTTGGGATTCGGGGGCAGATTTTTAGAGGCACAAGTGGTGTGCGCTCTCACCGGAGTAGGTCGCCGCCACCGCCACATCGTCATACTCCTCGGAAAATTATTCGACGGCAAGATACACCGATGATGGGGGCGGGTGATAGGGACGGGCGGAGGAAGGTCGGCATGGTTGAGGATATGGAGCACCAGGTTACTGGGCGCCTTGCTGAACAGCGGCATGATGCTGGACCTATGGAAGGAGAAGAGGCTGGGAGAAGAGAGGGTTGGCGACGTGTAGGGAAGGAAAGATGACTATAGTTTAGTTTGATTTAGGAACCCAATATCAGAAGGTTGGATGTCCTATTTTTATACGGGAGAAATTCTAGGACCACATGTCGGTTACGAGGAGTAGCGAAACGTACCCATCCACAGGACATCCTGTGAGGACTAGTTTTCGCCCAGATAAGTACATGTCGGTACTAAATTAAGTGCAAATAAGGTAATTAGATGATGGAGTGCCTCGTGAGATGTGCTTATGTAGTGCCATGGAAGCTATGCTCATTCGGCATGTATATGATCGGACGCACTGCCACTCCCACAAGAGGTGTTGGATTTTACTAAAGAGAAAGGGTGATGTAGCACATCAGTAAAAGGTATTTCCTTCAATTATGAAACAAGGTTTATCGAACCAGCATGAGGCACCACACTAATAACAACAGCAGCACCTGCACATAAACACAACAAATGCTCACTTCCCTTGTTCTTACCAGTCACCAGATTAAAATAGATGGTGATAATGATACAAATGGTAGGAACTTGCAACTTAAATCACAATGGACCCGGGGGTCAGTGCTTTCACATATGAAAATAGAATGCCTTTGGCACTTTCACTTATATATAAGTTTAAATGTATATGTGTCCAATGCATAAATTATAAAATTACTTGTTATTAATCTTGTCGTGCAATCGTAACTTGATATATATTAGTCTTCGCTTCGTATATATTTTCCGGCTCTAAATTCGTAAACTGGCTCATGGCACGACCAGATTACCTTGGGATTCGTGGGCGGATTTGGAGAGGCAGAAGTGGTGTGCGCTCTCACTTGAGTAGGTCGTCGCCACCGCCGCATAGAGGCTTGGAGTTTCACAAGCTCATCGGGACTCGGGAGTAGCCGATGAGTAGGGCTTGGGAACTAAGCGCCTAATCGTCATACTCCCCGTAAAATTATTCAACGGCAAGATATGCCGATGATGGGGGCGGGTGATAGGGACGGGAGAAGGAAGGTCGACATGCTTGAGGATATGGAGCACCAGGTTCTTGGACGCCTTGGCGAATGGTGGCGTGAGGCCAATCTAGGGAAGGCGAAGAGGCTGGGAGAAGAGAGGGTTGGCGGCGTCTAAGGGAGGAAAGATGAGTATAGTCTAGTTTGATTTAGGAATCCAATATGGGAAGGATGGATGTCCTATTTTTATAGGGAAAAATTATAGGCCCACATGTCGGTTCTCGGGAGTAGCAAAACGTACCCGTCCACATGACACCATGCGAGGACTAGTTTCGTCGAGATAAATACATGTGGGTAGTAAATTAAGTGCAAATAAGGTAATTAGGTGATGGCGTGCCTCGTGAGATGTGCGTATGTAGTGCCATGAAAGCTATGCTCGTTTGGCATGTCCATGATCGGATGCACTGCCACTCCTGCAAGAGGTGTTGGATTTCACTAAAGAGGAAGGGTGATGTAGCTCATCACTAAAGGGCATTTCCTTCAGTTACGAACCAAGGTTTATCGAACCAGCATGAGGCACCACACTAACGACACTAGCAGCAGCTGCACATAATCACAACAAATGCTCACTTCCCTTGTTCTTACAAGTCACAATATTAAAACAGATGGTGATAATGATACAAATTGTAGGAACATGCAAATTAATTCAGAATGGACCCGGGGGCCATCGCTTTCACGTATGAAAATAGAATGCCTTTCGCACTTTCACTTATATATAAGTTTAAATTGATATATGTCCAATGCATAAATTATAAAATTACTTGATATATATTAGTCTTAGATTGATATATATTTTCTGGGGCTAAATTCGTAAACTGGCCCATGGCACGACCATGATTACCTTGGGATTCGGGGGCAGATTTTAAGAGGCACAAGTGGTGTGCGCTCTCACCGGAGTAGGTCCCCGCCACCGCCGGGTAGAGGGTTAGAATTTGACGAGGCCAACGGGACTCGGGAGAGGTCATCGGGACTCGGGAGTAGCCGATGAGTAGGGCTTGGCCTCCAAGCGCCACAACATCATACTCCTCGTTAAATTATTCGATGGCAAGATACGCCGATGATGGGGACGGGTGATAGGGACAGGCGGAGGAAGGTCGGCATGGTTGAGGATATGGAGGACCAGGTTCCTGGACGCCTTGGTGAATGGCGACGTGAGGCTGGATCTATGGAAGGAGAAGAGGCTGGAAGAAGAGAGGGTTGGCGGAGTCTAGGGGTGGAAAGATGAGTATAGTCTAGTTTTATTTAGGAATGCAATATCGGAAGGCTGGATGTCCTAATTTTTATACGGGAGAAATTAAAGAACCACATGTCAGTTACGGGGAGTAGCGCAACGTACCCATCCACACGACACCCTGCGAGGACTATTTTTCACACAGATAAATACATGTGGGTAGTAAATTAAGTGCAAATAAGGTAATTAGGTGATGGCGTGCCTCGTGAGATATGCGTATGTAGTACCATGGGAGCTATGCTCGTTTGGCATGTGCATGATCGGACGCACTGCCACACCCGCAAGAGGTGTGGATTTCACTGAAGAGGAAGGGTGATGTAGCACATCAGTAAAAGGTATTTCCTTCATTTATGAACCAGGGTTTGTCGAACCAGCATGAGGTACCACACTAACAACAATAGTAGCACATGCACATAAACACAACAAATGCTCACTCCCCTTGTTCTTACTATTCACAAGATTAAAATAGAGGGTGATAATGATACAAATGGTAGGAACTTCCAAATTAATTACGAATGGACCCGGGGGCCATCGCATTCACATATGAAAATAGAATGCCTTCCACACTTTCACTTATATATAAGTTTAAATGGATATGTGTCCAATGCATAAATTATAAAATTACTTGCTTTTAAAAATGTTCTGCACTCGTAACTTGATATATATTAGTCATAGCTTGATACATATTTGTCGGCGCTAAATTCGTAAACTGGCCCATGGCACGACCATGACTACCTTGGGATTCGGGGGCGTATTTGGAGAGGCCGAAGTGATGTGCGCTCTCACCAGAATAGGTTGCCGCCACCGCCACGTAGAGGCTTCGAATTTTACGAGGTCATCGGGACTCGGCAGTAGCCGATGAGTAGGGCTTGGCCTCTAAGCGCCACATCGCCATACTCCCCGTAAAATTATTCGACGGCAAGATACAACGATGATGGGGGCGGGTGATAGGGACGGGCGGAGGAAGGTCGACATGGTTGAGGATATGGAGCACCAGGTTCCTGGACGCCTTGGCGAATGGAGGCGTGTGGCTAGATCTAGGGAAGGAGAAGAGGCTGGGAGAAGAGAGGGTTGGCGGCGTCTAGGGGAGGAAAGATGAGTATAGTCTAATTTGCTTTAGGAGTCCAATATGGGAAGGTTGGATGTCCAATTTTAAACGGGGGAATTATAGGACCACATGTCAGTTACGAGGAGTAGCAAAACGTACCCATCCACACGACACCCTGTGAGGACTTGTTTTCGCCCAGATAAGTACATCCGGGTACTAAATTAAGTGCAAATAAGGTAAATAGCAGATGGCGTGCCTCGTGAGATGTGCGTATGTAGTGCCATGGAAGCTATGCTCATTTGGCATGTTGATGATCGGACGCACTGCCACTCCCGCAAGAGGTGTTGGATTTCACTGAAGAGGAAGGGTGATGTAGCACATCAGTAAAAGGTATTTCCTTCAATTACGAACCAAGTTTTATCGAACCAGCATGAGGCACCACACTAACAACAATAGCAGCACCTGCACATAAACACAACAAATGCTCACTTCCCTTGGTCTTACCAGTAACAGATTAATATAGATGGTGATAATGATACAAATGGTAGAACTTGCAAATTAAATCAGAATGGACCCGGGGGTCATCGCTTTCACATATGAAAATAGAATGCCTTTGGCACTTTCACTTATATATAAGTTTAAATGTATATGTGTCCAATGCATAAATTATAAAATTACTTGTTTTAATCTTGGCGTGCAATCGTAACTTGATATATATTAGTGTTTTCGCTTCATATATATATTCCGGGGCTAAATTCGTAAACTGGCTCATGGCACGACCATGATTACCTTGGGATTCGTATGCGGATTTGGAGAGGCAGAAGTGGTGTGCTCTCTCATCGAAGTAGGTCACCGCCACCGCCGCATAGAGGCTTGGAATTTCACAAGCTCATCGGGACTCAGGAGTAGCAGATGAGTAGGGCTTGGGATCTAAGCGCCACATCGTCATACTCCCCGTAAAATTATTCGACGGCAAGATACACCGATGATGGGGGCGGTGATAGGGATGGGCGGAGGAAGGTCGACATGGTTGAGGATATGGAGCATCAGGTTCCCAGACGCCTTCCCGAATGGTGGCGTGAGGCTTGATCTAGGGAAGGCGAAAAGGCTGGGAGAAGAGAGGATTGGCGGCGTCTAAGGGAGGAAAAATGGTTATAGTCTAGTTTGATTTAGGAATCCAATATGGAAAGGCTGGATGTCCTATTTTTATACGGGAGAAATTATAGGCCCACATATTCGTTATGGGGATTAGCGAAACATACCCATCCACAAGACACCCTGCGAGGACTAGTTTCGTCGAGATAAATACATGTGGGTAGTAAATTAAGTGCAAATAAGGTAATTAGGTGATGGCGTGCCTCGTGACATGTGCATATGTAGTGCCATGGAAGCTATGCTCATTTCGCATGTCTATGATCGGACACACTGCCACTCCCGCAAGAGGTGTTGGATTTTACTAAAGAGGAAGGGTGATGTAGCACATCAGTAAAAGGTATTTCCTTCAATTATGAACCAAGGTTTAGCGAACCAGCATGAGGCAGCACAGACCACACTAACAACAATAGCAGCACCTGCACATAAACACAAAAAATGCTCACTTTCCTTGTTCCTACAAGTCACAAGATTAGAACAGATGGTGATAACGATACAAATGGTAGGAACTTGCAAATTAATTCAGAATGGACCCGGGGCTATCGCTTTCAAATATGAAAATATAATGTCTTTCGCACTTTCACTTATATATAAGTTTAAATGGATATGTGTCCAATGCATAAATTATAAAATTACTTCTTTTTAATCTTGCCATGCAATCGTAACTTGATATATATTAGTCGTAGCTTGATATATATTTGCCAGGGCTAAATTCTTAAACTAGCCCATGGCACGAGCATGATAACCTTGGGATTCAGGAGCGGATTTTGGAGAGCCAAAAGTGATCTGCGCTCTCATCGGAGTAGGTCGCCGCCACCGCCGCGTACAGGCTTGGAATTTCACGAGGTCATCAGGACTTGGGAGTCGCCGATGGGTAGGGCTTGGCCCCTGAGTGGCACATCGTCATACTCCCCGTAAAATTATTCGACGGCAAGATAAAACGAGGATGCGGGCGGGTGATAGGGAAGGGCGGAGGAAGGTCCACATGGTTGAGGATATGGAGCACCAGGTTCCTAGACGCCTTGGCGAATGGTGGCGTGAGGCTGGATCTATGAAAGGAGAAGAGGCTGGGAGAAGAGAGGGTCGGCGGCGTCTAGGGGAGGACAGATGAGTATAGTCTAGTTTGATTTAGGAATCCAATATCGGAAGGCTGGATGTCCTATTTTTATACGGGAGAAATTAAAGAACCACATGTCAGTTACGACGAGTAGCGAAACGTACCTGTCCACAAGACACCAGCATGAGGCACCACACTAACAACAATAGTAGCACCTCCACATAAACACAACAAATGCTCACTTCGCTTGTTCTTATCAGTCACAAGATTAAAATAGATGGTGATAATGATACAAATGGTAGGAACTTGCAAATTGATTCAGAATGGACCCGGGGTCATCGCTTTCACATATGAAAATAGAATGCCTTTGGCACTTTCACTTATTTATAAGTTTAAATGGATATGTGTCCAATGCATAAATTGTAAAATTACTTGTTTTTAATGTTGTCGTGCAATCATAACTTGATATATATTAGTCTTAGCTTGATATATATTTGTCGGGTCTAAATTCGTAAACTGGCCCATGGCACGACCATGATTACCTTGGGATTCGGGGGCGGATTTGGAGAAGCAGAAGTGATGTGCGCTCTCACCGGATTATGTCACCGCCACCATCGTGTAGAGGCTTGGAATTTGACGAGGTCATCGGTACTCGGGAGTAGCCGATCAGTAGGGCTTGGCCTCTGAGCACCACATCGTCATACTCCCCGTAAAATTATTCGACGGCAAGATACAACGATGATGGGGGCAGGAGATAGGGACGGGCGGAGGAAGGTCGACATGGTTGAGGATATAGAGCACCTTGTTCCTGGACGGCTTGGCAAATGTCAGCATGAGGCTCGATCTAGGGAAGGAGAGGAGACTGGGAGAAGAGAGGGTTGGCGGCATCTAGGGGAAGAAAGATGAGTATAGTCTAGTTTGATTTAGGACTCCAATATGGGATGGCTAGATGTCCTATTTTTATATGGGAGAAATTATAGGACCACATGTCGGTTACGGGGAGTAGCGAAATGTACCCGTCCACACGACACCCAGCGAGGACTAGTTTTCGCCCAGATAAATACATTTGGGTACTAAATTAAATGCAAATAACGTAATTAGGTGATGGCGTGCCTCGTGAGATGTGTGTATGTACTGCCATTGAAGCTATGCTCGTTTGGCTTGTCCATGATCGGACGCACTGCCAATTTTACCAGAGGTGTTGGATTTCACTGAACAGGAATGGTGATGTAGCACATCAGTAAAAGGTATTTCCTTCAGTTATGAACCAAGGTTTACCGAACCAGCATGAGGCACCAGACTAACAACACTATCAACACCTGCACATAATCACAACAAATGCGCACTCCCCTTGTTCTTACCGGTCACAAGATTAAAACAGATGGTGATAATGATACAAATAGTAGGAACATGCAAATTAATTCAGAATGGACCCGGGGGCCATCGCTTTCATGTATGAAAATAGAATGTCTTTCGCACTTTCACTTATATATAAGTTTAAATTGATATGTGTGCAATGCATAAATTATAAAATTACTTGTTTTTAATCTGGTCGTGCAATCATAACTTGATATATATTAGTCTTAGATTGATATATATTTTCCGGGGCTACATTCGTATACTCGCCCATGGCATGACAACCTTGGGATTCGGGGGCAGATTTTGAGAGGCACAAGTGGTGAGCGCTCTCACCGGAGTAGGTCGCCGCCACTGCCGCGTAGAGGGTTGGAGTTTGATGAGGCCAACGGGACTCGGGAGTAGCCGATGAGTAGGGCTTGGCCTCTAAGCGCCACATCGTCATACTCCTCGTAAAATTATTCGACGGCAAGATACGCCGATGAAGGGGCGGGTGATAGGGACGGGCGGAGGAAGTTCGGCATGGTTGAGGATAATGAGCACCAGGTTCCTGGACACTTTGGTGAATGGCGGCATGAGGCTGGATCTATGGAAGGCAAAGAGGCTGGGAGAAGAGAGGTTGGCGACGTCTAGGGGAGGAAAGATGAGTATAGTCTAGTTTGATTTAGGAATCCAATATCGGAAGGTTGGATGTCCTATATTTATACGGGAGAAATTAACGAACCACATCTCAGTTACAGGGAGTAGCGAAACGTAACCGTCGACACGACAACCTGCGAGGACTAGTTTTTGCCCAGACAAATACATGTGGGTACTAAATTAATTGCAAATAAGGTAATTCGGAGATGGCATGCCTCGTGAGATGTGCGTATGTAGTGCAATGGAAGCTATGCCCGTTTGGCGTGATCATGGACGCACTGCCACTCCCGCAAAAGGTGTTGGATTTCACATCAGTAAAAGGTATTTCCTTCATTTTATGAACCAAGGTTTATCAAACCAGCATGAGGCACCACACTAACAACAATAGTAGCGCCTGCACATAAACATAACAAATGCTCACTTCCCTTGTTCTTACCAGTCACAAGATTAAAATAGATGGGGATAATTATACAAATGGTAGGACCTTCAAAATTAATTACGAATGGACCCGGGGGCCATCACATTCACATATGAAAATAGAATGGCTTTCACACTTTCACTTATATATAAGTATAAATGGATATGTGTCCAATGCATAAATCATAAAATTACTTGTTTTTAATCTTGTCATGCAATCGTAACTTGATATATATTAGTCTTAGCTTGATATATATTTGTCGGGGCTAAATTCATAAATTGGCCCATGGCACGACCATGATTACCTTGGGATTCGAGGGCGGATTTGGAGAGGCAGAAGTGGTGTGCGCTCTCTCCGGAGTAGTCACCGCCACCACCGCGTTGAGGGTTGGAGTTTGACGATGCTGTCGGGATTTGGGAGTAACCGACGAGTAGTGCTTGGCATGTAAGCGCCACATCGTCATACTCCCCGTAAAATTATATGACGGCAAGATACGTCGATGATTGGGGTGGATGATAGGGACGGGCGGAGGAAGGTTGACATGGTTGAGGATATGGAGCACCAGGTTCTTGGACGCCTTGGCGAATGGTGGTGTGAGGCTAGATCTAGAGAAGGAGAAGAGGCTGGGAGAAGAGAGGGTTGGTGGCGTCTAGGGGAGGAAATATGAGTATAGTGTAGTTTTATTTAGGAATCCAATATGTGAAGGTTGGATGTGCTATTTTGGAGAAATTATAGGCCCACATGTCAGTTACGGGGTGTACCGAAACATACCCGTCCACACGACACCCTGCGAGGACTAGTTTTCGCCCAGATAAATACATATGGGTAGTAAATTAAGGGCAAATAAGGTAATCTGGTGATGACGTGCCTCGTGATATGTGCGTATGTAGTGCCATGGTAACTATGCTTGTTTGGCATGTCCATGGTCGGACGCACAGCCACTCCTACAAGAGGAAGGGTGACGTAGAACGTCATTCAAAGCTATTTCCTTCCGTTATGAACCAAGGTTTATCGAACCAGGATGAGGCACCACACTAACAACAATAGCAACACCAGCACTAAAACGCAAAAAATGCTCACTCCCCTTGTTTTTACCAATCACACGATTATAACACATGGTGATAATGATACAAATGGTAGCAACTTGGAAATTAATTGAGAATCGACCCGGTGGCCATTGCTTTCACATATGAAAATAGAATGGCTTTCGCACTTTCACTTATATATAAGTTTAAATGGATACGTGTCCAATGCATATATTATAAAATTACTTATTTTTAATCATGTCATACAATCGTAACTTGATATATACTAGTCTTAGATTGATATATAATTGTCGGGGCTAAATTCGTAAACTGGCCCGTGGTACGACCATGATTACCTTGGGATTTAGGAGCGGATTTGGAGAGGCAGAAGTGGTGTGCGCTCTCATCGGAGTAGCTCGCTGTCGCAACCGCGTAGAGGGTTGGAGTTTTTCGAGGCCATCGGAACTCAGGAATAGCCGACGAGTAGCGCTTGACCTCTAAGAGCCACATCGTCATACTCCCCGTAAAATTATTTGACGGCAAGATACACTGATGATGGGGGCGGGTGATAGGGATGGGCGGAGGATGGTTGACATGTTTGAGGATATGGAGCACCAGGTTCCGGGATGCCTCGGCGAATGACGGCGTGAGGCTCTATCTAGGGAAGGAAAAGAGGCTGGGAGAAGAGAGGGTTGGCGGCGTCTAGGGGAGGAAAGATGAGCATACTGTGGGTTGATTTAGGAATCCAATATGGTAAGGCTCGATGTACCGTTTTTATATGGAAGAAATTATAGGCATGCATGTCGATTACGGGGAGTAGCGAAATGTACTCGTCCACACGACACCCTGCGAGGACTAGTTTTCGCCCGGACAAATACATGTGGGTAGTAAATTGAGTGCAAATAAGGTAATTAGGTGATGGCGTGCCTCGTGAGATATGTGTATGTAGTACCACGAAAGCTATGCTCATTTGGAAAGTCCAAGATCGGACGCATTGCCACTCCCGCAAGAGGTGTTAGATTTTACTGAAGAGGAAGGGTGATGTAGCACATCAGTATAAGGTATTTCCTTTAGTTATGAAACAATGTTTGTCGAACCAGCATGAGGCACCACACTAACACCAATAGCAGCACCTGCACACAAACACAAAAAATTCTCACTCACCTTGTTCTTACTAGTCACAAGATTAAAACAGATGGTCATAATGATAGAAATTATAGGAACTTGCAAATTAATTCAGAATGGACCCGAGGCCATCGCTTTCACATATGAAAATAGAATGACTTTCGCACTTTCACTTATATATAAGTTTAAATGGATATGTGTCCAATGCATAAATTATAAAATTACTTGTTTTTAATCATGTCGTGCAATCGTAACTTGATATTGAAAGTGCGTTATATCGACTAGAGGGGGTGAATAGGCGATTTTTACAAATTCATCACCGAGGAATTTCAACTTGAGAAATTTGAAATGTGATGAATAACTAGTAGCGGATAAATTTCTCAAGTGCATTAGAAACATAGTAGAAGCATAATCATCATGATGAAATAAAGCATGCATAGATTACAGGTAGCATGATAAAGGATAAGCAGGCGAGGAACAAAGTAACTTGAAGAATTTGAGGTGAGGAAATTGAGAAAATGTTCAGTCAAATTCTTCAAACAGTATCGATCAATTACATCAACAAGTATATGATGAAATGTAAGGGTTGAGGAAATAGAACCAGGTAGCTCGATGAACACAATGCTTTGATGACCCAGTTCCAACTGTTGTGCTAGTCATACGTCTGGTTTGGAGCGGCCTGCTATTTAACACACAGTCCCAGAACACATAGTCCTTACAATATTCTCCTTGGCTAAGGTCACAAAGTCCTCGCCCAACACTCGTGGTAAGTCTTCAGGGTAGACTTCCAAAACCCACACAAACTGATCACCCGGCGATCCACAATTAACTGTTAGATGCTCTAGACCAAGGTCACTCTGTGATCCCCAATTGACTGCAGGATACACTAGACCATGACGCCTAACCATCTGTAAGATACAAAGTCTTCAAAGGTAACAAGCATCGGTTCCACACAGGAACAATCTCTTCAGTGATGCTCAATCACTTTGGGTTTGGTGGTTTGGATTTGGGTTTTTCCTCACTGATTATTTTCTCTCAAAGTCCTCGAAGGATGGGTTGCTCTCAAATGACAAGTGTCAATTCTCTCTCGGAGCAGACAACTAACTAGTGGTTGTGGGGGTGGCTATTTATAGCCAGGGTGTAACCAGACATGATAATACATAAATGCCCCCAATGATATGACCGTCATGTGGATAGGATTATGGGGAACAGTTGGCGCTAAGCACAACAACAGTCAGAATTTTGAACTATGAAAGTCCTCAGGCTTATCGTATTCCTCACTTGTAGGCAATTCGCACTGGCAAAAACCTTACTCCTCAGACAGACCAATTTCCTCAGAGACCAAAAGAACTTCGTCTCTATCACTGAAGAACTTGACTAAACTGCAAGTGATTTCCAAAGGCTCCACTCGAAGGATTGGATAGGTTGAGGCTTTTGAGTTGAGCATTAGTTGGAAACTTTCCTTAGTATTACCTTGGCCCCCTTTAACAGTATGATGTTTTCTATGAATTAAAGAAAGGAAATGAAACTACGAAAACAAAAGTCTTCATGCTTCATAGTCCTCGTTTATATCTTCAAGGTCACACCAACTTCTTCATTTTCAAAGTCTTCAAGGAATACCAAAGTCTTCAGCAAAGTATTCACCAAAGTTTTTAGATGAAGACATAAATTTTTAGGGGTCGATAATCTCTGAATATATCAAACTCCTCAGCGACTTATAGAGCTTGTGTACACTTACAACCGCATCAGCCGCCGCCCCCGCTTAGAGGGTTGGAGTTTTTCGAGGCGGTCGGGACTCAAGAGTAGCCAGCAAGAAGGGCCTGGCCTCTAAGAGCCACATCATCATACTCCCCATAAAATTATTCGACGGCAAGATACGCCGATGATTGGGGCGGGTGATAGGGATGGGCGGAGGAACGTCGACATGGTTGAGGATAAGGAGCACTAGGTTCCTGGACACCTTGGCAATTGGTGGTGTGAGGCTCGATGTAGGAAGGAGAAAAGAGGGTTGGCGGCGTCTAGGGGAGGAAATATGAGTATTGTGTGGTTTGATTTAGGAATCCAATATGGGAAGGCTAGATGTGCTATTTTAATACGGGAGAAATTATAGGCCTACATGTCGGTTACAGGGAGTAGCAAAACGTACCCATCCACACGACGCCCTGCGAGGACTAGTTTTCGCCCAGACAAATACATGTGGGTAGTAAATTAAGTGCAAATAAGGTAAATAGGTGATGGCTGCCTCGTGAGATGTGTATATGTAGTTCCATGGAAGATATGCTCGTTTGGCATGTGAATGATTGGACGCACTGCCACTCCCGCGAGAGGTGTTGGATTTTAGTGAAGAGGAAGGGTGATGTAGCACATCAGTAGAAGGTATTTCCGTCAGTTGTGAACCAAGGTTTATCGAACCAGCATGAGGCACCACACTAACAAAAATAGCAGCACATGCACACAAACACAACAAATGCTCACTCCTCTTGTTCTTACGAGTCACAAGATTAAAACAGATGGTGATAATGATATAAATTGTAGGAACTTGCAAATTAATTCAGAATGGACCCGGGGGCCATCGCTTTCGGATATGAAAATATAATGTCTTTCACACTTTCACTTATATATAAGTTTAAATGGATACGTGCCCAATGCATAAATTATAAAATTACTTGTTTTAATCATGTCATGCCATCGTAACTTGATATATATTAGTCTTAGCTTGATATATATTTGCCGGGGCTAAATTCGTAAACTAGCGCATGGCACAACCATGATTACCTTGGGATTTTGGTGCGGATTTGGAGTGGCAGAAGTGGTGTATGCTCTCACCAAAGTAGGTTGCCACCACCACTGTATAGAGGGTTGGAGTTTGACAAGGTCATTGGGACTTGGGAGTAGCCGGCGAGTAGGGCTTGGCCTCTAAGCGCCCCATCGTCATACTCCTCCTAAAATTATTCGACGGCAAGATACACCTATGATGGGGGCGGGTGATAGGGACGGGCGAAGGAAGGTCAACATGGTTGAGGATATGGAGCACCAGGTTCCTGGACGCCTTAGGGAATGGCGGAATTAGGCTCGGTCTAGGGAAGGAGAAGAGGTGATGACCCACAAGTATAGGGGATCGCAACAATTTTCGAGGGTAGAGTATTCAACCCAAATTTATAGATTCGGTAAAACAGGAGTCAAAGAATATTTGAGAGTATTAGAAGTTGAGTTGTCAATTCAACCATACCTGAAGATAAATATCTACAGCAAAGTGCTCAGTACCACAGTAATATGATAGTTTGATAGTAGTGGTAACAGTAACAGTAGTGGTAACAATAGTAGCAATAGCTTTGTAGCAAGTGCAACTCTAACAGCAGTAGTAGTAACTTAGCAAGAACAATAAGTGGAAAGGTCGTTGGCACTGGATCGGAGTATTTGTTGGATGATATTCATCATATAACAGTCATAACCTAGGGCAACACAAAACTAGCTCCAGTTCGTCAATGTAATGTAGGCTTGTATTCCGTATATAATCATACGTGCTTATGGAAAAGAACTTGCATGTCATCTTTTGTCCTACCCTCCCGTGGCAGTGGGGTCCATAAGGAAACTAAGGGATATTAAGGCCTCCTTTTAATAGAAAACCGGCACAAAGCATTAGTACTTAGTGAATACATGAACTCCCCAAACTACGGTCATCACCGTGAAGTATCCCAAATATTGTCACTATGGGGTTGACAGATCATAACACGTAATAGGTGCATCTGACTAGGCAAGATCGGACCAAGAACATAGATATAATGATGATAACATAAACGGTTTAGATCTGAAATAATGGCACTCGGGACCTAGTCACAAGCATTAAGCATGGCAAAGTCATAGCTACATCAACCTTAGAACATAGTGGATACTAGGGATCAAGCTCTAACAAAACTAACTCGATTACATGATGAATCTCATCCAACTCCTCACCGACCAGCAAGCCTACGGAGGAATTACTCACTCCCGGTGGGGAGCATCATGGAATTGGCGATGGAGAAGGGTTGATGATGACGAAGACCAAAGAACCCCCTCTCCGGAGTTTATGAAGAACAGGAGGTGGCGGCAGCTCCGTATCGTGAAACGAGGTAAAACCTTCTCTCTGATTTTTTTCCGGACAAATGTGAATTTATAGCGTTGGAATTAGAGCCAGAGGACCCACGAGGTGTCCACCCTCCATGAGGCCATGCTAGGGGGGCTGGCGCACCTTGGTGGAGCGTGGGCACCCTAGGCCCCCTCTCAGGTGGCTTGTGGCTCCATAATTCCTTAAATTTTCCAAAATAAATCTCCAAAAAGTTTTGCTCCGTTCCAAGAACTTTTATTTCTACACAAAAACAACACCATGGTAGTTCTACTGAAAAGAACGTCAATAAGGGTTAGTTTCATTCAAATCATGGAAATTAGAGTCCAAAAGAAGAGAAAAAGTGTTAGGAAAAGTAGATACGTTGGAGACGTATCAAGAGGCTGGGAGAAGAGAGGGTTGGCGGCGGCTAGGGGTGGAAAGAAGAGTGTGGTGTGGTTTTATTTAGGGTTCTGATATGGGATGGTTGGATGTGGTATTTATAGATGGAAGAAATTACAGGGCCCACATGTCAAGCCCAGGGAGTGGTGGAATGTACCCGTCCCCAAGATAGCCTGTAAAGACCACTTTTGGCTCATGCACACACCCGTGGGTAACAACTTTGGCCCGAATAAGGGAATTAACTGATGGCATGCCTCTTAGGACATGTGTGTGTCGCGCGATGGATGCTATGCTTGGTGGGTGGTCGCCGATCAATGGAACGACAAACGAAAGAGAAGAAGAGGGGTCCAAGGGCAGCCGGGAGAGAGAAAGGGAGAGAGAGCATACATGAGGTATTGCTGATTTGGTTGATGGTGATCGAGCTGGCGATTTAAAGCATGAGAAGGGAAATCCAAGCCCTTAGCTGGTACACGAACCCCATCGACATCGATTCATACAAGTATCCATCGAAGAGGCCTCCCATCGATCTATCATTGTGGTGTGAAGCTTGATCTGGGGAAGAGGGGGCTGGGATTAGGAAAAATAATAGGGCCCACATATCGGGCCTAATTGACGGGCCCACTGGTGTCGAGTATGGGGAGTAGCTGAACAGATCCGCCCACACGACACCCTTTGAGGACTACTTTTGTCCCATACACATACATGTGTGTAGTAAATTTAGACCAAATAAAGTAATTAAGTGACGGCGTGCCTTCTGAGATGTGTGTGTGTGGTGCCATGGAAGCTATGCATGGTTGGCATGTCCATGATCGGACCCACCAGCAAGCAGGTTGTCGATCGGTGGAACGAGAAACAAGGGAGAAGGATATGGATCTTAGGGCGACCAAGACAGAGCATAGCTGATGTAGTGAAGATCTAGTCGATGGTGGCCATGCCCGCGACTAAGAGAGGAATGAGAAAATTGTGCACCATCACCTCGTCGGCGAACCCCATCGATAATGATACATAGAAGGTTCCACCAGAGAGGATTCCCGCCATCAATCGCGGTGGCGTGCTGCATGAGACCTTGGTCCCAGTCACCTTGGCTGAGTGAAGGGATGGAGGACGAGGCCTACCACACAAGGTAAGATGGAGGGTGTGATGCGACCGTGACTAAGGGAATGCATCTAATTTCAATGAGTATCTTCGTGTGCTCTTAGGCACGACCACCCATGCCCCTACTTGACTCGTCAATGCATGACATGGCAATGGGATGATAAGCGCTCGCATCCCACCGTCCCCATCTCAGTTGTTGGTTCAATTTCCCATGGTTAGTGATATATTCACTGCTCTACGACTCACCACAAAGACAAAGAAACACACATTCCTCTCAAAAAAATAACCATATATTTCTTTCCAACCAAAAAAATCAAACATTGAACATCTTTTAAGGTTCATAACCATTGAGACTTTTATGCTACTCCCTCCAATCAATATTACTTATCTTAGATTCTAGATACGGATGTATCTAACACAAAAACATTTCTAGATACATCCATATCTAGAAAAATCTAAGACAAGTAATACAGATCGGAGGGACTACATACTAGCGTTTCCACATATCAAAATGGGAATGTCTTTCACAATTTCACTTCCATATAAGTTTCAACGGATATGGGTATAATGCGTAAATTGTAAAATTACTTATTTGTAATCGTACATACAATCATAACTTGATCTATATTAGTATTTGCTTGATATGTATTATTGTTGGATAAATGTGGCAATTGCAATTACTTGGGATCCATAACACACTGCTAGGATAAGGACCTGACCACTACCCGAGGGCGCCTCAAGGGTTAAGAGTTAATGTGGCTACACATAGAAAATAACAAAGATGCATGAAATCCCCCTTCGAATTTCTAGTTAATCATATGTTGTGCCAGGGTGGTTTATGTATTACACTGAATGAACATTTTCTTAATCACATGGAATGTGATGGGTCAACGACATTTGTTTCCCTTGCTAACCATCCACGTGCACAGCTAGGGTGGTAGAGGTTAGGAGATGAATTTGGAATGTAGTGTCTTCACAAGGGCGTAGATTAGCATTTTATTTATCCCTACTCTCCTTTATTTTTTGTGCAATTTCTCCAAAAAAATTCCCTCTTATCCCATGGATCCCCTTCATTCTATTGGTGTCAAGTATAAAAATGTCTGATATGTAGGACGAGTGAGGTGTAGAGAGAGTCCAAGGGAAATGTGTGTGTGTGTGTGTGTGTGTGTGTGTGTGTGTGTGTGTGTGTGTGTGTGTGTGTGTTATTGCAGTATTGGGATTGCAAACATGAGTTTTCAATATGGTTGTGTATCCAAATATATCTTGCAAAGTAAGAAACCTATCTTGGAAATGTAACACATTAGAGAAGAATGTCATAACTGATCTAGACCGATGGAAGTAAAGAACCAAAAGACTGGATCTCAAGATAAAAAATAATGCACAATATTCACAATTAATATCCATATGTTTCCAAGTAAAAAAAACACAAGGTATCACTCAAATTATAGATCCATATAAGTGATGCTTTGAGTTTGAGATAGATCATGGAAAAATGTAAAATTATAGATCTCACCGGAACAAATGCTCTGAAACTTGACAGATTCAAGTAAATATCTCACGAGCGATGATTTGACATGCATCTTGAAATAGGGCGAAGTGTAGACTTATGTGAAAACCAACAGCGATCTTTCAAATGGATCAAGAGGAGGATCTCAGATTTAGATCCCGCTATCACCAATGGTTTAAAACGGGTCACGATATACATACACGTGGGACTATATATCAATAAAATATTGTTGTAAATCAAATGGAGGCTAGAAGAAAGCTTCCGACGGAGGATAGTGATCAACTAGGAGAGGGGTACATATTTCACTAGCATTACATTTTTAAAGAACGCTGACTCTCCTCCCCAATAACACATCACTAGTGCAGAAATGGCTAGCCACAACTCTTAGTGCCGCGTCATTTCTCCCCAACGCCAGCACTAATGTTTTCAAATAGTGCTCGCGTGGGCTAAATTCGTACGCCATGACTATTTTGTTAGCGCTGGCGTTACCCATTAGGCCCACGCCAGCAGTAGTCGGTTTTAACAGTTCTCGGGGCAGTAAAATATTTATCCTCATTTCAACCCAACTCCATCGGCCCGTCCTCCTCTCGATCCCCGACGCCATCGCCTGGCGCCACCCCGCCCGACGCCGCCTGTCTTTGCCCTACGCCGCCCCACCAACGCCACCCGTTGTCGCCTGTCTCCGCCCGTCACCGTTCTGCCGACGTCGCCGGCCAAGTATGGAAAGGTTGCTTACCATATATTTAGTGTTTTTTTTGAATAATTTAGGTTAGTGTTAGTGTGTATATATATATATATATATATATATATATATATATATATGATCTAATTTAGGTTAGTGTTAGTAGTATATATATGCTCTAATTTAGTTCAGTGTTAGTAGTATATATATGCTCTAGTTTAGGTTAGTGTTAGTACTATATATATCCTCTAATTTAGGTTGCTTACCACAAATGGCTAGCTTTTGCCCACTTTGCTTATGCAATTATAGAATTTGTCATATCACTTTTGCCACTTTTACCTTTTGACAATATATGACAAATGCCATTCTGGGCAAAAGTAATAATTTGAATGGAAATTGTGATGTATTGTCAAAAAACTAAGAGTGGCAAAAGTGATATGTCAAATTCTAGAGTGGCATAAGTAAAGTGGTAAAAACTAAGTTTTCCCATGATGAATTTGCTATAATGTAAGGGTGTCCACATATGGCCTAGACAATAGACTAAATTAGACACATATGGAAGGGTGGACATGTAGGACTAGTATGTAAACACAAGCTGCGATAACTTAGCTAAAACAATACATAGTTCATGGTAGAGTTTGACAACATTCAAATAAATATAGTTAATGCATGATACACTCTAGGTAAAACATTACATAGTTGATGGTACAGCTTTCAAGTGTCTTCTGTTTGATGGTACAGCATGGCCGACTCTAGCATCTGGGTAGGCTCCTCTGAGCATTGGTCGGATTTTGCTGAAGAGAAAGGTGAAGTGAGCACCAACCAGGTGATTAGGTTGGTTATATATATATATATATAGGGCAGGACTATTCTGTTATCCGGAACAGAATATATTCTGTTACCCGTAACAGAATAATATTCTGTTACCCCCGGCCCTATATAGGGCGCGACGCGCCTGTTGGGGAACGTTGCATGAGAAACAAATAATTTCCTATGCACACGCAGATCTATCCATGGTGATGAGCATCTACGAGAGAGAGAGTGGATCTACATACCCTTGTAGATTGCTAAGCGGGAAGCGTTAAGAAACGCGGTTGGTGTAGTCGAACGTCTTCGCGATCCAAATTGTCATGCGTCCCGCGATCCAATCACGATCCATCCCGCGATTTGTCCCTCGATCCGATCCGTCCCACGAACTTGATCACTATCCGTCTTACGAACTTGATCACGGTCCTTTCGATCTAGTACCGAATGGACGACACCTCCGTGTTCAGCACACGTACAGCTTGATGACAATCTCCACCGTCTTGATCCAGCAAGAAGGAGTGGAGAGGAAGAAGAGTTCTCCGGCAACCTGGCGGCGTTCCGGTGATGGTGGTGGAGCAATTCCGGTAGGGCTTCGCCTAAGCACTGCAAAAAACCGATCTAGAGGAGAAACTATGCACTAGAGATTAGGGTTTGCACGTGGCTGAAAAATCTGTGCAAAACCCTATAAATCCACTAGTATATATAGGAGCAGGGGAGAGGAGGCTGCTCCCAAGGGGAGGGCCTCCCTTGGCTTCTGCCGAACTGGTGGAGGGGGAGTACTCCTCCAATTGGGAGTCCACCTCTCACACGAGAGGTGGAACTCGGGGAGGACTCCACCCCAATTCGGTTTGGGCCTTTCTCCCCTATGCCTAGGCCACTTTGGCCCACCCCACCAGCCCACTGGTGGGTCGCCACTTTGGCCCATGGGGTGGGTTGGCCCCACTGGTGGACCCCCGGGACCCATTCGTTACTCCCGGTACACTACCGAAAGTGCCCGAAATCTTTCCGGAGTCCAAACACCACCCTCCTATATATCAATCTCCGTTTCCGGACCATTCCGTAACTCCTCGTGACGTCCGGGATCTCATCCGGGACTTCGAACAACCTTCGGTCACCACCATACATAACTCTATACTACCAAAACGTCACCAAACCTTAAGTGTGCAGACCCTGCGGGTTCGAGAACTATGTAGACATGACCGAGACACCTCTACAGTAAATAACCAATGGCGGGACCTGGATGTCCACATTGGTTCCTACATATTCTACGAGGATCTTTATCGGTCGAACCTCTATGTCAAGGTTTCGGTTTATCCCGTATGATGTTGCCTTTGTTCTTCGGTATGTTACTTGCCCGAGATTCGATCGTCGATATCTCCATACCTAGTTTAACCTCGTTACCGGCAAGTCTCTTTACACGTTCCATAATACAAGATCCCATGAGTAACACTTAGTCACATTGCTTGCAAGGCTTATTGTGATGTTGTATTACCGAGTGGGCCCTGAGATACCTCTCCGTCACATGAAGTAACAAATCTCAGTCTTGATCCATGCCAACTCAACAGACACCCTCGGAGATACCTGTAGAGCACCTTTATAGTCACCCAGTTACGCTGCGACGTTTGATACACACAAGGTACTCCTCCGATGTCAGTGAGTTGCATGATCTCATGGTCATAGGAACATATACTTGACATGCAAAAAACAGTAGCAATAAACTGACACGATCATAAGCTATGTTTGTTGTTTGGGTCTTGTCCATCACATCATTCTCCTAATGATGTGATCCCGTTATCAAATGACATCTCATGTCTATGGCTAGGAAACCTTAACCATCTTTCGATCAACGAGCTAGTTCACTAGAGGCACACTAGGGACATTGTGTTTGTCTATGTATCCACACATGTATCTATGTTTCCAATTAATACAATTATAGCATGGAAAATAAAGGATTATCATGAACAAGAAAATACAATAATAAACACTTTATTTATTGCCTCTAGGGCATATTTCCAACAGTCTCCCACTTGCACTAGAGTCAATAATCTAGTTCACATCATTATGTGATTTACATTGTAATGAATCGAACACCCATGCAGTTCTGGTGTTGATCATGTTTAGCCCTTGGAATAGGTTTAGTCAACGGGTCTGCGACATTCAGATCCGTGTGCACTTTGCAAATATTTATGTACTTCTCCTCGATGTAATCGCGGATGGAGTTGAAGCGTCTCTTTATGTGTCTGATCCTCTTGTGAAACATTGGTTCCTTGGCCAAAGCAATGGCACCAGTGTTGTCACAGAACAGGTTCATTGGATTCAGTGCACTGGGCACTACTCCAAGATCTGTCATGAACTGCTTCATCCAGACACCTTCCTTTGCCGCCTCCGAGGCTGCGATGTATTCCGCTTCGCACGTAGAATCAGCTACCACGCTTTGCTTGGAACTGCACTAGCTTATCGCTCCCCCGTTAAGAATAAATACATATCTGGTTTGCGACTTAGAGTCGTCCGGATCAGTGTCAAAGCTTGCATCGACATAACCCTTTACGACGAGCTCTTCATCACCTTCATAAACGAGAAACATTTCCTTAGTCCTTTTCAGGTACTTAAGGATATTCCTGACCTCTTGCCAGTGCTCCATTCTAGGATCACTTTGAAACCTCCCGGCCATACTTATGGCAAGGCTGACATCGGGTCTTGTGCACAGCATTGCATACATGATAGAGCCTATGGCTGAAGCATAGGGGATGACACTCATCTTTTCTCTATCTTCTGCAGTTACTGGGCATTGAGTCTTACTCAACTTCACACCTTGTAACACAGGCAAGAACCCCTTCTTGGACTGTTCCATTTTGAACTTTTTCAAAACTTTATCAAGGTATGTGCTCTGCGAAAGTGCTATTAAGCGTCTCGATCTATCTCTATAGATCTTAATGCCTAATACGAAAGCAGCTTCTCCTAGGTCCTTCATTGAAAAACTCTTGTTCAAATATTCCTTCACGCTTTCCAACATTTCTATATTGTTTCCAATCAGCAATATGTCATCTGCATATAATATTAAAAACGCTATAGAGCTCCCACTCACTTTCTTGTAAATACAAGCTTCTCCATAAACTTGTATAAACCCAAATGCTTTGATTACCTCATCAAAGCGCTTATTCCAACTCCGAGATGCTTGCACCAGCCCATAAATGGATCGCTGGAGTTTACAAACTTTGTCAGCATTCTCGGGATCGACAAAACCTTCTGGTTGTATCATATACAACTCTTCCTCAAGGAAATCGTTGAGGAACGCTGTTTTGACATCCATCTGCCAAATTTCATAGTCGAAATAAGAAGGTATTGCCAACATGATTCTGACAGACTTAAGCATCGCTACGGGTGAGAAAGTCTCATCGTAGTCAACTCCTTGAACTTGTGAAAAACCCTTTGCCACAAGTCGAGCTTTATAGATGGTGACATTACCATTCGCGTCCGTCTTCTTCTTAAAGATCCATTTTTTCTGAATGGCCTTTCGCCCTTCAGGTAATACTTCGAAAGTCTATACTTTGTTTTCATACATGGATCCCCTCTCGGATTTCAGGGCTCTAACCATTTCTCGGAATCCGGGCCCATCACCACTCCTCCATAGCTCGTAGGTTCATTGTTGTCCAACAACATGACCTTCAAGACAGGGTTGCCGTACCACTCAGGAGCAGTACGTGCCCTTGTCGACCTACGAGGTTCAATAGTAACTTGATTTGAAGCTTCATGATCATCATCATTAACTTCCTCTTCAACTATCGTAGGCTCCACAGAAACATTTTTCTGTGTTGTGCTACTCTCTCGTTGAAGTAACGGTTCAATAACCTCATCAAGCTCTATTTTCCTCCCACTCAATTCTTTCGAGAGAAACTCTTTCTCAAGAAATGTTCCGTTCTTAGCGACAAACACTTTGCCTTCGGACCTGAGATAGAAGATATATCCGACTGTCTCTTTCGGGTATCCTATGAAGACACATTTCTCCGCTTTTGGGTTCCAGCTTTTCAAAAGCTTTTTTACATAAGCATCACATCCACAAACTTTAAGAAACGACAACTTTGGCCTCTTTCCAAACCATAGTTCATATGGTGTCATCTCAACAGATTTCGATGGTGCCCTATTTAAAGTGAATGCAGCTGTCTCTAATGCATAACCCCAAAACGATAGTGGCAAATCAGCAAGAGACATCATAGAACACACATTATCTAATAAGGTTCGATTACGACGTTCGGACACACCATTACGCTGTGGTGTTCCGGGCGGTGTCAACTATGAAACAATCCCAAACTGTCTTAAGTGACTGCCAAACTCATAACTCAGATATTCACCTCCTCGATCAGATCGCAGGAATTTAATCTTCTTGTTACGATGATTCTCAACTTCACTCTGAAATTGCTTGAACTTTTCAAACGTTTCAGACTTGTGTTCCATCAAGTAAATATACCCATATATACTAAAGTCATCAGTGAAGGTGAGAAAATAACGATATCCACCACGCGCTGTAACATTCATCGGACCGCACACATCAGTATGTATGATTTCCAATAAGTCACTCGCCCGTTCCATTGTTCCAGAGAACGGCGTTTTAGTCATCTTGCCCATGAGGCATGGTTCACATGTGTCAAGTGATTCAAAATCAAGTGACTCCAAAAGTCCATCAGCATGGAGCTTCCTCATGCGTTTTACACCAATATGACCAGCTGGCAGTGCCACAAGAAACTGGTACTATTATTATCAATTCTACATCTTTTGGCATCAATGTTATGAACATGTGTGTCATCACTATCAAGATTCAACATGAATAAACCCCTAACATTGGGTGCATGACCATAAAAGATATTCCTCATATAAATAGAACAACCTTTATTCTCTGATTATATGAGTAACCGTCTCGCAATAAACAAGATCCAGATATAATGTTCATGCTTAACGCAGGCACTAAATAACAATTATTTAGGTTCATCACTAATCCCGATGGTAATCGAAGAGAGAGTGTGCCGACGGCAATCACATCAACCTTGGAACCATTTCCCACGCGCATCGTCACTTCGTCCTTTGCCAGCCTTCATTTATTCCGTAGTTCCTGCTTTGAGTTACAAATGTGAGCAACCGAACCGGTATCAAATACCCAGGCACTACTACGAGAGATAGTAAGGTACACATCAATAACATGTATATCATATATACCTTGTTTGTCGTCGGCCGCCTTCTTGTCAGCTAGGTACTTGGGGCAGTTCCGCTTCCAGTGACCAATTCCCTTGCAATGAAAGCACTCAGTTTCTGGCTTGGGTCCATGCTTGGGCTTCTTTACAGGAGTAGCAACTGCTTTGACATCCTTCTTGGTTTTACCCTTCTTGCCCTTGCCCTTGACTTTGCCATTTTTCTTGAAACTAGTGGTTTTATTGACCATCAACACTTGATGTTCTTTCTGGATTTCAGACTCAGCGACTTTTAGCATCGCAAACATCTCGGCGACTGACTTGTTCATCCCGTGCATGTTATAGTTCATCACAAAGCTCTTGTAACTAGGTGGCAGTGATTGAAGAACTCTGTCAGTGATCGCCTCTGGCGGAAGGGCAATTCCCAACTCCACTAGATGAGTTGAATACCCAGACATTTTGAGTATATGTTCACTGATAGACCCGTTCTCCTCCATCTTGCAAGCATAGAACTTATCGGAGGTTTCATACCTCTCAATCCGGGCGTTCTTCTGAAAGATAAACTTCAACTCCTGGAACATCTCATATGCTCCATGGCGTTCAAAACGTCTTTGAAGTCCTGGTTCTAAGCCATACAATATTGCACACTGAACTATTGAGTAATCTCTAGTATGTGCCTCCCAAGTGTTCTTAACGTCTTCGGAGGTCATGTCTTATGGTTGGTCACCAAGCGGTGCATCAAGGACATATGATTTCTGGGAAGCCGTGAGGATAATCCTCAGATTACGGGCCCAGTCAACAAATTTACTTCCATCATCTTTCAACTTAGCTTTCTCTAGGAACGCATTAAAATTCAGGGGTGCTACTGCGCGATCCATTGATCTACAACATAAATATGCAAAGTTTATTTAGACCATTGTTCAAGATAATGAGTTTAGTTAATCAAATTACTAAAGCTCCCACTCAAATTGACATCCCTCAGGTCATCTGAGTGTCAGATGATCCAAATCCACCAACTCAAGTCCGATCATCACGTGAGTTGAGGTGGCTTCAATGGTGAACATCATTATGTTGATCATATCTACTATATGACTCATGTTCGACCTTTCGGTCTCTTGTGTTCCGAGGCCATGTCTGTACATGCTAGGCTCGTCAAGTTCAACCCGAGTGTTCTGCGCGTGCAACACTGGCTTGCACCCGTTGTATGTGAACGTAGAGTCTATCACATCCGATCATCACGTGGTGTCTCAACACGACGAACTTTCGCAACGGTGCACACTCGGGGAGAACACAATTTATCTTGAAATTTAAGTGGGGGATCACCTTATAATGCTATCGTCGTACTAAGCAAAACAAGGTGCATAAAAGGATTAACATCACATGCAATTCATAAGTGACATGATATGGCCATGAACTGTGCTTTTGATCTCCATCATGAAAGCACCGGCATGATCTCCATCGTCACCGGCATGACACCATGATCTCCATCATATTGATCTCCATCAACGTGTCGCCATCGGGGTTGTCGCGTCCACCATGCTTCTACTATTATTGCTACCGTTTAGCGATAAAGTAAAGCATTACATAGCACTTAATGATTGACACGCAGGTCATACAATAATTAAAGACAACCCTATGGCTCCTGCCGGTTGCCGTACTCATCGACATGCAAGTCATGAAATTCTATAAATCACATGATCATCTCATACATCACATATATCACATCATGTAATTGGCCATATCACATCACAACATACCCTGCAAAAACAAGTTAGACGTCCTCTAATTGTTGTTGTATGTTTTACTTGGCTGCTACGGGTTTCTAGCAAGAACGATTCTCACCTACGCATAAACCACAACGGTGATACATAATTTGCTTTTCAACCTTCTCAAGGACCGCCTTGTCGAATCCGATCCAACTAGAGTGACAGAAACTGCCACCCGCAAGCCATCTAGGCAACAAGTTGCGTCGAGGGAACCGGTCTCTCGTAAGCGTACGAGTAATGTTGGTCCGGGCCGCTTCATCTCACAATACCGCTGAACCAAAATCTGACCAAGGGAGGAAGCAATCTAAGCATCAACGCCCACAAACCTTTTGTGTTCTACTCGAGATCTCATCTACACATAGACCTAGCTCATGATGCCACTGTTGGGGAACGTTGCATGGGAAACAAAAAATTTCCTACGCACACGCAGATCTATCCATGGTGATGAGCATCTACGAGAGGGAGAGTGGATCCACATACCCTTGTAGATCTCTAAGCGGGAAGCGTTAAGAAACGCAGTTGGTATAGTCGAACGTCTTTGCGATCCAAATCGCCGTGCGTCCCATGATCCAATCACAATCCGTCCCGCGATCCAATCACGATCCGTCCCACGATCCGATCACGATCCGTCCCATGAACTTGATCACCATCCGTCTCACGAACTTGATCACAGTCCTTCCGATCTAGTACCGAACGGACGGCACCTCCGCGTTCAGTACACATACAGCTTGATGACGATCTCCACCGTCTTGATCCAGCAAGAAGGAGTGGAGAGGAAGAAGAGTTCTCCGACAGCCTGACGGTGCTCCGACGATGGTGGTGGAGCAATTCCGGCAGGGCTTCGCCTAAACACTTCAGAAAACCAATCTAGAGGGGAAACTATGCACTAGAGATTAGGGTTTGCACGTGGCTGAAAAATCTGTGCAAAACCCTAGAAATCCACTAGTATATATATAGGAGGAGGGGAGAGGAGGCTGCGCCCAAGGGGAGGGCCTCCCTTGGCTTCGGCCGAACTAGTGGAGGGGGAGTCCTCCTCCAATTGGGAGTCCACCTCTCACACGAGAGGTGGAACTTGGGGAGGACTCCACCCCAATTCGGTTTGGGCCTCTCTCCCCTGCGCTGAGGCCACTTTGGCCGACCCTACCATCCCACTAGGGGCTGGTGGGTCGCCACTTTGGCCCATGGGGTGGGTTGGCCCCATTGGTGGACCCCCGGGACCCATTCGTCACTCCCGGTACACTACCGAAAGTGTCCAAAATCTTTTCGGGGTCCAAACACCACCTTCCTATATATCAATCTTTGTTTCCGGACCATTCCGGAACTCCTCGTGACGTCCGGGATCTCATCCGGGACTCCGAACAACCTTCGGTCACCACCATACATAACTCTATACTACCGAAACGTCACCAAACCTTAAGTGTGCAGACCCTGCGGGTTCGGAAACTATGTAGACATGACCGAGACACCTCTACGGTAAATAACCAATGGCGGGACCTGGATGTCCACATTGGTTCCTACATATTCTACGAAGATCTTTATCGGTCGAACCTCTATGTCAAGGATTCAGTTAATCCCATATGATGTTCCCTTTGTTCTTCGGTATGTTACTTGCCCGAGATTCGGTCGTCGGTATCTCCACACCTAGTTCAACCTCGTTACCGGCAAGTCTCTTTACTCATTCCGTAATACAAGATGCCGTGACTAACACTTAGTCACATTGCTTGCAAGGCTTATTGTGATGTTGTATTACCGAGTGGGCCCTGAGATACCTCTCCATCACACGGAGTAACAAATCTCAGTCTTGATCCATGCCAACTCAACAGACACCCTCGGAGATACCTGTAGAGCACCTTTATAGTCACCCAGTTACGCTGCAACGTTTGATACACACAAGGTACTCCTCCGATGTCAGTGAGTTGCATGATCTCATGGTCATAGGAACATATACTTGACATGCAGAAAACAGTAGCAATAAACTGACACGATCATAAGCTACGTTTGTTCTTTGGGTCTTGTCCATCCCGTTATCAAATGACATCTCATGTCTATGGCTAGAAAACCTTAACCATCTTTCGATCAACGAGCTAGTTCACTAGAGGCACACTAGCGACATTGTGTTTGTTTATGTATCCACACATGTATCCATGTTTCCAATTAATACAATTATAGCATGGACAATAAACGATTATCATGAACAAGGAAATACAATAATAAACACTTTATTTATTGCCTCTAGGGCATATTTCCAACAGCGCCTACACTGTAGAATCTCCCCGACCCAGCCCGAACCCAACCCACCTTCTTCCGCCGGAGGCAGACGTCGTGGGCGAGCGAGTGACGGCGGCAGCCGGAGCGAGGGAGCCCGCGGCATCGTGACTGGCCGGCGACGGATCCCGTCGGCCCCGCGCGTTGCCTTTGCTCGACGATCAGTTCGACGAGATGGAAAGCGTCACTACGAGGCTGGGCTCTGCTGTGACCCGCCTCACCCCGACCCGCCTCCAACCGTCGAAGGCAATCGTTGCGCCGCCCCATCTCGCCGGCCGCGCGCGCCGCTCCAGCTCGACGATCTGTTCGACCGGACGGAAAGCGTCAGTACAAGTGCTCCAAGTCGTCAGTTTAGGAATACTAACAGAATAATATAATTTGCCCAACTCTGACAAATGGTTGAAAATTTCTAACGAAAACAGTACAATAAAACAGAGTAAAGTACATTCAGTGAAAAACTCTCGGTACAAACACACACATTTATCAGTACGAGTATTTTGTTTTCGGACGGGAAAACAACAAGATGGATCCCACCGTATTCAAAATTATTCTTAAACGGTTGCGAATTTGAAGAAACGTTTAACATGACTAAGTTTTGCATTTTTTTATAGCTTTCTATCGGTATATTATTTGCCTTATTTCGACAAACTTTTAAAAAAATCACGTTCGAAATCAAATTTCACCAAATTCGAATTCGACTTCAAACCGTAAAGAATTAGAAAAAACTTTCAAAACGTAAAAGTTGTGCATTTTCCAGAGCTATCCAACGCCATGTCATTTGTGTCAATCCGACAAACCGTTTGCAAAAAATCGCAAAAATACGTTTCGCCCAGAATTTAACCATTTCCAAATTACTTTTAAATCATACATAATTTGAAAAATCAATCTGCATATGGAAGATGCAGATTTTTACCAGCTTTCCAACGCCGTCTCATTTTCTCAATTCCGACAAACCATTTGAAAATTAACTTCAAAATACGATTCGCGTTTTCGGTTTAAAAAACGTTTTTTTCAAAATTGCTCTTAAACGATGATGATTTTACAAAAACAAATTATATGACTGTAATTTAGATGTCAAGGGCTTTCCAACGATATATTACACGCCTCGTTCCTACGATTTTTTTCTTGCAATGTTTGATTATTATGTTTTTGAACTAAACAAGATGATCAGTTCGGCGTAATGAAAGCATCAGTCCACCTGCTTGAATTCGTCGATCCAATCTGTAAACTACGCCAGTTCAAGTAGGGTAACGGAATAATATTATATCACGCGAAACAGAATAGCCCAGATGTGTGTGTGTGTCTATATATATATATATATATATATATATATATATATATATGTGTGTGTGTGTGTGTGTGTGTGTGTGTGTGTGTGTGTGTGTGTGTGTGTGTGTGTGTGTGTGTTTTGAAACCCTTGCCATGCATATGTACCAGCTGATCCGTCTTCGCCAGCCCCCATTGTGCAGCCAACAGGTGACGTGGACACCCTCAGTAAAGGGCTGGTCGCGTCACGTCAGAGTACCATGAAGGCCCTGCAAGAGTTGAGTGAATCCATAAGGAAGTTGAAAGACAAAGTAATGGATGACAATTATGTTGTCTTCCTTAACATTTACAGTCTTGAAAGTCAGATAGCAACGCTGATCGCCGAGATAACTGATATCAATAAGGAGATAGAATGCCTGCAGGCCGAGAGGCAGCAACTAAAGATGGAGAAAGCGCATTACATCCACGAGGGGACGACGAATAGGAATAAGCTTCGTGAGCTTTAAAATGGTCCTTGGAAAAACTAGGTATATATAAATGTCGATAGATAGAGGGGCAAGATCGATACTTGTAATTGGGTATCTTTTGTAATTGAGTATCGATACTTGTGAATTGGGTATCTTTTGTGAATTACTGAAATGTTCTGTAATTTTTGTGAAGCTGGTATTTTTTTTATTAGCTAAATATGACAATGCTAGCGTGTAACTATGTCGAACGCCAACAGGTACTCAAAATATTGCTGACGTCGTCTCCAACGCCACCATTACATTTTAACTGTGACGCCATATTGATGGCGTATGGTGTCCACGCCAGCAAGGCCAATTTTGCCACGCTATAGTTAGGCTTTTCTGCACTAGTGCATGCAGTCTATATTTGGATTTTTCATTGACGATACTTAATAGAGGCTTCAATTACACAACGGAAGATGTATTACTAATGCACTTTGTGTTCATATTTTCTCATTTTGCCCCTGAATAGTACACATCATATCTGATACACATACATGTTTTTTCCTTATTAGTTTCATTTAATTCAGTCATCAAACCATTGCCTCAAGGCTACCAATTTAAAATCATTTTGTGACAGTGTTGGCTCAGAGTAGCCTTTTGGAGATTATTGTTCGGAACATCCCGTTTTTCCTTCTAAGTTTTATTTAATTCACGCATCACCTCGTGGGTACTAATTTCATCTTGTTTTACCTTGTGTCAAAACTAGAGAAGATACAAACAATCGTCTCAACCGAGACACGAAGACAAGACATAATGATCTATATGTATGGATAAGACTTCTGTAAGATATGAGAATTATAGAATAGAAACAAATCTTGTGAGGCGACAAAATTCATCTTGTAAAAAACAAGTTAAATCATCTATTGACCCGATCTGTAGATTATGGAAGAAACATGACTCAAGCATGGTAAATAAATAGAGCAACTGTAAGAACTGCTCTTGATAGATATTTTATAGAGAGTTCAATGAAAACAAGGAAAAATTAAATAAATATTGATATACAAATCATGACAAAAGTGCTTGACTAGATCTAGGTGGATCGAAAAGGGCGGTTTACACAAAGCTAGTAATAGATGGCATTAAGATACCTTGACAAATATAATGAAACATGGACGGGTTTGATTTGATAGAAGTTTTATTATATCGAATCAGAAATAGGATTGTTGATAACACTAATAAGAATTTTATTATGCACAGAAGGAATTATGCCATGGGTATAGTTATTTCAAGAATGATTCTGAAAAAATTAAACAGTAAAGTAAGTTTAAAACTTCGAGAACTCAATATAAGCTTTACCATGAGTGGTAATAAAATCAACGATAAGGGTTGTGAGATAATGTGATAACAAATCTAGATCTAAGGAAGTAAAGAATTGTTCTATAGCATAGAATTATTTGTATGAGGACATAAACATAATAATGATTCTTTTCAAGCTAAATTGCCACTTGGACAGCCAATGTTTCCATGTAGAAATACAAAAAACAAAAAAAATTGATTATTTGAGTTAACTAAACATGATATGCACCACTTCTACACATTTTCCTTGGTTTAAAAGATGTGCTTCAGTTCTATAATAAGAGTATAAAAGTGTTTTTAAACTGATAAGTAATACAATAAATAAACAAAGGAAAATGGTGATAAATAAGATAAAGTGAACATATATGGGATCATTTCATTTTGATATTATTTGTATGATATCCTTTTATTTAACATGTGTGGTCACCGAAAACAAAAGCATGTCATACCTCTCTATCACGGAGGGCTAACATGCATGTTTCAGATTCCCTTGATATGTGTGTTGAAATAATAAAAATATTTTTAAAATAGAAAATTGGAAATAAAAAACAAGAGAACGTACAAACTTTAGTCTCAACCGATACACAAATCGAATATGCGGTAATTTATTTGGACAGTTAAGACTGTCTTAAAAAAATATGGATTATAGAATAGTAATGAATCTTGTGAGACGAAGGAAAATATCTTGTGGAAAAAAAGATATTTCATTTATCAAATCGATTTGGAGATTATGGAAGAAGTCGAAGTAAAACATGAAAATAGTAGATCAAACGGAGTAAATTGCAAGAACTACTCTTGATAGATCATGTACAAAGAGTTTGATAAAACAACTTAATAAAAGAGATCAATTTGGTCTAGGAGGATCGGAAAGTGGGGTTTACATAAAGTAGAGATGGATCACAGTAACGAACATTTACAAATAGAATCAAAGATCTATAGGTTTAATGTCGACCATAGCAAAAGTAAACTATTAAATGGTAGTGTGTCAAGAATATGAATCTTGATATCACCAACAAGAACTGCCATGGGATATAACACAAGGTACAAAAGTAAGTATGCCATTGGAATTTTTGTTTCAATAAGAATGAATTTAAAAATAAAGAAAATAGTAAAGCAAGTTCATAACTTTGAGAGCTCTAGATATGCGTTACCAGGAGTGGCTATAAAATAAAGGATAAGGGTTGTAGGTAAATTATGATAGCATATCCAAATATAAGGAATTCAAGAACTATAATATAGTGTATCAATGGTCATTAACACATGGTATCCCAACAATGTTGGCTCCCACCTCCCACCACTCCAGCGATAGTCCCCCCGGCGATCTCCAACTCTAGCCAGTAGATCCATTAGGTTTTCCGATCAATCTCTCCGGCGTGAGAGCCCCTTCTTGGGGATACCCATTGTCAATGGGTCTCTCTGTTGGGTCAACGCTAGATCTGGTTTTCTCTAAAGGGTTCATGTTTTCAGACGAGATCTACAAGCTTTGTGGATACACGGTGCATCCCTTGGATGACACGAACCATTTTAGTATGGTTGTGTCTTTTAGCCGTCATGACTTTCGGCTTAATGAAGATTCAGTGACGGCAGCTTTGGAATCTGCTCTTGGTGTTTCAGCTATCGATTTAATGGTCAATCATATCCGAGACAAGGTATTCTCATTGAATAGCAAGTTGGATTTTACATTCTTGAGATCCGTTCATTTGCTTGCTTTCATTTCAAATGTTATTTCCATCTATGGGTTCATGGTGGTCCGAATTGGCATCATGAGTTCGACCTATGGAAGAATGAGTGTGACGCTGACTGGATTATTGTTAGTCCATCCAAACGTAGGGATGCAATGGGTATGATCGCCATGCATAGACCTCCCTCCAAATCGTCCATGAAGTCCAGTCCGAAATCTAGGAAGAAGAACTCTTTTGCCACCTTTCAAAATTATGAAGCATGCAAAGGGTATAGATGCCCACCTACGCAATCTAGCATTGACACATCTCTGACAGTAGGCTATGATGTTCATCCACATGAACGCGTAGTCTCCTCACCATCGGTGACAACCCAACTTCGATGGTCGATGGCTCATCCACCCATCATTTACGGAACTGTTGGATCTCTGGCTAATCGATCACCCACTTCGGTTTCTACTCCTTGTTTCCATGCGATATCATCAGAGCGTTCGGTTGGCGAGCTCTTGAATTTTTCGAATGTATGTGATCAACAACAAAGTGTTGGGCCAGCCCAACCTCCGGCTACTACTCTGCGGTCGGATTCCTCTGGGCCTATTTCTGGTCCTATTGAGTCTTGCTAAGTTACTACTAATGTTGCTACTGTCACAACTGCTACAAAATTTGTTGTTGTCACTACTACTGTTACTACTATTACTTGTCGTGCTACTAAACCTTTACCGCAAAAAGATATCCCAGGTGTGGTTGAATTGACAACTCAACTGCTAAGGCCGATAAATATTCTTTGGCTCCCCTTGTGTCGAACCAATAAATCAGGGTGTAATACTAGCCGCGACTATTGCGATCCCTATACCTGTGGGTTATCAAGCCGCCGCCAGCTCGCCTTCGCCTCGGATTCGCGAGTTTGCGGTCGCCCCGGCGCACCGCCGGTGAGTCCTTTCATGCCCATTTCTAGTTCGATGTAGTGGCCGATTTGGCGAAGGAAATATGTTCATGCGAGCTCGGGTGTGCCATTTTTGTAGATGGATTTGAGCCCTTGCGAGGATTTTTTGCTAGAGGATTCATCCTCGTCGGGGCGATTCGGACATAGAGTCGCTACTCAAGAGTCATCGGTAGCAAATGGTGGTGGTGGTGCTCGCTGTGAAGGAGCACGAGGATCTGAACCGGATGAGATGACGAGGATCCACCGCCGGCCGCCTGTGCATCCCTTGGAACCTCCATCTAGGAAATGAGATGCTCATGCAAGACTACTTCATGGAGAATCCAACATATCTGCCGCACCTCTTTCGGAGAAGGTATCGAATGCACCGATCCCTCTTCATAAAAATAGTGCAAGCTTACGAGGCAAATCTCGGTTTTTTACTCAAAGAAGAAACGCAGCTGGCCCGAAGGGTTTTAGCACATATAAAAAAACTCGGCAGCTATGCGAGTGATTGCATATGGTGTTCTGGCTAACTATGCCGATGAAGATACTACAATAAAGTCAGTACGTATGTTTGCCAAATTGATCGTTCGCGTCTTTGGTCATATCTCTCTTCGTCACTCAATGAGGAAGACACAAAAACGTTGATGGCAAGAAGTTAGGGGAGAGGTTGGCCATGTATGCTAGGAAGCGTTGATTGCATGCATTGGACTTGAAAAAACTACCTAAAGGCATGGCATGGGCAGTATTGTGACAAGTCTCGTGATGCAACAATTGTGATAGAAGCCGCATCATCTGAGGACTTGTGGATTTGGCATTACTTTTTTGGTATCCCGGTACTCTCAAGTCTCAACGATATCGATGTGTTGCAACGGTCTCATTTGTTTCTTAGACTTGCTAGTGGTGATGCTCTTGCGTGCAACTACATGGTCAATGGACATGAGTACACCAAGGGATACTATCTTGCAGATGGTATTTATCCTTCTTGGTGTATATTATTCAAGAGCATAAAAAACCCAGCACTAGGAAGCATGTTGAATTTGCAAAGGTACAAGAGGTTGTCCGAAAAGATATTAAAAGAGCTTTTGGGATTTTGCAATCAAGGTTTGCCATTGTTCGTGGTCCTGTTCATTTTTGGGACAAACGAATCCTGAAGAATATCATGAATTGTTATGTGATTCTTAACAACATGATCCTCGAAGATAAGAGGGACGTGAACTTGAAATTCTTCTACGACAATATTGGTAGCCGTGTGAAGCCAGGTAGAGACCCTTATTGCATACAAGCATTTCTTCAGACATACCGGAAGATTGAAGACGCAAACACCTACTATTAGCTTCAGGAGGATCTAACTGAACACCATTGAAAAAGGCATGGGAAGTAATTTCTGCCATTTTTTCATTCATTTCATTTAATTCATGTGTGATTTGCATCATTGTTGTATTCAGAACAGTTTTTATACTGAATTGTTACTTTATTTCGGTGATTTGAATAATTATTATAATCTGAATGATTGCTATATTATGATTTGAATATTCGATCTTATGTTTAATATATCACATTTGAGTTAAATCCAGCAAACATCACGCTTTTTACCGTCTGGCGAGGGCCGCGGCAGAACAGAACTCACATCTCAGAACTGTTCTTCCGCGGCCCTCTAAAAAACGTTTTGTGACGTGTAAACTGAAAGTACGGATTGGCGAGTACTAGAGTTGCTTTTACTGCCGTTTCCACACGTGGTGGGGAGCGTTTGCAAATGAGCGGCAACGTCGAGGAGGCTCTCCCGATCGGGGAGCAAATTTGTTCTTCTTCCAAGTAAATACTATACTTCCTCCGTAAATAAATATAAGACGTCGTAGATCACTAAAACAGTGATCTAAAACGTCTTATATATATTTACAGAGGGAGTAGTAGTGTAAGTACTAGCAAGCGACATGGAAGCATCCGAAACACTGGTGACTGTACGTACAGGCCAGTTCACTTCCATCCCCGGGCTGTACGTAGCATCAGCAAGCGTTGTCGCGACGTTAGAGTTCGAGGCGGTGCAGCCGCAGTGACGCGCGCCGTTTCGGTCAAACCAGCGCGCGATCTCGCCGTCCGCGCGCCGTTCCCTCCTCGCTCGCGCGCCATCGGTTACTATAGTTGCTTCCGTTTCCTCACGTCGCGCAGAGGAGCGGCCGCCGGAGGAGGCGAGGCTCCATCTATCCGGGATCAAATCGTTGTTATTTTTATAAGTGAAGTTGCAGCACTTTACAGCACAGGAGCAAGTAACTGAACCTCTGACGCTGGAGCGTTCTCGGCTGCACCCAGTGCTCATCCGTCCGTGTGAGTGTCGGCCTCTCTATCCTCAGGCTGGCCGTAAGCGCCGGGAACTCGTGTCTATGGATGATGATGGCCTCACGATTGCGCCTATCTGACTGAAGTTATGACAAAATATTTTTGACCATTTGCAGGCGAGCACAGGCGGCGGTGTGCCGGTGCACTCCTATGCTTCGCATGCAACAGTAACAGTGCGTATGCTGCAAGCGTCGGGAGGTTCTTGTGACAGGCTGGCTGAAGCACTCTCACTCGACGTGTACTCATCTGCAGATGTGGTCAAACGTATTTCGTCACAACTTCAGTGAAGGATAGTCGGCGTGACTCATTGTGAGATGATCACCCACCCGATTGACTCGAGCTCCAGACGCTTCAGCCAGCCTGAGGATATCAAGGGCGTCACTCACACGGCCGTGCATGCACCTGGCTGCATCGGAAGTCTCTCCGTCCAGTGTCTGAGTTTCAGTTACTTGTTACTGCCAAGTAAAGCGCTGCTGCTTTACTGCACAAGAGAACGACACCCATTTGCTGGCAACTCGATGGGGCATCGTCTCCTCCGGTGGCCCCTCCTCTGCGCGGCCTGAAGAGTGAAGAAATGGAAGCAATTAGTAACCGACGGCGAGCGAATGACCGGCGCCTCGACAGCTACAGTAGTGCCTAATTACTTCTGAAAAGAACAAATTTGCTCGCCCAGCGACAGAGGCTCCTCCTCTCGAGTCCACCTCTCTCATCTCCCAACGCTCACGACCCGCAAGAAAATAAGAGCAACTTTAATCGGATGACCCAAACGGACACGCAATTTATCCATTTTTATCCGTTTAAGTTATAGATGGACGACTTCGCTTTTTTATTTGAATCGACAGGTCCGTCTAACGAAAATCAGACCCACATTTATATGTGTTAAAAAATAAACACGTGGCTACATTCAAATGTAATAAAAAAATAAAAAAATATAGTCCGATCAACCTCCAGCCAAAATCCTCTTAAACATAAGTAACCATTAGTTAAAACGGAAAAAAGTCATCCTCGATCCGTCTGGCCTTCAGCACATGCTGCAAGACTAGCTCGAGGATGACTTGGTACGCCATATCTTCGTCCTCCTCCTTCGGCGAGGGAGTAGACGTGGTCAGATGTAAACAGGTGTTTGGAAGTGGATGAAGCCAGCAACGCCGTACGCTTCCATTAAAAAGGACGGTGACACAGACCTTTCACCGACTGCCAAGTGGGTCCAAAGATAGGTGCATGCATTTAATATGACACGGACGATGGTTTAGAGGCCGACTGGTGGACCTACAGCGGACACGAAGGAAACGCAATGCACGTCCGTTTTGTGTCCGCGAGGACGCAAATCTGAACCAAATTTAAAACATGTCACGGATATAATTTAAGTTTGAATCGACGTGTTTGATCATCGTTTCTGTCCGCGAAGACTTGAAAAGACATGCGGTTGAAAGGGATCGTTGGGTTAAAATTGCTATAAGCGAAGGCGAGCCAGGGACAGTCGCCGCATGGGCGGGGAGATCACGGGCTGCCTTGACCAAAACGGCATGATGTGGCATCACTGCAGAAAGCAGCGTTGCAAGTGCCAGCTCCACGGCCTTGAACTATTGCGTGCTCGATCGGCACGCAACTAATATTGTTGACACGGTCTCGTCTTGTAATGAAGAGAAATTATCTGAGCGCCAATACGCGAGATCGGTGAACCCAGTGAATGAACACACACACGATTTGGTGTGTTCCGAAGAAGCCAAAATCTGGTAGCAAAGCGGCAAACTATTTTTCACAAACTATTTGAGCACTTCAATACCGCGAGAGTAGGATCTTATCTTTTTTATTTGTTGATGTGTAATGAACCTCGCTAAACTTTGTTGGTTCTTTCCTTTTAATAAGATGAGACAAAAAATTTGCCTCCGTTTTAAAAAAACATTGTTGGTATCTCCTAAAGCTAGCTAGTTTTACTTGTAATATTTAGTTGTTCTTTTTTTCATTTGCTTACAAACGAAGAACCGGTAGCCCGTTTGGATGAATTCAGTCGATTAGGAGGCTGTTGTGATTTGAATTTAACCATCCACCAGGTCACAAAACTAATCCTTACTTGTAGTGGCATATCATACTAGATTGTTTGACATATTCATAACAGAAAGCTTGATCTTTTTGTTCTGCTTCCTCCGTCCTAAAATAAGTGTCATAAATTTAAATTTATGACACTTATTTTGAGATGGAAGGAGTAGTTGATAAAGCCAAGCTTGCATTCATGCCAGCACCCCAAAAAACTTTTCGCCTATGCATATGATATACCCCAAATATACAGCATCACGCCTAGTGAAGTGAAAGGCATTTTTGCTTATATGTAAACAATGCCACTAGTATATAATTTTATAACATTAGTACATTGGACATACTTCACTAGTATATAAGATCATAACATTAGTTAATATATGGATATACTTCAAAAGAAGATTTCAATCATAAATACTACTCCCTCTATAAAGAAATATAAAAATGTTTAGATCACTAAATTAGTGAACCATGCTCTAATCAAGAATGGTGATTCACTTTTGCTCTTGGATACTTCCACATTGGAACACCTTATCCATAGAGATAGCAATGTAGCACTCTTCTAAATGTGTGGATGATGCCAAGATTTGGCCGATCTCAACACATTAGAAATATTGGTTGTGCGCCAATCGAGCACACGACGTACGTTGAGTACTGTTTGCCGTGAGAGAGATAGTTCAAGGCCGTGGAGCTCGCTCGGGTGCCGCTTTGTCTGCAGTGATGCAAATTACAATGCTAATTTTCCTTGAAGAATATGATAATCGGTTCGTACGAATCCATACTTTTTATAACACTTCCCTTATAGACTCGGTAGTTTTTCTTCTTCTAAATGAATACAACTTTTAAGGTGCTACCGAGAGTTCGTATTTTTTTTTAAGAACTCGAGCGTTACTGGTTGGTAACAGAGTGACACCCAAACACCGGAATCCTAATGAATACAGACAAATCAAAATCAACATAAAATAAAATCAAACAACATAATTTATTTTATTATAATGTTGTTATCATATATACTCTCTCCGTCTCAAAATAAGTGTCTCAACTTTGTACTAGCTCTAGTATAAAGTTGTAATAAGTTTAAGACACTTATTTTGGGAAGGAGGGAGTATATGATACTAAAGTAAAAAAACAGTATCTCCTTTGCTTCAATTCTTTGTACACTAGACGTATGAATAGTGCCACTATTTTTTTCCTACTTTTTCTATGAACCGAAGAGAGAACAAAGCAATGTTCGTAAACACTGCCGGTGTGTACACACGCCAGTAACGCGCCGACGCCAAGCACGCGACGCAAGCGTTCTTCATCGCGATGAATTGTAATTTTTAAAGGCGTTGCACAGAGCAGTGTAATATAAGTACCATCTACAGTGAAGTGATCGCTGTTTCAGCCAAAGCTAGCGCGCGCGCGCGGCGCCGGCCACTCCTCGCCCGCCTTCGAGGGTCCGTTACTTGCTTGCAGGCGACCGGGGATTGTTGTTCTCTTCTGCAGTGAATGAATAGCAACACGTTACAGTTCACAGCACAGCAGCATGTAACTGAAACCCGAGCGTCCTCGTCCTGGTGCGTGACCGTCCATGTGAGTGACGGCTTCTTTTTCTTCCTTAGGTTGTAAGCTTCGCGTCCATAGATGAATGATCTCACGGTGAAGTCAGTACGTGCCGCCTGTCCTTAAGAAGCTGCGACAAAATGGGTTTGACCACATTTGCGGTCGAGTACAAGCTGCATGCCTGGCTTCGGTGCTTGTCAGGTTGTGCATGCTTCAAGACATAGAGTTTTTGGACATGACCGCCTGGTTGAACCACGATACCAAGTTCACAAGTGCAATGCAGGCTCACCTTCCATAGGGCTCGTTCATCTACACCACACACGATCACAAGAAAACAAGGCTGACAACCAGCTTTGGCCTTCCCTCGCGGGGAGTTTGGTCCGGTTCACGCCCGCTAGAACGAACGAACTCTTCCGCATGCTGATCGCTTCACCGTGCAGTCGACAACATCTGCAGATGAGTGCAGGACGAGTGGCGAGGCGGCTTGCCACTGCGTGTCCTAATGTCGCCAGGTCTTTGCGATCAAAAGAAAAGAGCAGTGTAAGTACCATCTACAGAGAAGTGATCGCGTGCGTGGCTTTGCATGCAACAACAACGGTGCTTGTGGTTCAAGTCTTGGGAGTTCTTTGGACATGGCCGCTTCGGTCGCATCACGAGTTCACGACAACTGTAATGCAGCCTTGGTTCTCTTTTCCTCCGTAGGGTGTGCACGGCATATCATCAGTTCTAACCCTTCCCTCGCGACAAGTTCTATTCTTTTTGACTTGTCAAAAAAAAAAAGTTCTATTCTTTTTGAGCGTCCCCTGGCGACAAGTTGGTGTGTACGGTCCCGTTCACGGCTCGAACGATATGCCATGTCGTAGGCCTCGATCAGGCCATGCCGCCCCATAGTAGGCTAAAATGATATACCATGTGTTTCGGCACACCTTAAAGCATCTACTAACGGAACGCTCAAATTCGTCTCAAACGTCCACATAGGTCACCCGGTCACTGATCAGTCATAAAAATACGACCCAGACGAATCCCTCAAACAGACCTTAAACCTCCGGACTGATTGGCACCCCTCGTATCCATCCCAAATATGAAGCGGATACGGGGAAGCCCGGACGCGTCCGGGCACATCCGTCTGGCCCGCACTGGCTCGCATTACCCGCATATACCTCACATATATTCGTCCCATCCGTTCGCCGGAGCAAACTCTAGCCACTTCACTCTACTCTCCTCCACCCCATCCACCACCCAAGCTCACCTTCGGCGATCTCCGGCCTTCTCCGATATGGCGGACCACGAGCTCATCCCACACGGCTCCGAGGAGGAGATGGCCGTTCGGCTTGCGCTCCGCCGCTTCCGGGAGGCGGCCGCACGACGGCAGCGCTCGGACTCGCAATGCCGGGAATCCATTGCGTCCGCACAACCGATATGGGATCCGGCGTCGCTGCCTCACTGAAGGCGATGACGTCCGTTTGGCGTCTGAACTCCGTGGAGGAAGCGTAACCCCTCTGTTGGCGCGCCGAGCACGAAGCATGGCCGTCCTCAGACTATGTCATGGCGCGGCATGCCCGCCGGGCGAGGCAGCAGGCACGGGATGCGGCGGAGGCCCCGCGGCGGTGGATGTTCGGGAGACGGAGTCACACTCTTCGGTGCCACATAGGGTGCACCAGTGTGGGTGACACAACCGCATCGTGGTGGACGTCGGCTCCTTCCATGAAGGATCCGTCATCGACTTCACATCGACTGACACCATCCAGTTTACGGGTTCTGACGAGGAAGAATCGGGCATGGGAGACGACGGTAGATCGAGTCCTGTGAGACGGCTAGTGTCCCATGTGCTACTCTACCTCACCGGCGGCCGGAGCCGGACCGACACTACGAGGGGCGCAGCCAGCCGCCGGACCGACACTACGAGGGGCGCAGCCAACCGCCGGACATGCACACGGCGGAGTCAGACGACCGCTGCTTAGTATTAGGTTTACGTTGCATGTAATAATATGAATTTGAGGTTTTTAATTTGAGGTATGTGGATGTAGAATGCATTATTTGAGGCGTGACTGTCCGGACGCGCCCGGATGCATTCGCGGGCGTTTGAGGGACTGGATTTGTAAGGTCCGACTATAGATGCTCTTAGGACCATCCATCGGAGGGGGCGCACCCAGCCGTCGGACATAGACACGGCGGAGCCAGACGACCGCTGCTTAGTATTAGACTTACGTTGCATGTAATAATATGAATTTGAGGTTTTTAATTTAAGATGTCCGGATGTAAAATGCAACCTGATTGATGGGTCCAACATCTAACCTGGATGTGTTTCGAAGAAGAAGAAAAAAAACTGGCTGGAGACCACGTTGATAGGTCAACGGAGAACAGAAAAGGCATGGGGCCTTTTGAATGGCCACCAAAGCTGGCCATGCCAATAAATTGGTCATGCCCTCAACATTTGGCTATTGTTTGGATCACGACCAATTTTGGCTCGCTCCACCAAATTTGGGCGTGAGCTCGTGCAGTTTTCGCCAACGTGTTGACACACGAGCATGTCACCGTGTACCCTCGACGTCGGGGGTGATGCGCTGCAGCTTATATCGAAGGAGATCCGTCCAGCAACGCGATACGCAAGACAATCGGCGAACGCTTTTACAGACCCGAAACCCCGCACGTCCAGAAGGGACCCCGTCAGGCAGTGCGACGGCTATGGGCTGCCCTAGGTCGATTCGCTCGCTCCTAGAGCCTCGGGATTCGCAGATCTCAAACACGAAGAACAACAAAGAACGAGAGAAAAAACGAAGAACGTAGATGAAAAAGTAGTATAGATTGATTTGTTCGATTGTGTGTGTTGGAAATATGCCCTAGAGGCAAAAATAAATTAATTATTTTCATATTTCCTTGTTCATGATAATCGTTTATTATCCATGCTATAATTGTATTGATCGGAGACTTAAATGCATATGTGGATACATCGACAAAATCATGTCTCTAGTATGCCTCTAATGGACTAGCTCGTTGATCAAAGTATGGTTAAGGTTTCCTAGCCATGGACATGAGATGTCATTTGATAACGGGATCACATCATTAGGAGAATGATGTGATGGATAAGACCCAAACTACAAACATAGCATATGATCGTGTCAGTTTATTGTTACTGTTTTCTGCATGTCAAGTATATGTTCCTATGACCATGAGATCATGCAACTAACGGATATCGGAGGAGTACCTTGTGTGTATCAAACGTCGCAACGTAACTGGGTGACTATAAAGGTGCTCTACAGGTATCTCCGATGGTGTCTGTTGAGTTGGCATGGATCGAGACTGGGATTTGTTACTCCGTGTGATGGAGAGGTATCTCAGGGCCCACTCGGTAATACAACATCACAACAAGCCTTGCAAGCAATGTGGCTAAGTGTTAGTCACGGGATCTTGTATTACGGAACGAGTAAAGAGACTTGCCAGTAACGAGGTTGAATTACGTATGGAGATACCGACGATCGAATCTCGGGAAAGTAACATACCGAAGAACAAAGGGAACGTTATACGGGATTAACTGAATCCTTGACATAGAGGTTCGACCGATAAAGATCTTCGTAGAATATGTAAGAACCAATGTGGACGTCCAGGTCCTGCCATTGGTTATTGACCGTAGAGGTGTCTCGGTCATGTCTACATAGTTCTCGAACCCGCAGGGTCTGCACACTTAAGGTTCGGTGACGTTTCGGTAGTGTAGAGTTATGTATGGTGGTGACTGAAGTTTTTTCGGAGTCCCGGATGAGATCCCGGACATCACGAGGAGCTCCGGAATGGTCCGGAGGTAAAGATTCATATATAGGAAGTCCCAGTTTGGTTTCCGGAAAAGTTTCGGGCTCATCGGTAGTGTACCGGGAGTGCCGGTAGTGTACCGGGAGGCCTTCGGGAGGGGTATTTTGACCGCAAGAGGTCCATGGGCTGTGGGAGAATAATAACCAGCCCTTTGTGGGCTGGAAAAACATCCACAAAGGCCCATGGCGCAGGAGAGAAAGTCCTAAAGCAAAAAGTGGAAAATCAGCCAATAGGAGGCAATCCTACTCCAACTAGGATTGGAGGTGAAGTAGGATTGCTTCCCACTTCCTATTTCGGCCGACCCAAAGGCCTTGGCTGCCTCTCCTCTCCTCTCCTCTCCTCCTATATATACTAGTGGATTGGGTGGTTTTTGGACAGAATTTCCGGCCACGTGCTACCCGTTCCACCGGTGCATAGTTTCTCCTCTAGATCGGTTTTCTGCAGCGCTTAGGCGAAGCCCTGCCGGAATTGCTCCACCACCATCACTGGAGCACCGTCACGCTGCCGGTGAACTCTCTCTCCTCTCCACCTCCTCTCGCTGGATCGAGACGGTGGAGACCGTCATCAAGCTGCACGTGTGCTGAACGCGGAGGTGCCGTCCGTTCGGCGCTAGATCGGAAGGACCGTGATCGAGATCGCGAGACGGTTCGTGATGTGATCACGAAACGGATCATGATGAGTTCGTGGGACAGATCATGATCAAGATCGTGAGACGGATCGTGATGAGTTCGCGGGACGGATCATGATGTGTTCGCGGGACGGTTCGTGATTGGATCGCGAGACGCTCGGCGATTTGGATTGCGAAGAAGTTCGACTACACCAACCGCGTTTCTTAACGCTTCCCGCTTAGCGATCTACAAGGGTACGTAGATACACTCTCCCTCTCGTAGATGCTCATCACCATGGATAGGTTTGCGTGTGCGTAGGAAATTTTTTGTTTCCCATGCGATGTTCCCTAACAGTGTGTTGTTCAATCGGCCGTCACCCCCAACATATATAAGAGGCGGCTGGACTTCCCATACAAGCAAAGGATTCATCTAGGATTTCCTTACAAGGAAATTACATCAATTCACGTCCTAGAGTCCTAGTTCTAGTCCCACTCGGATTCAGCCCAAACCTGGCCCAATCTTCTGTCTTGCTCCTTGCGTGGGCCGTCGAATCTGCATATGACCTCTGATGGAGACGGTCCAAATATCAATTTTGTGCGTCTGGACGAGGCCAACAATCCGTATGTTGATCATTTTCCCAAATAAAGCCATCTTGAATACTCTACAAGGTCATCTTTAACTTTGAATCGGACTCAGTCATGTAGCAGACTGGACTGTCCAAGTGTTGTAGCGTCTCTACAGGCCGCATACTATCTCAGATGATAATGACCTTAAAAGCAAAGTTGACCATTTCAACGTTATGAACAAATTTCATGTTGAACACTTTTCCATCCGAGGCCATTTTGAACTTTCACTCGACCGGTACTTTTTTCACTCGGACGGTGATTTTCACTCGGACGGCAATTGCACTCGGCCAGTACTTTCACTCGACTGGTACTTTTCACTCCGACGGCGATTTTCATTCGAATGGCAATTTCACTCGGTCGGACGGAAAACTTTTCACTCGACCGGACGGCAAACGTTTCACTCGGTCGGCAAACTTTCACTTGGAAGTCCTAAGTGAAACTCCAGGCTGACTTTGTTTAACCTTTCCAGGTCGCATACGACCTCGGATCGAGAACATTCCTTCATTCGAGGTTGTCTTGGAGGCGTAATAGACCAAAAAAACACTCAGAACATCTACATGACAATCCAAGTGTAATTTGGCCCTTGAAATGATTCCGAATGTTGATGGCCTCAACATCAAGGTTGTTTCACTCGGAATATGAACTTTCTCGTAGAAAAAACCTTTTCGTTTGAGTTCATTTTTACTGCATTTTGCATCGTGCCAAAATCAGTCAACACATGCCCCCCTATTTTTCGGTAAAGCTAGCATACCGAAAAATAATTTGCACTATGTTTGTTCTAAGGACGATGTCAACACTCCATCGGCCATCTATATTTCTCAGGGCGATAATTATGTATCGGCCATGTTTATGCTAAGGGCCATAATCATATATCGGCCATTGCCTAATTAGGCTTCTTGCCACACACTCGGGTAGTACTTCTTTAGATATCTGCCATTGAGAGCTCGAGGTAATAATACTCCTTGTATGGATTCCACTAAATATGAATTTCTAGGAACTATTCTTGCAATCCTGAAAGGACCTTCCCAATTTGGAGACCACTTCCCGAATTTTCTATCTCTAGAACCAATCGGCAGAATTACTTTCCACACAAAATCGCCAACTTGAAAATTCTTCAACTTGACCTTTTTATTGTAAGCTCTTGCTACCCTCAATTTGTCCTTCTCTATGGCTTTTAATGCAGCCAAACGCTTATCAGCAACCTCATCAATATTGTCCATCATCAAATCATAAAAGTCCACTGCCGATAAATCATTTTGTTTGGCTATCCTCAAAGCACTCAAATTTACCTCCACAGGTAAAACAACTTCTTGACCGTATACTAGCTCATATGGAGTTACCTTTGTAGCACCATGCCTTGAGATTCTATGTGCCCATAAAGCCTCAGACAACAACTCATGCCATTTTCTTGGATTATCCTCAATTTTCTTCTTGATGAGCTTAATCAAGATTGTGTTGCTGGACTCAGCTTGTCCATTAGCTTGGGCATAATACGAAGATGAATTGAGCAACTTTATGTTATATGATTCAGCAAATTCTGTAACTTGATGTGACATGAAAGATGAACCTTGACCTGTAATTAACATCTAAGGGATGCCAAATCTATGAATAATGTGTTTGGTTATGAATTGAATTACCTCCGCATGTGTCATGTTCTTGAGAGGTACTGCTTGAGACCATTTAGTGAAATAATCGGTTGCCACCAACACGAACCGATGCCCCTTTGAAGAAGATGGATGAATTTGTCCAATGAAGTCTAAACCCCATCCCCTAAAAGGTCACGGCTTGTGAGAGGGTGTAACATAGCAGCAGGAGTCAACTGAATATCACCAAATTTTTGACAAGCTTCACACCCATTATAATACCTGAAGCAATCATTGATCATAGTAGGCCAATAAAATCCAGCACGTCATAAGAGCCATTTCATCTTGGGTGCCGACTGATGAGTACCACAAATGCCCTCATGTACCTCTCCCATAGCAACTCTTGCTTGGTCCTCGCCCAAACACTTCAAAAGAACATCTTCAACCGTTCGGCGATAAAGACCATCATCTCTCATTATATATTTGAAAGCCATACGCCAAACAGCCCTGTCCACCCTTTCACTCGGATTGCACAAGTAATCAATAATGGGCTTTCTCCAGTCATGATTTTCACCTGTACTAGATTTATTGTTAGTGGCCGAATCAGTGGGCTCTAGTTCGGCCTCTCCCATATTAGCAAGACAAGACATCGGCTTCTGAGAAATATGAAACATGCCACGATCAATATGATAGTCGGATGCTTGTTGTGCTAACTCATTTGCTCTCCAATTGTCATGTCTAGATATATGAGCAATGCTAAAATAATCCAAAGTAGAAATCGCATCTAGACACTTATCAAGATAAACATTAAGTGATTCATCTAAACATTGAAAGACTTTGGACACTTGCTGCACTACTAATAACGAATCACCAAAAGCCTCAACATGTGTAGCACCTATAGCGAGAAACATCTCTAAACCGAATAACAATGCTTCATATTTGGCTTGATTATTGGTGCAAAAATATTCTAGTCGACATGAGGCTTCAAAAACAGCACCATGGGGAGATATATAAACAATACCAACAGCTTGGCCATTGCTACAAACTGAACCATCAAAATATAACCTCCATGGCACTAACGATACAAGATTTATATCAACATCATGTTTGTCATTAATCCGATGCTCAATAATAAAATTAGCAACAATTTGGCTTTCATGGATTTTAGAGATTCATAAGCCAAATCAGACTCAATTAAAGCATAAGCCCACTTGCCAATCCTACCACTAAGAATTGGCCTATGCAACATGTATTTAATGATATCGGTTTGACAAACTACTATGCAGGCACTCGGCACAAAGTAATGTCTCAGTTTTGTGCAAGCATAATATAAACACAGGCATAACTTTTCAATAAATGTATACCTTGTCTCGGCATCCAATAAGCGTCGACTCAAATATGTAATAGTATGTTCTCTTCTTTCGGTTTCTTGAGTCAATACAACACCAATAACATTGTGCTCCGCCACAATGTAAAGCCTAAAGGGCTCTTTATGTTTAGGTGCTTTCATCACTGGAGTGCTCAAATAAGTCTTGATCATGTCGAATGCCTCTTGCTGTTTTGCCCCCCAAGTAAAATCAGCATCATTCTTTAACCGAAGGATAGGAGTGAATGCATCAACCTTCCCTGACAAATTAGCTATGAACCTTCTCAAATAATTGACCTTGCCAAGGAATTTTTGCATATCTCTCTTGCATGTTGGATCCTCCACTTTTTGTATAGCTTCTATCTTTTTGGGATCAATTTCTATGCCATTCTCATGAGTAATGAAACCCAAAATCTTTCCAGCCGACACGCCGAATGCACACTTCAAAGGATTCATCTTCTGTCTGTATTTTTTCATCCTTTCAAATGCCAAACGCAAATCGGCTAGATGAGATTCAAAAGCATCCGATTTGACAACAATACCATCAATATAAACCTCAAGTATAACACCAAGTAAATCATGAAAGATTAAATTCATAGCCCTCTGATATGTGGTGCCAGCATTCTTTAACCCAAAGGTCATCACTGTCCACTCAAATAAACCAAGGAATTCGGGGCACCGAAAAGCTGTTTTGGACATGTCCTCCTCAGCCATGAAAATATGGTTATACCCCGCACTGCCATCAAGAAAGCTAATGACCTTATGTCCAGAAGCATCATTAATAAGCGTATCGGCTATGGGCATGGGATACTCATCTTTCGGCGTAGCTCTATTCAAATCTCTGAAATCAATGTACACTCTTATCTTGTCAAAGCCCTTCTTCTCTACTGGCACAATGTTAGAAATCCACTCGGCATACCTGCAAGGTCTAATAAAATTAGCCTTAAGTAAATGACCGATCTCTTCTTTGATCCGGTCATATGTTTTTGGATTAAACTTCCTAGACGATTGCTTATAAGGTCTAAAACCAGACTCTATAGGTAACCGATGCTCCACTAACTCTCGGCTTAAACCGGGCATCTCATGATACTCCCATGCAAAGGAGCAAACATATTCTTTGAACAACTCGACACCTAGCCTTATGATCAGCTCTTAAGTTTTTATTTACAAACGTCGACATGGGAACTGAACCATCCCCTATATCTATTTCTTCTAATGGATCTGCTGATTGAAAACCCTGTCCTAATTTATCCATGTCATCCAACTCCTCTACAGATCATACATATCGTTCTCGCTATACCGATATTTTGCAAGATGTTTCTGCAACCACTCGGAATTAGAATCCATTTAAACATATCATACCTTGGAGCTGATTGCCACTAATCGGCTTTAAAGAGACGGGCACAAAGTCATTCTTCATTGCGCTAAGGAAATCAAACTCTGACAAGTCGCGTCCCGTCAAGCAAGTAGCATTGGGATGTTGCCAATCCACCGATGCATCGGCCAAAGCAACACAAGCCGAGTTATCCGCATGAATGACTTCCACCTCATCATCAACTCACTGGATCAAAAACTGGTGCATGGTAGATGGCACGCACTGGTTTGCATGAACCCAATCATGGCCTAGTATGACGTTGTAGTTACCTTGCACCTCAGCGACAAAGAATGCAGTAGCCAAAGTTTTGCTCCCGACTGTAAGCTCCACATACATCACACCTTTTGCTTCAATTTTCTCTTTGCCTTCAAACCCATTAAGCACCATATTGGTCTTGATTAATTCATCGTCGGGCAAACCCAATTTCTTGAAGACTGAATAGGGCATGAGATTCACCACAGCACCACCATCAACAAGCATCCGAGTGAGTGGTGATCCATTGATATGACCTCTGAGGTATAACGGTTTCAAGTGCGTCACTGGTTCCTTTGGCTTCTCGAATATTGCATTTCTGGGGCCAAAATCCAGCTGAGCCACTTCCCCTTCTTCATCTATAGCATGGAATTCGGTGGGTAAGTAATACACCATGTTGATATCCATACCTTCATGAACCGGTGTAGACTCATAGTCCAACAGATCGTCTTCCTCTTTGCATGCATCCACTAAATCTGAATTCTAACCGAGTGAAAGAGAAGTAATAGGCGACTAAGACGATGTCATAGCTACATCATCCTCTTTTGGTGGTGTAATTGCTGATGTGATAGATGTAGAAGCCATTGTGTCTTGCATTGGTTTAGGCTTCCACACTTGCTTCGCTGGTATCATGGGCCAAGTGACATTGAACAACTCATCCCTTTGCGTCTCAGCCTCTTGTTCTGCCATCTCTTGATTCCTCAACCTCTGTAATTTCCTCTTTTGTGTCTTTGTTAACCCTAGAGGGCACCACCTTGGCCGAGTGTATTTAGGATCAATTGGCTTCACTTGGCTGGTACTTGTTTCGTGATCATTGGTCGAGTGCTTTGGCGAGATAAGAAGTATCGGCTCAGCTAGGATGTTATGCACAGTTGGCTGTTGCGTGGTGAACGTTTCAGTGCCCAAGACGAGTGAGTCAGCATTGATATTTTCCTTGCCTTTTCCTGACTCCACTGCTGCAACACTTTGCAACTTGACCGCCACTCTTGTCGACTCTTCTGTCCTACGAAGTTTTCACTCAGGCGCACCTTTTTACTCGGGTGAAATCCACTTGGACGTTTGACTGTGTATAATCCACTCGGCCGTATTCTTTCATTCGGATAACATCCACCTGGATGCATTCTTACACTCAGATAGTTTTCACTCAAAGGCATATTTTGACCAACCGAGTGATAGACACCAATGCTCGGTCGGTTTTCATACGAGCATCCCAGTCGATCCCACACAGGTTGTCGTTGTCCTTGTGGAAACGCCAGCCTTGATCGAGTCGGTTTTGCATGCCGACTGAACATATCAGCTGATGGTGACCTTGGTCGCTTCAGGTACGATGACCGATTAGAGCTAGAACCGGTCGACTGATTTGCATATTTGGACATCAGCATATCAAAAGTTGGCTTGATTCGCTTACGATGTACCTTGGCTTCACTCCTCTTCCACTTGCCAACTTCTGGACTCTTGGGTTTAACAAATTTAATAGTGTCTTGTTGCACTTGTGGTTGCCCCCCGAGTGCAGGATTCTTGATGGTGATCTTGATTACTTCCCTGCCATTGGGTTGCTTGTCAAGCACAACCTGCCTCCCCAAGACCTTGTTGTCCTCCTTGCTTTTCCTAGGCTCACCAATAATGACATTAGTTTTATTAGCAGATTCGGCTACCTCTGGCCGAATGAGCAACTTTTTTCCCTCCAAATCCAGAGTGTTCATTGGGAAGGGCTGCTTATCAGCTTGCATCTCAGAAAAGTTCAACCGTCCATCATTAATGGTCGATTGTATCTGTCGTTGAAAAACATTGCAATCACTACTAGCATGAGAAAAAGAATTATGATATTTGCAATAAGCACGCCATTTCAACTCTTCAATCGACGGTAAAGTGTGAGATATCCTAATGATCTTAGCTTGCAGCAAAGCATCAAATATTTTTTCACACTTAGCAATGTTAAAAGTAAACTTCATCTCTTCATCACGATTCTTATGAATCAGATCATTGCAAGTAAATGGTTTGGCCTTAGACGGCCAAACAAATTCAGCAGCATACATATCACCTTCATCGTCCGAGTGATCACTACCATACTCAACCATATTCATCTTAGGACGATCAGTTTTATATGTATGCACCTCCTTGAGATCTTTGCTCCGGCTCTCCTGAGCTAAGCCTTTTTGCAAGACCTGGTTGACACTTAAGAACTCATAGCCTTCTAGCTTTTCCCTAATGTGAGTTTTCAAACCAATGAGAACAAGGTCAGCCAAGTCCCTCTCTGTTATCACCAAACTATAGCACCGGTTCTTTGTATCTCTAAATCTCTTGATGTAATCGGAGACCGATTCATCATTTTTCTGCTTAACCGATGTAAGATGTGATAATTTAAGTTCGTTGTCACCGCTATAAAAGTGATCATGAAATTTCTGTTCCAGCTGGGACCACACACGGATAGAACCATGTGGTAGAGAAGAAAACCATGAAAATCCAGTACCGGTTAATGATAAAGGAAACAAGCACACTTTCAATTAATTCGCCGAGCCTGCTTCACCCAGTTGTGCTAAGTATTGACTAATATGTTCCCATGTCGTTTTTGTGCCTTCTCCATTGAACTTAACAAAATCTGAAATTTTATATCCTGGAGGGCACTGGATAGCGTCAAAGTACTCGGGGTACGAATTTTGGTAAATCCAATTCCGAGGTAACTCAACTCCAAAATTCTCTCGAAGCATCTTAGCCATCTCCTCTCTAAAACTAGCTAAAGTATCATCCGCAGTAGACGGTGAAGCTTGCTATTGTGGGATGGGAGGAGTAGAATTACTAGCAGTAGGCAAGAACTATGGCACATATGCCGAACCATAGTTCAACTGTGGCCGAGTGTTGGCACCTATAGGTACAGCTTGGTTCGGTATAGGTACCGAACTTGGCGTGCTCATGATGGAATTAGTAGATGTAGCCACAATCTGATTGGTGTGGGTAGGATAGTAATTCATCGGCAAGGGAGGTGCCGATGAAAGAGGTAAAGACGGATTGGGGTTTTCTACACTAGCAGCCACACCAATATTACCACTAGACGATTGAGGCATATTTTTCTGCGCATTGGTGTTTTCTATGAATGTTTCATAGACCAAATTATTACCGTCGGCAATACGACTCTCAATCTTAGCCCACTGCTCGGGAGAAAAGGTAGTACTTACAGGTGGTTTAACCTGCTCGGCTTGAAGAGGAGGGAACTTGATTTCTCCAATCGGAGTGATATTGCCTTGGCAATCTTTCTTGAAGTTTCTAAGGAATTCCTGCAACTCCTTCTCTTCACGTGCCTTCTTGTACTCCTCATAAGCTTAGCGATGATCAGCCGATAGTTCATCAAGCTTGGTCTTAATGATGTTATCGGCATCTATCTCAGATGGCTTGGGAAGATCAGACATGATGGTTGATGAGGATGATTGATCTTTGTTCCCTAGCGGAGTCGCCAAAAAGTGTGTTGACACACGAACACGTCACCGTGTACCCTCGATGCCAGGGGTGATGCACCGCAGCTCACTGTTGGAAATATGCCCTAGAGGCAATAATAAATTAGTTATTATCATATTTTCTTGTTCATGATAATCGTTTATTATCCATGATATAATTGTGTTGATCGGAAACTCAGATACATGTGTGGATACATAGACAACACCATGTCCCTAGTATGCCTCTAATAGACTAGCTCGTTGATCAAAGATGGCTATGGTTTCCTAGTCATGGACATGAGATGTCATTTGGTAACGGGATCACATCATTAGGAGAATGTTGTGATGGACAAGACCCAAACTACAAACATAGCATATGATCGTGTCAGTTTATTGCTACTGTTTTCTGCATTTCAAGTATATGTTCCTATGACCATGAGATCATGCAACTCACGGACACCGAAAGAGTGCCATGTGTGTATCAAATGTCGCAACGTAACTGGGTGACTATAAAGGTGCTCTACAGGTATCTTCGAGGGTGTCTGTTGGGTTGGCATGGATCAAGACTGGCATTTGTTACTCTGTGTGACGGAGAGGTATCTCAGGGCCCACTCGGTAATACAACATCACAATAAGCCTTGCAAGCAATGTGACTAAGTGTTAGTCACGGGACCTTGTATTACGGAACGAGTAAAGAAACTTGCCGGTAACGAGGTTGAACTAGGTATGGAGATACCGACGATCAAATCTCGGGCAAGTAACATACCGAAGAACAAAGGGAACATCATACGGGATTAACTGAATCCTTGACATAGAGGTTCGACCGATAAAGATCTTCGTAGAATATGTAGGAACCAATATGGGCATCCAGGTCCCTCTATTGGTTATTGACCATAGAGGTGTCTCTGTCATGTCTACATAGTTCTCGAACCCGCATGGTTTGCACACTTAAGGTTCGGTGACGTTTTGATAGTATAGAGTTATGCATGGTGGTGACCGAAGGTTGTTCGGAGTCCCGTATGAGATCCCGGACGTCACGAGGATCTCCAGAATGGTCCGGAGGTAAAGATTGATATATAGGAAGTCCTATTTTGGTTGTCAGAAAAGTTTCGGGCTCATCAGTAGTGTACCGGGAGTGTCGGTAGTGTACCGGGGGACCATCGGGAGGGGTATTTCGACCCAAGAGGCTACATGGGCTGTGGGAGAGTGAATACCAGCCCTTAGTGTGCTGGTGGAAGTCCCACACAGGGCCCATGCAGCTAGGAAGAAAAGCCCAAAGAGAAAAAGGTGGAAAAGGGCAAAAAAGGCAAAAATAAGGAGGACTCCTAGTCCTACTAGGATTGGAGGATTCCTCCTCCAATCCTCCTTGGTTCGGACGACCCAAGGGATGGCTGCTTGGGAGCCAAGCCTCCTCCTCTCTTCCTCCTATATATAATAGAGGTTTTAGGGTTTTTGGCACTAGATTTTCAGCCACGTGTTACCCGTTCCTCTAGTGCATAGTTTCTCCTCTAGATCGGTTTTCTGCAGTGCTTAGGCAAAGCCCTGCCGGAATTGGTCCACCACCATCGCTGCGGCACCGTCACGCTGCCGGAGAACTCTTATACCTCTCTGCTCCCTCTTGCTGGATCAAGAAGGCGGAGATCGTCATCGAGCTGTACGTGTGCTGAATGCGAAGGTGCCGTCCGTTCGGCGCTAGGTCAGAAGGACCGTGATCGAGATCGCGGCGGATCGTGATGAGATCGCGGGACGGATCGTGATGAGTTCACGGGACGGATCGTGATTGGATCGCGGGACGGATCGTGATGAGATCGCGGGACACTCAGCGATTTGGATCGCAGAGACATTCGACTACACCAACCGCGTTTCTTAACGCTTCCCGCTTAGCGATCTACAAGGGTATGTAGATCCACTCTCCCTCTCGTAGATGCTCATCACCATGGATAGATCTTGCGTTCGCATAGGAATTTTTTTTATTTCCGATGAGATGTTCCCCAACAGTGGTATCAGAGCTAGGTCTATGTGTAGATGAGATCTCGACTAGAACACAAAGAGTTTGTGGGCGTTGATGCTTTGATTGCTTCCTCCCTTGGTCGTGTTTTGGTTCCGCGTGTTGGGGAACGTTGCATGGGAAACAAAAAATTTCCTACGCACATGAAGATCTATCCGTGGTGATGAGCATCTACGAGAGGGAGAGTCGATCTACATACCCTTGTAGATCGCTAAGCGGGAAGCGTTAAGAAACGCGGTTGGTGTAGTCGAACGTCTTCGCGATCCAAATCGTCGTGCGTCCCGAGATCCAATCACGATCCGTCCCGTGATTCAATCACGATCCGTCCCGTGATCCGATTACGATCCGTCCCACGAACTTGACCAGGATCCGTCTCACGAACTTGATCACGAACTGGACGGCACCTCCGCGTTAAGCACACGTACAGCTTGATGATGATCTCGACCGTCTTGATCCAGCAAGAAGGAGTGGAGAGGAAGAAGTGTTCTCTGGCAGCCTGACGGCGCTCCGGCGATGGTGGTGGAGCAATTCCGGCAGGGCTTCGCCTAAGCACTGCAGAAAACCGATCTAGAGGAGAAACTATGCACTGGAGGAACGGGTAGCACGTGGCTGAAAAACTTGTGCAAAAACCTTCAATACCACCAGTATATATAGGAGGAGAGGAGGAGAGGAGGCAGCTTGGCCTCCAAGCCTCCTAGGCTTCGTCCGAACTACGAGAGGAGGAGTCCACCTCCTCTACTCCTAGTAGGATTAGGATTCATCCTTTTTTTTCTTTTTGCCTTTTTCCACATTTTTCCTTTTGGGTTTTCTTCTCCAGCTACATGGGCCTTGTGTGGGAGTTTGCACCAGCCCACTAAGGGCTGATATTCACTCTCCCACAGCCCATGAAGCCTCTTGGGTCGAAATACCCCTCCCGGAGGTCTCCTGGTACACTACCGGCACTGCCGGTACACTACCGATAAGCCCGGAACTTTTCCGGCGACCAAAACAGGACATCCTATATATGAATCTTTACCTCCAGACCATTCCGGAGCTCCTCGTGACGTCCAGGATCTCATACGGGTCTCCAAACAAACTTCCGTCACCACCATACATAACTCTATACTACCGAAACGTCACCAAACCTTAAGTGTGCAGACCCTGCGAGTTCGAGAACTATGTAGACATGACCGAGACACCTCTACGGTCAATAACCAATGGCGGGACCTAGATGTCCACATTGGTTCCTACATATTCTACGAAGATCTTTATCGGTCGAACCTCTATGTCAAGGATTCAGTTAATCCCGTATGATGTTCCCTTTGTTCTTCGGTATGTTACTTGCCCGAGATTCGATCGTCGGTATCTCCATACCTAGTTCAACCTCATTACTGGCAAGTTTCTTTACTCGTTCCATAATACAAGATCCCATTACCAACACTTAGTCACATTGCTTGCAAGTCTTATTGTGATGTTGCATTATCGAGTGGGCCCTGAGATACCTCTCCGTCACACGGAGTAACAAATCTCAGTCTTGATCCATGCCAACTCAACAGACACCCTCGGAGATACCTGTAGAGCACCTTTATAGTCACCCAGTTACGTTGCGATGTTTGATACACAGAAGGTACTACTCTGATATCTATGAGTTGCATGATCTCATGGTCATAGGAACATATACTTGACATGCAGAAAACAGTAGCAATAAACTGACATGATCATAAGCTACGTTTGCTTGTCCATCACATCATTCTCCTAATGATGTGATCCCATTATCAAATGACATCTCATGTCCATGGCTAGGAAACCTTAACCATCTTTCAATCAACGAGCTAGTTCACCAGAGGCATACTAGGGACATTGTGTTTGTCTATGTATCCACACATGTATCCATGTTTCCAATTAATACAATTATAGCATGGATAATAAACGATTATCATGAACAAGGAAATACAATAATAAACAATTTATTTATTGCCTCTAGGGCATATTTCCAATAGTCTCCCACTTGCACTAGAGTCAATAATCTAGTTCACATCACTATGTGATTTACATTGTAATGAATCTTACACCCATGCAGTTCTGGTGTTGATCATGTTTAGCCCTTGGAAGAGGTTTAGTCAACGGGTCTGCAACATTCAGATGTGTGTGCACTTTGCAAATATTTATGTCTTTCTCCAAGATGTAATCGCGGATGGAGTTGACGCGTCACTTTATGTGTCTGGTCCTCTTGTGAAACCTTGGTTCCTTGGCCAGAGCAATGGCACCAGTGTTGGCACAAAACAGGTTCACTGGATTCAGTGCACTAGGCACTACTCCAAGATCTGTCATGAACTGCTTCATCCAGACACCTTCCTTCGCCGCCTCCGAGGCTGCGATGTATTCCGCTTCGCACGTAGAATCAGCTACCACGCTTTGCTTGGAACTACACCAGCTTACCGCTCCCCCGTTAAGAATAAATACGTATCCGGTTTGCGACTTAGAGTCGTCCAGATCAGTGTCAAAGCTTGCATCGACGTAACCCTTTACGATGAGCTCTTCATCACCTTCATAAACGAGAAACATTTCCTTAGTTCTTTTCAGGTACTTAAGGATATTCTTGACCACTTTCCAGTGCTCCATTCCAGGATCACTTTGAAACTTTCCGGCCATACTTATGGCAAGGCTGACATCGGGTCTTGTGCACAGCATTGCATACATGATAGAGCCTATGGCTGAAGCATAGGGGATGACACTCATCTTTTCTCTATCTTCTGCAGTTACTGGGCATTGAGTCTTACTCAACTTCACACCTTGTAATACAGGCAAGAACTCCTTCTTGGACTGTTCCATTTTGAACTTCTTCAAAACTTTATCAAGGTATGTGCTCTATGAAAGTGCTATTAAGCGTCTCGATCTATCTCTATAGATCTTAATGCCTAATATGAAAGCAGCTTCTCCTAGGTCCTTCATTGAAAAACTCTTGTTCAAATATTCCTTCACGCTTTCCAGCATTTCTATATTGGTTCCAATCAGCAATATGTCATCCACATATAATACTAGAAACGCTATAGAGCTCCCACTCACTTTCTTGTAAATACAAGCTTCTCCGTAAACTTGTATAAACTCAAACACTTTGATCACCTCATCAAAGCGTTTATTCCAACTCCGAGATGCTTGCACCAATCCATAAATGGATCGCTGGAGTTTGCAAAGTTTGTCAGCATTCTCTGGATCGACAAAACCTTCGGGTTGCATCATATACAACTCTTCCTCAAGGAACCCGTTGAGGAACGCTGTTTTTACATCCATCTGCCAAATTTCATAGTCGAAATAGGCAGCTATTGCTAACATGATTCTGATAGACTTAAGCATCGCTACGGGTGAGAAAGTCTCATCGTAGTCAACTCCTTGAACTTGTGAAAAACCTTTTGCCACAAGTCGAGCTTTATAGACGGTGACATTACCGTCCGCGTCTGTTTTCTTCTTAAAGATCCATTTGTTCTGAATGGCCTTTCGCCCTTCAAGTAATACTTCCAAGGTCCATACTTTGTTTTCATACATGGATCTCATCTTGGATTTCATGGCCTCTAACCATTTCTCGGAATCCGGGCCCATCACTGCTCCTCCATAGCTCGTAGGTTCATTGTTGTCCAAGCACATGACCTCCCAGACAGGGTTGCCGTACTACTTAGGGGTAGTACGTGGCCTTGTCGACCTACGAGGTTCAATAGATGCTTGATCCGAAGCTTCATGATCATCATCATTAACTTCCCATTCTACCATCATAGGTTCCATAGAAACATCTTTCTGTGCTGCGCTACTTTCTGGTTGAAGTAAAGGTTCAATAACCTCATCAAGCTCTATTTTCCTCCCACTCAATTCTTTCGAGAGAAACTCTTTCTCAAGAAATGTTCCGTTTTTAGCGACAAACACTTTGCCTTCGGATCTGAGATAGAAGGTATAGCCGACTGTCTCTTTCGGGTATCCTATGAAGACGCATTTCTCCGCTTTGGGTTCCAGCTTTTCAGGCTGAAGCTTTTTGACATAAGCATCACATCCCCAAACTTTAAGAAACGACAACTTTGGCTTCTTGCCAAACCACAGTTCATATGGCGTCGTCTCAACGGATTTTGATGGTGCCCTATTTAAAGTGAATGCAGTTGTCTCTAATGCATAACCCCAAAACGATAGTGGCAAATCAGCAAGAGACATCATAGAACGCACCATATCTAATAAGGTTCGATTATGACGTTCATACACACCATTAGGTTGTGGTGTTCCGGGCGGTGTCAAATGTGAAACAATTCCACACTGTCTTAAGTGACTGCCAAACTCATAACTCAGATATTCACCTCCTCGATCAGATCGCAGGAACTTAATCTTCTTGTTACGATGATTCTCAACTTCACTCTGAAATTGCTTGAACTTTTCAAATGTTTCAGACTTGTGTTTCATTAAGTAAATATACCAATATCTACTTAAGTCATTAGTGAAGGTGAGAAAATAACGATATCCACCACGCGCTGTAACATTCATTGGACCGCACACATCAGTGTGTATGATTTCCAATAAGTCACTCGCCCGTTCCATTGTTCCAGAGAACGGCGTTTTAGTCATCTTGCCCATGAGGCATGGTTCACATGTGTCAAGTGATTCAAAATCAAGTGACCCCAAAAGTCCATCAGCATGGAGCTTCCTCATGCGTTTTACACCAATATGACCTAAACGGCAGTGCCACAAGAAAGTGGTACTATCATTATTATTTCTACATCTTTTGGCATCAATGTTATGAACATGTGTGTCATCACTATCAAGATTCAATATGAATAAACCCCTAACATTGGGTGCATGACCATAAAGATATTACTCATATAAATAGAACAACCTTTATTCTCTGATTTAAATGAGTAACCGTCTCGCAATAAACAAGATCCGGATATAATGTTCATGCTTAACGCAGGCACTAAATAACAATTATTCAGGTTCATCACTAATCCTGATGGTAATCGAAGAGAGAGCGTGCCGACGGCGATCACATCAACCTTGGAACCATTTCCCACGCGCATCGTCACTTCGTCCTTTGCCAGCCTTCGTTTATTCCGTAGTTCCTGCTTTGAGTTGCAAATGTGAGCAACCGAACCGGTATCAAATACCCAGGCACTACTACGAGAGCTAGTAAGGTACACATCAATAACATGTATATCATATATACCTTGTTTGTCGTTGGCCGCCTTCTTGTTAGCCAGGTACTTGGGGCAGTTCCGCTTCCAGTGACCAGTTCCTTTGCAATGAAAGCACTCAGTTTCTGGCTTGGGTCCATGCTTGGGCTTCTTTGCAGGAGTAGCAACTGCTTTGCCATCCTTCTTGGTTTTACCCTTCTTGCCCTTGCCCTTGACTTTGCCATTTTTCTTGAAACTAGTGGTTTTATTGACCATCAACACTTGATGTTCTTTCTGGATTTCAGACTCAGCGACTTTTAGCATCGCAAACAGCTTGGCGACTGACTTGTTCATCCTATGCATGTTATAGTTCATCACAAAGCTCTTGTAACTAGGTGGCAGTGATTGAAGAACTCTGTCAGTGATCGCCTCTGGCGAAAGGGCAATTCCCAACTCCACTAGACGAGTTGAATACCTAGACATTCTGAGTATATGTTCACTGATAGACCCGTTCTCCTCCATCTTGCAAGCATAGAACTTATCGGAGGTTTCATACCTCTCGATCCGGGCGTTCTTCTGAAAGATAAACTTCAACTCCTGGAACATCTCATATGCTCCATGACGATCAAAATGTCTTTGAAGTCCCGGTTCTAAGCCATACAATATTGCACACTAAACTATTGAGTAATCTCCAGTACGTGCCTCCCAAGCGTTCTTAACGTCTTCGGAGGTCATGTCTTCTGGTTGGTCACCAAGCGGTGCATCAAGGACATATGATTTCTGGGAAGCTGTGAGGATAATCCTCAGATTATGAGCCTAGTCAACAAAGTTACTTCCATCATCTTTCAGTTTAGCTTTCTCTAGGAACGCATTAAAATTCAGGGGTGCTACTGCGTGAGCCATTGATCTACAACATAAATATGCAAAGTTCATTTATACTATTGTTCAAGATAATGAGTTTAGTTAATCAAATTACTAAAGCTCCCACTCAAATTGACATCCCTCAGGTCATCTGAGTGTCACATGATCCAAATCCACCAACTCAAGTCCGATCATCACGTGAGTTGAGGTGGCTTCAATGGTGAACATCATTATGTTGATCATATCTACTATATGACTCATGTTTGACCTTTCAGTCTCTTGTGCTCCGAGGCCATGTCTGTACATGCTAGGCTTGTCAAGTTTAACCCGAGTGTTCTGCGCGTGCAACACTGTCTTGCACCCGTTGTATGTGAACGTAGAGTCTATCACACCCGATCATCATGTGGTGTCTCAACACGACGAACTTTCGCAACGGTGCACACTCGGGGAGAACACAATTTTATCTTAAAATTTAAGTGAGGGATCACCTTATAATGCTACCGCCGTACTAAGCATAACAAGGTGCATAAAAGGATTAACATCACATGCAATTCATAAGTGACATGATTTGGCCATGAACTTGTGCTTTAGATCTCCATCTTGAAAGCACCGGCATGATCTTCATCGTCACCAGCACGACACCATGATCTCCATCAACGTGTCACCATCGAGGTTGTCATGCCCTGCATGCTTCTACTACTATTGCTACCGTTTAGCGATAAAGTAAAGCATTACATAGCGCTTAATGATTAACACGCAGGTCATAAAATAATTAAAGACAACCCTATGGCTCCTGCCGGTTGTCGTACTCATTGACATGCAAGTCGTGAAATTCTATACATCACATGATCATCTCATACATCACATATATCACATCATGTAATTGGCCATATCACATCACAACATACCCTGCAAAAACAAGTTAGACATCCTCTAATTGTTGTTGCATGTTTTACATGGCTTCTACGGGTTTCTAGCAAGAACGATTCTCACCAACGCATAAACCACAACGGTGATACATAATTTGCTTTTCAACCTTCTCAAGGACTGCCTTTGTCGAATCCGATCCAACTAAAGTGAGAGAAACTGCCACCCGCAAGCCATCTAGGCAACAAGTTGCGTCGAGGGAACCGGTCTCTCGTAAGCGTACGCGTAATGTTGGTCCGGGCCGCTTCATATCACAATACCACTGAACCAAAATCCGGCCAAGGGAGGAAGCAATCTAAGCATCAACGCCCACAAAACTTTTGTGTTCTACTCGAGATCTCATCTACACATAGACCTAGCTCATGATGCCACTGTTGGGGAACATTGCATGGGAAACAAAAAATTTCATACGCACATGAAGATCTATCCATGGTGATGAGCATCTACGAGAGAGAGAGTGGATCTGCATACCCTTGTATATCGCTAAGCGGGAAGCGTTAAGAAACGCGGTTGGTGTAGTTGAACGTCTTCGCGATCCAAATCGCCCTGGGTCCCGCGATCCAATCACGATCCGTCCCGCGATCCGATCACAATCCGTCCCACGAACTTGACCACGATCCGTCTCACGAACTTGATCACGAACCTTCCGATCTAGCACCGAATGGACGGCACCTCCGCGTTCAGCACACGTACAGCTTGATGACGATCTCCACCGTCTTGATCCAGCAAGAAGGAGTGGAGAGGAAGAATAGTTCTCCGGCAGCCTGACGGTGCTCTGGCGATGGTGGTGGAGCAATTCCTGCAGGGCTTTGCCTAAGCACTACAGAAAACCGATCTAGAGGAGAAACTATGCACTGGAGGAACGGGTAGCACGTGGCTGAAAAACTTGTGCAAAAACCCTCAATACCACCAGTATATATAGGAGGAGAGGAGGAGAGGAGGCATATTGGCCTCCAAGCCTCCTAGGCTTCGGCCGAACTAGGAGAGGAGGAGTCCACCTCCTCCACTCCTAGTAGGATTAGGATTCATCCTTTTTTTTGCCTTTTTCCACCTTTTTTCTTTTGGGTTTTCTTCTCCAGCTACATGGGCCTTGTGTGGGAGTTTCCACCAGCCCACTCAGGGCTGATATTCACTATCCCACAGCCCATGAAGCCTCTTGGGTCGAAATACCCCTCCCGGAGGTCTCCCGGTACACTACCGGCACTCCTGGTACACTACCGATAAGCCCGGAACTTTTCCGGCGACCAAAACAGGAGTTCCTATATATGAATTGTTGGGGAACGTCGCATGGGAAACAAAAAATTTCCTACGCACATGCAAACCTATCCATGGTGATGAGCATCTACGAGAGGGAGAGTGGATCTACGTACCCTTGTAGATCGCTAAGCGGGAAGCGTTAAGAAACGCGGTTTGTGTAGTCGAACTTCTTCGCGATCCAAATCGCCGAGTGTCCCGCGATCTAATCACGAACCGTCCCGCGAACCAATCACGAACCATCCCGCGATCTCGTCATGATCCGTCCCGCGATCCGATCACGAACGTCTCGTGGCCTTGATCACGATCCTTCCAATCTAGTACCGAACGGACGGCACCTCCGCGTTCAGCACACGTGCAGCTTGATGACGATCTCCACCGTCTTGATCCAGCAAGAGGAGGCGGAGAGGAGGAAGAGTTCTCCGGCAGCGTGACGGCACTCCGGCGATGGTGGTGGAGCTATTCCGACAGGGCTTCGCCTAAGCACTGCAGAAAACCGATCTAGAGGAGAAGCTATGCACTAGAGGAACGGGTGGCACGTGGCTGAAAATCTTGTGCCAAAACCCTAAAATACTCTAGTATATATAGGAGTAGAGGAGGAGGAGGCTTGGCTGCCAAAAAGGAAGCCCTTGGGTCGTCCAAACCAAGGAGGGAGGAGTCCTCCTCCTCCACTCCTAGTAGGATTAGGACTCCTTCCTTATTTGGCACTTTTTTGCCTTTTTCCACATTTTTCCTTTTGGTATTTTCTTCCCAGCCTCATGGGATTTGTGTAGGACTTCCACCAGCCCACTAAGATCCGGTATTCATCCTCCTACAACCCATAAAGCCTCTTGGGTCGAAATACCCCTCCCGGTGGTCTCCCGGTACACTACAGGCACTCCCGGTACACTACCAATGAGCCCGGAACTTTTCCGGCGACCAAACTGGGACTTCCTATATATGAATCTTTACCTCCAGACCATTCCGGAGCTCCTCATGATATCCGGGATCGCATCCGGGACTCCGAACAACCTTTGGTCACCACCATACATAACTCTACACTACCGAAACGTCACCGAACCTTAAGTGTGCAGACCCTGCGGGTTCGAGAAGTATGTAGACATGACCGAGACACCTCTACGGCCAATAACCAATGGCGGGACCTGGACGTCCACATTGGTTCCTACATATTCTACGAAGATCTTCATCGGTCGAACCTCTATGTCAAGGATTCAATCAATCTTGTATAACGTTCCCTTTGTTCTTCGGTATGTTACTTGCTCGAGATTCGATCGTCGGTATCTCCATACCTAGTTCAACCTTGTTACCGGCAAGTCTCTTTACTCGTTCCGTAATGCAAGATCCAGTGGCTAACATATTAGTCACATTGCTTGCAAGGCTTGTTGTGATGTTGCATTACCGAGTGGGCCCTAAGATACCTCTCCGTCACACGGAGTAACAAATCCCAGTCTTGATCCATGCCAACTCAACAGACACCTTCGGAGATACCTGTAGTGCACCTTTATAGTCACCCAGTTACGTTGCGACGTTTGATACACACAAAGTATCCCTCCGGTGTCAGTGAGTTGCATGATCTCATGGTCATAGGAACATATACTTGACATGCGGAAAACAGCAGCAATAAACTGACACGATCATATGCTACGTTTGTAATTTGGGTCTTGTCCATCACATCATTCTCCCAATGATGTGATCCTGTTATCAAATGACATCTCATGTCCATGGCTAGGAAACCTTAACCATCCTTTGATCAACGAGCTAGTCTATTAGAGGCATACTAGGGACATGGTTTTGTCTATGTATCCACACATGCATTTAAGTCTCCGATCAATACAATTATAGCATGGATAATAAACGATTATCATGAACAAGGAAATATGATAATAACTAATTTATTATTGCCACTAGGGCATATTTCCAACATGAATCTTTACCTCCGGACCATTCCGGAGCACCTCATGACGTCCAGGATCTCATCCGGGACTCCGAACAAACTTCGGTCACCACCATACATAACTCTATACTACCGAAACGTCACCAAACCTTAGGTGTGCAGACCCTGCGGGTTCGAGAACTATGTAGACATGACCGAGACACCTCTACGGTCAATAACCAATGGGGGACCTGGATGTCCACATTGGTTCCTACATATTCTACGAAGATCTTTATCGGTCGAACCTCTATGTCAAGATTTCAGTTAATCCCGTATGATGTTCCCTTTGTTCTTCGGTATTTTACTTGCCCGAGAGTCGATCGTCGGTATCTCCATACCTAGTTCAACCTCATTACTGGCAAGTCTCTCTACTCGTTCCATAATACAAGATCCCATGACCAACACTTAGTCACATTGCTTGCAAGGCTTATTGTGATGTTGTATTACCAAGTGGGCCCTGAGATACCTCTCCGTCACACGGAGCAACAAATCTCAGTCTTGATCCATGCCAACTCAACAGACACCCTCGGAGACACCTGTAGAGCATCGTTATAGTCACCCAGTTACGTTGCGACGTTTGATACACACAAGGTACTCCTCCGATATGTGTTAGTTGCATGATCTCATGGTCATAGGAACATATACTTGACATGCAGAAAACAGTAGCAATAAACTGACATGATCATAACCTACATTTGTAGTTTGGGTCTTGTCCATCACATCATTCTCCTAATGATGTGATCCCGTTATCAAATGACATCTCATGTCCATGGCTAGGAAACCTTAACCATCTTTCAATCAACGAGCTAGTTCACTAGAGGCATACTAGGGACATTGTGTTTGTCTATGCATCCACACATGTATCCATGTTTCTAATTAATACAATTATAGCATGGATAATAAACTATTATCATGAACAAGGAAATACAATAATAAACACTTTATTTATTGCCTCTAGGGCATATTTCCAACACAGCGGTATTGTGAGATGAAGCGGCCCGGAGCAACATTACTCGTACGCTTACGAGAGACCGGTTCCCTCAACCGCAACTTATTGCATAGATGGCTTGTGGGTGCCAATTTCTCTCACTTTAGTTGGATCGGATTCGACAAAGGCGGTCCTTGAGAAGATTGAAAAGCAACTAGTGTATCACCATTGTGGTTTTTGTGTAGATGAGAATTGTTCTTGCTAGATACCCTTAGCAGCCACGTAAAACATGCAACAACAATTAGAGGACGTCTAACTTGTTTTTCCAGGGTATGTTGTGATGTGAAATGGTCAATTACATGATATGATATATGTGATGTATGAGATGATCATGTGCTGTATAGAATATCATGACTTGCATGTCGATGAGTACGACAACCGACAGGAGCCATAGGGTTGTCTTTAATTATTGTATGACCTGCGTGTCAATCATTAAGCGCTATGTAATGCTTTACTTTATCGCTAAACGGTAGCAATAGTAGTACAAGCATGATGGGCGCGACAACCCCGATGGCGACACGTTGATGGAGATCAAGATGGTGGAGATCATGGTGTCGTGCCGATGATGATGGAGATCATGCCGGTGCTTTCAAGATGGAGATCAAAAGCACAAGTTCATGGCCATATCATGTCACTTATGGTTTGCATGTGATGTTAATCCTTTTATGCACCTTGTTTTGCTTAGGATGACAGTACCATTATAAGGAGATCCCTCACTTAAATTTCAAGATGAATTGTGTTCTCCCCGAGTGTGCACCGTTGGGAAAGTTTGTCGTGTTGAGACACCACGTGATGATCGGGTGTGATAGACTCTACGTTCACATACAACGGGTGCAAGCCAGTGTTGCACATGCAGAACACTCGGGTTAAACTTGACGAGCCTAGCATGTACAGACATGGCCTCGGAACACAAGAGACCGAAAGGTCGAACATGAGTCATATAGCCGATATGATCAACATGATGATGTTCACCATTGAAACTACCTCAACTCACGTGATGATCGGACTTGAGTTGGTGAATTTTGATCATGTATCACTCGAATGACCGAAGGGATGTCAATTTGAGTGGGAGTTCTTAAGTAATATGATTAATTGAACTCATTATCATGAACATAGTCAATAGTGTCTTTGCAAAATTATGTTGTAGATTACTAGCTCACGTTGTAGCTCCCTTGAATTTTTATATGTTCCTAGAGACATAGAGTTGAAAGATGATGGTAGCAATATTGCGGACTGGCTCTGTGATCTGAGGATTGTCCTCGTTGCTGCATAGAAGGCTTATGTCCTTAATGCACCGCTCGGTGCGCCAACCCCTCTAGCATCGTCTGTAGATGTTGTGAACATCTGACAGGCACGTTCTGATGACTACTTGATAGTTTAGTACGTCATGCATTACGGCTTAGAATTGAGGCTCCGAAACATTTTGAACGTCACGGAACATATGAGATGTTCTAAGAGCTGAAATTAGGATCTCAGGCTCGGGCCCGTGTTGCGAGATATGAGATCTCCAACAAGATTCTTTGCCTGAGAGATGAAAGAGAATAGCTCAATCATTGAGCATGTGCTCATATTGTCTGGGTGCTACAATCGCTTGAATCGAGTGGGAGTTGATCTTCCAGATAATATAGTGATTGATATAGTTCTCCAAGTCACTGTCACTAAGCTACTAGAACTTGGTGATGAACTATAAAATGCCAGGGATAGAAATAATGATTGCTGAGTTGTTCGCGATGTTTGACACCGCGAAGGTAGAAATCAAGAAGAAGCGTCAAGTGTTGATGGTTAGTAAAACCACTAGTTTCAAGAAGGGGAAGAGCAAGGAGGGAAACTTCATGGATAGCAAGTCAGTTGCTGCTCTAGTGAAGCAACCCAAAGTTGAACCCAAACTCGATACTAAGTGCTTCGATTATGAGGAGAGCGGTTGTTGAAGCGGAACAACCCTAGATACTTGGTAGATAAGAAGGCTGGCAACATCGACAGAAGTATATTTGATATACATGTTATTGATGTGTACCTTGCTAGTACTCCTAGTAGCACCTGGGTATTGGATACCGGTTTGGTTGCTTAATGTTAGTAACTCGAAGTAAAAGCTATGGAATAAACGGATACTAGCTAAGGATGAGGTGACGATGTGTGTTGGAAATGTTTCCAAGGTTGATGTGATCAACATCGCACGCTCTCTCTACCTTCGGGATTAGTGACGAACCTAAATAAATGTTATTTGGTGTTTTGCGTTGAGCATGAACGTGATTAGATCGTGTTTATTGCAACACGGTTATTCATTTAAGTTAGAGAATAATGGTTATTCTGTTTACATGAATAATACCTTCAATGGTCATGCACCCAGTGAGAATGGTTTGTTGAATCTTGATCATAGTAATACACATGTTCATAACATTGATGCCAAAAGATACAAAGTTAATAATTATAGTACCACATACTTGTGGCACTGCCGCTAAATGTCATATTGGTATAAAGCGCATGAAGAAACTCCATGTTGATGGATCTTTGGACTCATTCGATTTTGAATCAGTTGAGACATGCGAACCACGCCTCTTAGGCAAGATGACTAAGGACCCCGTTTTCCGGATTGATGGAGCGGGCAAGTGATTTATTGGAAATGATACATGTTGATGTATGCAATCCAATGAGCCTTGTAGTGTGCAGTGGATATCGTTATTTTCTTACCTTCACTGATGATTTGAGTAGATATAGTGTATATTTACTTAATGAAACACAAGTCTGAATTGTTTGAAAGTTTCAAGCAAATTCAGAGTGAAGTTTAAGATCATCATGACAAGAAGATAAAAATGTCTGCGATATGATCGTGGAGGTGAATATCTGAGTTACGAGTTTGGCATATAACTTTAGACAATGTGATAGTTGTTTCACAACTCACACCACATGGAACACCATAATGTGATGGTGTGTCCGAACGTCATAGTCGTGCTCTATTGAATATGATGCGTGCTATGATGTCTCTTATCGTTTTGACTATAATTTTGGGGTTATGCATTAGAGACAACTACATTCACTTTAAATAGGGCACCATCTAAATCCGTTGAGATGACACCGTGTGAATTATGGTTTGATAGAAACCTAAGATGTCATTTCTTAATGTTTGGGGTTGCGACGCTTGTGTGGAAAAATGTTTTCACCTAATGAGCTCGAACCCAAAGCGGACAAATGCATCTTCATAGATTACCCTAAGAACAGTTGGGTGAACCTTCTATCTCAGATCCAAGCATAAAGTGTTTGTTGCTAAAATTGGGTCCTTTCACGAGGAAAAGTTTCTCTCGAAAGAATTGAGTGGGAGGAAGATAGAACTTGATGAGGTTGTTGAACCTTTGTTTCAACCAGAGAATAGCGCAGCGCAGAAAGATGTTTTTGTGGAACCTATGTCAGTTGAAGAGGAAGTAAATGATGATGATCATGAAGCTTCGGATCAAGTTACTATCGAACCTCGTAGGTCGACAAGGATGTGTACTACTCCTGAACGGTACGACAACCCTGTCTTGGAGGTCATGTTGTTGGACAACGATGAACCTACGAGCTGTGGAGAAGCGATGATGGGTCCGGATTCCGACAAATGGTTAGAGGCCATAAAATCCGAGAAAGGATCCATGTATGAAAACCAAGTATAAACTTTGGTATACTTGCTCGTTGGACGGCAGGACGTTGAGTACAAATGGACCTTTAAGATGAAGACAGACGCTGATGGTGAATGTCACCATTTATAAAGCTCGACTTGTCGCAAAGAAGTTTCCGCCAAGTTCAAGGAGTTGACTGCGATGAGACTTTCTCACTCGTAGCGATGCTGAAGTCTATTGGAATTATGTTAGCAGTTGCTGAATTTTTCAATTATGAAATCTGGCAGATGGATATCAAAACGTCGTTTCCTTAACGGTTTACTTGAGGAAAGGTTGTATGTGATACAACCAGAAGGTTTTGTCAATCCTAAAGGATGCTAAAAGGTGTGCGAGCTCCAGCAATCCTTCTATGGGCTGGAGCAAGCATCTCGGAGTTGGAATATATGCTTTGGTGAGGTGATCAAAGTTTTTGAGTCTATACAAAGTTTATGAGAAACTTGTATTTACAATAAAGTGAGTGAGAGCACTATAGAGTTTCTGGTAAGCATATGTGGTTGACATATTGTTGATCGGGAATGATGTAGAATTTCTATAAAGTATAAACGGTTGTTTGAAAAGAGTTTTTCAAAGGAAGACCTGGATAAAGCTACCTAATTGTTGAGCATCAATATCTATAGGGATAGATCAAGATGCTTGATGAGACTTTCAATGAGTACATACCTTGACAAGATTTTGAAAGAGTTCAAAATGGATCAGTTAGAGAAAGAGTTCTCGCCTGATTTGTAAGGTGTGAAGTTGAGTAAGACTCGAAGCTCAACAACGGCAGAAGAAAGAGAAAGGACGAACGTCATCCCCTATGCCTTAGCCATAGGCTCTATATTATGCCATGTTGTGTACCGCACCTGGTGTGTGCCTTGCCATGAGTCTGTTAAGGGGTACAGAAGTGATCCAGGAGTGGATCACTAGACAGCGGTCAAGATTATCCTTAGTAACTAGAGGACTAAGGAGATGTTTCTCGATTATGGAGGTGATAAAGAGTTCGTCGTAAAGAGTTACGTCGATGCAAGCTTTAACACCAATCCGGATGACTCGGAGTAGCAATCTGGATACGTATAGTGGAGCAGCCATTTGGAATAGTACCAAGTGGAGTGTAGTAGCAGTGTTTACAATTTAACATAGAGATTTGCAAAGTACACACGGATCTGAATGTTGCAGACCCGTTGGTTAAAAGACCTCTCTCACATGCAAAGCATGATCAGCCCCAGAACTCATTGGGAGTTAGACTCATAACAATGCGGATCACATGGTGATGTGAACTAGATTATTGACTCTATTGCAAGTGGGAGACTGTTGGAAATATGCCCTAGAGACAATAATAAATTAGTTATTATCATATTTCCTTGTTCATGATAATCGTTTATTATCCATGCTATAATTGTGTTGATCGGAAACTCAGATACATGTGTGGATACATAGACAACACGATGTCCCTAGTATGCCTCTAATAGACTAGCTCGTTGATCAAAGATGGCTATGGTTTCCTAGTCATGGACATGAGATGTCATTTGGTAACGGGATCACATCATTAGGACAATGATGTGATGGACAAGACCCAAACTACAAACATAGCATATGATCGTGTCAGTTTATTGTTACTGTTTTCTGCATGTCAAGTATATGTTCCTATGATCATGAGATCATGCAACTCATAGACACCAGAAGAGTGCCTTGTGTGTATCAAACATCGCAACGTAACTGGGTGACTATAAAGGTGCTCTACAGGTATCTCCGAGGGTGTCTGTTGGGTTGGCATGGATCAAGACTGGGATTTGTTACTCTGTGTGACGGAGAGGTATCTCAGGGCCCACTCCATAATACAACATCACAATAAGCCTTGCAAGCAATGTGACTAAGTGTTAGTCACGGGATCTTGTATTACGGAACGAGTAAAGAAACTTGCCGGTAACGAGGTTGAACTAGGTATGGAGATACCGACGATCAAATCTCGGGCAAGTAACATACCGAAGAACAAAGGGAACATCATACGGGATTAACTGAATCCTTGACGTAGAGGTTCGACCGATAAAGATCTTCGTAGAATATGTAGGAACCAATATGGGCATCCAGGTCCCGCTATTGGTTATTGACCGTAGAGGTGTCTCGGTCATGTCTACATAGTTCTCGAACCCGCATGGTCTGCACACTTAAGGTTCGGTGACATTTTGGTAGTATAGAGTTATGCATGGTGGTGACCGAAGGTTGTTTGGAGTCCCAGATGAGATCCCGGATGTCACGAGGAGCTCCGGAATGGTCCGGAGGTAAATATTTATATATAGGAAGTCCTATTTTGATCACCGGAAAAGTTTTGGGCTCATCGGTAGTGTACCGGGAGACCATCGAGACGGGTATTTCGACGCAAAAGGCTACATGGGCTATGGGAGAGTGAATACCAGCCCTTAGTGTGCTGGTGGAATTCCCACACAAGGCCCATGCGGCCGGGAAGAAAAGCCCAAAGAGAAAAGGGTGGAAAAAGGCAAAAAAAGACAAAAATAAGGAGGAGTCCTAGTCCTACTAGGATTGGAGGAGGAATCCTCCAATCCTCCTTGGTTCGGCCGACCCAAGGGATGGCTCCTTGGGAGCCAAGCCTCCTCCTCTCTTCCTCCTATATATACTAGAGGTTTTAGGGGTTTTGGCACTAGATTTTCAGTCACGTGCTACCCGTTCCTCTAGTGCATAGTTTGTCCTCAAGATCGGTTTTCTGCAGTGCTTAGGCGGAGCCCTGCCGGAATTACTCCACCACCATCACCACGACGCCTTCACGCTGCCGGAGAACTCTTCTACCTCTCCGCTCCCTCTTGCTGGATCAAGAAGGCGGAGATCGTCATCGAGCTATACGTGTGCTGAACGCGGAGGTGTCGTCCGTTCGGCGCTAGATCGGAAGGACCGTGATTGAGATCGCGGGACGGATCGTGATGAGATCGCAGGACGGATCATGATGAGTTCGCGGGACGGATCGTGATTGGATCGCGGGACGGATCGTGATGAGATCGCGGGACACTCGGCGATTTGGATCGCGAAGACGTTCGACTACACCAACTGCGTTTCTTAACGCTTCCCGCTTAGCAATCTACAAGGGTATGTAGATCCACTCTCCCTCTCGTAGATGCTCATCACCATGGATAGATCTTGCGTGCGCATAGGAAATTTTTTGTTTCCCATGCGACGTTCCCCAACACTCACGTCGAAGGAGGTCCGTCCGACAGCGCGATACGCAAGACAATCGGCGGACGCTTTTGCAGACCCGAAACCCCGCACGCCAGGGAGGGACCCCGTCAGAGAGTGCGCCAGCTATGGGCTGCCCTAGGTCGATTCGCTCGCCCCTAGAGCCTCGGGATTCGTAGCTCTCAAACACGAAGAACAGCGAAGAACGAGAGAAAAAACGAAGAACGTAGATGAAAAAGTAGTATAGATTGATTTGTTCGATTGTGTGTTGTTCAATCGGCCGTCACCCCCAACATATATGAGAGGCGGCTGGACTTCCCATACAAGCAAAGGATTCATCTAGTCTTTCCTTACAAGAAAATTACATCAATTCACGTCCTAGAGTCCTAGTTCTAGTCCCACTCGGATTCAGCCCAAACCTGGCCCAATCTTCTGTCTTGCTCCTTGCGTGGGCCGTAGAATCTGCATATGACCTCCGATGGATACGGTCCAAATATCAATTTTGTGCGCCCCGACGAGGCAAACAATCCGTATATTTATCACTTTCCCAAATAAAGCCATCTTGAATACTCCACGAGGTCATCTTTAACTTTGAATCGGACTCGGTCATGTAGCAGACTGGACTGTCCGAGTGTTGTAGCGTCTCTGCAGGCCGCATACTATCTCAAATGATAATGACCTTAAAAGAAAAGTTGACCGTTTCGACGTTATAAAAAACTTTCATATTGAACACTTTTCCATCCGATGCCATTTTGAACTTTCACCCGACCGTCACTTTCACTCGACCGGTACTTTTCATTCGGACTGTGATTTTTACTCGGACGGCAATTGCACTCGGCCAGTACTTTCACTCGACCGGTACTTTTCACTTCGACAGAGATTTTCACTCGGACGGCAATTTCACTCGGCCGGATGGAAAACTTTTCACTCGACCGGACGGCAAACGTTTCACTCGGCCAGCAAATTTTCACTCGGAAGTCCCGAGTGAAACTCCACGCTGACTTTGTTTTGCCTCTCCAGGTCGCATACGACCTCGGATTGAGAAGAATTATATACCAAAATCAATCACCTTGACGACGCGAAACTTTTTCATGTTGTAAGTTTTTACATCCGAGGATGTCTTGAGGGCCGAATAACTCGCGCGACCCATCAGACATGTGTCTCATCTCCTGCGCCACATTTTGCTTTGTGCTAGGGCTACACTCTGGTTGCTCTAACTTTCGCATACGACCTTAGATTGAGATGATTTATATATCAAAACCGATCATCTCAACGAGACGAATACAATCCAGGTAGAACATTCCTTCATTCGAGGTTGTCTTGGAGGTGTAATAGACCAAAAAACACTCAGAACATCTACATCACAATCCAAGGGTAATTTGGCCCTTGGAATGATTCCGAATGGTGATGCCCTCAACATCAAGGTTGTTTCGCTCGGCAATATGAACTTTTTCGTAGAAAAAACCTTTTCGTTTGAGTTCATTTTTACTGCATTTTGCATCGTGCCAAAAGCAGGTGTCAACACAACGCATGGGCGAATCGGCGGCATGGAAAACCACCGCCAAACAATTGGCGAGCCCGCGACACTTTGTCCTCTTCTCTTTCCTTATTTCTCTCTTCAGTCGATTTGCATCTATCGATGGGGTCGACCTACACTGCACCACCCGGCATCAGCGATGGATCACACTGAAAGGTTACTAGCCGGAGCCCCCCTCATTCCCTCGACCAGGCGCTCGATCCCCTTTCCTCTATCGTGATTAACCCCACTTGTTACATCATCTACAGCCAGACATTGCAAATATGACCCATAAACGTCCGTGGATGCGTCGGTTAGTGACCGGGCGTGTCCCATATTTGTCCGTCCGCGCAGCCACACTCGTCATTTTCTTTCCCATATGTCCCGTCACTTGCACATGATTGGTGAAAAGGAAAAGAGAGAAAGAAAAGAATGAATAAACAAAAGAAGAGGATGATCCGGGGTGAGGTCGCTTCCTACGTGGCGGACTGATTGGGCGCTGCCTGGGCACGTCCGCGAGCCATCATATCCTCCCCATATTTAAGATGGATATGAGGGTTCACGGATAGACCGGACGTATAGGGATGATATGAGGGGTCCGGTTGGGTCATTTTTTTCTTCTCTCTCCTGTCTGGTCACTGACCAAGTGCGTCCGCGGACGTATGAGGGATCATTTGAGGCGTCCGGCTATAGATGCTTTTAGATCTCAAATTCTTACCAAATCATTTTTCTCTGTGCTGCCCATTAGTAGGCTAGTGTCTAATCGGAAACGCTCCTTCGCGTACTGTGCTATTGAATTTTTCTCTGTGCTGCTACTTCACACGTTCTTGCCATCTCTGTTTGCTATTTAGCAGAAATAAGCTGTTTACCCAAGGAAATGTATAGCTACGATTTTACAAGATTTATGTCCGAGCTAGTATGCATCGATCTACAGTCACCTACTTAATAAGTATATTTTTTGCACTGGTACGACCTATCAGCATCTATGGGGAAGCAAAAGTTTGATATCATAATGTTCTAGCATATTCAGTTTGTTTGTGTTTTGTAATCCAGTTTGTGTGGTCTTGTATTATTATTATTTCCACATTTTTATGTACATAATTTGAATTTTAAAGTTGCCAAATATTTGGCTTCAAACCAAATGATAGACAATGATTTTGCCAAAAAATAAAGGCTAGTACTAATGGTTACAATCCAAACAGCCATGACTTACCAAATTTTTTGATCATGACATTCAATTGGTCATGCCAATTATTTGGTAGCGCTAGATGGGGCTCAATCCAAACAGCCCGTGGTGTCCATGGAGGGAGGGAACCGCTAAAATGCGCAGATGGGCAAGCCCAGCATGCATCCTCTCCGCTCGATGCAAACCGCTACGCTGTTTGATCCCACACGAACTCACACAACCCTACGTCTTTGGCTATCAGGGATTCAGGGGCAATCCTATTTGGCGCACAAGTCGCTACCAAGCGTGTCGGTTCTGGAACATTCCATTTGTTTCATTTCGTTCTTTTCTTTCGTTTCCCTTTTCCTTTTTAATCTTTTATTCACTTATTCATGAACATTTTTTTACTTTTCTTTCTTTTTCAGTATTTTGAAATCATGAACACTTTCTCAAATCATGCACATACTGAATTTGCGATCATTTTTCAAATATTTGTGAACATTTTCTATTTCATAAACATTTTCTATGAAACTCGTGAACAATTTTTGTATCACCCTAATTGTTTTTTCATCAACTAACAATTATTGAAATTGGGGAACCATTTTGCAAATTCATAAACATTGTATTAGTTTTCATAATTGGTTTTAAATGGATGGACATTTTTTTCATGATCTCTATTTAATGATTTTTTTTATTCATGAATTTTTGACAAAGCTAGTTCTTGATCATTGTTTTTGTTCTAAGATATTGCCTTTCCAAATCGTGAAATTTTTTATAATATGCAATGATATTGTGGAAAACATTTTATGATTTATTAAAAAATTAACCAATGTTTAAAAATAGGAACTTTTTGTATGTACCAAATTATCTAAGTAAAAAAGGGAAACAGGAAAAAGATGAAATAAAAAGCATTTTGCTGAAATAAAGCGAAATAAAAAGGGGAACAGAAATATGTGATGTTTCATATCGGAGAAGATTTTTGGAATATTGAAATTGGGAACCATCTTGTGAAATTACCAAACATTTTTTAGTTCTGAGGAACAGTTTTTAAAACCATTATAGTTTTGAATCATGGAATATTTCTTGATTTGATGAACTTTTTTGTAATGCGCTATAAGTATTTGAAGTTTTTTTAAGATTTATTCAAAATTCATGAACATTTTGGAATTCAAGAACATTTGTTCAAATTCACGTAAAAATAAAAAATCATGAATTTTTTCCCCAAATTTTTGTTTCCAAAAGCATGAGGAATTGGGGAATAAACAAACAATTTTGAAAAATGGAAGAACATTTTTTGTTGAGTGTGCAAACATTTTTTGATTTCTTGAACATTGCTTTAATTCATACTTGATTTAAAATTTAGAAATTTTTTGAAATCCCAATTTTTGTAAAGAAGAAAAAAGGTAAAAAACATGAGAGCGCAACTGCGTATGATCTCATTAGTTTTAATTCTTTTCGTTTGAGGTGTAGTTTTGGGGGAGTGGTTTTTCTACCATTATTTGATATTCCGTACATATATCCACAGTCCGTCGTTGCTTTGAGATTCGTTTAATATTTCCTGATTGTTGATAAATTGCAATTTTCATATGGTATTGCATGATGTTTTATTTTACCTTTTTAGTTTTCAAAGGTTTCATAATGTTTCATTGTGTACCACAGCAAATTTGGTCTAAAATAAACGCACTCTTATTTGTGGAGAAGTGTTCAAGAAGGTGCAGCCGCACTGCGCGCCACAGCTGTTGCGGTCAAACCAGCATTTGATCTCGCCGTCTGCGCCGCATAGGTCCCTCCTCGCTCATGCGGCTTGGGTCAGTCACTAATTGCTTCCGTTTCCTAGTGTCGCTCAGACGACCAGCCACCGGAGGAGGCGAGACTCCGACCATCCGCGAGCAAATCGTTGTTCTTTTCTGCTGTGAAGTGTCAGCACCATACAGCACATAGCAACAAGTAATTAAGGTCCTGTTTGTTTTAATTTTAGCTTCAGCTTTTACAGTTTTTCCACTTTGATCAAAAAGTCACAAAATCTTCTAAATAGGTGATTTTGAAGCTTTTATGGCTTTTGATGAATCAATATAACAATATTTGGCTTCAAAAGCCATAAAAGCTTCAAAAGCACCTATTTAGAAGCTTTTGTGACTTTTTGGCCAAAATGGAAAAGCTACAAAAATCAAAACTAAAACCCAAACAAATAGGGTCTAAGACTTGGGCGCTGGAGGGTTCTCTGCTGAACCTAGTTGCCCGTCCGTCAATGTGTGTGTCACCCTCTATCCTTAGACTGGCTGTAAGCGCCAGGAACTCGTGTTTACCGATGATGGTGTCACGGTGAGTCACCTTTGTCTATATCCTTAACCAAAGGTGCGACAAGATGGGTTTGACACCGATCGTGACTTCAGTGAAGGATAGTGGCCTTGACTGTTCCCGAGATCAGTAGATTCGAGTTCCTGAGGCTTCATGATAGAAATTAGAAAGGTCGTAACTCACACGGACGGGCGTGCACCTTGGTGCATCCGAGATCTCATCGTTGTTTGAGTTTCATCTACTCCTTGCTGTACTGCATAGTGCTGAGCCTTCACTACCGAAGAAAACAGTGATATGCTGGCAAATCGATGGAGCCTGCTCCAGTGGCCGCTCATCTGTGCGGCCTGAAGAAACGAAAGCAGTTAGCAAACGAAGGCGAGCACCGTGCGGAGGGCAACGACACCTCAGTGAGTTCTGCATGCGGAGGGACACCCCAGGACACCTGTGCAACGTTTTGGGTGCTTCCATGCATGTCGCTAGCTACAGTGGCTCCTCTCGAGTTCACCGCTCATCTGCCAACGCTCTTGGCCCGCAAGCAAATAAACGAAGGCGAGCAAGGGACCAGTGCCGCGCGGGCGGCAAGATCGGGTGTGCTTTTGATCCAAATAGCGCGATGTTGTCACTGCAGACACAGCTGCGCGCATGACAACTGTACGGTCTTGAACTATCTGTAGTGACAAACGACACTCACATTTCGCGTGCTTGATCGGCACACAACTAATACTGCCAATGTGTCATCGCCTTACGCCCATTATGCGAGATCGCCCAAGCTCAATGTGGAAGTATCCAAGAGGAAAAACTGAATCGCCAGTCTTGACTAAAGCAAGATTCACTATAACCAAGTAGCTAGTCTTTAAGATTGATTGCAATCTTCTTTTGGAGTATGTCCTTATAGTCCTTTGTACTAGTGGTCCTTATATCTCCATGATAATAGTGTTATGGTCCTTTGTACTAGTGGCATTGTTTACGTATGAAAGGAAAATATACCCACCTCCCCCAGTTGGTTCTTCAAAAAAAGGAAAATGAATTTCACTTCACTAAAAGTGATAATGTATATTCGGGGTATTTCGTGTGTGCCGACAAAAAGTTCTTTTTGGTACGGATGTGCATGCAAAATTTCGCTTTTATCAACTACAGAAGGATCACCCTTTCTATTATGAATATGTCAGACAAGTACAGTATGATACCACAAGTAAGGATTAATTTCGTAACTTGGTGGAGAATCAGATCAAAGCACAACGGCCGACCAGATCAATTCAAATGGTCACTGGTTCTTCATTTGTAAGCAAAGGAAAAAGAATAGTGCAAGCAAATCTAACTAGCTTTAAGAGATATCGATTCCATGATCAGAATAGCATGCCTCTTGTTTTGCCAAAAATAGTTTGCCACTTTGCTAACAGAATTTTGTTGCTTTAGAACACAACGAATATATATGTGTGAGTCATAGCCAATATAAATATGTAACAGGCACATTATACCTAACTAAGCATTGAGGCTTTTTTTTCCATGAGGCCTTAATGGTTATTGCAGTGTTGGGATGTAGACATGAATTATTAATATGACATATCAGAACAATTTTATCAATTCAAAGAAGAAGAATAAGCTCAGAAAAATGATAAATCTTTTGTTATTAAATTCTCACTTGGATGGCCAATGTTTTGATGTACAAAATCAAAAACTAGTATATTAGATTATGCGAGATAACTAGACATGATAAACACCAATTCGCACATTTGTTATTTGTTAGAGATGTGTACTTCAATTCTATGCCGGGAATATGAAAGTGCCTCTCAACGGAAAAGTAACATAATAAGTAAACAATGGAAGATGGTGATAAATAAGATAAGCGAACATATCTTGACGTTCCATTCATTTTGATATTAGCCATGTTATATCTTCTTCTTCTTCTTCAACATGTGAGATCATCAGAAAAAATGTCTCATCTTCCTTCTCAAACTTCTGTCTCACGCAGAGGGCGAACATGTTTCGATTTATCTCAATATGTCTGGGAAAATGAAAAAAGAATTTGTGTCAAATAAAAAATAGGATCTTTCTAAAAAAGGATCCAAAGAACAAGAGTTCATACAAACTCCAGCATACCATTTAAAATGAAAAGACAATATGCAATATTTTATATGGATGTATTAAACCGCTTTCCAATATATTAATTGTAGAATAGCAACGGATCTTATGAATCGTGTCGGATATCTTGCGATGAGAAATATAAATCATTTGGGTATGATTGTGCAGGACTAGCAAAAGAGCTCCAGGTTCTTGACTTAACCTAGTCGGTGGATACTCTGTCATTGTTGACATAAAAGAGATGGTAAAGAACTTCTCATCATGGCATTGATGTAAATTGCACTATAAATGACACTGGTAAGCTCGTTTAATATTTTTTTAGCTCGACAATTCATTTTTTCTTGAAAAAAAACTTTCTTAAAATGCTAAACCGATAAATAGATTTAAATGGGTTTAAACGGTGCATCGTTTACATCCCTTTGTTGCATAGATGTCACCAGGGAATGCAACTCGTTGGCCCATGAATTGGCACCACATGCAAGAACATTTGGGAATTAGGTTTGCCTCGGATACATTCCTATTCAACTACAGTACATTGCGTGTAAAGAATGTGTGGTGTGAATTTTGTAATGGATTTTTACCCCTAAAAAATGTTTAAATTGGAGTTTATCTATTTTAGCTATCTCGCATAATCTAATATATTTGATCTTTGGATAAGTACATAAAAAGGCTGGTCATCCAAGTGATAAATCAACTAGAAAAATGTCACCATTTTCATAACATAGTTGTGATACTTAGAAAGAGATAAAATTGGTATACCATGCCATAGTAGCAATTCATACCTGAACCCCAATTATACAACAATCCAACAAGGCCTCGTGTAGAACACTCGAACGCTTGGGTGGGTATATTTTATGTATTACATATTTGTTTGATATTAGCTATCACTCACATTACTGATTGATTTGGTGTGTTCAAAAGCAACCAAATTGTGTTAGCAAAGCGATAAACTATTGTTTAGCAAAACATGAGGCATGAATTATAGAATAATAGCAAATCTTGTTAGATTGTAAAATATATCTTTGTAAAAAACAATCATTTTTCGTACAGATTTGTAGATCGTTGAAGAACTTTGAGTCAAACATGGTAGATCAAATAGACAAATTGGAAGAGCTACTCCTGACAGTTTGTGAACAGATAATTTGACAAATTAAGAAAACATAAACAAGGTTCATATATAAATTTTGAAAAAAGAGCTTGATTGAATATAGGTGGCCCGGAAAGTAGGTTTCAAATGAAGTTGTGATGGATGCCGGTAAGAGACTTTGGCAAAATGGAATGAAAATTTTACTAGCTCGATCTAGTACATCATAAAGTGAGTAAGCCATTGAATCGGGGTGGGTCAGGAAGAGGATTTTTGATAGAAAAACAAGAACCAACATGTGATAAGTATTGAGGTACCGAAAGAAGTATGACATGTTTTGCTTTAAGCGTTGTTATGGGAATTTTCAGACAATACGGACGATTTAGATGCTTTAAGCGTTGTTATGGGAATTTTCAGACAATAAGAACGATTTAGAAGAAAAAACAAATCAAAACTTCAAGAACTCTAGAGAACTTTTACTAAGTGTAGAGATAAAAATCACGGATAATGATTTTGAGAAAATAAGTAGCAGCATTTCTATGAGGGTATAATAAAACATAAAAACGAATGAAGATGAAAAGTAATGCATGGTAGCCACGGATTGTCAAGATCCATATGAAGATCTTCAAGTAGAGGGGGCGGTATCACTGAAAGTAAAGATATCGCCAGACGCGATATTCAGATAGGTCATAGTGAAGAGAAAATTATATATCTCACTGTAAAGAATGATATAAGACTTCACATGGTCGAATTACGGATCTTGCCAACAATGCTTTAACATGGATCATGAAGTGGAATGAAGTATAGATGTTACGTCAACATAATAGCGATCTTTCAAATGGGTCAAGAGGCAAACATCATATTTTAGATCTCACTTTGAGCAGTGGCTCGAGAAGGGCGATGAAAGAAAACAAAAAAATAGATCTTAGTAAAAAATTGATACCGATTCTCTAAGAAAAGAAATGAGGCGGGCCTCAAAATATAGGTCTCGCCGTGTGCGATCAATGCTTGAGATGGATTATCACAATCACAAGAGAAAATGAGAACGTTCTGGATAGTTCTTGAGATACTAAAAGAAATAGGAAACATGGGCTGTTATACATCAATAAATAACATCAAATAAATAGAAAAATAAATTGGAATAAACTTGGAAACTCTACAACACTTTTACCTAAGAGTTTGAAGAGCTGCAGCTGCAGTGACACGTGGCACAACCATTTCAGTCAAAGCACGTGCTCGTCGCTCGATGTCACCATCCGCATGGGGCCGATCCAGGCTCGCTTGCCTTGGATTAATAACAACTTTTGTTTTTTCATGTCACGCAGAGGAACGTCTACTGGAGGAGGTGATGCTGCATTGATCCGTGAATAGTGTGTTGTTCTTTTGTACTATAAAGTAGCATGGCAATAGATCAAGAAGTAATTAAAACTCAATGATTCGAGGTGGATCATGACAGTCATAGGAGAACATGGGGAACACCAAGGATATTTCTTGAGATACCAAAGAAATTATGACAACATAATTGTTATATAGAAGAATGATTTTGAGAAAAGTAATAAATGATAAGCAATAAACGATATGGAACAAACCTATTTAAATAAAGAACTTTAATCTGGAATAGAATTAAGTCAATGGTAAGGATTCTAACAATATATCATAACAAGTCTCAACCTAAGGAGGTGAAGAACTATACATGGCCACAAATCTTCAAAGTCAATAAATCTCCAAGTAAAAAAGAGAAGGTACTTCTCAAAGTATATATTTCACAGAAGTGATGCTTTGAGACGGAACCAACAGAGAGAAAAGTATTAATCTCACGAGAAACAGTTCTTTGAGACTTCATTAAATATCTCATGAATTATGCATTTGAATGGATCTTGAAGTAGGAAGAAATGTAGATCTTACATGAACACCTGTAGAGATCTTTCAACTGGATCAAGAGCCAGAGCTTGGATATTAGATCTCACTAGAAGCGATGGTATGAGATGGATCATGGCGTAAAACTATATCACAATGAAAGATTAGTATTGATGCTCCAAGGCGGAATGTGAGGCAGGCCTCGAAGTATAGATCTCTCTATGAGCGATGCTCCAAGGTGGGTCATCATGACCATAAGAGAAATGGGGAATACTTGAAGATAGACACTGGGCACCAGTACTTAAAGCACTCACCAACCAAACTTCAGTCGAGTGGGAAAAAACATGAGGAGTAGTCCGTGACGTGTTTTTCTAAAACCCACTCTCTTACATGTGAGTCCTTACATATGCGTGGGACTAAATATGAATAAAATATATGTAAATAACAAAGAGGTTTTATACAACACATGTTAACATATATAGAAAATAGTTGGCATCGATCGTGGATAAAAAAGGCATCTAATGGATGATAGTGATCTTCTAGGGGAGGGGTACACATTTCACCCAGACAACATTTAACACAAAACATCGATTCCCTCCACAATATCCACTGCCATGTATACTTAGATTTTACATTGACGACACCTAATAGAGGCTTCACTGGCACAATGTGTATTACTAATGCATTTCGAATTTATTTGTTCCCATTTCCCCCATGAATAACGTACTTCATATTTTTGTAGACATACTTTTTTCCTTCTAGATTTATTTAACTCACTCGTCGAACCATTGCCGCAAGGTACAATCCCCTGTCAGACTTGTTTATTTAACTCATTCATCAACCCAATGCCTCAAGTTTATCACTGAAACAATTTTCTGGTTCTGTCCGCTTCAAATGCGGTCATTTTGGAGTGGTGATCTAGCTTTTTGATGATTATTTTCCCGGCATGCTTCCTATTTTCTGTACACTACGCTTCCAATCATTTCAATTATTTTAGAGTGGTGGATTGCTATTTCATGTCTACGTGCAATTGTGATTTATTAATAAAAAAATATGTACACAAACTAGCCCAAGATTATACACAAAGAAAATTCAGTTTTATACATACACAGATGTCACTTTAGGGAGGGTTCACTGAAAATAAATCTTATATACGCCAAATTGAACAAAATGCACTGACACTCATTATGGATCCGACGGAGTACAATATATACTAGTATGTATTTTCTATTTCAATTTATATATTATTAATTCAAATATTCATGTTTCACACGACCAAGTCTGATTGGAATGTATTAAAATGAATTAGCGTAGCATCGCGTGAAGGCATAGGGTTGCGAGAAAAGCTCAGGAGTTGTGAGTTGCTCAAGATCGACTCAGATTCTGGATTGACTCGAGACCGACTTCTGGTCAGATCTGGCCGTCCGCACGGCATCGGCCCCTCACTTGCTCACCTTCGATCTTGCTTGCGTACAACCGGAGATTTTTGTTCTTTCCTGGAGTAGCACTTTACACCACAGAACAAGTAACTGAAACTCACTGACTCGAGCGTCCTTCGCTGCACCTAGCTGCATGCATGCCCGTCCATGTGAGCGACGTGACGGCCTCCTTTTCCTTAGGCTGTAAGCTTCAGGCCGGAGCTCGTGTCCGTCGAAGATTATCTGACGGTGAGTCACTGCCGCTCGCCTATCCTCAAGAAGTTGCCACACGTTGCGTTTGACCGCATCTGCACGCGAGTACAAGCCGCATGAGTGACGCGGTGTGCCACTGCCAGTACACTCCTACCGTCGCATGCATGCATGGCGTCGCGACGGCAACGGTGCTCGTCAGCTTGTGCTTCAAGGCATAGAGTGTTCGGACGTGACCGCTTTGGTTGCATTACGACATGAGCTTCACAGGTGTAATGCAGCATATGTTCTCTTTTTCTCCGCACGGTGCTGTCGGCGCGTTCATTTACGACGACGGCGAGCGTCTTTCGGCTGAGACCGTGGGAGCGTGGCGTGCCCCTTTCGGCGACGACGCTTATAATGGCACGACGAATCACTACCTAGTGTCTGCCGCCTGTCCTCCACATCCGCAGATGTGTGCAGGTCGGGTGACGAGGCGGTGTGTGCCACTGCGTGTCCAACTGTCGCACGCGCGCGTGGCTTTGCATGCAACGGCAACACTAGTGCTTATCTTCAAGGCTTGGGAGTTCTTCGGGGACATGGCCCCTGTGGTTGCGTGCATGTATCACGCCACCAGTTCGCCGGACTTGATAAATTTGACTTTCTCAAACGCCTCAGGAGGCGTTCGTTCGTGCATTTTGACGGGTCACATCCTAAATAATACGTTCTACAATCGAACATCTCAAATCTCATATCTCAAATCCATACAAAACATATAACTACTACGTCGATGCATTATACATATTGTTTGTCTACTCCATCATTACTAACATGTCATCGGACTACCAAAATTTGACATGTTTGGCTATGATGGACATCATCCCCGACTGTCCTTGCCTTTCCTAGAGCACTTGCAGTCGTTCTCACCAAAATACCAGTCGAAGGTGCTCTACGGATCGGACCGGACTGCTCTTCACCGAAGTTGTCCGCGTCGTCGCTCACCTCTTTCTCCTCCTTCGGTGGCAGTCCGGCAATTTCTCGGGCCGCCTGATGCTTTTCGCGGGTGAGGGCGTGCGTGTTCCTTTATTGTCGTTTCTTCAAAATGCGGGCGGATGGCTTTCTCCTCTATAGCCGCCTGCTTCGCCGCATCAGCTGCCTCCGCCTTCGCCATTTCCTCCGCGAGAAAGGCCTCGGTGATCCTTATCCTCTCCTTCCCACGATGGACAACCCGTTTCCGATGGGACTCGAAGTCCGACAGAACGGTCGATGGATCAGCCCACCAGGATCTCGATGATCCCGCCCCAGAGGAACCAAGCGCCCGTTGAGCGGACGTTATGGAGTCACGACAGACAGATCCTGTAGTCGGCGGGGCGATGTCCTCGCGGGAGCGACGAAATGCAATGTGAACTGACATTGCCTCCTCCACTCTGTAGGGGACCCCCCCCCCCCCCTAGTCGATGGACCCGGACTGGTTCGAGTCGGATCTGCTGCCCTCCATTCCGGAGATCGCCGGAGGTGAGGTAGGGTGGTGGATGGGATTGGATGAGAGTGATATGAAGTGGTTAGGGTTTGGTTCGACCAACGAATGAGGATGAATATATGTGGGATCGATGCGAGCCAGTCGGGCATGTCCGGACGCGTCTGGGCTTCCCCATATCATCTCCATATTTGGACTGGATATGAGGGGTGTTGGTCAGCCAAGGCATTTGAGGCGCCTTTAAGCGGCTCGGCTTGATCAAATTTTATGACCGATCAATGATCTAGTTGCCTGTCCAAATGTTTAAAATGAATTTAAGGGGTCTAACTATAGACGCTCTAACCTTCCCTCCCTCATGACAAGGTGGGTGTGTCTAATCCTGTTAACGGTACTTGTGTCATCGACTTGCCGCGACACACGCTCCTACGTACTAGGCTAAAATGAGCGCTTCATGATGCCTTAGGAGCGTGTGTGTTTTTTCACTCTTTAGGAGCATTTTTTTTTCCACCTATGTGTTGTGTCACCGATCTGATCGTCGGGGACGAACACCTGCCAATAGACCACGTTGATAGGTGACACTTGCCTCTACAATGAAAGAACAAACAAGAGAAGAGGCGTGTTTGCGTGCGTCAACGTGTCCACAGAGTGAGGGGACCACTAAAATGCTCACATTGGCTGGGCCCAATAGCGCTCCTGTAGTCCCCATTCGCTCAAGGAAAATGGGACCTCCTATCGGAAAATCCTATTCGCCGCTCGCTGTGGCGAACGATTCCGGCTTCGCACAGGGGACGCATGCTAGCGACGCGCATGGGCCGGACCTCTTCCAGCTTTGCACAGTGCGGTTGAGTTTTTCTCCATCCTGTTTTTTTTCTGTTTATTCTTTTTTTCACTTGGTTTTTGTTTTATGTTTTTTATTTATTTTTCCTGCTTCATTTTCTGTTTCTCCTTTTCTTTTCGTTTTAATTTTTTCAGGTTTTTCCTTTTTCAATTTTGATTCAGAAATTTCGAAAATGTTTCCATTTCCAAAATTTGTTTCCGATACTAAAAAATGTCCTATTTTCTAATTGTTTGGACATATAAAAAATTTCAAAATTAAAAAAAATAGAACTTCAAATGCTTGTGTTTCAAAAAATTGTTCAAGTTTAGGAATTTTATTCACGAGTTTAAAATTATCTTCAAGAATTTCAAAAAAATCAAGATTTCATGTTTTTGTTCAGAATTTTATAAAATGTTCCACCAAATATTTGGAAAACATCTACCCTTGTCTTGAAAATTAAAGAAAAACTGCTACGCTGTTTGATCCTAGGACAAAGCTGATAGCCTATATCCGCAAAAATATATTAATATATTGTTTAAAATAATATTCACTGCTATTTTCAAAAATATATTATATTTTAAAAATATTCATGAATTAAAATAATTTATGTAATAAAGAGGATAAAAGGAAATAAAACCAGGAAATGGATAAAATAAAAAGGAAAAAAAGAATAGTATAATAGAGAAGAAAAGAGTACAAAAGAAACCATTTTATTTTTATTAAGCTTGGTTGCTTACCACGAAGCAAAGTAAAACCAAAAGAGAACTTTTGCATTTTTACATGCAAAAAAGCAAAGCTTTTCATTTCGTCTAAATCGTAACTCTTCAATCGCCATAAAAGAGCTCAACCTTGCAAATATTAATTATGTCAATGTGCATGGGAGAGATATTTTTTGTTGGACTTCACGAGCGAGATTGGGCACTTGTTTTTGAGGGATTGCATTACCCATCTTTCGTGCCAACTTGAGTTTTTAGGTGGAATAGTTAGTGCATCCAACACACTTTTGTACTACCTTGAGTTGTTGAGTGAAATGAAACACATTTTAGTGTTAGAGCTAGAAGGATTGAAATGAAGTTTTCTTTTCACTCCTTCTTTAGACCGAGCTTTTAGGCTTCTTTTGAGTGAGTAGTTCAATCCAATACATGAGTTACCGGTGCGAAGCTCCCCTGACCTCATATTGACTTGTAGTTCAAACAACAAATGCTCTTCCTTAGAATCTGGCCGGCTCACTCTCTTTCATCTCTCCTTGGCTTATCAAGATCCATGTAATGCTCGTAGACGACTAAACAATGCTGGCTTATCAAGATCCAAACTGCGTGTGCTTCATCTTTTTTTTACGAGAAAGTGCTTGTGTTCATTTGTTGAACCCTGGGAGGGAAATTCTGCTAGCCGCCGAATGGGACCTCCTATACCGTGCATTGCACACAGGGAGGAGACACAACGTCCACCCCTCGCTCCCCCATTGCATCCTCTTGGGCCAGCACCCCATAATTCTATTTTCGTTTTTATTTTTATAATTCATTATAATTTTTCTACTTTAAATAATTTTGGAACTCTAAAAATTTCCAAACATTGAAAAATTGAGAATTAAAAACTATTTAAGAAATCATAAAATATTTTCCCATTTATTTTTGTCATTTAAAATAAAATGAATATTCAAAAACTTATTGCGATTTTTAATAATGTCCATAAATTTAAATAAATTTTTGTAACCCCAAATAATGTTCATGAACTTTCCCGAAATATTCAGAAAAAAAATCACAAAATTCAAAATTCGCTCATAAATTCTGGAAAAAATTTATGACTTCAAAAATTGTTCATCATTAGAAAAATGTTCATGCATTTAAAAAAATATTTCGCCAAAACAAAAAGTCTTTGTGAATTTCAGAAAAAAGCCCGAAAATTCAGAGAGAATTCTACACAGGTAAACGAATGTTTACGAGTTTGAAAAACTGTACGCAATTTTAAAATTGCTTGCTAATTGGTAAAAATGATCCCCCGCACCCCCACCCCTAAAGAAATTGGTAGAAATGATCAGGATTCGAAAGCATTTCACGATTTAGAAATATGTTCGCGAATTTGTAAAAATATTTAATATTCCATAAAATTGTTCATGATTTCCTCAAATCTTAAAATTGCTAGAAAAAATGAAAAATTAAAAAGGTAGGAAAACAAGAAATGGAAAATGGAAAAAAAGGAAAAAGAAAAGTTAAAAAGAAGGAAAAACCAGACAAAAATGAAGGTAAAACAATGGTTCTAAAACCTTCCCAACACCGGTGGGGAATACACCCTATACTGGCCCGGCCCAAAACATGGATCAAACGCACTGGAAGGGTGGCACGCCAGGTCACTCGAGCGCTACCTGCGCGGCAAATAGGAGATGCCCCGGCGAATAGTGTTTTTCTCGTACTGCGCATCCCTCTCCCGCGCTTGTTCGTCAGTGGGCCATCCCATGTAAGGTCTTTTTTCATCGGTTTTGGGAAGCTTCTAGATGCTTTTTGTTCGGGCTTTTTTACTCGGTCTTTGTTCAGGCTTTTTGGGTTTTTTGTTTTTCTTTTATTAGTTTTCAAAATTCGCGAACGTTTTTCAAATCTATGAGAATTTGTAAAGCCACGAAGAAATCCATATCCATGAATGTTTATAAATTTCGTCATCAGTTTACAAATTCACGAATTTTAAAGATCATGCCTATTTTAAAATTTTGTGATCTTTATTCATATCAGTGGAAATTTTTCAAATCCGTGAACATTTTAAAGTTAGCTAACATGATTTAATTCCTTGCTTTTGAAAATGTTATGAATATTTTTCATATGTGTGAAGATTTTTTGAACCCCTAACAGTTTAAGTTTTGATGAACCTTTTTTTTTATTTAACAACCATTTTTATATCTATCAAAAAATAATATTTAATTTTTGTAAGCCAACAAACCAATAACCACCAGGTCCTGGTTATTCCAAGAGGAAGCAGAAAAAAGGCCAGCGAGCATACGAACAAGCGGAACGAGAGAACTGAAACGCAATCAAGTGTAGTGACCTGGGCTAGCCCATGTCGGTGTTTACCGGCAATTGTGTGCCAAAGTTGAGGACAATACGACAAATATCCAGGCCCATACTTGTTTATTCTGCAAAATCCAATGGGACAAGCCAATGGAATCAATATGGATTTTGATTTTCCACATATTATAGAGAAGGTGGATGGTTTGGATAGACTTTGTGGGCCTTTCTCATAGGAAGATATTGACATGCCTTTGAAGGAATTGCTAGTGGATAGAGTCCCTAGGCTAGATAGTTTCAATGTGTTGTTTGTTAAAAAATGTTGGAATATAATTAAGAAGGATTTCCTCACGTTGATCTAGTATTTCTTTGATGGCAACACGAGTCTGATCAGTATCAATAGCTCCCACATCACTTTGATCCCCAAAATTTTGTCCACTGAAGCACCAAATGATTTCAGGCCGATCTCCTTAACCAACACTTGCCTCAAGCTCTTGACCAAACCATTGCCAAATCATATACAAGGTTATTATGAGGTGTATTTCTATGAATCGATATTAGTTTTTTAAGTATCATTGCATCCCAGACTACATTGCATGGATGTTTTAGTATCTTTACCTATGTAAGCTATCTAAGCGACTCATCATAGTTTTGGAGCTTGATTTTGCCAAAGTTGTCGACATTGTGGATTATGAGGTTATTTTGAAGAGTTTTAAAAGCTAAATGTGTTGAGGCCTAATGGTGATCTTGGGTTAGGGAGATCATTTCCTCAGGAATCTTACTATTCTTTTAAATGGTGTATCGGGCAAGTAGTTCCGATACAAGTGTGGAGTCAGGCAGGGTGATCCTTTGCCACATGTGCTTTTTTGGCCACTAACTTCTTCGATCATGGTGAATGACATGCTAGATCAAGGACTGGTTTCATTGCCAACGCCATCACATGACAAGAACTTCTCAATTGTGTAGTATGTTGACGATACTATTCTTGACTTGCCGGTTGAGGAAGGTGAGATGTTTTCTCTCAAGGACATGCTTGAGGTTTTTCATGAATCTAGGGAGTTGAAAGTCAACTTCAATAAGTCGTCAATGATCCCAATTAACGTGCACCCTGCTGAGGCCATCTGCTTAGATGGAGTGTTTGAATGCCAATTGGACTATATGACCCTCACATATTTTGGCATGCCAGTTGGCATCACTAGACATAGAATCCAAGATCTTATGTTGGTGGTTGATCACGTGAATCGAGGATCTTATGTTGGGATGGAGTATTAGTTGTAGATGCAGTTGATGTAACAATATGTGGATGTCTGAACATTATGCATACATGCAATTATACCATGTATAATCATATTGATAAAAATTCAATTTAATGGATATCCAATTATCATTTGTTTACAACACCTTGTTATTTCTTTTGGAGAGAAATCACAAGTGAACGTATGGATCACAGTCCATATTTTCCCATGCACACAACTTCAATCTCCCCACTTTTGTTTAATTAATTGTACTTTTATTTTTCTTACAATCACAATCTTCGAAACGTAATTTGCATTAAGCCTTGTAACTAGCGAGGCTAGTAAGATTGACAATCTTACTGGTTTCGTTGGGGGGCAAGGCATGTTTTAGACTTGTGTGTGCAAGTACTTGGCGTTGGCTTCAATTGAAAGCTCCTACTTGTTCAATGACCTTATGGTCATCCACTTTGAGAGAAAAAAATTTGCTGCTTTGTACAAACCCTTACACTTGGGGTCCAACAACTTCCTAGTTGAGAGGAAGCACACAACAATCCAGTTACTTTCTACATAAATTGGAAAGATTTTTTGTAATGGATGAGATAACAACGAGACTAAAAGAGTGGAACCGAGGACAAACTAGTACTTGTCGACGCATCATGCTTTTGGATTGAGGTTGACACTTCATGCAATCTAGAAATATCTATTTTGTTATACGTAGAATCCGAAGTCTTGAACTCTTTACATATTTGTAAGCTTGCTGCATCCATATACTCTAAAGCCATTGTACAAAGTATATGTATATTTAATGAAACCATTTCAGAAAAATATACATACACACCATAAAGCATCAATTGGAATAAACATTGAAATTATGTAATGATTTTTGTACCTTAATATGAATGGGAGTTTTTAGCTGTTATAGTTCATATATAGCACACAATAGTTAAATATAAAGTATATTCAACAATGAATAAAAAAACATGCATTAATGGCTAGCTGAACTGTGACCGGTAAAAATGTTTAGTATAAATAAGTGCATATCTACATTTTGAACTCGATGTAGGCGCATCAAATGGTTGAACATGATTTATCTATTCTGAACAAGATTTATATATTTATTTTTAAACAAAATATTTATTATTTTGTACGTTTTAGAATAGGCAAAAACTTATTATTTTATCTATGTATTTTCTCATGCCAACCCCGAGTATGGCAAGGTCTATTTCCGAAGTAAAGAGAATTTTCTTCACCCAGGCACCACAAAAAAGGCAGGAAATCAGTCAACCCATTTACATTGTTTTTTTATTTCTTAGTTGAAATATAATATATGAATAAATATATGAATTTTTGGAAATGGTGTTCGTAAATTATATTATTAAAACAAATGTAAACATTGAATATATAAAATAAAATGTTCATTGTGTATTTTGAAAAGGCATTTATGTGTGTTTTCAAGTTAACCATTTACTTCACAAAAAATATGTTCATCATGTATTTAAAGCATATATTGCTCCTTTGCTTGTAAGTGATTTATCACTTATTACCGCTGAATGAGAAGAAATGATGATTCTTTCTAGAAAGGAAGTTCATTTTCATTGTACTGCCACAAGCTCGTATGTTGAGTTGTCCAGTTATTCAGGGCCATTTTTAGTACACTTGTAACGTCGTGATATTGCGTCTCCAAACTTGTGTAGTTTTCTTTTTTGAAAAGGAGGATATATCCCGGTTTTTGCATCTGGGCGATGCATGCAACCATTTTATTAATTATTCATAAAACCCTTATAATGTAATACATCAGTAAGCCTGAAGCCACCATCTTGACAACACCGGTTGCTACTCCTATCCCCATGGTGAATAGGTGCCGAATTTCTGAGGCTAATACCAAACAGACATCACATCAACACCTAACATCTAATGTCGAATGCCCTTCCAAGCCACAATACCTTGACTGGGTTACACACCGGTTTGACGCACTTTTAGTGGGCACCACATGCGCACGCTGCAAGGGCCGTTACCTCCTTCATCCATCAATCTATCCTCAGATCAGATACACATCGACCTTGCCAGGCCTCTCTGTCATCACGCCACCACGACGCCATACAGTGTCATCCTCCTGCACGAGTCCATCACCATCCATCGGACACGGAGTCTCCACTGCGCCACGCCGCCGAGATCCATCGCCATTGATGTGTAGGATGAAGCACCGCTCCACCACCTACCAACGCCCAACCACCAAGTCGTCCACATGTTCGTCCAGCTGATGAATGTCTCCAAAGATGATGCCCCCATGAGGGTGACGACGAAGACGTCACCATCATCCGATCCAGGAGGCCCCTCAACGCCTCCAACGAGGGCTACAAAACCCACGGGCGCCGCCGTCAATGGTACCCTCCTCCATATCTGAGGTTTCCCCTGAAACAATGGAGCAAGAGACACCCCCACAATCGCCTCCAACGAGGAAAACGACACCCACGGACGCCACCACTACTAGGAGAAAGCTTAGTAGTAGCGCTGGAATTACCCTTAGTAGCAGCGCTGGTGGCCGCGCTACTACTAAGGCGCTATAGCTAAGTTGTAGCAGTAGCGCTGGATAACCAGCACTACTGGTAAGTAGGGTTAGCAGTAGCGCTGGAAGAGAAACAACGCTACTGGTAAACCAGCGCTGGCACTAGATGTAGACCAACGCTACTGTTAATATTCCTGCTTTCTAAGATTACATTCCCCTCTACGTATTTGTCCAGGCTCTATACAATAGTTTCATCATATGACAACATCAATAATTATTGTTCAACAATTATATTTACATTAAAATGCATGGATGCAAGTGATCATGTTGAATTAGAAGAAAACATCATAATAGTAATCATCCTAACTGATCATACAATTTAACTAAGTTTTTCTCTCATTGGACCTAGTCCTCCCCCTAGGTAAAATGACATAAAACAAAATAACACCTATATCTCCATGATGAAGCAAAGAGATCCAACGGTCTCCAACTTGTGGTTTGTAATCTTTTTTATTTGTCCCCATGCTTCAATTTGGAGTCGTCTTGGTGGTTTGCGCCCAGTCGAGTATGTAAAAGAGAACTCGGGCCTCGTAGGGCTTTTAATTGTCATATTACCTTCAGGTTGCATCAACAGAAGCACAACTTCATTTGACAGTTTCTGTTGAAGAACATAATAGTAGCCCAGTTAGCAATGTAATCAATACCATTTACGCAATAATAGTGTATTTTATTAGCAACTCTTATCAAGATATTTCGACGAATGTTATCCGCCCTCAACCTATGCATAGTGTCCTGTATAATGTATAATTTGGGCCAGTTCCCAAAAATTATACGGGAAGATCTCCCTACCAACTAGGACACCAATAACAAAGTTGATAAGATCATCCTTCTCCTTCCAAGTTAGACTAGATCCATAAGTGTAGTGTGTCGTGTCAATTGTGTTCTGTGTTTCATTTGAAGAAACGAACTAAACTGTAAATTATAAATTAACAAATTTAGTATGGATAAACACCAACTATTTTTAAATATAGAATGCAAATTACTTGACAAATATGCATGGTTGACAAACTGACATAGAGGTAAAACAGGAAGCATATCGACATCCACCCAAATGTCGATGTTACCTTCAATATGATCTTCAGGACGAAGATCGAAGGTTATTTCCATGTCCTCCTGAAATCCATATGCCTTGCAAAGAGCTTCCCAATTTGAGCACCCTAATTTTGTGTTATTAAGTACATTCATTACTTTCACCAGGAATGTGTGACCATGTTTAGTCCTCAGGTTGGCTGTCCTTGTCTCGAAACTCTCGTGCTCTTCGAAACCGAGCCTCTCCAAGAAATACCGGCTTGCATGACAGGGGATGAACTAGCCGAATTGTATAAAACATAAATTATACATTGAAGCAAAGAGACAGAAGGCATGCTTAATTACGAAAAAACACTTGCCATGGTTGCGTACCGTAGAAATATCAAAGTCCTCGTAAAGCTTCATGGTGAAGAACCTGTCGTCTTGTAGCCCGGGCTGGTCGCAGAGATCCTTATCTTCACCGCAAAATTCACACGCTTGGATCCTATCTTCGCCTGATGACGACGGCATTTCTTGTGTTCATGATTCAAAAATTATGGCACGAGCTTGAATATATCGCAAAGAAGAGAAGAAGAAGAGGCGCCCCCCCACGACAACAGTCGAGATTCCTCCATTAAGAACACACATGAAAGTCACGCAAGGAGCAACGATAGACCGAAAGTTACACACGCATTATACCGATAAAATATCAAATACATTTATAATGAACTTGGATATAATATCACTAATATATCATCCCGGATAATCCAGTTAATGCATCATCAAATATTAACTAATACATCTCGAATATTATCATATAAGATCACTAATACAGATCGAATACTATCGAATAATCTAAGTCACTAGCGGTTCCTGAGTCGCGGGTGGTGGACACCCAAAGATAAGGAACCATCACGGGATCATAACTCGGGTGAGATCTCTGAAGAATTTTCCAGGTATTGTTGAACCTGGCATCTAACGCCGCCATGTAGCGACGGACGTGCTCATCCTCCTCCCTGACACGGCAACGTACCACCTCCGCGGGGCCTGCTCCCTCTGCACCGAAAGTGGCCCACGTGATCACCATCACAGAAGCTCCGGGTCGACGACAAGACCTGGATTCCTCACCAAGCTCTGAGTCCGGAAAGGTAGCACCTCCTAGTGCCAGCCCGACGGACCCAGTCCCGGACATGACGCCTATCAAGCAGGTTCTCGCTGACCACTCGCCGACGAGGATGCGGGCCAGGCATCGTTGATGTCGAGACAAATTCCTATGAGAAAATTTTCTTATCGTTTAATGTTTTACTTTCTAGTTATCATTTGTACAACAATCATCTCATTTGAATTTAGCTAGCGCCCACTAACCTATTTTTCTCAACATGCAAGTATGAAACCTCATCAAGCAAATATATAGAAAATAATAAAACACTATATATATATATATATATATATATATATATATATATATTGCAAATATTCCCGCAACAACGTTCGGGGCATCATCTAGTCCCTAGCAAGAACCCTATAGGCGTGGGGATGTCTCACCAGAGGTCGGGGTCGGTGTTGGGGTCGGGGCCAGGGTCGAGGTCGAGGTCGGGGTCGGGGGCGAGGTCGTCGGGGAGGATCTACGGCGATGGCGGCGCAGAGTGGAGAGGGAGAGAGTGAGGAGGGGGAGAGGAAGGGAGTGAGGGGCGGGGCAGCGATGCAGAGTGGAGAGGGAGGGAGTGAGGGGCGACGACGACGGCGCAGGGAGAGGGAGGGAGTGAGGGTGAGGCGGCGGCGTAGAGTGGAGAGGGAGGGAGTGAGGGGCGGCGGTGGCGCAGGGAGAGGTAGGGAGGAAGAGGGAAAGGGAGAGAGGGAGAGGGAGTGGGGCCGTGCAGGGCGAAGAGGATAAGTGCACGGCCCACTTAGCAGTAGCGCTGGTCGGAAACAAGCGCTACTGGTAGGAGGCTTAGCAGTAGTGCTTTCTTGAGGAAAGCACTGCTACTATAAATAGTGTCGATGGGATCGTCGGGGCCCCCTTAGCAGCAGCGCGTTTCTAGATTCCAGCGCTACTGCTAAGCCCTTACTTGTAGCGTTGCCCGAATACATCGCTACTGGTACTTAGCAGCAACGTTTGTATTTTTCCAACGCTACTAGTAGGCTCCTGCCTATAAGGTTTCTCCTAGTAGTGCACCAATGATGGTGGCAGCCTCACCCACTTCATCAGCTAGGCCACCATCTCCTCCTCCAATTGATCCACCACCGGGAAGCCACCGCGAGGCAACACCCACCGACCAGATCCCTTTGGACCGACGATGCAGACAACCAAAGGTAGAGAAGGTCACATCGCTGCATGACCGGCGTCATGGTCACACACACGTCGTCCCGAGGCGCCCACTCAAGACCCACTGGCATAGCCACACCTCCAAGCCGCGACGGAGGGACGCCCCGCCGCCGCCATCATGCCCCCCACCCCCCCGGTACATACACACATGGGCTTTGCCCTGCCGGGATCTGGCGGCAGCGGGAGGGAAGGTAGAGTGGAAGAGAGGCGGACGGGAGATGGAGTGGATCGAAAAGGGTCTGGAGGGGAAGGGAGGCGGAGAAAAGGCCAAATTTGTGTAGGTGAACCATGCTTAGCAGGACCTACTACAATTATATTCCAGTAATCAGGATTACACAAAAAGAACATCATAACAAAACCAAAACACAATATCACACCTTCATACCAGAAAAGAAACAAAAGAATTTAAAAAATAGGGGCATGGTCATCGCCGCATCAACAGAGCCCCCTGTCGTGACAGAGCTCAATACGTCGGCGTGGAAGCGTTGTTCTTGGACCACCTCGTCCACAACATGAACTCGAGCCCGATGACGGCGACGAGGAGGATGGCGAGGTTGAAACCGTAGCCGATCTTCCATGAGTCGTGGCCGCCGCCGACGTGGATCCCGAGCACGATGTTGACGGCGGCGAAGAAGAGCACCAGCCTGCCCGACCAGTGGTGGTACCAGTTCCAGTACTTGCGGTACTTGGAGTCCGTGTTGGGCCTCAGGAAGAAGGCCAGAACCTGCAGCCAGTTCGCCACAACATTTCAGAATCCATCATTTGAAACATACACCAGATCATCACAGTGAGTGATTGATTGACCTGTAGGATGCCGAGGAAAAGGATGAAGATGCCGAGGCCACGGTGCGCCGGGATGTCGGCCTGGATCTTGCTGTACAGCGCCACGCCGGCGACGACTCCGGCGAGGCCGAGGATGAAGGCGGTGAACTGGATGCCGACGTGGAGGTAGAACCAGAGCGGGTCCATCCGCCGGAAGTAGCGCGCCAGGATGGCGCCGATGGGCATCAGGATGCCCCACGCGAACAGGTTGAGCCCTCCGTGCGCCCGCCGAAGCCCGTAGGGGAAGGGCCCGTCGGCGAATCCTTTCCCTGCAGATCATAGGCCAACACGTTGTAATAAGATCGTCTGAATCTGAATAATCGTGATGAGAAAAGGCATTCTGTTGTACGGTATGATGTTGATCTGCCAACTATGCAAAGGTGGCGCAACCGATGCTTAAAGAAACAACAAACTTTTTCCAAAAAAGAAGAAAAACTTTTCCTCAGGGAAAGAAAACTTTTTCTGGTAACCGACACATGATCAACTTTTCCTCACGAATTTCACTGAAATGATCCACATCTTATACCTGTTGTGAAGTCGAAGGTGAAGGAGGTCTTGTCCTGGTGCTTGGAGAGCTTGTTCTTGACGGGGACGCCGGGGCCGAAGGCGAGGATGATGTGCTGGTGTGATAGGCGGTAGGAGAATTTCAGCTGAAACGCGACGTAGATCTTGGCCTGCTGCACGACGACGGTGTGGTCGTGGTCGTTGGAGACGAGGAAGCCCCGGTCGACGACGGCGGCCTTGGAGCCGGACTTGCCGCGGAGCGAGAACTGGCGGATGTGGGGGAGCCCCTTCTTGCCCATCCATCCCACCATGGCGCTGGAGCCGATCATGAGCCCGTCCCGCGAGAACCCCATCCCCACCCACCCCGTGCTGTACATGGTCGACAGCACCACCCGCAGCACGTTGTTCTTGTCCTGGTGGTACTGCAAATGTGCATATGAATTGTCATTGCAGAGATGATGATCTGAGACATGTACGTACGATAGGCTTGAATTATGACGGCACTTATTATCACATCACTGCTCTGTCCCGTGTTTTTCTCGGTACCAAATTGCTCGTCTCTGGCAGTACCATTGCATTGCAACTCTAGCTCTCTGAATCACTGAAAAAGTGAGTTGTGATTCATGGATATCTGCAGCTGTACCGGTGTTGTTTTCTCGCATGAATGTCCTTAGTTCCTTACTAGTTACCTGGTTCAGTGCCACGGGTAAAAGCTAGCCATAGCTGCTCCTAGGTGAATGGACAACTACTTGAAGAACAGGATCTCAAGAAGCTTACTACGTACATTCTACAGCTAGATCTATACCAATTTCAAGCCCAAACACAAATATACCGAACCATCTAGCGTCAGGAGCAGAACCAAATTAAGTTACAAGCGTGCCTGAAGAATGGGGACATACCCGGAGCACGAAGTTGTTCCAGACGGGCTGGCAGGCGAGGCCAGAGTAGTTGCCGACGAGCACGAACGGCAGATCGCCGCTGCAGCTGTCCATCTGCGCCGTGGCCGCCGGCACCAGCACCGAGACCAGCACGGCGGCCAGAGCCGCCGCGGCAGTGACCACCGCACGCGCCATACTGATCTCACCAGCTCTCTTCTCTGTCGGTGGCAGAGTGACACTGGTGGCCGCACAGCAATGCCAGTGACTGAACTACGGCGCAAGAACGTGGTATTATCTGCGCGGCTAGCTAGCACGAACGGCTGCGGTGCGGGAGGAGACGAGTTTAGGAGGCGGAGGCGGAGGCGGGGAGGGGGTTGGGAGGTTGCCGTCGGTTGGTAGTGCCGATCTTTTTAATCTCTGCTGTTGAGGTTGTTGCCGGTGGTGCGTCAGTGCACCACAGAGTGTAACTGCGGCCTATGATTGATCGGGGTGTCAGGGGGAAGCGTGGTTGGTGGCGGCGCCGGTTTGGGAGTCCCTCTCGCTCGATCGGCGCGTGTGTGGTACTGTGGCGTCCTCGCCGGCCAGATCTGGAGGTTCGGGGGCCAGACGGGGAGGGGAGGGGAGGGTGGTGGAGTGCGAAGGTGGCAAGAGGCGGGCGGTGTGCGCTCGTGTCACCGTACCGCCGTGACGTGAGAGCGGTGTGCCGGCGGAGCTTTCTGGGAGCGGTGGTGGTGGTCAGTGGAGTGCGTGTGGCTTTGACCTTTATTGTGCGGATGATGTTGGTATCGTCAAGCTCGCACCCTACTTTGACGAAGACGGAAATGTCTGACGGGGGGAGTACGGAGATATGTACTGAGTTGGTGCGGAACAAATCTATGACATGAAATCCTTGCGGTGGAAGGTTCATTTTAAGTCTGCCTTATTTCCGTGAACAATGCCCGGACATGTGTTCTGTCCGCCTTTTATTCGTTTGGATCGACATGTTCATCTTGTTTGCGGCGAGAGAAGAGACTGACGGGAGGGTGAGTCTACGGGTGGATGGCTGGCGGCAACGACATAAGTGAGCGGCGGGGGTGGGAGGCGAGGGTCTATCGCACACACTATCAAAACTGTTTGTGATTTGTGGTATATCCCACACAGTTTAACACAAAAAATTGTTTGTAATTTGGATTAGCATCACACACGGTTATTTCATAAGAATTATATGTAATGTGCGATTCATTACACACGATTAAAAATAAACAAAACTATGTGTGATGTAAATGCCATCACACACAATTGGATCCAAAAAACCTGCGTACAATGTGTGATCTTAACGACGTGATAATTGGTCCTAAAATCAGCTAGACATGATCCATTTACTATGATCATCTTTTGATAATCAAACATGACGCAAAAATGCACTTTCAAAATCCATTATATGATTTCTTTTCAAGCTTTGGCATACAACATACAAAAGTATAAACGTATTATCTCACATCACATGACAGTCAGCACATACAACTAGCAATCACATTTATTTACGTTGTAAAGCTTCATCTGTCTCTTTTTTATCGATGACATCAACTCCTAAACCTTCCTAGATTTCTTATTGTATGTCATCCTGGAAAACCAAGATAAAAGGGTGACAAGGTAAAGAAAGTAAATCATTACAGAGAGCAGTGATTCGGTGCCCACGCTCATCTGCACCTTCGATCATAAAAAATTCAAAACAAATACTAGAAAAATTCAAAAAAAACTATTTTTTACATGATAGAGAATTTGGTGCGAGAGCTGCGTTCCAATTTTTATGTCATCTGGACATCTAAGTATCCCTCGAAAAAGACAAATTTGGGTGTGTAAAAGAAGTATACTCTTCATGTATTGTTCTGACCCAAATTTTTCTTTTTGCTGACAACTACTCATATATCCAAATGAGCTGAAATTTTGAGCGTACCTCGCGCACTAAATTATCTACCATGCAAAAAAATAGATTTTTTAAAATCTTGTTTCTATTTTCTTGTGATTTTTTTACATTACATACTCGAGTATCCTACTTGAAATTAGTTCTTAGACTAGTTATGCATAATTTTTTATCAAAAAGTATTGCAAGAGAAAGTTGAGGATTTTGCAAGAGAGATTTTGTGATTAGTTTGATGTCTTGAGGAATCTTGATGGATGAGAAGAATCAATAATCGATTAGATGGCTAGAGACATCATACTTAGACATACAAAAAGCAAGATTAGATTAGTACTATCCGACAAGCTAGCAACTAGTCGGGTGGATGAATTCTTGGAAAGAGACACATGGGGAGCTAGTTTACATGGCCACAAACTAAACATCCATGACGCTTCCTCCCGGGATGTAGAACATGTTGAAGCAGTTGTGTGACCGGATAGAGATCCCGGAGCTGGACGGCCGCTTCGTGCTCATTCTCGTGTCTACGCCTGGCGACGAGTTTCATAGCATCTATGGCACCCGCTTCATGCATGGCCGCCCGATGTCGAGTGCTCCCTGCCCCGTCGTGTCCTGCTCCTAGTCAGAGCGTGGAGCAGGCATCGTCCACCCTACCAGCCATGGCATGGAAGAAGTGTGTGCCATGTTCGTGGTTCTACTGGAGGTTACATTGATGCTAACTTGATATATGTATGGATGTGGTAGAGTGGATGGTAAATAGATAATGCTAGATATTATTCTTAGGTGTGGAGTGTGGACGGATGGATTCATGCCATGCCATCGATCCAGGGCTTCAATCTCTTCATCAATAAGAATTCACTACACACGTGTGTGCTTAATTTCTTACCATTTTAGTTTTGCCACTACATAATCAGAAAAATTCTGAAACCTTCTCAAAATTTTAATATAGTATACTGAGATCATATCTAATCGTTTACATTTTCTAGTACCAAAATACCAATAAACTTCATGTTCACGGTTGATTCTTGCCACATAGATATCTGAATTTTATATTTATTTCTTGTACGAGGCATACACATATCCTCATTTCCTTGAATATGATTTTTCAAATCATTTTTGTATATAGTTTTCTCTACTCGTAGTTTAAATTCGAATGTATTCGTTAAATGACTAGAAATGTAGCTAATGACTCAAATATAGAAAATGAGCTCCAAAAGTGCCCAATTTTAATATGGAGGATTCTAGGGGGTAACTTAACTGTAGAAAAAAATCAAGGTCAAATGACAAAGTAAAATATAAGTTCACCAACAACTTGGTGCACTTACTCTCGAAACCATGATCGTTTTTTGGAGATTGTCTGATTTCTAAAGGATGTACATAAAAAAATATGAAACCTTCGTAAATTTTTACCACATCATAGTGAGGTCATATCATGACACTATGCCAAGGTTCATATTTTTCAGACTTTATTTACAATTTTTATAATGTAAGTACCAATAAACTTCATGTATTAAATGCCACATATCTCTAATAAATTTATATCCATTTCTTGTATGAGGCATACAAATATACTCAATACCCTAAATATGATTTTTCAAATCATTTTTGTGTACTGTTTCACGCACTCAAAGTTCAAAGTTGAATTATATGAATTAAATGACTGGAAATGCAGTTAATGACTCAAATATAGGAAATAAGCTCTCATAAACGTCAAATATTAACATGGAGGATTTTATGGTGTATGTTAAGCGTAGAAAAAAAATTAACATCAAACGACAAAGAAAAATGTTAGTACGCTTTCAAACATATCGCGAAAACCATTATTCTTTGGAAAAATAATAATTTCACGCATCAGACACGATTTCATTTATGAAAGTGTGAGCGATGACATACTACATCGCACACACAATGTATGCAAAATCACACACGTTCGCGTTTTTAACACCATGTGCAATGATATGCTACATCACACACACTTTTTGCAAAAACTGCGTGCAAGGCATCACACACGGTTGCATTACAATAACTATGTGCGATGATAGAGTACATCACACACACACATCATATTTAGAAACCATGTGCCAAGCATCACACACATTTACGTTTTTTCAAACCCTGTGCAATAATGGGCAACATCACACACACAATTTTTGCAAAAATTGTTTGCGCGACATCATACACAATTATGTTTTTGAAATGTGTGTGATGTTACTATATCGTACACGCTTTTTTCTTATGTTACATCGCACACTCTATGATGTACATCGCCAATAGTTTCATCGAAGGGTCTCTGATACATGTGTTATCTTTGGACCATCCTGCAGTAGTGTCAAGAACACACGGAGTGGTCAAGTCCCCACTCTCAAATCCTACCACAACAACAAAATCTATGAACTAATATGAGAGGAAGAACAAGTAGAACACAAAAGTACTCCAAGATATAGATCCAAGGGGTTTCCCTCACTTAAGGAGAAAGCGATTGGTGAAATTATTGATGTAGATCTTCTCTCTCTTTTCCCTTAAAAACTAGCAAGAATTATTGGAGGTATTGAGAGATAGCAAGCTCGTAGAAGGTCAACAATGGGAGCAAAACACGAGCTAAAGAGATAAGGTCCATTGGGAAGATGTACCCCTTTTATAGGTGAGGAAAAATCTGACCGTGATGTCTCACCCCGCAGCAAAGTGATACTACCGCTCGAGGGAGTAGTACTACTGCTTTATAGGTACTACCACTCTGGGGTGCAGTACTACCGCATGAGAGGTACTACCGCTGTAGGGAGCAGTACTACCGCGTGATTGGTAAATATGTAGATCTAGATCTCCTCTCTCTTTTCCCTCAAAAATGATAAATAATCCTTGGAGGACTTGAAATATAGCAAGCTCAAAGAAGATTGAGAAATACCAATACAGAATAAATGACAAATAGGATAAGGAATAGGACTTTCCCAAAATATGATCTGACAAAAACTCCAATATTGAAAACACATTAGAAGATGCATACGAAATCCGTTCTCGATGAACTTGAGTTTTTCATGAAGATGACCATAAGCTCCAAAACTCTCATAGAGTAAAGACGTACAATAATCAAGAAAGATGATGCCAAGTATGCAATGAATTGAGCATTGTACGTACAATACGATCAAGCTACTCACTCTAGATCCCTCCTAGATAGTACGGCAATCAATCATATAAACCTCTCTCCCAGCTAACGTCATAAGGACGATAAAACAGAAAACCTATCAAGTCAAACATTTTCCTTGTGAATAGTCCACTTGAGCTAGATGATGACGATCTTGTACTCCTCAAGTTGGACCACCTTTCTTGTTAGCGATGACTCAATCAAGACTAGTGTATTTCTCCCCCACACTCCACTATGGGTGAGCCTATATTTGACACATCTCCACATGTCCATTATCATCATAACGGATGACAAGTTTCAAGCATGTGGTCTCTTCATGATGCTCCACTTGAACTTGCACACCGCAACCTTGATGACGATCACCACGTGATGTCATCATCCATGGGTTATATGATATCTTCATTTTGATGCACACCCATGGAAACATACCTAACCCACAAGGAACTCTCACATAGAACATGGGTTATTACACAAAACATAATGTGCAACCATTTATACAGAATGGTAAAGAGGGCTCATCTATGATTATCAATTCCATAAATCCATACAAATACCATGAGATCACTTGATCCCAATCGGTACAACTTCTACGCCTTGTGTGTTGATCAACTTGATTCACTCTTTTGACTTAGTCTTGATCAACCTTGTGTCTTATCTTTTCTCTTCATAAATATGATGTCTTGGTAAACATGAATGTTCACAGAATCTTTTTCTTCAATACATGCTTGAAATAATGTTCTTTGAATAATCTTGAAACCAACAAATGGTATTCGAGCAATGCCTATGGACAAACAGTTCAAATATAACTCAAGGCAACTGTTAGTCCATAGGGATTGTCATCAATTACCAAAACCAAACATGGGGGCACCATGCTGTTTCACCCTTGCATGTGTCCATAGGCACAAAAAAATGTTGGACCAATCTCATGTAGGCATGAGCCGAGAGCTCTAAGAGCAAGCGAGCCTCTTTTTTCGTTTTTGTTTTATCCAACTCATCTGATACCTTGTACATGCCTTTTACGTTGCTAGTGCTGAGTTGGGAATGTTCCCTATTGATAAATTTTGATGCTAGATGTACTACAGACATAGAGATATGAGTTATAGCTAGATTGTGAGCATGGAGGTGTTGTATATTATTTGCTATGGATTGGGCTGGTTATTTTTGTTATCTTGCTAATGTCGTGAACTGGTGAACATGTTGGAGGTTGTATTATCAGTTTCAAGAAATTAAAATTTGTGGCCTTTTGACCCTCAAGGTCAAAAAAGGAAGGTTCTTGCGTGCCAACAATCATCTTGGTTTTTAGAGTACATGGTTCCTTCCAAATTGTCCTTTGATTCAATCATAGCACCAGAATATTCAGTTAAAAATTCCAAAGATTTCTTTGCACCTTATTTTGTGGAAAACAGTCCACCTGCTCAAACCTTTTGATACAATTCATTTGTTTTCTTTGTGGTGTCAAATACTATGTGTGAACTAAATTCCTGTCATTTTAGGGTTTGTTTGGTTCATAGCATTCTAAGAACGCGGGTATACATAAACATGATATTAGGAAGTCATGCCTTCATTAATCTTATAGGATTGAACCGTTGTTTGATTATGCACATGGAAAATGTAATATTATTTCCAAGAGGTTGGAGTGGATGGAAAAATCTTATGATACTCATTCCAAATAAATCTCAAGGTAAAAAAATCTTATAGTCTGCAATCCTATGAATCAAACAACATATGTACAAAAAACACCCTAAGAATTTAAATCCTCTAGAAAATTCTTTGATATCTTGTGAATCAAAGAGGTTTGTCCTATAGGAGTATATTCCACTTCAACCTAATGTTTTTCATATTCTTGAGTTTTAATCCTTCGAATTGGGAAGAGCCTCTTTGGATCAAAGGAATTGTGTACAATTCTATTTATTAGGATTTTGTTAATATAGAGTTTGTCTTATTTGTAAGATTCAAAACCATAAAAATTATTCCAAGTATACTTTACATGCATATTTGAAGGAAAGTTAAGTTCATGCAAAATTTCCTTGGTTTCACACACATCTATGGGATGAACAAAATTCCTAGGAAACAAGTGATACGTCTCCAACGTATCGATAATTTATGAAGTATTCATGCCATATTTGCTTGTGTTTACAATACTTTTATATGTTTTTGATGCATCTTATTTGATTTATTTAGAACTAACCCGGACTGACGTTGTTTTCAGCATAATTACCGTGTTGTCGTTTCTTGTGCAGAAAATGAAAGTTCTTGGAAACGCCTGGAACTTTTTTGTAATTTTTTCTGGAGGAAATAAGAAATATTGGAGTGAAAAACCATCGGAGGGGGACACCTCTTGGGGCGCGCCCTGATATGTGGTGGCCCCCTTGTTGCTCCGTTTGGCGTGATTCCAATGTTGAAAAATCCTATAAATCCCAGAAACCCTAGAAATAAAGAGAGACTCCTCGTTCCGTCGCCGAAAATCTCTGCATCGACGAAAAACCAATCTGGAGGCGTTCCAGTACCCTATCGTAGAGGGTAGATCATCTTCGGTGGCCATCTTCATCATCCCGGTGGAGGCCATGACGAGGAGGGAGTAGTCCACCCTCGGGGCTAACGATTTATACGAGTAGCAATGTGTTTAATATCTCTCTCTCTCTCTCTCTCTCGTGTTCGTGAGATGTCATGATCTTGATGTATCACGGGATTTGTTAATATAGTTGGATCATATGAGGTGTTTCCCTTGCTATCTTGTTGTGATGAATTGAATCTTTCCATTTGAGATCTCGTTATGTTGGATTGAATATTGGATTTGAGAACACTTGATGTATGTCTTATGTGGGTTACCCATAGTGACATTGGGGGTCTATTGATTCACTTGATATGTGTTAAGGCATCAATTTGTGGATTTCGATGACCTTGGGAATCTATGCATAGGGGTTGATTGCACGTTTTCATACCACGTTCTCCGATAGAACTCTTGGGGTGCTCCTTGAAGTTCTTTGTATTGGATTGAATATGATAGATATGAATTTTTTATACATGTCGCATAATTTACCCATGGATACTTGAGGTGAAATTATAGTATCTAGGTGACATTAGGGTTGATTGATATGTATCATTGGTGTTATTTTACTACGAACTCTAGGGTTGTTTGTAACACTTTAGGAATAGCCCAAAAGATTGATCAGAATGGATAACTTGGAGGTGGTTCTACTACCTACACCAATTTCATATATTTGTTCTCCACTAGATAGGAACTTTCGAGTGATTATTTGTTGCATGTTGAGGGATGATCATATGATTCAACTATGTTAGCATTGTTGGGAGATTGCACTAGCGAAAGTATGAACCCTAGACCTTATTTCAAAGCATTTATACACCATTTTTCTCGTTGTTTTAGACTTTCTACATTTCTGTTTTTATATTTTTAGATCACAAAAACCTATATCTATCATCCGTATTGCACTTGTATCACCATCTCTTCGCCGAACTACTGCACCTATACAATTTGCCATTGTATTGGGTGTGTTGGAGACACAAGAGATTTCTTGTATTTGATTGCATGGTTGCTTGAGAGAGACCATCTTCATCCTACACCTCCCACAGATTGATAAGCCTTAGGTCATCCATTTGAGGGAAAATTGCTACTGTCCTACAAAACTCTGTGCTTGGAGGCCCAACATAGTCTACAAGAATAAAGTTGCGTACTAGACATCAACAAGGCATGTGTTTTTATGAGGCACAACCAAACAGTATCTCTCACAATTCTCTATTTTGATTCATGTAGTGTTCAAAATGTCATGACGTATAACTCATAAGCTTATCTTATTTTGTGCATTTCTGTAATCTTGTGAACTAGATAGGCCTGAAATGAATTTTCAATGAACCACCACTGCAAAATCTCTTATATTCTAATTTGGACATTTCCGTGAAAGTATATCAACACACTAGGGTGTACGCAACCACAACCGAGGGTTGTGTTGCCTTGCTAGGGTCAATTCCAAAAAATATAAATAAATTTGATTTTGGGTCAAGGCCAAACATTAGGGAAATTTTGAAAGTAGAATACATTTTTTCCTAACAGGGTCAACCATAAGAAAGATAAACAAGCCATCATAGGGGTCTTATACTTACATAGATTCCATACATGTTGGAGTGTAAATGAATAGGTGATTCTATAGCAGTCCAAGAAACAGATTAAGTACATTGTTCCACACTTTTTGGCCCCCTATATGGATTCTAAAATCAGCATGCTAATACACAAACTTGATGGACTTAGTTTTGTTTAGCAAGCTGGAGCGGGGACAAGTCATAGGCATGTATGAATTATTTTGGAGATGTTGCACTAGTTTGTTGTGGGAAATATATGTACAAATAAGAGAACAAGGCTGCAGTTCAAAAATATGGATTCTAAATGCTCACACACATTACGAACTACACGATTTTGATACCTAAACTTGGCCATACTATTCTCTAGAAATCTCTGCCAAATCATGTGCTAGATTCATACGTTCTATAAAGCTTAAATGGTATTCATCTAAGGATACCATGCGATGAGAAATACACATATGTAATGTGATATCTATTTTCTTATGTTCATATGACTGTTGTACCAAGAGAATTTATTAAATATCCAAACTAAAAAGGCATATATTTTTATGAAAAATTACAAATTTAATTTAGTACTGGAAAATGTATTTAAAACGATAAATACTAAAACAGCATAAAAATATGTGAGTTAATTCACGTTAATGTCTTAGATTCTTAATTATATTAGTTGTAGCTAAAAATAGTGTATTGAAGCATGTATATCAATAAAAAATGATATATCTTAAGAGAAATATTAGTTATGATGAAGTAAAACAAATTGGTATAAATATGAGAATGTTTCAACTAGCCTTGTGTCTTCTCTTTACAAAAGCATTAGGATTCTAGCACTTGTTCAATGGATGATATCAATGAAACAAACATGTTTACAATTAGAATTTTGGGTAAATTTCATATATATGCCCCTAGAAAGTTTCAAATTTTGAGATATGTCATTACTATTCTTATACTTCGGAACATGTCACTCCAAATTTTCTTGTACTTCTAAATATGCCACAATATGTCATTTTGAATCATTATAAGACAAGACACATACATATTTCATCATGTATTTTGTACAGATCCGAGAATGCCCTCGCACCCAAGATCATCTCCTCCACACACACCATTTCTCTTCACAAAGGAACTATCCCACTGCCCCCACTGCTGCCTCCGGCCTTTGTCTCCCCTTCTAGTCCCCCCCTCATTGTTGTCTCCTCTGATCCTACCGAGCGATACCACTTGGTGGCCGAGAAATGATACGTCTCCGTCGTCTCAATTTTTTTATTGTTTCATGTCAATATTCCAAAACTTTCATATTAATTTTGGCAACATTTTATATTATTTTTGGGACTAACATATTGATCAAGTGTCAAGTGCTAGTACCTGTTTTGGCATGTTTTTTGTTTCACCAAAAATCCATACCAAACAAAGTCCAAATGCGATAAATTTTTATGGATATTTATTTTGGAATATATGTGATTTGGGGGATTTCGAATCACATGAAACGGAGTTCTGAGGGGCCCACAATGTATCCCAGGGCGGCCACCCCCTAGTCACACCGGGTTGCCTTGTGACTCCCTTGTAAGTCGGTTAAAGCCCTTCTTTTGTCGCAAGAAATTTAATTTCCCAAGAAAAATCTGTTCAATATTTTAGCCCAATCGGAGTTAAGTATCTATGGGAATATAAGAAACGCTTTTCGGTCAGAAGCAAAGATGCGAAACAGAAGAGACACGAAGATAAAGAACCAATCTTGGAGGCGCTCCTACCCTTCGGGAGCCATGGTGGCCATGGACCAGAGGGTAAACTCTCCAACCATCTAGGGGGCAAGCAAGAAAAGGAGAGGGTCTCTCTCCCCCTCTCTTCCGGTGGCATCGGGGAACCATCGGGGGAACCATCGTGACGGCGATCTACACCAACAACTTCGTCGTCGTCACCACCAACTCTCCCCCCCTTATGCAGCGGTGTAACACCTCTTTTCCCTGTTGTAATCTCTACTTAAACATGGTGCTTAATGCTATATATTATTAACCAATGATGTGTGGTTATCCTATGATGTTTGAGTAGATCCTCTTTGTCCTAGAGGTTGATTGTGGTATGGTGTGATTGATATGAATTGTATGTTAATATGGTGTTGTCCAATGGTGCCCTTTGTGTTGCACAAGCGTGTGGAATTACCATTGTAGGGTGCTGCAATATGTTCATGATATGCTTATAGTGGGTGGAGAGAGTGACATAAACTTACACCCGAGTAAGGGTGTAGTTGCGTATGGGAGTAAAGAGGACTTGTTAGTTAATGCTATGGTTGGGTTTTACCTAATGATCTTTTGTAGCTACGGATCCTTGCTAGAGTTCCAATCATAAGTTCATATGACCCAAGTACGGAAAGTGTGTTAGTGTATGCCTCTCCCTCATTGCATATGATAAGTATCTATTGTGTTATATTTAATTGCCCATGAGCAATCTTTCTCTTGTGATACAAAAGGCTCTCGACTAAGCTATTAACTTTTATTATGTTGCAAAGTACTCCTAGTTTTATTCTCACAAAGTACTCTTAGTTTTATTCTTGCAAAGTACTTTTTTCTTGTTCTAGGTAAAGTAAGTGTTAGTGTGCGTAGAGTTGTATCGGTGGTCGATAGAACTTGAGAAAATATTAGTTCTACCTTTAGCTCCTCGTTAGTTTCGACACTCTTACTTATCAAAAGATGCTACTAATGATCACCTATACTTGTGGTTTATCAAGACCTTTTTCTGGCGCCGTTGCTGGGGAGCAATAGCGTGGGGTTGACATTCTCATGTGTGGTTGTCTGCTTTATCACTAAGTGGATTTTATTTTCTGTTCTAAGTTGTTCTCTATCTTTAGTTATGCATATGGAGCACGAAATACCAACAACATAGTTGTACTTGCTACTGGAGATGAGGAACCTCCTAAAACCCTTGGCGCTAGTTATGTGGAAAGCATCAAATACCACTTTGAGAATCCTAAGAAATCCCCATTCAACTTGATAATGGGAGACATGTTGGATCAACGTGAGTACTTTAGGGATTATCACGCTTGCCTCAAAAAGGGAAACACTTATGGGATCGAATTAAAATGTTGTGTTGTATGCTTGGAATTTATGCTTGAGATGTGATTATACTTGTTGCTCTAAGATGAGGGGTCCACACCTTCCCTTTCAATGTGAGTTTAATGATAATGAAACCTTGGCTTCTTATGCTAATGGTATATATGATTACTATGATGTGGAACAAATAGAAGAATTTGTTCCTTTTAAGGGTGCTTATGAAATTGAACCTTTGTTTGGAAAGTGTGATAACTTTGATGATGTTGTTTACAGATCTGAAAATTATGCTAATGAGAATTATGAATACATGTCTATATTGATAAATTTATTGAGAAAGTCTTCGCTACCCAAGAATATATTAATATTTTATAGGAATCTATGAAACAAGAAATTGCTGAAACTATGAGCTCATTAGATGAAAAAGATGAGGAGGAGATCGAAGAACAAAAGGAGAAAGAGCGGATTAGTCACCTGTGCCCACCTGCTAATGAGAGTAACTCTTTAACTCATACATTGTTTAATTTCCCTTCGTGCTTACCGAAGGATGATTGCTATGATAATTACTATGATCCCTTGGATTCGTTTGAAATATACCTTTTTGGAACTCGATGCTTTCTATGCTTTTGTCCATGATGCCAATAAGAATTATGCTTATCGATATGTACTTGCTATAGTTCCTTATGTTAAGCTTGAAATTGTTGCTATTTCACTCACACACGATAGTCCTACTATCTTTTTAAATTCTCCCAACTACACTATATCGAAGAAGTTTGCACTTATTAAGGATTATATTGATGGGTTGCGTTTACCCACTGCACATGATAATTTTGATGGATATAATATGCATGTGATTGCTGATCCTATTTGCAATTATTTATTATAAAGGAACCAAATCTTCACCCCTCTATGTTTCCAATACAATAAAATTGCAAGAAATTGTTTGTACTATGCATTGGCCTTTACTTGATGTGCATGAATTGTTCTTTTATGACATTCCAATGCATAGGAAGAGAATTATACTTTGTTTTTATATCATATATATTTCTTTGTGTTCATTACTTAATTATAAATTGGTTTTTATATACCTTGGGATCTAGGTAGATCAATTACTTGAGCACTATATGACTAGCTTAATGGCTTTAGAAAAGAGTGTTGCGAGGGAGACAACCCGGAAGTTTAAGAGAGTCATTTTATTATGTTGTGTGATTTTAAGATAATAGAAAATAAAGTGGGGGAACTTAAAACGTTTTCAAAAATAAAAGTGAAAGTGAAAAGGACGAGCCTCGTGGAAGTGGGGGCTATCATTGAACTTTGTTCATGCCCATGGAAACATTATGAATCTTGATTACAACAAATTTTCAACAAAAATAATTACCCCCTTGTACAAATCCTTTGTATTATAAAAATAATGTGCCAAGATTTACCTTTACGATGTTTCAATTACTTGTTTGATATGTGTTGTGCAAAAACAGAATATCTTATTGTAGTGTTTGAATTTTGATAGTTTACTCGAGTGTGGAGAAATTCGGAAATTTTTACACAGTACTGCTTTGCAAACTTTTTATTACATCCTCATTTTTCAGAATTTTGTAAGTTATGTGAGTATATGTTTCATTAGCATCTTTATAGATTGTCTTGTTTTTCATAGATTGTTGTTATAGTTCCTTTGCATGCTTATGTTTGAAATCTTGTTGAGCCCCCATTGACTTAAGAGACATAGAATTGTGATAGCATACAATAGGTAATGTTGGCTTATAATTATACAATAATTGTATGGCAATTATTGATGGGATTTTATGTAATATGTACTAACCTTTCGAATAAAAGTTAGGTTAAGTTTTGTGTGGATGAAGTGTTCGAAGATCGAGGAGGTATCGATATAAGAAGAATAAGAAGAGACAAGAGTTTAAGCTTGGGGATGCCCACGACACCCCAAGTAAATATTCAAGGAGACCGCCTAAGCTTGGGAATGCCCCGGATGACATCCTATCTTTCTTCCTCTACAATTATCGGTATGTCTCGGTTTTTGTTTTGTTCACATAATATGCATAAATTCTTGGAGTGTCACACGCCTTTTATTTAGCAATGCACCATGCTGGTATGGGATAGTCCTTGGTTGATTTATAGAATTCTCAATTCACTTCACTTATATCTTTTGAGTATGGCTTTATAGAATGCTTCATGTGCTTCACTTATATCTTGTGAAGTTTGGATGCTCTCTTCTCCACCTTGGGAACACCGTTATTTGTAGGATGCACTTTTGCTTCACTTATATTTATTAGAGCATGTCCAGGTCTTTTGTAGAAAGAAATTAAACTCTCCTGCTTCATTTATATACCTATTTGGAGAGTTAACAAGAATTGGTCATTCACATGGTTAGTCATTAAATGCTTCATAAAACATGTAGATCACTGAGTATGGTAGGTTTGATTCCTTACAATAGTTTTGTCATATTAAGCTGGTAATATGTGGGGATAAAATTGAATGATTGTGGTTTAGTAAGGATGTTGGTTTTAAGGTTTGTGATTCCTGAAGCATGCATGCATGGTCTCTAGTTATGCGATGAAGTTGGAGCATAATTTATCCTTGATTGAAATCCTTTCTACTGTTATAATCGTGGGTGCGCAATGGTTAACTCCTAGCATCCTTCTCCCTAGAGGCATGCGAGTAGTACTTTTCTTTGAGGGCTAATAGGCTTTCACAATAAGTATGTGAGTTATTTATGACTAAGGTGACTCCATGGATTACGAACTCTTACCTTTCTGCAATTTGCTAGCCTCTTCGGTATCGTGCATTGCCCTTTCTCACGTTGAGAATTGGCGCAAACATCGCGATGCATCCAAACCCCGTGATATGATACACTCTATCACACATAAGCCTCCTTATATCTTCCTCAAAATAGCCACCATACCTACCTATTATGGAATTTCCATAGCCATTTCGAGATATATTGCCATGCAACTTCCACCGTCACGTCATATCACTAGTTCACTCATTGTCATATTGCTTTGCATGATCATGTAGATGACATAGTATTAGTGGCTCAGACACCGTTCATCATTATCATACATGTTATGCTAGATCATTGCACATCTCAGTACACTGCTAGAGGCATTCATATAGAGCCATATTTTCAGTTTTATCGAGTTGTAAGTAAGTAAAAGTTTGATGATCATCATTATTAGAGAATTGTTCTAGTGAGGAAAGGACGATGGAGAATATGATTCCCCCACAAGTCGGGATGCGACTTCATAAGAAAAATAAAAAATGGAGAAGGCTAAGTGAGCCCACCACACAAAAAAGAGAAAGAATAATAATAATGGGGAGGCAGAAAAAAGCCACCGTGAAGAAAAGAATAAATGAGAGAAAAAAGAGAGAAGGGGCAATGTTAGAATCCTTTTACCACACTTGTGCTTCGAAGTAGCACCATGTTGTTTATATAGAGAGCCTCCCGAGTTGTCACTTTCATATACTTGTGGGAATTTTTCATTATAGAACTTGACTTTTATATTCCAATGATGGGCTTCATCAAATACCCGCGGTCTTCATGAGCAAGCAAGTTGCACGCACACCCACTTAGTTTCATTTCAGATTTCATACACTTATTGCTCTTAGTTCATCATTTGCATGGAAATCACTATTCCTCGCATTGATATCGATTGATGGGCATCTTCATAGCCCGTTGATCCGTCGAGTTGATGCGAGTCTTTCTTCCTTTTTGACTTCTCATATTGATCTCTACCACCATATTCTATTCCACCTGTAGTGATATGTCCATGGCTCATGCTCATGTATTGCGTGGGAGTTGAAAATGTTGAAGTGCGTTAGAAGTACGAGTCAATTCCTTGGTTTGACACCGGGGTGCTCATGATTTATACTTTATACTAGGAAGAACAAGCATGACATGATTTATCATTTTGTATCAATATCATTCTTTAGCATTGTTATTTTGAAAGGCATGATTGTTTGTTGGCATGCGTGAGTATTGATGTATTCATACCAAATTATAGATTATTGATTTTAATCACTTGTATTGTAATATTCATACCATGATTAGACATTTGCTCAAGATTATATTAGGTAGCATTCCACATCAAAAATTATCCTTTTATCATTTACCTACTCAAGGACGAGCAGGAATTAACCTTGGGGATATAGATACGTCTTTGTCGTATCTATATTTTTTTTATTTCATGCAATATTCTACATTTTCATATACTTTTGAAAGATTTTACATTATATTTGGGACAAACATATTGATCCGGTGCCCGATGCCAGTTCCTGTTTTTTCTATTTTTTTTGAAGAAAATCCGTATCAAACAAAGTCCAAACGCGATAAAATTTTACGGATATTTATTTTAGAATATGTGTGATTTGGGGAGTTGGAATCAAGCGACCGGAGTTACGAAGGTCCCACAAGGTATCCCGGCGCGACCACTCCCCGTCGGCGCCAGATTGCCTTATGACTCCCTCGTAAGTCGGTTGAAGCCCTTCTTCCGCTGCAACAAAGGTAATTTCTCGAGAAAAATCCCCTCATAATTTCATCCCAATCAGATTTATAGATCTCCAGGAATTTAAGAAATAGTTTTCGCTAGAAAAAGAGATGCAAAACAAAAAAGAAATAGAGATAGAGAGATCCAATCTCGGAGGGGGTCTTGCCCTCCGGGAGCCATGGCGGCCATGGACCTGAGGGGAAGCTATCCTCCCATCTAGTGGGAGTCCAAGCAAGAAGAAGAATGAGCGGGCCTCTCTCCCTCTCTCTTCCAGTGGCGCCGGGGTGCTGTCGTGGGAACCATCGTGACGGTGATCTACACCAGCAACTTCATCGCCGCCATCACCACCAAATATCTCCCCCTCCATGCAGCGGTGTAACACCTCTGTTCCCCGCTGTAATCTCTACTTAAACATAGTGGTTAATGCTATATATTATTGCCCAATGATGTGTTGCTATCCTGTGATGTTTGAGAAGATCTTTTTTGTCATACGGGCTGATTGTGATATAGTGTGATTGATATGAGTTGTATTTTAATATGATGTTGTCCTATGAAGCCCTCGATGTTGCGAAAGCATGTACAATTACCGATGTAGGGTGCTGCAATATGTTCATGATTCGCTTATAGTGGGTGGCAAGAGTGATAGAAACTTACACCCGAGTAAGGTAGTTTTTGCTATGTTAGCAAGCTTGTTAGAACCGTGATTCTGTTGTGCGATTCCACGACTTTACGATCCAAACAAACCCCTCTGATTCTACGATTTTGGTTCATAGAATCTACGTTTTATGATCCTGATAGTGAAGATTCTATGATTTGCGATCCTGCCATCGGAGCTCCGATCCGATTCAGAATCGCGATCTGACAACCTTGTATGGGAGTAAAGATGACATGTTACTTAATTCTATGGTTGGATTTTATCTTAATGATTTTTAGTAGTTGCGGATGTTTTCTAGAGTTTCAATCATAAGTGCATATGATCCAAGTACAGAAAGTGTGTTAGCTGATGCCTCTCCCTCATTGCATATGATAAGTATATATTGTGTTATATTTAATTGCCTATGGACAATCTTTCTCTTGTCTTACAAAAATCTCTCTATTAAACTATTAACTTTTATTATCTCACAAAGTACTCTTAGTTTTATTCTCGCAATGTACTCTTAGTTTTATTCTCGCAAAGTAATTTTATTCCTGTTCTAGGTAAAGTAAGCGTTAGCATGCGTAGAGTTGTATCGGTAGCTGATAGAAGTTGAGAGAATTTTAATTCTATATTTAGCTCTTTGTTGGATTCAACACTCTTACTTATCGAAAAAGGCTACCAACAATCCCCTATACTTGTAGATTATCAAAAAGCAATGCACATGGAGACTCCGCCTCGTCGGTGTTAACCCTCGGACGAGCAGAAGCGATGCCCGTGGGGAGGGGAGGGAGGGGGAGGTGTGATATGGAGACACAATGAGCTGCAGTCAAGAGCAGTTGGGAGGCGGCGCCTCGGAGGATTGAAGGCACGGCAAGAAGAATCCGGGAGCAGCATGGGAAGGATAGAAGATGGAGGCATGACAAGCAACAATACAGAAAAGTTGGGAGGCCGCCGTTGGGAGAAGCGAAGGTACGGTAAGCGGAGGCCAGGAGAAGAGTCACCATGGCAGACGACGCCCGGCTGTAGTAGGGGGCTAGCAGGGCAGACACGACAAGGATGCAGCCGGGAGTAGGAGGCTGCTAGTAACAATGATTTGAGGGGGACAATGGGAAAATAGATTGAGAGCAAGATGTAGATGCTGACCAAGGGGCATTTCCGTCCTTCTCTGTCCTAATTATTTCCAAATGACATAAAACAATTGGGTGTGTCTAGGACACATCTAGACGTGACATAGTTATTGCACATCTAAATGACTAAATGAAACATAAAAATAAAAATAAAAAAGAAAAGAAAATATCCACATGAATCTTCATGTAAGAACAATGGTATATGACTTAGATATGCAATACTTATGTCACATCAAGATGTGAATTAGCAAAACCAAAAACAATTTGTACTCGCATATTTGGAAGTATAGAAACTTTATAGCGGCATGTTTCAAAATATGAAAATAGTAATGGTATATCTCTCCGAATCTTCCTAGTGGCATATATCAAATTTACCGTAGATTTTTAGCCCAATGCTCACTACAACAGAAACCTTGATAGATAAAACAAGACTTGGTACAACCACATACTATTATACGTGATATTCTATTCTAGCCTCAAACTAGTTGGTGTACATCAGCGACAACGATGTTCCTTATCTTTATATCAGTGGTGCAGTCACATTCTATTTGGAGCAACTGTCCACATTGTACATCTTCATAAGCACTAACTGGGTGTTTTTGCAAAGCGCCTCCCTTTATTGCAAGAGAGAGCTCAACTTTCTCCAACTCCGACCCGGAAAACAGATGTCATTTCATAATGCCCATAAGATCCAAACATGAGCAAAAAAGAAAAGATATCTAAAAAATCCCCGTGTGTTTTATCTTTCCAAAATAAATATCATTAGATGATTTACGAATGGAAATATGAAACATAAAAGGAAGCACTTCACATGTTTGGTTGAGGCCAGACGCACACCTACCCCTATTAGTACTTTGGTTGAGGCCAGGATAAGGGCATTAAACCCGGTTTACTTATGAACCGGGACCAAAGGATGCATCAGTCCTGGTTCATGAGGCCAGGGCGCCGGTCGGGCCTCGGGGGCCATTGGTCCCAGTTCGTCTGACACTTTTGGTCATGGTTCCAGACACAAGCCGGGACCAATGGGCCTCGCTCCTGGCCCAGCACCTTTAGTCCCGGTTGGTGGCTAGAACCGAGACCAAAGGTTAGTCTTTGGTCCCGGTTCTAGCCACCAACCGGGACTAAAGGCTCACTCTGGTTTTTGGCCGGCCAGCGTGTGCAGGTGTGTGTTGCTCTAGCTCTCATATCCTATGCACATTAGGTGTTTGATGAAATGTTCGAGCCACACTTAAGCTTTTTCCTCTCCAAGCTCGACCTCCAAGCTCCATTTTCCTCAAGATTTGTCTAGGTTTTGCGGTCCGTCCTGTCATGTCCCCGTCCTCACCGCCGTCGATCGCCCACGCCAATCTTGTCGCCGGCACCAACGTGGTGAGCCTCATGTTCTAATCATCTTTCTAAAAGGGAAAAAATCTTACTTGTATGATTTAGATAGATACTTGCATAATTTTCTTGCTTTTATTATTGATTGTTATTGTATAGTGCCATGGTTTTGGTATCCGCCCCCGTCGGCCCTCGTCCTATTTATGATTCTGATGTGGTATATTATCTTTTATAACTATTTGTTTCATTTAGTGTTTATGACAATTATGCTGACCAACGTGACATAGATGTTTTTATCTAGGAGGTATGTGAACCAGAAATTCAAATCGACCCTCTTGTCGAGAGGTTAAATTTAGTTGAAAAAGAAAACAATTACTTGAAGAAAAAACTGAAAAGAATTGAGGAGAAGAAGATGGAATTGGAGTAGCATGTTGGCAATGTCGTCGATGATCACAAGATCAAGATGGATGTAATGCGCTTGAAGATCAGAAAGATTAGAAAATATGCCATTCATACTAAGGCTTGGTATCATTATGTCATTGGATCAATTGTTACCTTAGTTGCGGTTATGATCGCATTTTTTGTTGCATTTAAATGTTTTACATTGTTTCAATGTATGTTTTAATTAGATGCTCCAGAGAGTTATATGTTGTTCAATGAGAACTATGTATGAACTTTATGTATTTAATTTTTCAGTAATAACATTTGATCACTATTGTACTTTGGTTTTAATGTGATGATGAACTTCTATTAATTTGTTCACTTCTCTATTCATGATGTTCTATAATGTTTTTTAATACACTTAATTATATAATGCATGCAGATGAACCGGCAATGGATGTACGGTGACTGGCGCACCTCCGAGTACATTAAGGGCCTGCATAATTTTCTCGAAGTGGCTGAGGCAAACAAGGAGAATGGTTTTATGTATTGTCCATGTACTATCTATGGGAATACAAAGGATTACTCTGACTCAAAAACCCTTCACATCCACCTGCTTGAGAAGGGTTTCATGCCACACTATAATGTTTAGACCAAGCACGAAGAAAGAGGGGTTATGATGGAAGACAACGAAGAAAAGGAGGATAATGACAACTATCCGCCCCCTGAATACGGTGAAGCTACAATGAGGCAAGCTGAAGATCAAGAGGAACCAGACGATGTGTCCGATGATGATCTTCGTCGGGTCATTGTTGATGTGAAGAGACAATGCCAAAGTGAAAGGGAGAAGTTGAAGTTCGATCGCATGTTAGAGGATCAGAAAAAAGGTTGTACCCAAATTGCGAAGATGACAACATAAAGCTCGGTACCACACTGGAATTGCTGCAATGGAAGGTAGGCAATGGTGTATCTAACAAGGGATTTGGGAAGCTACTAAAAAAATGAAGAAGAAGCTTCCAAAGGATAACGAATTGCCCGACAGTACGTACGAAGCAAAGAAGGTTCTATGCCCTATAGGATTGGAGGTGCAGAAGATACATATATTCCCTAATGACTGCATCCTCTACCACGGTGCGTACGAGGATTTGAACGCATGCCCGGTATGCGGTGCATTGTAGTATAAGATCAGACGAGATGACCCTAGTGATGTTGAGGGCCAGCGCACCGGGAAGAGGGTTCCTACCAAGAGGATGTGGTATGCTCCTATAATACCACGGTTGAAACGTTTGTTCAGAAACAAAGAGCATGCCAAGTTAAGCATGCCAAGTTGATGCGATGGCACAAGGAAGACTGTAAGAAAGACGGGAAGTTGAGAGCACCCGCTGATGGGTCTCAGTGGAGAAAGATCAAGCAAAAGTGGGGGGGGGGACTTTACAGGTGACCCAAGGAACGTATGGTTTGGTTTAAGTGCAGATGGTGTTAATCCTTTTGGGGAGTAGTGCAGCAAGCATAGCACATGGCATGTGACTCTATGTATGTATAACCTTCCTCCTTGGTTGTGCATGAAGCGGAAGTTCATTATGATGCTAGTGCTTATCCAAGGCCCTAAGCACCCCGACAATGACATTGATGTGTACCTAAGGCCATTAGTTAATGAACTTTTACAACTGTGGAATAAAAAAGGTGTGCATGTGTGGGATGAGAAGGAACAAGAGGAATTGACCTACATGTGTTGCTGTTTGTAACCATCAATGATTGGCCTGCTCTCAGTAACCTTTCAGGACAAACAAACAAGGGATACCACACATGCATGCACTATTTAGATGACACCGAAAGTATATATTTGGACAAATGCGGGGAGAATGTGTAACTGGGGCATCGTCGATTTCTTCCGACCAACCATCAATGTTGAAAGAAAGGAAAGCATTTCAAAGGTGAGTCAAATCACCAAAAGAAGCCCACCCTCCGTACTGGTGATCACATACTTGATATGGTCAATGATTTACAAGTAATCTTGGGAGAGGGTCCTCGCAGACTATCTGTTCTGAATGACGCCGAGGGACAGGCACCCATGATAGAAGAAATCTATATTTTGGGACCTACCCTATTGGAAAGACCTAGAGGTCCGCTCTACAATCCACGTGATCCACGTGACAAAGAATCTTTGTGTGAACCTTCTAGGCTTCTTGGGAGTCTATGGGAAGACAAAATATACACCGGACGCACAGGATGACCAGCAACGTGTGCATAAAAAGATGGCATGCATCCAAAGTAGTATGAAGGTCCTGGCAGCTACGCTCTTACCAAAGAAGAGAAGGAAATCTTCTTTGAATGCCTGCTCGGTATGAAGGTCCCATCTGGCTTCTCGTTGAATATAAAGGGAATAATAATATGGTAGAGAAAAAGTTCTAGAACCTAAAGTCTCATGACTATCACGTGATTATGAAGCAACTGCTTCCGATTGCATTGAGGGGGCTTCTACTGGATAACGTTTGATTAGCCATTGTGAAGCTATGTGCATTCCTCAATGCAATCTCTCAGAAGGTAATCGATCCAGAAATCCTTCCATGGTTAAAGATTGATTTGGTGGAATGTCTTGTCAGTTTCGAGCTAGTGTTCCCACCATCCTTCCTCAATATCATGACGCGCGTCCTAGTTCATCTAGTCGAGGAGATTGGCATTCTGGGCCCTGTATTTCTACACAATATGTTCCCCTTTAAGAGGTTGATGGGAGTCTTAAAAGAAATATGTGTTGGAAATATGCCATAGAGGCAATAAATAAAGTGTTTATTATTATATTTCCTTGTTCATGATAATCATTTATTATCCATGCTATAATTGTATTAATTGGAAATACATTACATGTGTGGCTAAATAGACAACACTTTGTCCCTAGTATGCCTCTAGTGAACTAGCTCGTTGATCAAAGATGGTCAAGGTGTCCTACCCATTGACATGAGATGTCATTTGATAACGGGATCACATCATTAGGAGAATGATGTGATGGACAAGACCCAAACTACAAATGTGGCATATGATCGTGTCAGTTTACTGCTACTGTTTTCTGCATGTCAAGTATATGTTCCTATGACCATGAGATCATGCAACTCACGGATACCGGAGGAGTGCCTTGTGTGTATCAAACGTCGCAACGTAACTGGGTGACTATAAAGGTGCTCTACAGGTATCTCCGAGGGTGTCTGTTGAGTTGGCATGGATCAAGACTGGAATTTGTTACTTCGTGTGACGAAGAGGTATCTCAGGGCCCAGTCGGTAATACAACATCACAATGAGCCTTGCAAGCAATGTGTCTAAGTGTTAGTCACAGGATATTGTATTACGGAACGAGTAAAGAGACTTTCCGATAACGAGGTTGAACTAGGTATGGAGATACCGACGATCGAATCTCGGGCAAGTAACATACTGAAGAACAAAGGGAACATCATACGGGATTAACTGAATCCTTGACATAGAGGTTCGACCGATAAAGATCTTCGTAGAATATGTAGGAACCAATATGGGCATCTAGGTCACGCTATTGGTTATTGACCGTAGAGGTGTCTCGGTCATGTCTACATAGTTCTCGAACCCGCAGGGTCTGCACACTTAAGGTTTGGTGACGTTTCGGTAGTATAGAGTTATTTATGGTGGTGACCGAATGTTGTTTGGAGTCCCGAATGAGATCCCAGACGTCACGAGGAGCTCCGAAATGGTCCGGATGTAAAGATTCATATATAGAAGTCCTGTTTTGATCGCCGGAAAAGTTTCGGGCTCATCGGTAGTGTACCGGGATTGCCGGTAGTGTACCGGGAGACCATCGGGAGGGGTATTTCGACCCTAGAGGCTCCATAGGCTGTGGGAGAGTGTTTACCAGCCCTTAGTGTGCTGGTGGAAGTCCCACACAAGGCCCATGCGGTATGGGGAAAAAAGGCCCGAAGAGAAAAGGTGGAAAAGGCAAAAATAGGGTGAATCCTAGTCCTACTAGGATTGGAGGTGGGGTCCACCTCCTCCACCTGGTTTGGCCGACTCCTTGGAGGCTTGTCCCTTGTGACAAGCCTCCTCCTCCCTTCCTCTTATATATACTAGAGGTTTCAGGGTTTTTGCACAGAATTTTCAGCCACGTGCTGCCCGTTCCTCCAGTGCATAGTTTCTCCTCTAGATCGGATTTCTGCCGTGCTTAGGCGAAGCCCTACCGGAATAGCTCCACCACCATTGCCGGAGTGCCGTCACGCTTCTGGAGAACTCTTCCTCCTCTCCACTCCCTCTTGTTGGATCAAGACGGCGGAGATCGCCATCAAGCTGTACGTGTGCTGAACGCGGAGGTGCCGTCCGTTCGATGCTAGATCGGAAGGATCGTGATCAAGTTCGTGGGACGGATCGTGATCAAGTTCGCGGGAAGGATCGTGATTGGATCGCGGGATGGATCATGATTGGATCGTGGGACGCTCGGCGATTTGGATGGCGAAGACGTTCGACTACACCAACCGAGTTTCTTAACGCTTCCCGCTTATCGATCTACAAGGGTACGTAGATCCACTCTCCCTCTCGTAGATGCTCATCACCATGGATAGATCTGCGTGTGCGTAGGAAATTTTTTGTTTCCCATGCGACGTTCCCCAACAGTGGCATCATGAGCTAGGTATATGTGTAGATGAGATCTCTAGTAGAACACAAAGAGTTTGTGGGCGTTGATGCTTAGATTGCTTCCTCCCTTGGTTGTGTTTTGGTTCAACTGTATTGTGAGATGAAGCGGCCCGGACCAACATTAATCGTACGCTTACGAGAGACCGGTTCCCTCGACCACAATTTGTTGCATAGATGGCTTGCGGGTGCCAGTTTCTCTCACTTTAGTTGGATCGGATTCGACAAAGGCGATCCTTGAGAAGGTTGAAAAGCAACTAGTGTATCACCGTTGTGGTTTTTGCGTAGATGAGAAATGTTCTTTCTAGATACCCGTAGCAGCCACGTAAAACATGCAACAACAATTAGAGGACGTCTAACTTGTTTTTGCAGGGTATGTTGTGATGTGATATGGCCAATTACATGATGTGATATATGTGGTGTATGAGATGATCATGTGATGTATAGATTATCACGACTTGCATGTCGATGAGTACGGCAACCGGCAGAAGCCATAGGGTTGTCTTTAATTATTGTATGACCTGCGTGTCAATCATTAAGCACTATGTAATGCTTTACTTTATCGCTAAACGGTAGCAATAGTAGTAGATGCATGTTGGGCGTGACAACCCCGATGGCGACACGTTGATGGAGATCAAGATGATGGAGATCATGGTGTCATGCCGGTGACGATGGAGATCATGCCGGTGCTTTCTAGATGGAGATCAAAAGCACAAGTTCATGGCCATATCGTGTCACTTATGATTTGCATGTGATGTCAATCCTTTTATGCACCTTGTTTTGCTTAGAACGATGGTAGAATTATAAGGTGATCCCTCACTTAAATTTCAAGATAAATTGTGTTCTCCCCGAGTGTGCACCGTTGCGAAAGTTGGGAATTGCCCTTCCGCCAGAGGACCGTCGCCGGAATAGCTCCACCACCATCGCCGGAGCGCCGTCACATTGCCGGAGAACTCTTCCTCCTCTCCGCTCCCTCTTGGTGGATCAAGATGGCGGAGATCGCCATCAAGCTGTACGTGTGCTGAACGCAATGGTGTCGTCCGTTCGACGCTAGATCAGAAGGATCGTGATCAAGTTCGTGGGACGGATCGTGATCAATTTCGCAGGACGGATCGTGATTGGATCACGGGACGGATCATGATTGGATCGCGGGACGCTCAGCGATTTGGATTGCGAAGACGTTCGACTACACCAACCGTGTTTCTTAACGCTTCCCGATTAGCGATCTACAAGGGTACGTAGATCCACCCTCCCTCTCGTAGATTCTCATCACCATGAATAGATCTGCGTGTGCATAGGAATTTTTTTGTTTCCCATGCGACGTTCCCCAACAATATGTTCGTAACCGTGCTAGGCTAGAAGGAAGCATCTCCCCGGGCCACCAAATAGAGGAGGTCATTGGGTTTTGTGTTGACTTCATGCTTGAACTTAATCTGATTGGTCTTACTCAATCGCGGTATGAGGGGGGACTGACTAGAAAAGACACGCTAGGATAGGACCCAATAATATGTAGGGATGGGCATTCTAGGTCTCAAGCACACTACACAGTTCTACAGAATTCTACCTTGGTGACCTCGTATGTCAATGAACACAACAATATTCTGCGCTCCAAACACTCGGAGTAGTGTGACGACTAGATTACAAACACATCAGGACTTTTGGCAGTAGGTTGCAAACACATCTCATGGGTAAAACCACTATTGCAGATGAGTTGTACTTGTTGGCCAGGGGACCATCTTCGATTGTATTGACTTACAAAGGGTACGAGATAAATGGGGATACATTTTACATCATCGCCCAAGATCAAAAGAGCACCAACCAAAACAGTGGTGTTCACTTTGATGCAACAACCAACAGGGGAAAGGACATATATTATGGTTACATAGTGGACATATGGGGACTTGACTATGGACATGATTTTAATGTCCCTTTGTTTCGGTGCAAATGGGTCAATCTATCAGGAGGCAGGGTATAGGTAGACCCACAGTACCGAATGACAACAGTGGATCTGAACAATCTTGGATACACAGACGAACCATTCATCCTAGCCAATGATGTGGCATAGGTTTTCTATGTGAAGGACATGTCTACCAAACCGAGAAAAAGAAAAGATAAGGAAGTGAATACATCATACGATGAGCCAAAGCACCACATAGTTCTTTTAGGGAAAAGAGACATTGTGGGAGTGGAGGGCAAGACAAACATGTGTGAAGATTATGAAAAGTTTCATGAAATTCCTCCCTTCAAAGTGAAGGTTGACCCAAGCACCCTGTTAAACGATGAAGATTATCCATGGTATGGCGCAATAAGCAAGGGACACACGCGAAGAAAAAGTGAAGACTTTCTCTCCATAACTATTCTGATGATGGCTTTGATCTAGAATATTACTACAGTTACATGTCAAGAAATGAAATGCCTTTTGTAACATATGAGTTTTCATCTGAAACCCTGATACTTCAAAAGTGATTGTCCATTTTGTACACGAACTGCATCTAGTTTTTGCCGTAACCCTCTCAACTTTTAGAACATGCTATGTGGGTGAAATGATGATGCCATGCCAACTTCCAACCATTTCAGAGTTCATTTGTAGTGCTTTTCAATTCAGGGTCATTTTAGCTCAAAATAAATCATGAAATGCATGAAAATAGCAAATGAAGTCAGAAAAGGGTTGAAAAGTGATGATGTGGCTTTGAATGGTGCATATTTGAATGCAGAAAAAGTCTTGAGTTAAAATATGTTTAAAAAATTGAAATCCCTTAGTAATAGACGTGTTTTCTTTTGATCAAAGTTATTTAACTTAATATTATATGAAATTTATGCACCTAAAATTATCATATTTATGCAACTAGATCTGTATTAGTGATATTATATAGTAATATTCGAGATGTTTTAGTGATAATATTTGATGATGTATTAGTGATACTATTCGATGATGTATTAGTGATATTATATGATCGTACTGTCGCATTGCCTTGTATTGATTTTCATATCTCATGTTTGTATATTTCCATGTTGTAATATTTGCAGAAACTATGGATCACGGAGACTTAGAAAAATAACAGTTGTTGGGGGATATAATCCTCGTCGGAGGTGATCCCTTGTCGTATCTCAATGAAATATGGCCAACCGATTGCTCCCAAGAGGACCAAGAACACATTTGTACATCAGTGTGGAGTTGTTGTTAGGGACAGCGTCCCGATCAGCATCCAGCAATGGAATAATAATAAGGACCCTGAAGTTTCTTATGTCCATGATAGACTGAAAGATGATCTTTGGACCTCGCTGATGACAAATTTCAGCCTACCGCGAGTGGAGGATCCGAATAACCTAGTTATAGAGCGAAAGGTCAAGGCGTTTGCTCTTAAGAAGATGGTGGAACTATTCAGGAACTGGAAGAATGAGTTGAGCACAAAGTTTGTCGAGCAAGAGGAGTCTCCGAAATTCATTGGTCGATATGAGAAGATAAGAGATCACTGGCCCGCATTTGTGGCCTACAAGAAATCAGAGAAGGGTAAGAAAAGTTCACTGACAAACAAGCAAAATGTTGCAAAGAAGAAGTATCACCATCACACGGGGTCAGGTGACTACTACAAAGCCCGGCCATTGTGGGACAAAGCTGAGCAAGACCTGCTTGCTAAAGGGGTCCAACCAGCAACATTGCACTAGCCAGATCGTTCAAGGACTTGGTTCTTCGGGGTTGGGGCAACTTTGGACCCGGAATCAGGGGAGTGTTTTTGGATGGACGAGCAACTTGCAATACCCATCCGGAAGCTTGAGGCAGTAATCAAGGCAACGAGGAAAGGTACGTTCATTCCCGAAAGAGAGAAGGACGAGCTAATAGAGGCCCTCGGGAATCCTGAACACCCTGGACGAACATGAGGCACATCAGGCTTCGTTCTATGGGTGCATGGGTTTCCCGACGGCGGTGGTTATAGAAGCCAAGAGAGAAAGAGGAAACAGGAAGCAAGTGAAATGCAGAAGCTCAGTGCAAGATTAGCAAAACTAGAGTAACTTGAGAGCCAGCGAGCTCGCGGCCAACCATCTCAACGGCACGAAGATCGTTCCTTCGACGCTGCCCTAGAAGCTACCCCACCATATCAACGGAGAAGCAGCGTGGCTTCCACAGAGCTCGTTCAGCCTGAGTTCACGGCTCGTTGCTACCCCATGGATAGTATCACGGAGGCTGAACATTGCGAGCTAATGACGAAATGCCAGAACCTGACCTTCAAGGCGGCGGTCGGCTCTGTTGTACCTCCTCGAGCTGAGGGAATTTTCCATTGCCGTGTGATTCCACATGGCTATGTTGTTGTGACGGTGGATGAAATAATGGATGGATTTGAGGGGCTGGAGCTTGACAACCGTACAGGTGAAGTGGATATTTTTCTTCTAGAAAATACTTTGAGGAGTACCTGTCTATGGAGAAAGGAGTACATCAAGCTTCCAAACTGGACGTCTGAGCAAACTCAGCCTCCTCCGACGCGTCACGGCACTTTGCCTCCTCCTCCTCCTCTGGCGTGTCAGGGCACTCCACCTCCTCCTTCTCCTCCTCCGACGCGTTAGGGCACTACGCCTCCTATTCCTCCTCCTCCGGCGCGTTAGGGCACTCCGCCTCCTCCTTCTCCTCCTCCGATGCGTCAGGGCACTCCACCTCCACCTTCACCTCCTCCGGCGTGTCAGCGGACTCCGCCGCCTCAACAATGGCGGAAGAGAAAAGCTGCCGCTCCGACGGCTAGCAGTACAATAGGTGGGGAGAAATACAAATTTAGTCCAAGCCTCAAGCCTCTTCCAAAGTTAACATATGAGAGGGCTGACAAGGAAACCGTTGAAATCGCGGAAGCTGAAGTGCAGGCCCATTTTGCACGGAAACGTCCACCTCCGAAGGAAATGGTAGATCCGGTGAAAGCAAAGCGCACTCTAGATGTCGTGAAGAGGCCACCACCACCTCTGCTACAATCTAACTATGACCGCTGTATTAAAAAGACATATGATGAAGCACGGCGATCGGGAAGTACTTCCAGTGCTGCAAAAGAAAAAACGAAAAAGTGGGAAAACAATTCCCTAGCTCGGCGAACAGGAGAAGCAATCGTGCCCCCCGCTCAAGGTGTCTAGCAATATCGCTAATCATCCGGTGCTACTCCCGGGTACCACTCTTGGTGATTACATGGGCGATGATGTACAGTTTGAAACGGCTGAGGTAGTAGAGATATTTAGATACGAGCACGGGAAGCCTCTCGTCAAACCAGATCATCGTCATCTAACAATGATGATGCAAAAAATTCATGAGTGGTACATGGAAACCTGCAGGAAGTCTGGGACTGACAGTTTGCTGGTCAGAATTAAAAAGGAGCATGACTTCATTGGAGTCGACCTGGTGCCTGTTGAATTTGTGGTGTTAGTTCAGTTATTCAATCAAGAGGCCCTCGACAAACAACTTATGACTTGCTACTGTCTATAAGTATTACTTATATAATTAAGTCTCTAGTTCAGCTCGTTCATTGCATGTATATATAATTATCCTCACTATATTATGCAGATTGAAGATCGTCGAATGCAAAAAAATAAAAATCTATGACACTGGGTTCATTAACCCAAATACCATAAATGAATGATCGGTAAAAAATAGAGCCAAAGATACTGAGGACAACTTGCTAAAAGCGTTCCTTACACATCAAAACAAAAGGGAAATACTCTTTCCTTACAACTTCAAGTGAGTGTTACTGTCTTGTGCATATTCGGTTTTGCTTACTCGAGGTTAAGTAATGTAATTGGTGAGTTATGCGTGCGTAGGTTCCACTTTATTCTGATATCCATTAAGCTTGATGAGGTATTAGTAGTTGTCTTAGACTCGAGACGTAAAGATCCTGAGGATTATGCGGACATGACTACAATGCTCTAGAAGTAAGTTCAATAAATACCGGGACCATATCGACAACTTTCGTTCATTTCCTGATATCAAGTAATCATTTTCTTTTCCTGGCAGGGTTCGGAAACAGTTCACCAGAATGGTTCCCGGTCTAGACAACAAGCTGTGATTTACACCCCCCCAAAGTAAATAGTACTAGCTAGTTCCGCGCATGTCTCATTGATTCTAGTTTCATCAATACCATTATCATGCTTGCTCATCAGTTTGGTTGAACTCTATTCTCGTAAATTGTTTGTACCAAGCACCCGGGAATAACTTGTGTGGATACTACATATGCGAGTTCATTCGTCACTCGACCTCTGAGTGGGGCTTCTCTGACAAAAAATTTGAAGTACGTAAACAATATTTAGAATTTTATTTTTTCATAACACTTTTTTTAATCTTGTTTCAACTCCAGACTTTTTGTGCGTTCAACATGCACCATCCAAAGCCACATCATCAATTTTCAACCTTTTCCCACTTCATTCGCTATTTTTCATGCATTTATTTTTTTTCCAGCTAAATGACCCTGAAATTGAAAGCACTACAAATAACTCTGAAAAGGTTGAAACTTGGCATGGTATCATTATTTCACCCACATAGCATGTGCTAAAAAGTTGAGAGGGTTACGGTAAAAACTAGATGCACTTCATGTACAAACTGGACAGTCCCTTTCGAAGTATTAGGATTTTGGACAAAAAATCATCTGTTACAAAGGCATTTCATTTTTTAAAACTTATTTCAACTCAAGAACTTTTGTGCATTCAACATGCACCATCTAACGTGTGCCTAGGAGCCAAAAGAATTAAATTAAAAACTATTTTTAAACTCAAGTTATTCACAATTTAGGGTTTGAAGCAAATTTGAAAAATTCAAATATAAATCATTCAAATTTGAAAACTAATTGCACAAAGACAAACTAGAGAAAAAAATTAATCTAATGCAAAAAAGAATCACTCAAAAACATCAAATATCCTAAAAGATATAAGCAATTTAAAACAGAAACTAAAAAGTAGTAGTAGTTGTTGTTGTTGTTGTTGTTGTTGTTGTGGTTGTTGTGGTTGTTGTTGTTGTTGTTGTTGTTGTTGTTGTTGTTGTTGTTGTTGTTGTGTTGTTGTTGTTGTTGTTGGTTGTTGTTGTTGTTGTTGTTGTTGTTGTTGTTGTTGTTGTTGTTGTTGTTGTTGTTGTTGTTGTTGTTGTTGTTGTTTGTTGTTGTTGTTGTGTTGTTGTTGTTGTTGTTGTTGTTGTTGTTGTTGTTGTTGTTGTTTGTTGTTGTTGTTGTTGTTGTTGTTGTTGTTGTTGTTGTTGTTGTTGTTGTTGTTGTTGTTGTTGTTGTTGTTGTTGTTGTTGTTGTTGTTGTTGTTGTTGTTGTTGTGTTGTGTTGTTGTTGTTGTTGTTGTTGTTGTTGTTGTTGTTGTTGTTGTTGTTGTTGTTGTTGTTGTTGTTGTTGTTGTTGTTGTTGTTGTTGTTGTTGTTGTTGTTGTTGTTGTTGTTGTTGTTGTTGTTGTTGTTGTTGTTGTTGTTGTTGTTGTTGTTGTTGTTGTTGTTGTTGTTGTTGTTGTTGTTGTTGTGTTGTTGTTGTTGTTGTTGTTGTTGTTGTTGTTGTTGTTGTTGTTGTTGTTGTTGTTGTTGTTGTTGTTGTTGTTGTTGTTGTGTTGTTGTTGTTGTTGTTGTTGTTGTTGTTGTTGTTGTTGTTGTTGTTGTTGTTGTTGTTGTTGTTGTTGTTGTTGTTGTTGTTGTTGTTGTTGTTGTTGTTGTTGTTGTTGTTGTTGTTGTTGTTGTTGTTGTTGTTGTTGTTGTTGTTGTTGTTGTTGTTGTTGTTGTTGTTGTTGTTGTTGTTGTTGTTGTTGTGTTGTTGTTGTTGTTGTTGTTGTTGTTGTTGTTGTTGTTGTTGCGTCCATGACAGCTTAATTCACTAAGCAAACCAACCTAATTGCAAGCTGCGGACCAAGGGTCGGGCAGCTGATGGACGGAGTACTCACTCGTAGTCGAGGCTCTCGATGTGCGAGACCTTGGCGCCGACCATGGCGAGGGCGAGGTGGCTGGACGTCAGCGTGTTGCTTCTCCTCAGCAGCGGCTTCTCCAGGGAGCTGATGCCGTCGCCGGCGTTGCCCGGGTCCTCCGGGCTGTTGCCGACGCCATTGCCGTGCTTGAGACCAGGCGTCTCTCCGGCGAGCCCGAGCCCCGGGCTCTGGTCTTCCTCCATGCCTGTCGTGGCCGGCAACAGAACGGAGATTGGAGCTTGATCCGATCAAGATCTCAAGATCAGGTCAAGGATGGGGTTTGTGGATGTATGTGTCTGTATATAAATGGGATCACGTGGACTTGCCGCTGCAATGCTCTTATCTGGCAGTTTATCTGTCTGGTCCGGCTTGCAAGTGGATCAACAACCTGTGGTGTCCCGTGGAAGAGGAAGAGCAGAATTATTTCCTGTATATTTTCTTATGTTTGTAGCGATCCGAGTACGTGGGCAAGCTTGAAGACAGCGAAGTGGCCTCTGCTTGCTTCTTGGCTGGGAGATAAGACCGTAGGAGGAGGGGCAATGATTAATTTCGTGGGCCCTGTGGAGGAGAAATGCCATGTGAGTTGAAAGTGATTGGGTGATGCTTATGTTCCAAGTTACTGTTAGATTATTGTTGTTCTGGTTTTGGTGCATCTCATCATCACGTGATTTTTACACTTTTGGCATTGGAAGGTTTTGGTCCAGGGAATCTAATGGAAGCAGCTCCCCTGACGTACGGTGTGTACCGTTGGGCTACTGACATGTGGGCCAGGTTCCTAGCAGGCCCACATGTCGGTGGTCGAACGGCACCCTGCCGTACGGTAGAGGATCCTCGTTCGAATATAATGGACACTAGCTATAGCTGTGTTGTATGGAATCTTGGCTCATGTGCATGTTCGTCTTTATGATTTCACATGGAAAAACAGATGAACATTTTTGGTGGCATCAATCGAGACACATGAGCCACCGTTCATGTATGTCATTTAGGTTTTCACTAAACCGCGGGCAACACGGGCGGTGATCCGATCCGCACCAACTCCGCCCCCCATTGCCTGCTCCTCCTCGTTGCCGTCAGAGGCTACTGATGGGCAATGCCTATGTGGTGGCGGTGGAGATGGGGTCCCTCTGTACCGGCAGTGAGTCAGCGAGATGGCGGCTCCTCATGCGGCGGTTGGCGACACATGTAGCATTGAGACAGCGAACATCGGATCCCTGACGACGACTGGCGGCGATCGTCGAATCTTCGTACAATTGTGGTTGCGACGTGTCGCTTGCTCTCCGTCGATAAAAAGCAAATAGATTAATTGGGAAGACATCACCTAAGATGCGTATTTTTCGCGCTTCAGGTGGTTGGCGACATCTCTCAGTTGTTGTGGGCACTCTAGGCGGATGGGGTCCAATTGCAACTAATTGTTGCGTCCGTGACGGCTAGCACAAGGTACCACGTGTTTTTTTGCTTTTGTTCCTGATCCACTACTACCAGGCCACAAAGCCATCTTGCGGTAGTGGTTGGCTGTCGTTGTCAGATTCTTGATGGCTCAAGGATGGGATGGTAGTTTAGTTAGTGGTAGCAATGGCGTGGCAGCAACAACGAGCGACCCATTGAAGATGTGCGGCAGTGGAGCGGGATGTTGATATGCGACTTGCCCCATCATGGTGGCGCCGTCAACATCGCATCACCCTTTGCAGCACGGGCACGATATGAGGCTACCACAATATTCGGCTCTGTTATGGGTTTTGGTAGCTCTCACTCTAGTTTGTCTTCGACAGCGATCCAATATATGGACGACGATTGACGTAGAGGATATGGTTGTGCAACGGTCATGGTGGAATTTCTATCTGAGTGCATATAGCTTCTGGGATAAAAAAACTGGTGGCAACAACACATGATTGACTCCGATTTGGTGGTGTTTTTTGAGTAACCGGTATTGAGCTCTAGGTGAAAACCCTAGGTCTGGCCTTAGTGGGTTATACCTGAAAACGACGATGTTTTTACATCATTACCTTGTTTAAGATATTGCTCGAACTTATTTCTTCGGGGTGGAGACCTTGAATATGGCCTATGGTGGTTGGATCCGATGAAGGGCCACAAGAGGAATGATCTTGGGAAGAGTTTGCGAAGATGCTTGATGGAATGGGGGGGGGGGGTCGAGAGAGTTATGGTCATTGTGGATAATGCGAGTGCTAATGATGGATGCATTCTTCACTTGAGAAAGTGCTTGGTTGATGCAAAAACTAGCATAGTTGCTGGAAAGTTTATGAAATTGAGATGTGTGGCACACATTGTCAGCCTCATTGTACAAGATGCCCTAAGAGAAGTTGAACTTTCAATCAAACGTGTTCGAGTTGTTGTGCGATACCTCAAGAATGGGACTTCTCAGTTGAAAAAAAATTCAAGGAGCTAGAATTGGAAGAGAAGGTTGCGAGCAAAGCATTCTTGACCCTAGACGTGTGCACTCAGTTGAACTCAACTTACATAATGTTTAAGGATGATGTCATCCACGCGAAGGTGTTTGCAAGGTATTGTCAAGATGACCCATTGTATGTATTGGACTTATCTGAAGAAAAAGGAGGATTCGGGTATCCAGATGAGATGTATTGGAAAGTGCTAGGAAAATTGCTACCTTTTCTGGTCATTTTTATAATCTTACCTTTCGTGTGTCATCCTCACTTTTCATCCCACTTCCAAAAGCTTACCTTTCGAGGTTGGAAATATACACATCTTGGTTCAAAGCTAGATGAGTAGTATAGATCCTTCACAAAAAGCTATGACAGGGAGGATGAAAGAAAAGTTTGACAAATATTGGGGGTCTTGGCATGAGAATGAGAGGTGAAGGAGAGGGATCCTATTGTGAATGAAATATGGAAATGGAAGAAGAAGAATGAGAAGGGAAATCTCAACTTGTTCATTTTTGTTGCTGCAACTCTCATCCAAGGTATAAGATATCTAGTTTCACTAGGTTCACTACTTTGGAAATATTTGATGCTGAGTGTGAAGATTTTTTTGGTATGCTATTGAAAAATGCCTTCTTGAGTTGTTTGAAGAATATCATGTAAGTTTAACTACAACAGAACCAACTACACGAGCAAATAGCCAAGTACCAATAGAAGGAGTGGGAGCAAGTATAATGAAGAAACTATTGCAAACAGGATGAGGCAACATAATAGTGGAGGAAGTGCAAGTCCTAAATACGAGCTTGAAAAATACCTTGCCAAAGACTCTGAAGACCCTAACACAAAATTTGACATCCTAGGATGGTAGAAAGAAAATTCATCTAGGTTCCTAATTTTGGCAAATATGGCTCGTGATATTCTTGCCATCCACATTACAATGATGGCTTCTGTGTCAGTCTTTAAAAAAATGGATGCATACTTAATGATTTTAGGAAATCTCTGACTCCATTTATGGTGCAAGCTTTAGTTTGTACGCAAGACTGGCTAAGAAGGTCAACTGATCCCGTTGACATAAAGGATAACTTGGAAGAATTAGTAGATCTATAAAAAGGTAAAATCAACTCGCCAGCTTCTCCATACATTTGTTTCTTTATTGTAGAGTTATTAATAGTAATTTGGGAAGCATAAGATTATTTATGTATTCATTTGGGTTGTTTTGCAGACATAGTAATTTGTTTTCTATTTATTTCTACACTTTGGCTTCAGTCCATGCAACCTTGCACAATCAACACTTTTAAATGGAACATTAGAGTGTTGGTTTGTGCAAAATAAGTAAGAAGAATCTTACACTTTGACAACTTCAATACTTTAGTACTACTAGTAGGAGTAGAGAACATATATCTGTAAACCGTCTTTTTATTGCATGTTAAATCCCGAATATAGAATTCATGTCTACACAATAATGCATATGTGCTTGTTTCCTGATTACATGGTGTATATCATTTTGGTACCTGATAAGATATGTTAATTTGGATATACTCATAGGTCACCTAGACCACCCTGACTACATCCAAGCATTATTGTAGTGGATCTCAACAAAAGCACGAGATTATGTTCTATTTTGCTCATCTTGTAGTAATCTAGAAACTGTACTAGGTACTGATTGCATTTGTCATCAACCAAACACACTCCAACACTTTCTTGGCATGCTAGAAATCAGCCAACTTTTCCATTAACTAGCCCAATATGTTACCAACTCTAATATTATGAAATTTGATTGAAAACTTAACTTGTTGCAGAGTTGATTGACGAATTTGGTGACAAGGTGAAGGGAAAGTGTAAGGTCCATGTTGTTGTTGCTTCTTCCATGTCCAAATCAACCAAACTGTTCAATTCGACCACGAAAGTGACATCCACATCCACTCATGGTTGAACTGAATCATGTGGAATGTATGCTATTTTGGTTATAAGCTTGTGCTTGTGATTTTGACTTGAGGCTTGAGAACTAAGAACCGAGAGTGGGAGTACTATGTTGATGTCAAGTATTGAACTTATATGGAACCTTATTTTTGTTGTTTGTTGCTGAATTGAAATCAAGTATTGAACTTGATTTGTTTGATGTCAAGTACAAAGTGGTGGTGGTCTTTGATGTTCGCTGCTTGTCGATTCCATGGTTTGTTGTTGTTGTTGTTGTTGTTGTTGTTATTGTTGTTTGATGTTCGCTGCTTGTCAATTCCATGGTTTGTTGTTGTTGTTGTTGTTGTTGTTGTTGTTGTTGTTGTTGTTGTTGTTGTTGTTGTTGTTGTTGTTGTTGTTGTTGTTGTTGTTGTTGTTGTTGTTGTTGTTGTTGTTGTTGTTGTTGTTGTTGTTGTTGTTGTTGTTGTTGTTGTTGTTGTTGTTGTTGTTGTTGTTGTTGTTGTTGTTGTTGTTGTTGTTGTTGTTGTTGTTGTTGTTGTTGTTGTTGTTGTTGTTGTTGTTGTTGTTGTTGTTGTTGTTGTTGTTGTTGTTGTTGTTGTTGTTGTTGTTGTTGTTGTTGTTGTTGTTGTTGCGTCCATGACAGCTTAATTCACTAAGCAAACCAACCTAATTGCAAGCTGCGGACCAAGGGTCGGGCAGCTGATGGACGGAGTACTCACTCGTAGTCGAGGCTCTCGATGTGCGAGACCTTGGCGCCGACCATGGCGAGGTGGCTGGACGTCAGCGTGTTGCTTCTCCTCAGCAGCGGCTTCTCCAGGGAGCTGATGCCGTCGCCGGCGTTGCCCGGGTCCTCCGGGCTGTTGCCGACGCCATTGCCGTGCTTGAGACCAGGCGTCTCTCCGGCGAGCCCGAGCCCCGGGCTCTGGTCTTCCTCCATGCCTGTCGTGGCCGGCAACAGAACGGAGATTGGAGCTTGATCCGATCAAGATCTCAAGATCAGGTCAAGGATGGGATTTGTGGATGTATGTGTCTGTATATAAATGGGATCACGTGGACTTGCCGCTGCAATGCTCTTATCTGGCAGTTTATCTGTCTGGTCCGGCTTGCAAGTGGATCAACAACCTGTGGTGTCCCGTGGAAGAGGAAGAGCAGAATTATTTCCTGTATATTTTCTTATGTTTGTAGCGATCCGAGTACGTGGGCAAGCTTGAAGACAGCGAAGTGGCCTCTGCTTGCTTCTTGGCTGGGAGATAAGACCGTAGGAGGAGGGGCAATGATTAATTTCGTGGGCCCTGTGGAGGAGAAATGCCATGTGAGTTGAAAGTGATTGGGTGATGCTTATGTTCCAAGTTACTGTTAGATTATTGTTGTTCTGGTTTTGGTGCATCTCATCATCACGTGATTTTTACACTTTTGGCATTGGAAGGTTTTGGTCCAGGGAATCTAATGGAAGCAGCTCCCCTGACGTACGGTGTGTACCGTTGGGCTACTGACATGTGGGCCAGGTTCCTAGCAGGCCCACATGTCGGTGGTCGAACGGCACCCTGCCGTACGGTAGAGGATCCTCGTTCGAATATAATGGACACTAGCTATAGCTGTGTTGTATGGAATCTTGGCTCATGTGCATGTTCGTCTTTATGATTTCACATGGAAAAACAGATGAACATTTTTGGTGGCATCAATCGAGACACATGAGCCACCGTTCATGTATGTCATTTAGGTTTTCACTAAACCGCGGGCAACACGGGCGGTGATCCGATCCGCACCAACTCCGCCCCCCATTGCCTGCTCCTCCTCGTTGCCGTCAGAGGCTACTGATGGGCAATGCCTATGTGGTGGCGGTGGAGATGGGGTCCCTCTGTACCGGCAGTGAGTCAGCGAGATGGCGGCTCCTCATGCGGCGGTTGGCGACACATGTAGCATTGAGACAGCGAACATCGGATCCCTGACGACGACTGGCGGCGATCGTCGAATCTTCGTACAATTGTGGTTGCGACGTGTCGCTTGCTCTCCGTCGATAAAAAGCAAATAGATTAATTGGGAAGACATCACCTAAGATGCGTATTTTTCGCGCTTCAGGTGGTTGGCGACATCTCTCAGTTGTCGTGGGCACTCTAGGCGGATGGGGTCCAATTGCAACTAATTGTTGCGTCCGTGACGGCTAGCACAAGGTACCACGTGTTTTTTTGCTTTTGTTCCTGATCCACTACTACCAGGCCACAAAGCCATCTTGCGGTAGTGGTTGGCTGTCGTTGTCAGATTCTTGATGGCTCAAGGATGGGATGGTAGTTTAGTTAGTGGTAGCAATGGCGTGGCAGCAACAACGAGCGACCCATTGAAGATGTGCGGCAGTGGAGCGGGATGTTGATATGCGACTTGCCCCATCATGGTGGCGCCGTCAACATCGCATCACCCTTTGCAGCACGGGCACGATATGAGGCTACCACAATATTCGGCTCTGTTATGGGTTTTGGTAGCTCTCACTCTAGTTTGTCTTCGACAGCGATCCAATATATGGACGACGATTGACGTAGAGGATATGGTTGTGCAACGGTCATGGTGGAATTTCTATCTGAGTGCATATAGCTTCTGGGATAAAAAAACTGGTGGCAACAACACATGATTGACTCCGATTTGGTGGTGTTTTTTGAGTAACCGGTATTGAGCTCTAGGTGAAAACCCTAGGTCTGGCCTTAGTGGGTTATACCTGAAAACGACGATGTTTTTACATCATTACCTTGTTTAAGATATTGCTCGAACTTATTTCTTCGGGGTGGAGACCTTGAATATGGCCTATGGTGGTTGGATCCGATGAAGGGCCACAAGAGGAATGATCTTGGGAAGAGTTTGCGAAGATGCTTGATGGAATGGGGGGGGGTCGAGAGAGTTATGGTCATTGTGGATAATGCGAGTGCTAATGATGGATGCATTCTTCACTTGAGAAAGTGCTTGGTTGATGCAAAAACTAGCATAGTTGCTGGAAAGTTTATGAAATTGAGATGTGTGGCACACATTGTCAGCCTCATTGTACAAGATGCCCTAAGAGAAGTTGAACTTTCAATCAAACGTGTTCGAGTTGTTGTGCGATACCTCAAGAATGGGACTTCTCAGTTGAAAAAAAATTCAAGGAGCTAGAATTGGAAGAGAAGGTTGCGAGCAAAGCATTCTTGACCCTAGACGTGTGCACTCAGTTGAACTCAACTTACATAATGTTTAAGGATGATGTCATCCACGCGAAGGTGTTTGCAAGGTATTGTCAAGATGACCCATTGTATGTATTGGACTTATCTGAAGAAAAAGGAGGATTCGGGTATCCAGATGAGATGTATTGGAAAGTGCTAGGAAAATTGCTACCTTTTCTGGTCATTTTTATAATCTTACCTTTCGTGTGTCATCCTCACTTTTCATCCCACTTCCAAAAGCTTACCTTTCGAGGTTGGAAATATACACATCTTGGTTCAAAGCTAGATGAGTAGTATAGATCCTTCACAAAAAGCTATGACAGGGAGGATGAAAGAAAAGTTTGACAAATATTGGGGGTCTTGGCATGAGAATGAGAGGTGAAGGAGAGGGATCCTATTGTGAATGAAATATGGAAATGGAAGAAGAAGAATGAGAAGGGAAATCTCAACTTGTTCATTTTTGTTGCTGCAACTCTCATCCAAGGTATAAGATATCTAGTTTCACTAGGTTCACTACTTTGGAAATATTTGATGCTGAGTGTGAAGATTTTTTTGGTATGCTATTGAAAAATGCCTTCTTGAGTTGTTTGAAGAATATCATGTAAGTTTAACTACAACAGAACCAACTACACGAGCAAATAGCCAAGTACCAATAGAAGGAGTGGGAGCAAGTATAATGAAGAAACTATTGCAAACAGGATGAGGCAACATAATAGTGGAGGAAGTGCAAGTCCTAAATACGAGCTTGAAAAATACCTTGCCAAAGACTCTGAAGACCCTAACACAAAATTTGACATCCTAGGATGGTAGAAAGAAAATTCATCTAGGTTCCTAATTTTGGCAAATATGGCTCGTGATATTCTTGCCATCCACATTACAATGATGGCTTCTGTGTCAGTCTTTAAAAAAATGGATGCATACTTAATGATTTTAGGAAATCTCTGACTCCATTTATGGTGCAAGCTTTAGTTTGTACGCAAGACTGGCTAAGAAGGTCAACTGATCCCGTTGACATAAAGGATAACTTGGAAGAATTAGTAGATCTATAAAAAGGTAAAATCAACTCGCCAGCTTCTCCATACATTTGTTTCTTTATTGTAGAGTTATTAATAGTAATTTGGGAAGCATAAGATTATTTATGTATTCATTTGGGTTGTTTTGCAGACATAGTAATTTGTTTTCTATTTATTTCTACACTTTGGCTTCAGTCCATGCAACCTTGCACAATCAACACTTTTAAATGGAACATTAGAGTGTTGGTTTGTGCAAAATAAGTAAGAAGAATCTTACACTTTGACAACTTCAATACTTTAGTACTACTAGTAGGAGTAGAGAACATATATCTGTAAACCGTCTTTTTATTGCATGTTAAATCCCGAATATAGAATTCATGTCTACACAATAATGCATATGTGCTTGTTTCCTGATTACATGGTGTATATCATTTTGGTACCTGATAAGATATGTTAATTTGGATATACTCATAGGTCACCTAGACCACCCTGACTACATCCAAGCATTATTGTAGTGGATCTCAACAAAAGCACGAGATTATGTTCTATTTTGCTCATCTTGTAGTAATCTAGAAACTGTACTAGGTACTGATTGCATTTGTCATCAACCAAACACACTCCAACACTTTCTTGGCATGCTAGAAATCAGCCAACTTTTCCATTAACTAGCCCAATATGTTACCAACTCTAATATTATGAAATTTGATTGAAAACTTAACTTGTTGCAGAGTTGATTGACGAATTTGGTGACAAGGTGAAGGGAAAGTGTAAGGTCCATGTTGTTGTTGCTTCTTCCATGTCCAAATCAACCAAACTGTTCAATTCGACCATGAAAGTGACATCCACATCCACTCATGGTTGAACTGAATCATGTGGAATGTATGCTATTTTGGTTATAAGCTTGTGCTTGTGATTTTGACTTGAGGCTTGAGAACTAAGAACCGAGAGTGGGAGTACTATGTTGATGTCAAGTATTGAACTTATATGGAACCTTATTTTTGTTGTTTGTTGCTGAATTGAAATCAAGTATTGAACTTGATTTGTTTGATGTCAAGTACAAAGTGGTGGTGGTCTTTGATGTTCGCTGCTTGTCGATTCCATGGTTTGTTGTTGTTGTTGTTGTTGTTGTTGTTGTTATTGTTGTTTGATGTTCGCTGCTTGTCGATTCCATGGTTTGTTGTTGTTGTTGTTGTTGTTGTTGTTGTTGTTGTTGTTGTTGTTGTTGTTGTTGTTGTTGTTGTTGTTGTTGTTGTTGTTGTTGTTGTTGTTGTTGTTGTTGTTGTTGTTGTTGTTGTTGTTGTTGTTGTTGTTGTTGTTGTTGTTGTTGTTGCGTCCATGACAGCTTAATTCACTAAGCAAACCAACCTAATTGCAAGCTGCGGACCAAGGGTCGGGCAGCTGATGGACGGAGTACTCACTCGTAGTCGAGGCTCTCGATGTGCGAGACCTTGGCGCCGACCATGGCGAGGTGGCTGGACGTCAGCGTGTTGCTTCTCCTCAGCAGCGGCTTCTCCAGGGAGCTGATGCCGTCGCCGGCGTTGCCCGGGTCCTCCGGGCTGTTGCCGACGCCATTGCCGTGCTTGAGACCAGGCGTCTCTCCGGCGAGCCCGAGCCCCGGGCTCTGGTCTTCCTCCATGCCTGTCGTGGCCGGCAACAGAACGGAGATTGGAGCTTGATCCGATCAAGATCTCAAGATCAGGTCAAGGATGGGATTTGTGGATGTATGTGTCTGTATATAAATGGGATCACGTGGACTTGCCGCTGCAATGCTCTTATCTGGCAGTTTATCTGTCTGGTCCGGCTTGCAAGTGGATCAACAACCTGTGGTGTCCCGTGGAAGAGGAAGAGCAGAATTATTTCCTGTATATTTTCTTATGTTTGTAGCGATCCGAGTACGTGGGCAAGCTTGAAGACAGCGAAGTGGCCTCTGCTTGCTTCTTGGCTGGGAGATAAGACCGTAGGAGGAGGGGCAATGATTAATTTCGTGGGCCCTGTGGAGGAGAAATGCCATGTGAGTTGAAAGTGATTGGGTGATTCTTATGTTCCAAGTTACTGTTAGATTATTGTTGTTCTGGTTTTGGTGCATCTCATCATCACGTGATTTTTACACTTTTGGCATTGGAAGGTTTTGGTCCAGGGAATCTAATGGAAGCAGCTCCCCTGACGTACGGTGTGTACCGTTGGGCTACTGACATGTGGGCCAGGTTCCTAGCAGGCCCACATGTCGGTGGTCGAACGGCACCCTGCCGTACGGTAGAGGATCCTCGTTCGAATATAATGGACACTAGCTATAGCTGTGTTGTATGGAATCTTGGCTCATGTGCATGTTCGTCTTTATGATTTCACATGGAAAAACAGATGAACATTTTTGGTGGCATCAATCGAGACACATGAGCCACCGTTCATGTATGTCATTTAGGTTTTCACTAAACCGCGGGCAACACAGGCGGTGATCCGATCCGCACCAACTCCGCCCCCCATTGCCTGCTCCTCCTCGTTGCCGTCAGAGGCTACTGATGGGCAATGCCTATGTGGTGGCGGTGGAGATGGGGTCCCTCTGTACCGGCAGTGAGTCAGCGAGATGGCGGCTCCTCATGCGGCGGTTGGCGACACATGTAGCATTGAGACAGCGAACATCGGATCCCTGACGACGACTGGCGGCGATCGTCGAATCTTCGTACAATTGTGGTTGCGACGTGTCGCTTGCTCTCCGTCGATAAAAAGCAAATAGATTAATTGGGAAGACATCACCTAAGATGCGTATTTTTCGCGCTTCAGGTGGTTGGCGACATCTCTCAGTTGTCGTGGGCACTCTAGGCGGATGGGGTCCAATTGCAACTAATTGTTGCGTCCGTGACGGCTAGCACAAGGTACCACGTGTTTTTTTGCTTTTGTTCCTGATCCACTACTACCAGGCCACAAAGCCATCTTGCGGTAGTGGTTGGCTGTCGTTGTCAGATTCTTGATGGCTCAAGGATGGGATGGTAGTTTAGTTAGTGGTAGCAATGGCGTGGCAGCAACAACGAGCGACCCATTGAAGATGTGCGGCAGTGGAGCGGGATGTTGATATGCGACTTGCCCCATCATGGTGGCGCCGTCAACATCGCATCACCCTTTGCAGCACGGGCACGATATGAGGCTACCACAATATTCGGCTCTGTTATGGGTTTTGGTAGCTCTCACTCTAGTTTGTCTTCGACAGCGATCCAATATATGGACGACGATTGACGTAGAGGATATGGTTGTGCAACGGTCATGGTGGAATTTCTATCTGAGTGCATATAGCTTCTGGGATAAAAAAACTGGTGGCAACAACACATGATTGACTCCGATTTGGTGGTGTTTTTTGAGTAACCGGTATTGAGCTCTAGGTGAAAACCCTAGGTCTGGCCTTAGTGGGTTATACCTGAAAACGACGATGTTTTTACATCATTACCTTGTTTAAGATATTGCTCGAACTTATTTCTTCGGGGTGGAGACCTTGAATATGGCCTATGGTGGTTGGATCCGATGAAGGGCCACAAGAGGAATGATCTTGGGAAGAGTTTGCGAAGATGCTTGATGGAATGGGGGGGGGGTCGAGAGAGTTATGGTCATTGTGGATAATGCGAGTGCTAATGATGGATGCATTCTTCACTTGAGAAAGTGCTTGGTTGATGCAAAAACTAGCATAGTTGCTGGAAAGTTTATGAAATTGAGATGTGTGGCACACATTGTCAGCCTCATTGTACAAGATGCCCTAAGAGAAGTTGAACTTTCAATCAAACGTGTTCGAGTTGTTGTGCGATACCTCAAGAATGGGACTTCTCAGTTGAAAAAAAATTCAAGGAGCTAGAATTGGAAGAGAAGGTTGCGAGCAAAGCATTCTTGACCCTAGACGTGTGCACTCAGTTGAACTCAACTTACATAATGTTTAAGGATGATGTCATCCACGCGAAGGTGTTTGCAAGGTATTGTCAAGATGACCCATTGTATGTATTGGACTTATCTGAAGAAAAAGGAGGATTCGGGTATCCAGATGAGATGTATTGGAAAGTGCTAGGAAAATTGCTACCTTTTCTGGTCATTTTTATAATCTTACCTTTCGTGTGTCATCCTCACTTTTCATCCCACTTCCAAAAGCTTACCTTTCGAGGTTGGAAATATACACATCTTGGTTCAAAGCTAGATGAGTAGTATAGATCCTTCACAAAAAGCTATGACAGGGAGGATGAAAGAAAAGTTTGACAAATATTGGGGGTCTTGGCATGAGAATGAGAGGTGAAGGAGAGGGATCCTATTGTGAATGAAATATGGAAATGGAAGAAGAAGAATGAGAAGGGAAATCTCAACTTGTTCATTTTTGTTGCTGCAACTCTCATCCAAGGTATAAGATATCTAGTTTCACTAGGTTCACTACTTTGGAAATATTTGATGCTGAGTGTGAAGATTTTTTTGGTATGCTATTGAAAAATGCCTTCTTGAGTTGTTTGAAGAATATCATGTAAGTTTAACTACAACAGAACCAACTACACGAGCAAATAGCCAAGTACCAATAGAAGGAGTGGGAGCAAGTATAATGAAGAAACTATTGCAAACAGGATGAGGCAACATAATAGTGGAGGAAGTGCAAGTCCTAAATACGAGCTTGAAAAATACCTTGCCAAAGACTCTGAAGACCCTAACACAAAATTTGACATCCTAGGATGGTAGAAAGAAAATTCATCTAGGTTCCTAATTTTGGCAAATATGGCTCGTGATATTCTTGCCATCCACATTACAATGATGGCTTCTGTGTCAGTCTTTAAAAAAATGGATGCATACTTAATGATTTTAGGAAATCTCTGACTCCATTTATGGTGCAAGCTTTAGTTTGTACGCAAGACTGGCTAAGAAGGTCAACTGATCCCGTTGACATAAAGGATAACTTGGAAGAATTAGTAGATCTATAAAAAGGTAAAATCAACTCGCCAGCTTCTCCATACATTTGTTTCTTTATTGTAGAGTTATTAATAGTAATTTGGGAAGCATAAGATTATTTATGTATTCATTTGGGTTGTTTTGCAGACATAGTAATTTGTTTTCTATTTATTTCTACACTTTGGCTTCAGTCCATGCAACCTTGCACAATCAACACTTTTAAATGGAACATTAGAGTGTTGGTTTGTGCAAAATAAGTAAGAAGAATCTTACACTTTGACAACTTCAATACTTTAGTACTACTAGTAGGAGTAGAGAACATATATCTGTAAACCGTCTTTTTATTGCATGTTAAATCCCGAATATAGAATTCATGTCTACACAATAATGCATATGTGCTTGTTTCCTGATTACATGGTGTATATCATTTTGGTACCTGATAAGATATGTTAATTTGGATATACTCATAGGTCACCTAGACCACCCTGACTACATCCAAGCATTATTGTAGTGGATCTCAACAAAAGCACGAGATTATGTTCTATTTTGCTCATCTTGTAGTAATCTAGAAACTGTACTAGGTACTGATTGCATTTGTCATCAACCAAACACACTCCAACACTTTCTTGGCATGCTAGAAATCAGCCAACTTTTCCATTAACTAGCCCAATATGTTACCAACTCTAATATTATGAAATTTGATTGAAAACTTAACTTGTTGCAGAGTTGATTGACGAATTTGGTGACAAGGTGAAGGGAAAGTGTAAGGTCCATGTTGTTGTTGCTTCTTCCATGTCCAAATCAACCAAACTGTTCAATTCGACCACGAAAGTGACATCCACATCCACTCATGGTTGAACTGAATCATGTGGAATGTATGCTATTTTGGTTATAAGCTTGTGCTTGTGATTTTGACTTGAGGCTTGAGAACTAAGAACCGAGAGTGGGAGTACTATGTTGATGTCAAGTATTGAACTTATATGGAACCTTATTTTTGTTGTTTGTTGCTGAATTGAAATCAAGTATTGAACTTGATTTGTTTGATGTCAAGTACAAAGTGGTGGTGGTCTTTGATGTTCGCTGCTTGTCGATTCCATGGTTTGTTGTTGTTGTTGTTGTTGTTGTTGTTATTGTTGTTTGATGTTCGCTGCTTGTCGATTCCATGGTTTGTTGTTGTTGTTGTTGTTGTTGTTGTTGTTGTTGTTGTTGTTGTTGTTGTTGTTGTTGTTGTTGTTGTTGTTGTTGTTGTTGTTGTTGTTGTTGTTGTTGTTGTTGTTGTTGCTGCTGCTGCTGATAACAAATAGAAAAAACAGAAAAACTTTCAAAACCATTTAGTTCCGATTTGTATCTCCAACCGGGACCAAAGCCCCAACCCCTTTAATCCCGGTTCGTGTCTCCAACCGGGACTAAAGGTCCCATCTGAACCGGGACTGATGCCCGACCGGCGCTCTAGCCGCTCGAACCGGGACTAATGCTCACATTAGTCCCGGTTCGTAATGCAACCGGGACTAATATGTAGATCGAGCTGTGATGAAAGCCCTGTTTTCTACTAGTGAATACACTCCAAAGTACGTGGACTAAACATGGATAAATCGTACTGTCATATTAGTGTTGCAATTTTTTTACTTTAAATGCATTTATACCAATTTGGTGGGCATAAAATAAGTGAAAATCATAGTCCAGGTTGCGAGATGAAGACCAGAAAAAGTCAAGTGTGCAAGTACAAGAATGACCAACTTACTAATGGTGCTGATAGGCAAGAAATAAGACAAGTTTGGATCATCCCCATATTGTTCTCCAGTGACGGTGACACGAACATGCTCCTCTTCTAGTACTTCATCATAGTTGGAGGGCAAGACAACCGTTTGTTCCTCTCTTTTTTTAAACAGAGGCAAAAGATTCGCCTCATTGATTAATTAAGAAGAAGAGAGTTGCCCAGTTAATATATAAAAAACCGGGCGAAAACCGATACAGAGAACCCATACACGGACTAGTCACAAAATACAGAACACCCACACCGTCCAAGCGGCCCTCCAAACATGCCACAACCGCAGCCCTCGACACTTGCACAATACAATAAAACTCTTGATGACCACACCAACAACGACAAAACCTGAACACCCTCCATCATGAAATGATGGACGCCTTTTGGATGGCACCAGTCTTCTTAATTTTCTTTATCTTTGATTTCTCCCTGCTAGGCTTCTTCTTTGGAGGGCAACCACTTGTCTTGCAAGAACCAGGCTGATCATCCACCCATTTGTCAAGAAAATCATAAAACTCATTGAATTTCTTGGTGTCGATGTCGTCTACCAAGAGGCTGCTAGGAGTCGAGATCAACACACCAGTCGCATCGACATCCTCAACTAAACAAACCATCGACATGACATCATCGGTCACAAGAGTTTTTTACACAATGGACTCGGACAACTTCAGTTGCTCAGAAGGCGGTTGCGAAACATGTCCCTCACATAATGTCGCTAATGTGTCCACCTCCAAATGCTCCACAAACAAAGGCGAAGTAGGGCTCAAACATAGCTCTTGTAGTTCGGGCATGGCCTGCAGCACCGGAGCCTCAATCACGACGACAATACTTCATCAGAATCGTGGTCATCAAGCTCATTGGGCAGAACACACCCCACCGGCGCCGGCCACGCCTTCTGTGCCCCAACAGTGTTGTTTGCATGTTTCTGGTTATGTGAATTTTACAAGGAGAGGATTTTAAGTATTTGTTGAGGGGGAAAATTATTCTCGAATGAAGGAAAAGGAAGATGCAACATATGCCTGCCATAGACCACTGGAGCACACATGGAAGCACAACTCAAAAGGAATTCCACCAAAACACTCAGATTATGACAAGTGAGACACATATAATGTAGCACCTGTCACCACAAGAGGAAGTGAAGAATAACCTTTGTGAGGGGTGCCCTTAATTAGTCATTTCCTTAGAAATCAAGTGCACACGGGCACCTAAGCACACCATGCAAGTGAGGAACGCATCTAGCAACAAACCCTTGTGTGTATGGAGTACTTTGATTTTGCATAAACCTTTTTAGAATTTTCTAGTTCGTCCAACCACAAAAGGGAAATCCATCCTCCGCCACTATATTGGGTAGTCTAGACATTTTAGAGCATTATTATCATGTGCTAGAGCTTCTAGAGATTATTTGTTAGCCAAACACTTCTTTTATTGCTCCAGGATAAGATGTTGAGTGGAGTTATTAGAGCAACTTTATCTGAATCCCTAAAATTCCACAACACTAGAAACTACTATTATGAAAAACAGATGGCCAAAGTATACTCTAGGAGATTCCCTAACTAGTCTCTATCCTTAATTTTTTTTCCTAACAGCATCCACTAGTAGAAAATAGGGCATTGGTTCGGGTCGGGCCAGCCCATTAGTCCCGGTTCAGTCATGAACCAGGACCAATAGGGGCAACGGTCCCGGTTCGTGAGGCCACGGGGGCGGGCGGGCCTCGTGGGGCATTGGTCCCGGTTCGTCTGGAACCTTTGGTCCCGGTTCCAGACACGAATCGAGACCAATGTGCCTTGCTCCTGGCCCACAACCATTGGTCGTAGTTCATGGCTGGATCCGGGACCAAAGGGGGTACTTTAGTCCCGGTTCCAGCCACGAACCGGTACCAATGAGATGCCTATATATACCCCCTCGCCAGCGAGCAGAGCACTCCACACTGTTCTGTTTTTTGGCCGGCGAGGGGAGAGCTTTGTGGTGCTCTAGCTCACCTCCTATGCACATGAGGTGTTTGATGAAATGCCTAATCCAAACTTAAGCTTTCTCCTCTCGAAGTTCCTTGTCCAAACTCCATTTTTGTCAAGATTTGTCTAGGTTTGGAGGTCCGTCCTGTCCTGTCCCCGTCCTGAAACCGCCATCGATCGCCCGCGCGTGGTGAGCCTCTTGATCTTATATTCTTGCTAAAAGAAAATTTACTTACTCGTATGATTTTCTTACTTTTATTATTGTTCACTTCTCTATTCATGATATGTTGTAATGGTTTTTAATACACTTTATCATATAATGCATGCAGATGAACCGGCAATGGATGTACGATGACCGATGCACCTCTGAGTATATTAAGGGCCTGCATAATTTTCTCGAAGCAGCTGAGGCAAACAAGCAGAATGGTTTTATGCCTTGTCCATGTACTTTCTGTGAGAATATGAAGTCTTTCTCCAACTCTAAAACCCTTCACTTCCACCTGCTTCAGAAGGGTTTTATGCCAAACTATAATGTTTGGACCAAGCACGGAGAAAGAGGGGTTATGATGGAAGACAACGAAGAAGAAGAGGATGACGACAACTACCCTCCCCCTGAATACGGTGATGCTGCAATGGGGGGGAGCTGAAGATCAAGAGGAACCAAATGATGTGCCCGATGATGATCTTTGCCGGGTCATTGTTGATGCACAGAGAGAATGCGAAAGTGAAAGGCAGAAGTTGAAGTTTGATCGCATGTTAGAGGATCACAAAAAAGGGTTATACCCAAATTGCGAAGAGGACAACAAAAAGCTCGGTACCACACTGGAATTGCTGCAATGGAAGGCAGACAATGGTGTATCTGACAAGGGATTTAGTTCGCTACTGAAAATAATGAAGAAGAAGCTTCCAAAGGATAACGAATTGCCCGACAGTACGCACGTAGCAAAGAAGGTTGTATGCCCTCTAGTATTGGAGGTGTAGAAGACACATGCATGCCCTAATGATTGCATCCTCTACCGCGGTGAGTACGAGGAACAGAACGCATGCCTGGTATGTGGTGCATTGCGGCATAAGATCAGAAGAGATGACCCTGGTGATGTTGAGGGTCAGCGCACCGGGAAGTGGGTTCCTACCAAGGTGATGTGGTATGCTCCTATAATACCACGGTTGAAATGTCTGTTCAGAAACAAAAAGCATGCCGAGTTGATGCAATGGCACAAAAAAGACTGTAAGAAAGACGGGAAGTTGAGAACACCCGCTGACAGGTCGCAGTGGAGAAAGACCAAGAGAAAGTGGAGCGACTTTACAGGTGACCCGAGGATCGTATGGTTTGGTTTAAGTGCATATTGCATTAATCCTTTTGGGGAGCAGAGCAGCCAGCATAGCACATGGCCTGTGACTCTATGTATGTATAACCTTCCGCTTTGGTTGTGCATGAAGCGGAAGTTCATTATGATGCCAGTGCTCATCCAAGGCCCTAAGCAACCCGGTAATGACATTGATGTGTACCTAAGGCCATTAGTTGATGAACTTTTACAACTATGGAATGGAAGAGGTGTGCGTGTGTGGGATGAGAATGAGCAGGAGGAATTTGACCTACATGTGTTGCTATTTGTAACCATCAACGGTTGGCCTGCTCTCAGTAACCTTTCAGGACACACAAACAAGGGATACCATGCATGCACACACTGTTTAGATGACACCGACAATATATATTTGGACAAATGCAGGAAGAATGTGTACCTAGGGCATCGTCGATTTGTTTCGACCAACCATCAATGTCGAAAGGAAGGAAAGCATTTCAAAGGTGAGGCAGATCACAGGAAGAAGCCCGCCCTCCGTACTGGTGATCACATACTTGATATGGTCAATGATTTGCAAGTAATATTTGGAAACGGTCCTGGCGGACTATCCGTTCCGAATGACGCTGACAAAGGTGCACCCATGTGGAAGAAGAAATCTATATTTTGGGACCTAACCTATTGGAAAGACCTAGAGGTCCGCTCTGCAATCGACGTGATGCACGTGACGAAGAATCTTTGCGTGAACCTGCTAGGCTTCTTGGGAGTGTATGGGAAGACAAAATATACACCGGAGGCATGGGAGGAACAACAACGTGTGCATGAAAAATATGGCATGCATCCAAAGCAGTATGAAGGTCCTGCCAGCTACGCTCTTACCAAAGAAGAGAAGGAAATCTTCTTTGAATGTCTGCTCACTATGAAGGTCCCGTCTGGCTTCTCGTCGAATATAAAGGGAATAATAAATATGGCAGAGAAAAAGTCCCAAAACCTAAAGTCTCATGACTACCACGTGATTATGATGCAACTGCTACCAGTTGCATTGAGGGGGCTTCTATCGGAAAACGTTCGATTAGCCATTGTGAAGCTATGTGCATTCCTCAATGCAATCTCTCAGAAGGTGATCGATCCAGAAATCCTGCCAAGGTTAAGGAGTGATTTGGTGCAATGTCCTGTTAGTTTCGAGCTGGTGTTCCCACCATCCTTCTTCAATATCATGATGCACGTCCTAGTTCATCTAGTCGACGAGATTGTCGTTCTGGGCCCTGTATTTCTACACAATATGTTTCCCTTTGAGAGGTTCATGGGAGTCTTAAAGAAATATGTTCGTAACCGCGCTAGGCCAGAAGCAAGCATCTCCATGGGCCATCAAACAAAGGATGTCATTGGGTTTTGTGTTGACTTCATTCCTGACCTTAAGAAGATTGGTATCCCTCAATCGTGGTATGAGGGGAGACTGACTGGAAAAGGCACGCTAGGAGCGGACTCAATAATATGTAGGGACGGGCATTCTTGGTCTCAAGCACACTACACAGTTCTACAGAATTCCACCTTGGTGACCCCGTATGTCGATGAACACAAGAATATTCTACGCTCCAAACACCCGAAGCAGTGTGACGACTGGATTACATGTGAACACATCAGGACTTTCGGCAGTTGGTTGCAAACACGTCTCATGGGTGACACCACTATTTCTGATGAGATGTACTCGTTGGCCAGGGGACGATCTTCGACTGTATTGACTTACAAAGGGTACGAGATAAATGGGAATACATTTTACAAGATCGCCCAAGATGAAAAGAGCACCAACCAAAACAACAGTGTCCGCTTTGATGCAGCAACCAAGAGGGGAAAGGACACATATTATGGTTACATAGTGGACATATGGGAACTTGACTATGAACATGATTTCAAGGTCCTTTTGTTTTAGTGCAAATGGGTCAATCTGTCAAGAGGCGGGGTACAGGAAGACCCACAGTACGGAATGACAACAGTGGATCTGAACAATCTTGGGTACACAGACGAACCATTCGTCGTAGCCAATGATGTGGTTCAGATTTTCTATGTGAAGGACATGTCTACCATACCGAGAAAAAGAAAGGATAAGGAAGCGAATACATCATACGATGAGCCAAAGCGCCACATAGTTCTTTCAGGAAAAAGAGACATCATGGGATTGGAGGGCAAGACAGACATGTATGAAGATTATGAAAAGTTTCATGAAATTCCTCCCTTCAAAGTTAAGGCTGACCCAAGCACCGTGTTAAACGATGAAGATTATCCATGGTTACGGTGCAATAAGCAAAGGACACAAGCGAAGAAAAAGTGAAGACTTTCTCTCCACAACTATATCATTGCAGTGACATTGAAGAAATGAAATGCCTTTTGTGACACATGAGTTTTCGTTCGAAACCCTAATACTTCGAAAGTTATTTTCCGTTTTGTACACGAAGTGCATCTAGTTTTTGACGTAACCCTCTCAACTTTTTATGACATGCTATCTGGGTGAAATGATGATACCATGCCAACTTTTAACCTTTTCAGAGTTCATTTGAAGTGCTTTTCAATTTCAAGGTCATTTAGCTCAAAAAATCAGTATGTGCATGAAAAATACCAAATGAAGTCAGAAAGGGTTGAAAATTTATGATGTGGCTTTGAATGGTGCATTTTGAACACACAAAAAGTATGGAGTTCAAAAAGTTAAAAAAATGAAATCCCTTTGTAACAGATGACTTTTCGTCCGAAACTGTGATACTTCGAAAGAGATTGTCCCATTTGTACACGAAGTGCATCCAGTTTTTGCCGTAACCATCTCAACTTTTTAGCACATGCTATGTGGGTGAAATGATGATACCATGCCAACTTTCAATCTTTTAGAGTTCATTTGAAGTGGCTTTTCAATTTCAGGATAATTTAGCTCAAAAAATCAGTAAGTGCATGAAAAATACCAAATAAAGTCAGAAAGGGTTGAAAATTGATGATGTGGCTTTGAATGGTGCATTTTGAACACACAAAAAGTATGGAATTCAAATAAGTTCAAAAAAATCAAATCCCTTTAGATAACATGAAAAAATTAAGAAAATGAACATAGATGTGCTTATGTAAGTAAAATTCGACCGGAAATTAGACTAAAATTCAGTTTGATTTCAGGTCAAATTTTCCCACATAAAGGCATCTATTTTCAATTTGAGAGGAACTCAATAAGGCAGGGTGGGGTGGGCTTATAAACCGGTGTGAGCGCCCCTCGCTTGGCGAGGTGGGACTAAACTCCCACCGCAGCCAGGACCAACCATTTAGTCCCGATCGGTGGCTACAACCGGGACCAATACCCACCATTGGTCCCGGTTGGTGGCACCAATCGGGACTAAAGGTGGACATTGGTCCCGATTGGTGCCACCAACCAGGACCAATGCTATGGGTATATAAGTAGAACTTAGGAATTTTCAGTTCTCATCTCGCAGTTCCCCCCGACGACGCCGACCTCCTCGATGCCACCAGGCTGCCCCGAGGCCGTCGCCGTCGCCCGTGCCCCTGCCCTGCCCCCTGTGTCCACGCCGGCGCAGTCCGTCGCCCACGCCGTCGTCGTCCGCCGCCCACGCCGTCGCCGTCGCCCGTGCCCCTGCCCTTCCCCCGAGCCCATGTCGACGCCGTCCGTCGCCCACGCTGTCGCCGTCCGCCACCCCTGCCCCAGCCCGCCCCCATCATCATCGTCGCCCTTGCTGCCCCCGCCGTCGCCCTCACCGGCCGCCCCTGCTGTGAGCCGACGCCGCTGTCCCTGGTATTTTTTCATGTATATGTTGTATATTTTTTTCATGTATATGTATATATGTTCATGTATATGTGTCATGTGTGTATATGTTCATGTATATATATATGTCCATGTATATGTTTTTTTCATGTATATGTATATATGTTCATGTATATGTGTGTATATGTTCATGTAAAATGTTTTCGTTGTTTTTCATATGTACGAAAATTTCGAGTGAAATCGAAAACGAACATATAAGAAAAAACAAAGTAAAAAATGAAGCAGGAAAAGAAAACCGCCCGGCCCGGCCACCACCGCATTTTCATAAAGTTTTTCCACCGAGTCCACGTCGCACCGAGCACCCGAGGCAAAGCAAGTCTTTTTTTAAGAAGGTAGTTTTTTTGTTAAATGAAAATGTTGGCATAGGCTCTATCATCACGTTGGCATCGGCTCTATCTATCAATAAGGCCACGGGAGCACCCCGGCCCCCTATCATCACGTTGGCCTCGGATCCCCAAGAGCTTTTCAACAGATCCGGAATGTATGTCGTTGTTGATATACCCCCTCCTCGATAACTTCGACATGAGAGGGGATGTCGGACATGCATGAGAGAGAGGCGGTCCGCTCACCCGACCAACTATCGAGGCCACCCAAACCCTAGAAGAAAGAGCGTCGTTGTCGATCTACCCCCTTCCCAATAACTTCGACATGAGGGGGGACATCGGGCATGCATGAGTGAGAGAGGCGGTCCGCTCACCCAACCAACTATCGAGGCCATCCAAACCCTAGAAAAAAGAGTGTCGTTATCGATCTACCCCTTCCCGATAACTTCGACATGAGAGGGGACATCGGACATGCATGAGAGAGAGGCGGTCCGTTCACCCGACCAACTATCAAGGACACCCAAACCCTAGAAGAAAGAGCGTCGTTGTCGATCCACCCCGTCCTTACCCGACCAACTAGCGATATTCGGAAGGCTCTTGTTGAACTTCGTACCAAAAAGCGTAGATGAGATCAGGAAAAATATGGACCATTTTCTACACATTCAGAATGGTGCCATTTTGTTAATTAAATCCCTTAAAGGTTAACATAATCCCTTGTTTGACATTCATGAGAGAGGCGGTCCAGACGTCGGACATTCATGAGAGAGGCGGTTCAGACGTCGGACATTCATGTTTGTATATTAATTGTCATGTTGTAATATTTGCACAAACTATGGATCCAAGAGACGAAGAACAAGAATAGTTGTTGGGGGACATAATCCACGGCGGACGTGATATCTTGTCGTTTCTCAACAACACCGATGGTCTAGAAGGAGAGGATTATGACGGTTCCGGTGATCGAACAATGGAGGAGGAAGGACATGATCATGATGGCTTTGGTGACCGAATGCCGGAGGAAGAAGGAGACCATGATGACAGCTCCGGTGACCGATCGGAGGAGGGAGCTGTTGCAAAGTCCGGCGAGGTATATGTATTAATTAAGTCTTGGCTCCGGTGACTAGATAATTGATGCATTAATTATTTTGGTATGTACATATAGTAATTAACTCTTCTTTCTTCTTTTATAGCCCTCCGGATCGAGCCAAACTTCGGTAACGAGACGAGGCCCGAAGAAGAGGTTGCGCAAGGATGAAAAGTTCACGATCACAGCACTCGCGAACGATGGCCATCCGATTGAACCAAGCGGATCAAGAACGCATTTTCTGCTCAGTGCGGAGCTATTGTTAGGGACAACATCCCGATCAGCATCAAGCAATGGAATAAGCCTAAGGAGGGCACCCCTGAATGTGATTATGTCACCGATAGACAGAAACATGATCTTTGGACTGCGCTAAAGGCAAATTTCACCCTAGCGCCAAAGGAGGATCCGAATACGTCAGTTATAGAGCCACTGGTCAAGGTGTGTGCTCTTAAGAAGATGGCAGATCTATTCAGGAGGTGGAAGAATGAGTTGAAATCAAAGTTTGTTGACAAAGGCAAGACTCCAGAATTCACCGGCCGATTTGAGAAGATAAGAGATTACTGGCCCGCATTGTGGACTACAAGACATCGGACAAGAGTAAGAAAATGTCAGAGACAAACAAGGTCGATGCTGCAAAGAAGCAGTATCACCATCACACGGGGTCAGGTGGCTACCTCAAAGCCCGGCCGTTGTGGGACAAAGCTGAGAACGACCTGATTGCTAAAAACATCATACCACAGACATATAACTGGCCAGACCGTTCAAGGACTTGGTTCTTCGGGGTTGGGGGAACTTTGGAACCTGAAAGAGGGAAGTGTCGTTGGACGGACGAGAAACTTGCAATACCCATGAACAAGCTTCAGAAGTATATCACCGCACCGCGGGAAGGGACGTTCATTCCCGACAGAGAGAAGGACAAGCTGACTGGGGCCCTAGGGAATGCTGAGCACCCTAGACGAACACGAGGCGCACCAGGCTCCGTTCCGTGGAAGGTTGGGTTTCCCGACGCAGGCGGTTACAGAAGCTGGGAGAGAAAGAGGAAAGCGGAGCTGAGCGAAATTCAGAAGCTCAATGCAAGACTACAAAAGCTAGAGGAAGCTGAGAGCCAGCGAGCTGCCGACCAACCATCTCAGTGGCACGAAGCTACCCCAGAAGCTACCCCGCCATCTCAGCGGAGAAGCAGTGTCGCTTTCACGGAGCCCGTTCAGCCTGACTTCACGTCTCCTAGCTACCCCGTGGATACTATCATCGAGGCTCAACATTGCGAGCTTATGACGAAATGATGGAACCTCACTTTCAAGGCGGTTGTCGGCTCTGTTGCACCTCCTCAACCCAATGGAACTTTTCATTGTCGTCCGATTCCACATGGCTATGCTGTTGTGATGGTGGATGAAGTAATGAAGGAATTTGAGGAGCTCGAGCTTGACCACTGTACAGGTGAAGGAGAGAATAAGTTGGTTCGTGCCCTGAGGAGTATATGTCTATGGCAGAAGGAGTACATCAAGCTTCCAAACTAGACGCCTCCACCTCCTCCTTCTCCTCAGGCGAATCAGGGCACTCTGGCTCCTCCTCCTCCTCCGGCGAGTGATCAGTGCATACCGCCTCCTTCTCCGGCTCCTCCGACGCGTGAGGGCACTCTGCCTCCTCCTTCGCCTACTCCGGCACGTCGGCGCAGTACGCCTCCTCCTTAGCCTCGTCGACAACGGTGGAAGACAGCCGCCGCCGCTCCGGCTCCTCCGGTGCCTAGTAAGAAACGATGGAAGGGAGCCTCCGCCGCTCCGGTGGCTAGCAGTACAAGCATAGGCGGTAGGGGATACATATACGGTCCATCTCTCAAGCCTTTGGAAAAGTTACCATATGAGAGGACCGAGTCTGAAAACGAGGAGATATGTCACGCCGAATTGAGGGCCCATTTTGCAAAGAAAACTCCACCTCCGAAGGAGAAGATAGATCCGGTGAAAGCGATGCGTACTATCGATGCCCTGAAGCGACCACCACCCCTCCACCGGATTCCAACTTTGACCGCTGTATTAAAAAGACATATCAAGCTGCGTGCCCGTCGGGAAGTACTTCCAGTCATGCAAGGTTAGAAAAACAAAGAAGTGGGGAAAAAATTCCCCAGCTCGGCGAACAGGCGAACCAATCGTGCCCCCTGCTCAAGGTGTCTAGCGATATTGTTGCTAATCATTCGGGGATGGTGCCCGGTACCAAACCTGGTGATTACCTAAGCAATGATGTACAGTTTAAGCCGTTGGAGGTGGACGAATTCCGTTACCGGCACGGGCGGCCTCTCGTCAAACCTGATCATCCTCCTCTAACAACGATGATGCAAAAATTCCATGAATGGTACATGAAAACCTGCCGTGAGTGTGGGACGGATTCTTTGATACTATTAGTTAAAGAGCAGCACGACCTCGTTGGAATGGAACTGTTGAATATTGAATTTGAGGAGATATTCCAGTTATTCAATCAAAAGGCCCTCGACGAAACAATCGTGACTTGCTATTGTCTGTAAGTACTACTTCTATAATTAAATCTCTCTATGTATATAGCTCAGCTCTTTCATTACATGTATATATAATTATCCTCACTACTATATTATGCAGATTGAAGATCATCGAATGCAGAAAAGCACAAATCTATGACATTGGGTTCATTAACCCAAATGTCATACATGAGTATAATTTCCAAAAGTATCCCACACAAACCGAGGAAAACTTGCTACAATCGTTGCTTAAAAATCAAAACAAAGGGACAATACTCTTTCCTTACAACTTCAAGTGAGTGTTACTGTCTTGTGCGTATTCGGTTTCCCTTATTACTCGAGGTTTATAGTAATGTAATTGATGAGTTATGCATGCGTGCGCAGTTTCCACTATATTCTGCTAGAGATTCAGCTTGAGCGGGGAGTAGTAACCGTCTTAGATTCAAAACGAAAAGATCCCCAGGAATATGCGGACATGACTAAAATTCTCCAAAAGTAAGTTCAATCGATCATTATCGCATCATATCGGCAACTTTGTTCATTTCCTGATATCAAGTAATTATTTTCTTTGTCTGGCAGGGTTTGGAAAGAGTTCACAGCAATTGTTCCGGCACTGCCGGGGTAGCTGCGATTTACACACCCGAAAGTAAGTACTACTAGCTAGTTCCGCGCATCTCCCATTGATTCTAGTTTAATCAATACCATTTATCATGCTTGATTATCAGTTTGATTGAACTCTATTTCTCGTAAAGTGCTTGTGGCAGGAAACCGGGAATAATTTACGTGGATACTACGTTTGCGAGTTCATCTACAATGCGACGACCCCTAAGCAGGGCTACTCTGAAAAACTATTTCAAGTGCGTAAGCAATAATATTCACAATTTTATTTTATTACCATATATATGTATTGACCCCCTTCTTCAAATTAGATGTGGCAGATGCGGGATGAACTCCTACCACATGATTGCATACAAGCAATTCAAGAAGAATTGGCGTTATTCTTTCTTGACCATGTCATAAATAAAACCGGAGAATACCATCTGGAAGTTGACATTAGATGTTAGGTATTGTAAGAGATCTTATATTGTATATATGTAGCTAGTAGCGTCAGATATATATACGAAAACTTGTTATACGGCCAATCTCTCGGAGAAAGAGAGGTCGATCAATTCTATCTCTATATGTTCATGATGATCTTCTGTACTTAATGGTTCCTTCATTTGCTTACTAGCTAGCTTGTCGAGTTCTCTCTATAGTAGCTAGCGTCGACCAAGTGTTGGGTAACGCAGCAGAAAACAAAAAAATTCCGACCTATGCACCATCCCAGGACCACTATGGAGACTGCATACAAGGTTTGATCTATTTCGTTACCGACTCGTAGCGCAGCGGAAGTAAAGTCGATGATGATTGGCGGTGCAGATCCCCGCAGCTAGGATTTACAACCTCCCAACCGCGAGGATGTATACCCTCATCTGCCCCGCGGACAGTCCTCCGGGAGGCGGTCGGGCAGCCCCCCGGACGGTGTCGCGGACAGCCCTTCGGGAGGACCTCCGAAACTCGGACTATCACTCGGACAGCCCTTCGGGAGGACCTCCAAAACTCGGACGGTCACACGGACAGACCTTCGGGAGGCACTCTCGAACTAAGACCGAAACTACGATCTCTCTACAGAGTTGCACACATACGGTGTCATCTATCCGGCAGGGCTTCGCCGTCCAGAACTAGTTCCCACCGGAACCCAGACAGCCTTTCGGCTCTACGAAACCATTTTGCTGGGAGGGAGAGAGAATGCCAGATCATGCATGGCTTGTGTGAGAGAGTTTGAGTGAGTTTTTGGGCTGCCTCCTCACCCCTATTTATAGGGTGAGAGACTATGGTAAAAATACCAAAATGCCCTCAGATATTTTACTATTCATAATAGTGATTCCACTATTCATAAATAGTGTTTCCCACCATTCACACTAGTGTTTCCACTATTTCGTAATAGTGTTTTCACAAGTCATGAGATATTTTCTCTCAATAGTGTTTCCCACTATTCATAATAGTGTTTCCACTATTCATGAGATAATTTCTCCCAAAAAGCACTTTCACTATTCACGACGACATTTTTAGCGTCCGGTCGAGCTGAAAATATTTATGTGGGGTTAGAACATTTCCAGTACCCTACTAAAATAATTTTCAATGTGATTCAGAAAAATTCCAAATTAGTGATTTTCATCTGCGAAAAGCATCTGAAGTGGTTCCGACAGCTCCGGAACATTTCCGTTTTTTCTTCCGAAAAATTCCCAGAAGTTTCCAGAATGATTCTGGCACCCTCCAAGAATTATCAGCCATGTGCCAAAACCAATTTGACTTAATGGTATCCCTGAAACAACTTTTCAGTTTCACCGAAACTGTTCTGGTGTTCTCTCTGCGGAACTTTTCCGCTGTCTGAAACTTTTCCGGTGTCCGAAACTTTTTGGGTATTTTCTCTCAGACTCCTTGTATAGTATTCAGCAGATAGATGACCCTTAAGCGTGTGACCCTATAGGTTCGGTGAAGCATAGACATGACCAGGAACCCCTTCCGATCAATGATCAACATCGGAGCCGTGGACACCCATATTGAGCCCTATACCCACACGAATGAATATTCGAGTGAACCTCCAGTTGTCGTGTGCTATTCCTATTGCTTCGCGATATGTTACAAATACCCGAGGTGAGACATGTTGGCATCCCTGTGGATCAACAACTTGTCCACTATGCCAGTTACCTCGTTACCGGTATTGTTCTCTTTTCTCGTTCCCGTGTTCCGGCATCCCCGTGATTAAATCACAAAGTGTCTGGCCAAACGATGATGGATACCGTAACACCGAGAGGGCCCAGAGATATCTCTCCATCGTCAGAGGATCAAATCCCAATCTTGAGCTATCAAGTTACTTGACATAGTTTTCCATGAACCCGTAAGCCGCCGTAATAGCCACCCATTTACGGATGACGTTTAACAAACCCCAAAGTTCATGAAGCAAGCATGAAGAAACTCAATACTCTCATGGTCTAAGGAATTATGCAAACATTAACTTCTCTGTGTTATTAACCATTAACTTATGACGAATGTATCTCATAGCATAACATCAATTTGGGTCGATTCAACACAAATGTTCTTCTAACATTGTGCCCTCAAGATTGCCGGCATAGCCATGCACATGATCAGGAAAACAGGATCATCATACAATACTTGAGCCAGTCTTAGAGGCCAAACTAGGAATACAATTTACCGTTTATTATTCCACATGTGCATATGAGTCTTCCTTCAAGCCTCGTGGTTATTGTAGACTCGAGAACCATAGCAGTTATAGCATGGAACATAAACCTAATTATGAACAGGGAGATAATCAATAAAATTTATTATTGCCTCTAGGGCATATCTCCTATAGACTCCCACTTGCACTAGAGTCAATAATCTAGTCAATGCTAATGCACTTTACACCTATGGCATACTGGTGTAAAATATGCTTCGCTTGTGGTATAGCCTGATGTCCAATGGATCTAACAACTTCATCTCCGTGTGTAACTTTGCATATCCTTGCGTTTTCACGCTATCACAAAATTCGTATTTTGTGTGAACTTGGCTTTGCATATGTGTGAATCATTGGTCGAAACCTGATTCCTCAGACTGAGCTATGGAGCAACTATCTGCAATAGTGTCACATAGACCAAAGCCATCTTGGAACCATACTAAGTTCATGAATGAACTATATGATTCAACAACTTCTTTGTCGCTTCCAAAGCATCAACATACTTAGCCTTTGTTATAGAATTCGCCACAGTATCTTGTTTGGAACAATTTCCAACTACCGTGCCACCATATTGTGTATTGCACAAAACCCTTAACTTAAATCAAAAATCGCATGGAGCATTGATAGAGACTGTATCAATGTAATCACTTACAATGAGCACTTCATAATCTCTGCTTGCGAGAAAACATGTCATTGGCACTACTCTAGTACTTAATGTCATCTTTCACTGTTGTCCCATGATTAGTGCTTTATCACTTTGGTATCTATACTCGCAACAACTTGGGAGTATCATACATATCTGGTTGTTTTTACATACCATGGAATACATGATTAATCCAAACACTAGAGTGTGTGGAATCTCCATCGTGTATTTTACTCGTTAGTGTTTTGGAACACTAAGTCTTGCAAAAACTATTTCCATGTGACTTCAGCAAGAATCACTCCTTGGCGTTTTTAAATGCTAAAAGGTTTTAGCACCTTGTCAATATGTATTCATTGCTTAGCCCCATTAGGTAAATCTATCTCCATAGATCATCATGCCTAATATGGAGGCTATTTAGCCTAAGCACTTCATCGCAAAACTATTTTCAAATGAAGTCCTAATTCGTGTCAAGAAATTTATTTCCAATTAACAATGTGTCAAGCACACAACATTTTTAGAAATATTATTATGCTCTCACTTACTTTCTTGAATCACAAGCATCTTCGTTACCCATTGATGAAGTAAAAAACCCTTTTGACCATTTCATCAAACCACGAAAATTCCAACTCCATTTTGCTCTCTTTTGTCCATTGCTGGAACTCTGAAGTTTGCATACTTACTAGCATCCTCTGGATCGACAAATTACTTTGAACTGTATCACATACAAGTCCTAGGTTTCATTTCCATCAGATGGAAATCCTTTTGTCATCCATATTTCATATCTCATGATTGATATATGTATTAATTGTTAGTTCAACCCGAATCGACCTTAAGCATCGCTACGGTGAAACAACCTCATCGTAGTCAACTCCTTGAACTTGTTATTTCAACAAGTCGAGCTTTATGGATAAAACATTTTTATCCGTATCAGTTTTTAGTTCCATAAATATTCGTTAGACTCTAAGTCCTCTGAAAGGTGTATCAAGGTTTTAATCTTGAATCACTTATATGGAAACTATCTCGGATTGTATTGGCATTTAGCCAATCCCAGAGTCAGGGCCCATCAACGCTTCCTTGTGTATTGTAGGTATACTGTTGTCTAACAACAATATCTCGTTTCCGCACCTGATAGGTTTGCACGAGCTTTGCCCGCGTGGTTTAGCTGCACGCTCGACAGAAGTCCATACATTTCATTGTAGAGAATTCCATATCAGTCGTAGTAGGAAACAACAGAATCATTTCCAGGGTTTCTTTCCTTTGAACTGATGACGAAGATATTGGTTATCTTGTCGAGTTGCACTGTCCTCCCACTCACCTTTTGTAAGAACTATTCTCTTTAAAAGCATGCCGTTTTGTGGCAAAACCCTTTGCCTCGGTATAGTGGTGGGGGAATACCCAATGACTTGGGATAACCATACAAAGTAGCACTTGTCTGATTTGGAATAGGTTTGTAACCTTTTACACAAGACCCATATTCCAAATGTGAAGAAAAGATATAACATGGTTGGGCGTACCATACCATGGCGTCATTTCAACAGACCTGATGGATCTCTTTTCATTGTAAAAGCCGCAGTCTCTAAAGCATCACTCTATAAAAGAGATAATGGCAAATCTATTTATGTCATATTTGATCTTACCATGTCATAAATGGTTCGATTACATCTTCACGGACTTTCCACTTGCTGTGGTGTTCCGAGAGGTGCAAGTTATGAAACCTTTTTCACAACTCATCAGACATTCGCTAAACTTGTAACTCAAATATTCCTTTCCGCAATCAAATTGCAGAAACATAATTTTCTTGGTACAATAACTTCTACTTCATTTTTGAAAACCTTTCGAATGATTTCAAAAGATCCAGACTAACGTCTCATCAAGTAAATATCCATATATCTACTTGAGTCATTTTTAAGGTAGACAAATCCACTGTTTGCAAAAACATTTATCGGACTACATACATCAAATGTATGATCACCAATAAGTTCTTTGCTCGTTCCTTATGGCCTGTGAACGGTATTTTAGTTAGTTCAACTTTTTGGAGGAAAGTTGCAAGTGTCAGATGATTCAAAATCAAACGACTTCAAAATCCATCATAATGGAATTCTCCATGCGCGTTTCTCTAATGTGACCAAATGCAGTGCCACACATATGTCGTATTCTTTTAGTCTTGCGACATTTAGCGTTAGTGTTATGGATGTATCATATTTCCATCAATATTCATAACATACATCCCATCTAGGATGGAAGCATGGCCCTTCATGTTATTCATAATACTGAACAACAATTGTTGTTTTTATGAACAACTCTTTTGCAACAAACATTGTGCAATGGGCTAGAGTGTATGAAACTCTAAAATGAATTATAAAAGTAAACCCAGAGGTAATGTAATATTATCAATATTCATAACATACGTCTCATTCATAATGAAAGTATGGCTCTTATGTTATTCATAACACCGAACATGAAAAGTTCTCTTATGAACAACCTTCTTGCAAGATACCTTATGCAAAGGGCTAGAGTGTGAAACTCTAAAATGAATTATGAAACTTAATACATAGGGAATACACCGATGGAAGGCATAGTAACATTTACTATGTTCCCTGCGTGTATCTAAACCTCATCCCTGGCTAGTCTTTCAAGCCATAGTAGTTCTTACATCGAGTTGCAACAGAATGCAATCGAGCAGGTATCTTTGTGATTAACTCACAATACCCAAGAATTAGTGATTAACATGTTTAACCATAATTCCCAAGAACTATATCTTTGACCATCCTTCTATACATCAAAAACTTGTATGACATTCATACATGAGCTGGATATTCCAGTCTTCTTTCCTCTCGCCATTATACTTCTAACAGTTTAACTTTTCAGTGTTTCTCCTACTCTCGAAAGAAGCATCCAACTTAATAGTAGCATTAGACCTAGACTTCCTAGGCATGAAAGTCTCACTAACACCCTTCGGACACTTCCTTTCTCTTTAAGTTGTTATTTTATTCACCTTTCATCATATGACAGGCGTTCTCCCGGATCCCTCTCTTATCAGTCTAATGCATAGTAAACTTCTTTACTAGTAGTTTGCAAACAAACATTTCTTTGGATATCTCATATCTTTTAGCCTTTGTCTGTCTCTGAAAATGATTTTCAGATTCCATGAATATCACATAACTATCCAAACTTTCGAAGTTCGGGTCTCATGGAAGCAAACATATTGCACTTTGACTGAAAAGGACTTCTAGCTTTTGGATCGAAGGACGAGAGTCACATGATCCATAGCATTAGCGGGAGAATACCAAAAGCATGCGATAGGACAAAGTCCTTCTCGGCACTCTTGAGGACAATCCTCACATTACGTTACCAACCGTAAAGTTTTAACCATATATTTAATAGCTATTCAATTTTAATAGGGAAGGTGGAAATGCGAGCCATTATTCTACAACTATTATGCAAATCACACTTAGACATTGTTCAAAATTAATTGCACTGAGAATTAAAAAAGTTAATTCTATAGTGCGCTCCCACTCAAATCAATATCTCTCATAATTGATTTGAGTGATGCAAGACCCAACTTTCAATTCAACGTCAAGGATGTAACCATCTCAAGTGACGAGAATTTCAATTGGTAGGCCAACTTGCCAATCACATCTCTATGTGACTCTTGTTCATCTTTCGATGCGTGTGTTCCGAGCTCATGACTTTCATGCCTGAACGTCAAGATAACCAAGTGATCTTGCTGCGAGGTCTCAACTCACCTGCCTCACACTTCTCTAATCGTTCGTACCCATGTAACCATGTGATACCCCGAAGAGATAGGTTCCATGACGGTGCTACACTTGGGAGAACACTAACTACTTGATATTTTGTGAGAGATCACCCTAATAAAAAGCGACTACCGCGCAATCAAGAAGGGTGCATCAAGAGGGATAAACATCTCACGCAATTCATAATAGCATGATATGGTATAGCCCTTTCTGACGGAGAAGTCTTTCATTCCTTCGTCTTCGGCATTCGCGTCGGTGTTCACCTTCGCGAAGATTGTCACCACCTTGTCGATGCACCAGATAATATTGCTATCTCTATAGCTAATAAAATAAGTGCATTACTTAAGGTTGACACGCAGGTCATCAAAGTGACAATCATATGGCTCCAGCCATCATGCCGAATCATGACACGCAGGTCATGTTAATATTACACCATATATTCATCTCATACATAATCAAATTAATATGAGCATTGCTATACCACATCATATGCACATGAAAACCATCCCGCAAAACCAAGTTAGACGCCTCTAATCGGTTCATGCAAAAACTTGTTTTACGTGGCTTCTAAGGTTTTGAAACAAACCGAATCTACCAACGTCCATCATCAAGTATGATAATTCAAGTTGCTAGATTAACTTTCCAGGGTGTATAAAACATGAGATAATAAATTCTCGAGCCCCATACTAAACTTCGTCATACGCGTGACCCCCGTGCAGATCACATCTGCATTGCCCTTTCGTCTGCGAAACATCCATCTTTCTCAACTATGGTGGAACCCAAAGAACTGTTAGCACTTCATTGATCTGTCAATCAGCATACTCAGGAGCAGCATGAAAGGATCACGGATTGCCAGAACTTTGTGAGATTCGACCATTCCGTCAAGATCAGGACTATGCAAATTCAGCGGAAGCAAAAGGAACATCGGGTAACAGATTTCATATGCTACCCGCACAAATAATTTTCAGCAATAGATCTCATCTAGTACCTAATTATATTGTGCAACACCCATACATCTCTATGTATTGTAGATCGCAACCTGCATCTATGCATAGCACGGCTCTTGATGCCACTGTTGGGTAACGCAGCATAAAACAAAAAAATTCCGACCTACGCACCATCCCAGGACCACTATGGAGACTGCATACAAGGTTTGATCTATTTCGTTACCGACTCGTAGCGCAGTGGAAGTAAAGTCGATGATGATTGGCGGTGCAGATCCCCGCAGCTAGGATTTACAACCTCCCAACCGCAAGGATGTATACCCTCATCTGCCCCGCGGACAGCCCTCCGGGTGGCGGTCGGACAGTCCCCCGGACGGTGTCGCGAACAGCCCTTCGAGAGGACCTCCGAAACTCGGACTGTCATTCGGACAGCCCTTCGGGAGGACCTCCAAAACTCGGACGGTCACACGGATAGCCCTTCTGGAGGCACTCTCGAACTAAGACCGAAACTACGATCTCTCTACAGAGTTGCACACATACGGTGTCATCTATCCGGCAGGGCTTCGCCGTCCAAAACTAGTTCCCACCGGAACCCAGACAGCCTTTCGGCTCTACGAAACTATTTCACTGGGAGGGAGAGAGAATGCCAGATCATGCATGGCTTGTGTGAGAGAGTTTGAGTGAGTTTTTGGGCTGCCTCCTCACCCCTATTTATAGGGTGAGAGACTATGGTAAAAATACCAAAATGCCCTCAAATATTTTACTATTCATAATAGTGATTCCACTATTCATAAATAGCGTTTCCCACTATTCACAATAGTGTTTTCCACTATTTCGTAATAGTGCTTTCACTAGTCATGAGATATTTTCTCTCAATAGTGTTTCCCACTATTCATAATAGTGTTTCCACTATTCACGAGATATTTTCTCCCCAAAAGCACTTTCACTATTCACGACGACATTTTTCAGCGTCCGGTCGAGCTGAAAATATTTATGTGGGCTTAGAACATTTCTAGTACCCTACTAAAATAATTTTCAATGCGATCCGGAACAATTCCAAATTAGTGATTTTCATCTGCGAAAAGCATCTGAAGCGGTTCCGACAGCTCCGGAACATTTTCGGTTTTTCTTCCGAAAAATTCCGAGAAGTTTCCAGAATGATTCTGGCACCCTCCAAGAATTATCAGGCATGTGCCGAAACCATTTTGACTTAATGGTATCCCCTGAAACAACTTTTTAGTTTCACCGAAACTGTTCCGGTGTTCTCTCTGCGGAACTTTTCCGCTGTCCGAAACTTTTTCGGTGTACGAAACTTTTTCGGTGATTTTCTCTCAGACTCCTTGTCTAGTATTCAGCAGATAGATGACCCTTAAGCTGTGACCCTGTAGGTTCGGTGAAGCATAGACATGACTCGGAACCCCTTCCGATCAATGATCAACATCGGAGCCGTGGACACCCATATTGACCCCTATACCCACACGAATGAATATTCGAGTGAACCTCCAATTGTCGTGTGCTATTCCTGTTGCTTCGCGATATGTTACAAATACCCGAGGTGAGACATGTTGGCATCCCCGTGGATCAACAACTTGTCCACTATGCTAGTTACCTCGTTACCGGTATTGTTCTCTTTTCTCGTTCCCGTGTTCCGGCATCCCCGTGATCAAATCACAAAGTGTCTGGCCAGACGATGATGGATATTGTAACACCGAGAGGGCCCAGAGATATCTCTCCATCGTCGGAGGAGCAAATCCCAATCTTGAGCTATCAAGTTACTTGACATAGTTTTCCATGAACCCGTAAGCCGCCGTAATAGCCACCCATTTACGGATGACGTTTAACAAACCCCAAAGTTCATGAAGCAAGCATGAAGAAACTCGATACTCTCATGGTCTAAGGAATTATGCAAACATTAACTTCTCTGTGTTATTAACCATTAACTTATGACGAATGTATCTCATAGCATAACATCAGTTTGGGTCGATTCAACACAAATGTTCTTCTAACATTGTGCCCTCAAAATTGCCGGCATAGCCATGCCCATGATCAGGAAAACAGGATGATCATACAATACTTGAGCCAGTCTTAGAGGCCAAACTAGGAATACAATTTACCGTTTATTATTCCATGCATATGAGTCTTCCTTCAAGCCTCGTGGTTATTGTAGACTCGAGAACCATAGCAGTTATAGCATGGAACATAAACCTAATTATGAACAGGGAGATAATCAATAACATTTATTATTGCCTCTAGGGCATATCTCCTACACCAAGCACGGAGAAAGAGAGGACACTTCTCTCTATTAATTAGCTAGCTAAAATAATATAAAACCCCTAAATTAACCGTCCAAAAACCCCTAACCCCCCCCTCTCCCTCCCTTTCAAAAAAAACCCAACAACTGCTAGATGCTGACGCGTGGATGCCTTTTGGTCCCAGTTGGTATTACCACCTAGGACTAAAGGTCCTCCTACCTGGGCTCCCCGCAGCGGCCATGTGGAGCCCCTTCTGTCCTGGTTTGTAAGAGAACCGGGACTAAAGGTTTTGGGCTTTAGTCCCGACCCTTTAGTCCCGGTTCTAGAATCGGGACAAATGGGCCTTCTGAACCGGGACAAATGGGCCTTTTTCTACTAGTGATCGCTAGCAGACCCCACATAACGCCGACCAGCAAAACGCGTTTGCAGTTTGGCGGAAAAACGGCTTTGCGGGCTGGCGCGGACGGCCGCAGAGGCAGACCCCGCAAAATGACTCGTATAAAAGGATATTCGCGGAATATGCTCTTTTACGGGTCGGCTTTGCGGGGTCTACTCTTGCGCCGTCGCCGGTCCGCAAATATCAATACCACACCACAAACTGCAAACTACAAAATAATTATTCAGAAAAAATATCAATACACCCCACTACAACAATCATCCACATTACAAATAATTATTCAAATCACCAAAGCAAACTAAATAATGCAATATAAAACTTGTCCCGAATACAAATAACACATGAATTAAATAAAAATTAATTGAAAAATGAGTTTTGTACTGTCCAGCCCTTTGCCAACCGTGCTCAATGAGCTCCTCCTGAAGCTGAAAGTGGGTGTTTGCATTTTCAATCTCTTTGTATGTCTAAAGAAAAGCTCTAATGCGGTTAGGGTCTCTAGCTGGTTTGATATGGCTATCCACATTGTCGTAGAAGAACTCCAAGTTCATGCCTCTCTCATCTTCGAGAATCTCATTGATATGCACTAAATCCCTTCAAGCCCGCGACATTTCTTCTTTGATTAAAATACCGACAATTTGCCTCGCAAGCTTAAACAATTTTCACAAAGAGAGATCGGCGCATTCGGTACCTTCTCCGGAAGAGGTGCGGTGGATATGTTGGATTCTCTGTGAAGTAGTCTTGCATCAACATCTCGTTCCCGAGATGGCGTTTTCGAGGAATGCAAAGACGGCCGACGGTCGATCCTCGCCGCCTCTTTTGGTTCTCGTCTTCGTGCTCCTTCATGGCAAGGGCCATGATCAATGTTTGTTGCCGATAATTTGCAAGCAGTGTCTCAACATTCGAGTCGTCCGAATCGAACGAATCGTCGAGCAAAAACTCCTCGCACGGGCTCAATTCCATCTATATGAATAGAAATTGCACGCCGCGTCAACCAACCATGCATAGCGCTCGGCACAAAGCACAAGCAAGCACTCGCCAGCGGCTCATGAGGCGGGCGATCCCGAGCGGCGACTAGGGGCGGCTCGAGGGCGGTCGATCCCCGACGGCAACAAGGGGCGGCTCGTCTCTCCGAGGGGGCGGTGCAGTGTATCGGTGGTGGAGGGTGGGGGCGCCCCCGCGATGCTATTCCGCCCGCAAATTTGGCCGGAATCGCCGACGACGGATGGGCGAAACCAATGGCGGTCAGCGGCGGAAGGAGGTGGGGAAAGGGCGCGGGCTGAAATGTCCCTCCCGCCAACCGCTTTCCTAGGATGCGGGACACTGTAGGGACGAGCCGAAAACCTGTGTATTCGCAGGTTGGGACCGAGATTTTGCCACGCCCCTTAAAATAATTTACGAGCCAGCCGTGTTTGCGGGGTCTGTTCAGGCAGGATTTTTCGCGTCGACCCGTATTTTACGGTTATTTTACGAGTCAAGGCTTTTTACGGGGTCTGCTAGGGAAGCTCTAAGGGCATGCTAAATCCTTGACTCTATCATTTCTATTCATAGGAAGGGGAGGGAATTTATAGGGCACTCTATCCTGCAACCATTTTGGTGCCACCAGGCATTTCCCTTCCAGCTCATTGTTCCTACCACAAAGGTGTCATTTCTTCCTCGCCGTTGTGTCATCTATGGCTATCCGATGATGCAATGGACCCCACCATGACCTGTGCAGCCTTACGCTACCGAGTCCAAGAACCTCTTGTTTAAGGTGTGGCCACCGCATATTCATGTCCTTCCTAAGGTAGCACCTGGTTGGCCCCGTCGCTTGGAATGATTGATGTGTCTCTGAAATAGCTATAACTTTTTTTATGTACAGGCTATATTTACGTAGTTAGACATACATCTGACACCTTTTTATACCATTTTATTGTACTAATATATAATTGATGCCAAATGAAAGTTGTTGTTTTCTAATGTTTTTGGTTTCAAGGTAAAATGGTATTTCAGGGACAATAAACAAATAAAAATACGTCCCAAGGTTTCATCACCCGCCGGAGGCCATGTACCTCAGCCCACCTGGAGAGGCCCCACTGGGCCTGCACATGGCCCCTCCATATGGCAGGGCCTAGGAGATACCATCGTACATTCGTACTGTGTGGGCCCTCGACGTCTCCTTTAGCTGCAAGATTGTACGTAAAGTTTCTGCAATGTCCTGTTTTTTTGGATTTTTCAGAATCGTGGAGTTCAAATCACCGGGAAATAACTTGTTCACTACGTAATGGCATGCCTTGATGACTAGGATTAGGTGATTGTGCAGATCCTTGAACTTTCCGGGGGAACCCTATTCTTCTAGCTTCATATGACAGATTTTCTAAGCCATCCTCAGTTGAGCTAAATATTTGCGTGTTGATTTACCTATGAACCATTGTTCGTTTATCATTGACGTGCAAAAGGGGCCTGTGAGTTGTAACGGCATAAATAAATAATAATCTCAGATGGCCATGACTATATTTTGCTGCATCACGAGATACACCATCCGTCACAATTTGAGTGAAATCATGAATATTATTTAAAGCTCATGTACATATTTAGAATTGCGAACATTTTTCAAATTTGTGAACACTTACACAAATTTTTGAACATTTTCTAAAATCAAGAACATGTTTTGAATTCATGACCATTTTATAATATATGCAAACATTTTTTTTTAACAATTTTCTTGAATCGGTGATCATTTCTTGAATTGCCGAACATTTCTTGAATCGGCGAATATTGTTTTGAAAATTGGTGGAACAACTTTTGAAATTAGCGAACATTTTTTTCACTTAACTAATATTTTGTAGAATATTTTTTGAAATGCATGATCATTTTCTGAATCTGCGAACATTTTATTAATGAATAAACTATTTTGTATGTCATGAACAGTTTTTGAATTTTTAGTATATTTTTTCATTCATGAACATTTTTTGAATTGGCGAAACTTTGTTCAACTTCATTAAGATTTTTAAATAAATGAACTTTTTTGAAAATTATGAACATTTTTTGATTTTCCGACCATTTGTTTTCAATATTTCAAACATTTCTTGAATAAGCAAACGTCTGTTTACAAAACCGCGAACATCTTTTGAATCTACAACCATTTTATGATTTATTAAATATTTTTTCAAAATTCTCATTTTTTTAATTTTTAGAACTTTTAAAGATTATCAAAAAAAATTGAAGTCCCATATTTGTTGCTGCTTTTCGCTGAGATGATTCATGTTTGAGACCACAAGGCATCAGACTACTGATGCTTCGCACCTATCAGACCAGTCCACGGCCATTGGATCAGATGTATGTTGGTGGTTAGATTAGCTAGTAAACATCCACGCTTGATTGACGGGTTCTAGCATTAATTGACTTGTGCATCGTATCCCTATGCATGCATGGACCCGGTGGTATTTTTTTCCGGGGGATGGGCCTGGTTGTAGCTAGTTTCAAGCAATTATTGTTAGGATTTGCTTCATGCTTCCGAGAATTATGCTAATTATCATTATTATATGTTTCCTGCTTCCGAGAATTGTGCTTCTGAAAAAATTGGTATCCATATTTACTAGGAGATAATGTGCATAGTCTTCCGAGAATTGTGCTTCCAACGATTACTTCCAAAAATAATGTGTTATCCATTTTTATAGGAGATAATGTGCATCTTTTTGACATGGAAACATTCCTTTTAACTCTGAAGCATACGGGAGATAATGTGCATCTAGTACATTACATATGTTTCTCTATAGACGCATGTTTACGCAAAGAAGACATTGCTTTTGTGCCATGGAAACATTCCAAACTGATTGAAGCATATGCTTTGTGATGCAGCAGAAAAATGTTGTTCAACGGAAGGATTTAGTTTATGTTACATTTTTGGGAGAAGGAAATGATTTTTTGGTGTAAAGGAAGCATTTTTCTTGTACAATGGAAACATTTGCTTCGCAAAGAAATCATCAGTAAGCACAAAAAGAATGATTAAGCCTTGAATTTGTTTCATACCATAAGCAAAAAATATTACAATTCCCTTTGCAATTAAACAGAAGAATATTACAATACTTTTTTACAAGCTGGTCAACCGACAACTTCGAGCAGTGACTCGTTCGTGTCAGTTATGGTACACTCAATGTCATTTCAAAGCATCTTGCAGAGAACAGTAAAGCTCATTTGGAATCTGGTCCATGTGTATGTACATTAGAAGCATTCAGTGAGAAAAAAGAAAGCCCACACTGATAGTTGTTGATACAATAAAATATGCAAAAACAGATGTACAATAAAATTTTATGTATAGAAACAACATCGGCACTGGCTGAAGCACATAATAGTAGTGGGTTGAAGCACACATTTCTGCTAATGATTCCATCAAAATGATTTTTATGATAAAATAAGCATTACAATGCTTAAAGCAAATTGGACATACCATAGAGATATATGTAAGAAATAAAAGTAGGAAGCATCAGCTTCATTGTATCGTAACATATATTAAACACACTAGAAGCATGGATTTTTTTTCAATTGCAAGCATGATCAGATGAGGAAAAGTTGTGCTTCACAAATAAGATAAAGAGCATACAATTGACTAGATAATATTAAAATAGTATGTGCAAATATTACTGAAATCATGTATAAGAATGAAGGACGGGTCTAGACAGCGGCCGGCTGCTCTCTGGCCTTCGCGAGCGGCCGGCCAAAAATAGAATTATGTTGTCCCCTAATCTGTAAAAGGTAATCATTTGATCCTTTAATTGATATGAGAAAAATAATTTTAATTTATATATTAGAAACAATACTATGTAACAGAAAAGTATTACGAAAACATTAACGCAAATAAGTGTGAACGCATTTAATTGGAATTTTCAAAATTTTAAAAATTCATAACTTTTAAACCGCCCGTCGGAATTCAGATCTGTTTGCACCGTTGGAACTTTTGTGGCGTGTTCTTCGAAACTAGATCCCGCATAGGTATATTTTGACCAAAAAAATTGTGCAATTTAGCCTCCGTTTTTTGCAACTGGCTAGCAGTGGATGTGCAACTACCTGCTAATGGATGTGCAACTTTCTGCCTATCCCGTAGAAGTGTAGTTTTCATTAATAACACATCCACCCCCAAGCTACCTTCTCCTAGTGAGATATTCAAATTCGCGTTTTGCCCACTCCAACTGCCTGGTAGTTCATGTGCAACGTACCTCCTATCCGTGGATGTGCTTTTACTGTTTGCTGCATCGACCAACTGTCTAGTAGTGGATGTGCAACTTCAGATACTGTCACCGCCAACTGTCTATCAGTGATGTGCAACTATCCCTTACACCTCATGCACATGGAAGTGTAATTTCTCTACTGGCATTTCGAACCACCCCTCTAGTGGGATGTGCAACTTTAGCGCCCTGTTTATATGCATCTTTTACTACCCTCGTCAATATGTAAATTTTCACTACCCCACGAATGTGAAATTTTCACCATCCAACTATCCATGCCTCTGAGATATGCAACTTTAATATTGCTCTGGCCAACTGTCTAGCAGACGTTGTGCAACTCCTTTTGTTGCCCCCGTCAACCAAAACTACATATTCACAAATAGTTAAGGAAAGGAGTTGCACATCAAGTAATAGGGAGTTGGCTCGAACAATAGACTAAGTTGTACAAATCACTAGTAGGGAAGGTGGGGCAGGGGTGTGTCAATTGTAAAAAAAATTACACATCCATAAGTAGGGACAAAGGGTTACACATCGACTACTACATAGTTGGTCGGGACACTAGACTAGTTGCACATCAAGTTTTCATGGTTGCTAGGTTGCAACCTCATACGAAGTTAGATTATGCAGCTCCAAAAATTGCTTTTGAAAAAAATTGCACCATGCAATACTAAAGTTGCACAATGCAGTGCTGAAGTTGCATCATATAGCACTATAGTTGGCCCACAAAAAAATTCATCGAAATATACCCATACGGGATCTAGTTTAAAAGATCTCGTCGCGAAGAATCCAACGGTGAAGAGGATCTGAATTCCGACGCATGGTCTGAAAGATGGTCCTTTCGATTTATATCAGGAGCTTCCAAGGGCCAACAGACTAAATAAATCTCATTAGTGACTAAGATAACTGATGTCATCATGTGTAATTAAGTATGCCTACATGGTTGCCTTGTATGAAAGTGTGTACGCTGGATTGTTTTGGAACTTTTTTACTAGCAAGGCTGATGGCTTTTCATTCCTTATCAAAGATCGTTACAAAAATGTAAGGGGTTCGTCGACCCAGGTAAAAAAATATGAATAAAACAAAAACGATCTAATTGTCTCGTGTGTTGTCACATTTGATTCCCTAGGGTATAACTCCGAGGAAACATTGTGAAAGGCACTTGCATGCAACCATGGAAAATTACTGAACTTGCAGTCTCACAAAACCCTGATGCGATAAGACTCAATATTACTTGCTCATTGTCAGACTGAAGAATAACCATGTAATGCCCCATTTACTGACCAAACCATACGCCACCTCAAGCAATAGTAGCTTCAGCCATAAGTGCATATGTTGCTCCTTCAATTCTGAATCATTGAGCGGCCACGGATGCTCCATTAGAGTCTCTAATCATCGCCCCTGAAGCGGTCACATGGGTTTCATCAGGATTAAAAGAAGCATCCATGTTCACGATGTACACTCCTTCACGGGGTTTATGTCATCCTACTCGAGGCCTTTGAGCTTTTTTCTTCCTGTTTCTGGTATAGTAAAGCGATAAAGCACTGATAAACATCATAGATTATTTGATCGGCTGAATATCTTCTCCATGTGTTGCTTGCCTTCTCTCCCACCAAATATACCAAGCTGTATTTAGATCGGTTAAAACTCGGAGATCAGGATGTGTTGGTAACCAATTATTCACTCCAGATATCAATTTGTGTTCCATCCCCAACCCTCCGTATATATCCCATCTTGAACGCTTCAAGACCCGACATAGTACTTTGCCATGTGAACGATGATCAACTTTTCAGTTTACCTTTCAAAATTTCCATTAGGAAAAAAATCGTTCTTAGGATAGAACATAAGGAATCCGGATTGTTCTGGATAGGTACATCGCATTGACTCAGAATTATATTTCTTACATGAACTATTCATACTTGACATGTCGAATGTTCACAACAATATGTGTATGTAACGTTACATCTTTAAATATTAATATTTTTTAACCGATCTTAATTGTTAATAGCTAAAATTAATAGTCAAGATAATTTAAGACGCCACATATCTTACTTGTCTTCTATTTAAAGTATATGAAAGATCATCAATCTCTTCTCTTACTCAGTCATCATGCTAGCGGCTAGTCTTAGTTATGTTGTCGTTATTTTAGTTCTGATTACTTGTTTACTAAAGTTTCTAGACGCACAACTTAAGTTATTCTTCACTACTAGCTTAGTGTTTCTTCATATTGTTCCTGTTTACTCTCTTTTTCTTTGAAGAATTATTTTCTTCGAAGAATTGTCGTAACCTCATATTCATCCCCTGGTCGATTAACTTGATATTACAACATCAATGAAATGTTGTTATCTCTACCTAATAATATTAAAGTACGAAGAGTTTCTCCACTTTTTTCATTCACGGTGGGCTTCACGTGATTTTTCGTCCGTCGGTAAGTACGTTCCGATATGATTCTGTCAAAAAATTAACATACAAAACAGAGATGGGCCGGTCCATTAGCGGAACTGATCAAGAAAAAGAACAAAATTTGGCACCCACCAGGAATCGAAGCCCGGCGCTCACGCTGAGCACCAGCGTCTGCTACCACAACAATAAACAAGGCTTTGTGTTTAGCTAGCAGCATGATATTTTAAATTAACTAAACAGCTGCTCCAGAAAGTAAGAGCAAAATATATTTTTTGGAAAACGTGAATATAATTTAGGGTGCGAATATGTTACAAAGTTGTAAACAAAAAAAATGAACTCAAAATTGTTTTTTAAGAAAGAAAATCATTTTTTTATTTTTAGTCAAACCGTAATTTTTTTAAACTAGGAGGTATGATAGTGATTGTTTATTTTCCGTTCAAAATTATGATTTTTTTTTCCGTTACCACGCACAAACATGTTTGCTAGTGTCACATATGGATAGTAATGTGGCGTTTATCTGACCGCCTTCATGATCATCTTCGTCATGACCTGCATGGACAGCTCGATGGCATCGTTCACCACCGGCGTCCATGTTCACGTAAAACATGTTCACGTAACTGACTGCTTGGTTGTTTAGTAACTGACTGCTTCAAATATAACACAGGTCCATGTTCACGTAAAACTGAATTCTTGTTACAAAGTAGTTAAAGTGAATTCCTAGTATGGTAGAAATAACAAATCTAAAGATTAATGTATGTACAAAATCGGTTTGTAGAATCTTTAAAGGACGCATTTAGCCGGTGCCCGGCCGCTTTGGAATTGTTAGCGAGCGGCCGTCTAAAAAGAAAATATCTAATTTTTAATCTACAAAAAATATATCTTATTCCTTTAATAATCTATAATAAAAACAGCTTGCTCGTATTAGGAAAAGTAAACACGTGTGAACATGTCTGGACAGAAAAAGTAAAAAGTAAATGCAAACCATCAACGTGAACATGTATGAATGTATTTAATTAGGGCTTTTTGAATTTAAAAAATCTATATCTTTCAAACCGCGCATCGGAATTTATATCCGTCTTCACCGTTGGATTCTTCGCGACGAGATCTTCGAAACTAGATCTCGCATGGGTATGTTTCATTGAAATTTTGTGTGTGCAATTTAACCTCCGTTTTGTGCAACTGCCTAGAAGTGAATGTGCAACTACGTGACAGTGGATGTGCAACTTTCTGCCTACGTCGTGGAAGTATAGTTTTTACTAATAGCACATCCATCCCCAAACTACATCCTCCTATTGAGATGTTTAAATCCGTGTTTTCCCCAGGCCAACTGCCTAATAGTTCATGTGCAACTTCCTTCCTGCCTGTGGTTGTGCTTTCACAGTTTGCTACATCGGCCAACTGTCTAGCAATGGATGTGTAACTTCGGATACTGTCATCGTCAACTGTCTATTAGTGATGTGCAACTATCCCTCATACATCATGGATGTGTAATTTCTCTACCAGCACTCCGAACCAGTCCTCTAGTGGGATGCGCAACTTTAGCGCCCCGTTTATATGCAACTTTACTACCCCATGAATATGTAACTCTTCACTACCCCATGAATGTGAAATTTTCACCATCCAACTATCCCTGCCTCTGAGATGTGCAACTTTATATGTTGCTCCGGCCAACTGCCTAGTAGACTTTGTGCAACTCCGTCTGTTGCCTTCGCCAATCGAAAGTACATATCCACAAGTACATATCCGCTAGTAGCAACATGCACTAACTATAAATAGGAAGTTGGCTCGAACACCAGGCTTAAGTTGCACAAATCACTAGTAGGGGAGGTGGGGCAGGTGTGTCAATTGTAAAAAACAGTGTCCCGTTTATAGTTGCACATCAACTACTACATAGTTGGTCAAGATACTAGACTAGTTGCACATCAAGTTTTCATGGTTGCTAGGTTGCAACTGTTGGAAATATGCCCTAGAGGCAATAATAAATTAGTTATTATCATATTTCTTTGTTCATAATAATCGTTTATTATCCATGCTATAATTGTATTGATCGGAGACTCAGATACATGTGTGGATACATAGACAACACCATGTCCCTAGTATGCCTCTAGTAGACTAGCTCGTTGATCAAAAGATGGTTAAGGTTTCCTAGCCATGGACATGAGATATCATTTGATAACGGGATCACATCATTAGGAGAATGATGTGATGGACAAGACCCAAACTACAAACGTAGCATATGATCGTGTTAGTTTATTGCTATTGTTTTCTGCATGTCAAGTATATGTTCCTATGACCATGAGATCATGCAACTCACAGACATCGGATGAGTGTCTTGTGTGTATCAAACGTCGCAACGTAACTGGGTGACTATAAAGGTGCTCTACAGGTATCTCCGAGGGTGTCTGTTGAGTTGGCATGGATCGAGACTGGGATTTGTTACTCCACGTGACGGAAAGGTATCTCAGGGCCCACTCAGTAATACAACATCACAATGAGCATTGTAAGCAATGTGACTAAGTGTTAGTCATGGGATCTTGTATTACGGAACGAGTAAAGAGACTTGCCGGTAACGAGCTTGAACTAGGTATGGAGATACTGACGATCGATTCTCGGGCAAGTAACATACCGAAGAACAAAGGGAACATCATACAGGATTAACTGAATCCTTGACATAGAGGTTCGACCGATAAAGATCTTTGTAGAATATGTAGGAACCAATATGGGCATCCAGGTCCCGCTATTGGTTATTGACCGTAGAGGTGTCTCGGTCATGTCTACATAGTTCTCGAACCCGCAGGGTCTGCACACTTAAGGTTTAGTGTTGTTTCGGTAGTATAGAGTTATGTATGGTGGTGACCCAAGGTTGTTCGGAGTCCCGGATGAGATCCCGAACGTCACTATGAGCTCCGGAATGGTCCGGAGGTAAAGATTGATATATAGGAAGTCCCATTTTTGTCGCCGGAAAAGTTTCGGGCTAATCGATAATGTACCGGGAGTGCCGCGAGTGTACCGGGAGACCACTGGGAGGGGTATTTCGACCCAAGAGGCTTCATGGGCTGTGTAGAGTAAATACCATCCTTTTGTGGGCTTGTGGAAGTCCCACACAAGGCCCATGCGGCTGGAAGAAAAAGCTCAAAGGGAAAAAGGTGGAAAAAAAGCCAAAAAATGGACGAATCCTAGTCCTATTAGGATTGGAGGAGGAGTCCTCCTCTCCTCCCCACTTTGGCCGACCCAAGGGCTGGCTTTTTGGCAGCCAAGCCTCCTCCTCCTCTCCTCCTATATATACTAGAGAATTTTAGGGTTTTGGCACAGAATTTTCAGCCATGTGCTACCCGTTCCTCTAGTGCATAGTTTCTCCTCTAGATCGGTTTTCTGCAGTGCTTAGGCGAAGCCCTGCCGGAATAGCTCCACCACCATCGCCGCAGCGCCGTCACGCTGCCAGAGAAATCTTCTACCTCTTCGCTCCCTCTTGCTGGATCAAGAAGGCGGAGATCGTCATCAAGTTGTACGTGTGTTGAACGCAGAGATGCCGTCCGTTCGGCGCTAGATCGAAAGGACCATGATCAAGATTGCGGGACGGATCGTGATGAGATCGCGGGACGGATCGTGATGAGTTCGTGGGACGGATCGTGATTGGATTGCGGGACGGATCATGATGTGATCGCGGGACGCTCGGCAATTTGGATCACGAAGATGTTCGACTACACCAACCGCGTTTCTTAACGCTTCCCGCTTAGCGATCTACAAGGGTATGTAGATCCACTCTCCCTCTCGTAGATGCTCATCACCATGGATAGATCTTGTGTGTGTAGGAAATTTTTTGTTTCTCATGCAACATTCACCAACAGTGGTATCAGAGCTAGGTCTATGTGTAGATGAGATCTCGAGTAGAACACAAAAGGTTTTTGGGTGTTGATGCTTAGATTGCTTCCTCCCTTGGTCGGATTTTGGTTCAGCGGTATTGTGAGATGAAGCGGCCCAGACCAACATTACTCGTACGCTTACGAGAGACCGGTTCCCTCGAACGCAACTTGTTGCATAGATGGCTTGCGGGTGCTAGTTTCTCTCACTTTAGTTGGATCGGATTCGACAAAGGCGGTCCTTGAGAAGCTTGAAAAGCAACTTATGTATCGCAATTCTGGTTTTTGCGTAGGTGAGAATTGTTCTTGCTAGATACCCGTAGCAGCCACGTAAAACATGCAACAACAATTAGAGGACGTCTAACTTGTTTTTGCAGGGTATGTTGTGATGTGATATGGCCAATTATATGATGTGATATATGTGATGTATGAGATGACCATGTGTTGTATAGAATATCACGACTTGCATGTCGATGAGTACGGCAACCGACAGGAGCCATAGGGTTGTCTTTAATTATTGTATGACCTGCGTGTCAATCATTAAGCGCAATGTAATGCTTTACTTTATCGATAAACGGTAGCAATAGTAGTAGAAGCATGGTGGGCGTGACAACCCCGATGGCGACACGTTGATGGAGATCAAGATGATGGAGATCATGGTGTCATGTCGGTGACGATGGAGATCATGCCGGTGCTTTCATGATGGAGATCAAAAGCACAAGTTCATGGCCATATCATGTCACTTCTGATTTGCATGTGATGTTAATCCTTTTATGCACCTTGTTTTGCTTAGGACGACGGTAGCATTATAAGGTGATCCATCACTTAATTTCAAGATAAATTGTGTTCTCCCCGAGTGTGCACCGTTGCGAAAGTTCTTCGTGTCGAGACACCACGTGATGATCGGGTGTGATAGACTCTACGTTCACATACAACAGGTGCAAGCCAGTGTTGCACATGCAGAACACTCGGGTTAAACTTGATGAGCCTAGCATGTACAGACATGGCATCGGAACACAAGAGACCGAAAGGTCGAACATGAGTCATATAGTAGATATGACCAACATGATGATGTTCACCATTGAAACCACCTCAACTCACGTGATGATCGGACTTGAGTTGGTGAATTTGGATCATGTATCACTCGAATGACCGGAGGGATGCCAATTTGAGTGGGAGTTCTTAAGTAATATGATTAATTGAACTCATTATCATGAACATATTCAATAGTGTCTGTGCAAATTATGTTGTAGATCACTTGCTCGCGCTATAGCTCCCTTGAATTTTTATATGTTCCTAGAGAAATAGAGTTGAAAGATGTTGGTAGCAATATTGCGGACTGGGTCCGTGATCTGAGGATTGTCCTCATTGCTGCACAGAAGGCTTATGTCCTTAATGCACCGCTCGGTGCGCCAACCCCTCTAGCGTGGTTTGTAGATGTTGTGAACATTTGACAGGCACGTTCTCATGACTACTTGATAGATTAGTGCGTCATGCATTATGGCTTAGAATTGAGCCTCCGAAACGTTTTGAACGTCACAGAACATATGAGATGTTCTAAGAGCTGAAATTAGGATCTCAGGCTCGTGCCCATGTTGCGAGATATGAGATCTCCAACAAGATTCTTTGCCTACAAGATGAAGGAGAATAGCTCAATCATTGAGCATGTGCTCAGATTGTCTGGGTGCTACAATCGCTTGAATCGAGTGGGAGTTGATCTTCCAGATAAGATAGTGATTGATATAGTTCTCCAAGTCACTGTCACTAAGCTACTAGAACTTGGTGATGAACTATAAAACGCTAGGGATAGAAATAATGATCCCTGAACTGTTCGCGATGTTTAACACTGTGAAGGTAGAAATCAAGAAGGAGCATCAAGTTTTGATGGTTAGTCAAACCACTAGTTTCGAGAAGGGCAAGAGCAAGGAGGGAAACTTCATGGATAGCAAGTCAGTTGCTGCTCCAGTGAAGCAACCCAAAGTTGAACTCAAACCCAAGACTAAGTGCTTCGATTACGAGGAGAGCGGTCGCTGAAGCGGAACAACCGTAGATACTTGGTAGATAAGAACGCTGGCAACGTCAATAGAAGTATATTTGATATATGTGTTATTGATGTGTACCTTGCTAGTACTCCTAGTAGCACCTGGGTATTGGATACCGGTTCGGTTGCTAAATGTCAGTAACTCGAAATAAAAGCTACGGAATAAACGAATAACTAGCTAAGGGTGAGGTGACGATGTGTGTTGGAAGTGTTTCCAAGGTTGATGTGATCGACACCGCACGCTCTCTCTACCTTCAAGATTAGTAAAAAACCTAAATAAGTGTTATTTGGTGTTTTGCGTTGAGCATGAACGTGATTAGATCATGTTTATTGCAAACACAGTTATTCATTTAAGTTAGAGAATAATGGTTATTCTGTTTACATGAATAATACCTTCAATGGTCATTCACCCAGTGAGAATGGTTTGTTAAAATCTTGATCGTAGTAATACACATGTTCATAACATTGATGCCAAAAGATACAAGGTTAATAATGATAGTACCACATACTAGTGGCACTGCCGCAAAATGTCATATTGGTATAAAGCGCATGAAGAAACTCCATGCCGATGGATCTTTGGACTCATTCGATTTCGAATCGGTTGAGACATGCGAACCATGCCTCTTTGGCAAGATGACTAAGGACCCCGTTTTCCGGATTGATGGAGCGGGCAAGTGGTTCATTGGAAATGATACATGTTGATGTATGCAATCCAATGAGTTTTGTAGCGTGCGGTGGATATCGTTATTTTCTTACCTTCACTGATGATTTGAGTAGATATAGTGTATATTTACTTAAAAAAACACAAGTCTGAATCATTTGAAAGGTTCAAGCAAATTCAGAGTGAAGTTTAAGATCACCGTGACAAGAAGATAATAATATCTGCGATATGATCGTGGAGGTGAATATCTGAGTTACGGGTTTGGCATACAACTTTAGACAATGTGAAAGTTATTTCACAACACACGCCACCTGGAACACCATAGTGTGATGGTATGTCCGAATGTCATAGTCGTGCTCTATTGGATATGGTGCATGTTATGATGTCTCTTATCATTTTGCTACTATAATTTTGGGGTTGTGCATTAGAGACAACTACATTCAGCTTGCCAATTCATATGCAAGTACAAAGCACGTAGTGAATTTATATGAAGCACTGGGTGCAGGAAACGGATCTGAGCAGCACTTGTGGTACAAATAGGTGGGACGCCCAGCTCGGTGGAGGGAGAGCTTTGCGGTGACACGGGACGGTGAGGTCAACAAGATCGGGGATGAGCTCGCCTATGAGATGTGAGACAAGCTGGGGGTGTATGGGTCGGGCATATGGGGCAGGCGAGATTTAATCACGCGGGTCGACCGAGATTAACCGGAGACGTGTGCTTAATTGAAGGAATTGAAGATTTACGAGGAAAAACCTGCTGCCCCCTCCCCCCCCCAACCACCACCACCAGCCCTCCCGCGTCACCCCCGCAGGCGACAGGGAGGGAACCCTAGTCGCCTCCGGGTAGCACCTTCCCTCGCCCCTTCCCTTCCCTGTCGCCGTCACAGGGCGCTTCGAGCGAAGCTTGACTGGCGTCGACGGCGGCGGGACTTCTGCCTCCTCGCGTGTGGGGGCTGGTGCGGGCCAGCTTCGAAGGCCCTGGGCATCGCGTTTTGGTGGGTCGTGGCGGAGCTCCTCTGGGCGGCGGCGTCTGGTGGTCTTGGTGGCGTGGCAGGCTGCCTGGTGGTGGGGCGTGTCAGCGGCGGTTGTGACGACGGCCTGAGATCGGCTCAGATCTAGCGGATGGCTGCGGTTGGCGACGCGGGCCGTGGGCGGCGTGGGTTGGGACAACAGCAGTATGGTGGTGGTGCGGGCCAGGGGTCGGGGACGGCGGCCGTGGCCAGACCTGACCTTGTGGCGGCGCAGGTGGGGCACCGGCCTGGCGGCTGGTGCTCCGGCCGTGGGCGGCGGCGGCGCGTGGTGGTCCGGCTCGCATTGGCCCCCAGCGGCGCGGCGGCTACATGGTGGCTCGGCGGCTTTGGTCGTGGCGACAATCAGCTCACTCCGGCATCGGCTCGTCTGCGGGCGGACCGTATCGATCCTCGCTTCACCCTCTCGTCATGTGCTTGCTACGTGCACCAGAGAGCTGGGCCTCTCCCAGCTACGGTCAATCCCTCGTCTCGCATCCGGGGCAGCAGGACCGGGCTCGTCTCATGCCCGGTGTAGTTGGACCGTGCTCGTCTCGCGCCCGATGTAGCAGGACTGAGCTTGTCTCGCGCCCGGGGCTGCAGGACCGAGCTCGTCTCGCGCCCAGTACAGCAGGACGGGTTGATGGAGGCCAGTTTTGGCCGACCTTTGGGTCTCAGCGCTGGGGGTCGTCCAGGGGTACGAAAGGTGGCTCCTTTCTCTCGTCTCTTTGGTTTGGGTAGTGGCGTGTCTCGGGTGCGGTGGTGTCAGGTCCTGGATGCCTGGGCGGCAGCCTTGTGGGTGGTAGCGCGGTGCTCATGGGCAGAACCCGTGCTCGGTGGTGCCCGGTGTCCATGGTCATGTGGACGACGTGGTAGCCGGGGTGTGGCGTTCGGTGGCGGTGAGTATTGGCCGGGGTGAAAACCTGTCCTATCTCCGGACGGGATGCCGGCGGCGAAGCTTCCCTTCTTAAAGGCGTCGTCACGGCTCTCATTGCTCGTCGTGGTGCTCCAGAGGAACCTCCGATCCTTGGATCGGATGGTGGCGGCGCTCCGGTGTCGTATCCTTCCTGAAGGCGCCGTCTTGGAGCCCACGGTTAGTCGTATGCGGCTTCATTTCTCCGTGATGGCGTAGTCACGGTTGAGTTTTCCGGTTGCTCTTGTAGTGCTATGGATGGTGTGGCTGCGCTCAACACCTTTGTATCTTGCCTTGGGTGTGTGCGTGTGTTGTGATGACGTGCGTTTGTACCGACATGTTGATGATGATTGCTTTATATATAAAGCGAGAAGAAAGTCTTTTTCGACAATTGAAGATTTACTTTCAATATGGACCGTGGGATCAGGGAAGAATGAACGACACGGAAGTCGTGTGAGGAAAATTCCATATCAGACTTTTGATAGGAAGCGTTTACCTTCATGTTTTGATTGGTTGGATGATCATGGCTACACATGGCGTTGAACTAGTACAGCGAACATTTGATCATGTTCCTACCCTCGCTAACGGCTTACTATGATCTCAAATTAATAAGCAGTCGCATGCAGTATTATGGTGATACTTGTTACTACTTTTACATAGCTCGACGTGGACGGAATACAAGGAAGGAAATGCTGAACAACAGAAGAAGAACACACGTCAAACAACGCTCACGAACAGTTGATGAGGCTCCGCCGCATGGTTGGGGTGGGCCTTTGGCCACGTAGCTGCACAGCTTCTCCGTGCAAACCAACTTTAGTCTCTCCAATTTATACTTCTTCGCCGCTACAAGCTGGTCAATAGTTCCTGTATGACGTTTTTTTTTGAATTGGCTGCAAAGCGATATCGTTCGCAAGAACAGCTCTGTCGCGATATCTCTCTACGTATAAATAGTCCAGGCACAACATGGTCTTAAGCACAATCTTTGTCAGGATTAGGTGGAGCCGGGCGGGACCCACAGCTTATCCACGTCGGCGTGGGACCCAGATGGCGAACCCGACGAGGCGGCGACGCCGCTCAGTCGGAGTCGGAGTCGAAGGCGCCCCACCCCCTATCAGCGCGGGTTGCTCGATGGCTTGGCGGAAGCGGAACTCGTCGAGCTCCTCTTCCATCTGCCGGCGCGCGACGAGCTGTTGCGGCTCGTCCTTGGTGCGCTCCATAATCTCGGCGATGACGCCGTCGAGGTCGCCGTCGCCGACGTAGTCTCTCGGCAGAAAGCCGAGGCGTCCGGGGTGCAGTGCGCGTGCAATGTCGGAACTCCCCGCGCCAGAGGAGCTACCAGGCGGTCGCCTTGCGCCGCCGCCACCGTCATCTGGCGGTCGGACTCCTCCACCTCGCGTCGAGCGAACGCACGCGACGGCGCGAGCCCCCGGTTCGTGTACTTGCACGTGCCGCGCTTCCGACTAGCGTCGAAAGCAACCCGTGCCGCCCGTTCAAGGTCAGAGACGGGCGCCGGCCGCTTCGCCCCATTCCGATCCTTGTCGGAGCGGTTTCCGCCGCCGGAATGGCCGTCGCGCGAGCTAGAAGATCCGGGCCTCAGACGCGGCGGGGCTGGATTGCGTGGTTTCGGTGGTCATCGACGGCGACAGTGGCACGGATCTGGATGTGTAAATAGCTAGGGTACGACACATTTGAGCGGATAAGTAGAGCGTATGATTTAACTAGTGACACTGAAATCCCTGGCCCACGGGTCAGATTGACTGGTTAGCCCCCCACGTCAGCATGAATAAACTTTTTCTATTTACTGAATAATCCATAAAATGCTATAAATTTGTAAATTCAATATCTTTTTAACCGAAACTCCAAATGAAATTAATTATATATGCAGAATGATTAGAAAAATTCAAGAATTCTGAATATGCAATTTGTTTTGATGACAAACCAGTTTAAAGTGGAGGAACAGAGACAAATGCATATATGATTCATTTGAAATTCATACATGGAATTTGAATTCATACATGGAGTCACTAAGAAGGATCCAGGCTTGGTTTTCATTTTCATGTTTAAAACTTGTTTAAATGTTGGTCAAACTTATGTTCGACCAAGTTTGAAATGAGCATAAAAAATTCAAAAAAATAAAAATAAAAAAATGGAAAACCAATGCACATGTTCTTACTTTGTCATATACTAACAACTCAAATTGATTTTGTTGTTTTAGACATGGTGGACAAAAAAACTTGCTTAGAAATGAGTTGCTTACCTTACCTTTGGAATTAATTTGAAACACATGTGTGAAGACAAGTGGTTTTGGGTGTTGAATTCGAAACTTTCAAAAACCGCACAAAAGCTTCATTTTGGAGTGAATAAGAAGGATCCAGACTTGGTTTTTCATTTTCATGTTTGAAACTTGTTTAAATGTTGGTCAAACATAGATTTGACCAAGTTTGAAATGAGCATTAAAAACTCAAAAAATGGAAAACCAGTGCACATGTTCTTACTTTGTCATATACTAACAACTCAAATTGATTTTTCTGTTTTAGACATGGTGGACAAAAAACTTGCTTAGAAATGAGTTGTTTACCCTACCTTTGGAGCTAATTTGAAACACATGTGTGAAGACAAGTGGTTTTGGGTGTTGAACTTGAAACTTTCAAAAACCTCACAAAAGCTTCATTTGGAGTGACTAAGAAAGATCCAGGCTTGGTTTTTCATTTTCATGTTTGAAACTTGTTTAAATGTTGGTCAAACTTAGGTTTGACCAAGTTTGAAATGGGCATTAAAATTCAAAAAAAAATTAAAAAATGGAAAACCAGTGCACATGTTCTTACTTTGTCATATACTGAAAATTCAAATTAATTTTTCTGTTTTAGACATGATGGACAAAAAAACTTGCTTAGAAATGGATTGTTTACCCTACCTTTCGAACTAATTTGAAAGACATGAAGACAGTGTTGAACTTGAAACTTTCAAAAACCTGACAAAAGCTTCATTTTGGAGTGATTAAGAAGGATCCAGGCTTGGTTTTTCATTTTCATGTTTGAAACTTGTTTAAATGTTGGTCAAACTTAGGTTTGACCAAGTTTAAAATGAGCATAAAAAATTCTAAAAAAATCAAAAAAATGGAAAACTAGTGTACATGCTCTTACTTTGTCATATACTAACAACTCAAATTTATTTTTCTGTTTTAGACATGGTGAAAAAAAATACCCTAGCTCACTTCTCTTGAAACCTTACAACCTCGTTCTTGATAGCCATCTTTGTGAAGATTTTTTCATGAAAAACTCCATAGTCCAGGTTTTTTATTTTTCCTATCAAGTTAGTCACATAGAACGATGATTGGCACAAGTTTTATATTTTTTATTTTTTTTGAATTAGTTATGCTCAACCCTAACCGTTGAAAACCTCTCAAAACCCCTCAAAACCCCATCAAAACCCCGCACCAGTCCGGACCATTGGATCGCCGTGAATGGACGGTCTAGATCAGGTAGTAGGGCTACGTCAGCGATCCGCGGGCTGCGTTTTCATTGGCTGGTCTTTTTAGCATCTTTTTTCAGCGTTCTGAAGCAATGGTCTGCGTAGATTGAGCAGGCCTGCCAGGCGTTTTTGGGCTTAATTAAATTCGTACCACCCGTGCTTGGATTGATCTATCTATATACTATGATGTAACATAATGACTGGCGTGGCAATGCTAGAAAAAACAAGGGCTTGCATTGCATATTTTGGTGGCAAACAGTGGCATTAAGTTGATATGTTGTAAACTGAATATTTTCTTACTATTATGTTGCATAAACAGTGGCAAAGAGTGACAGAGGTGACAGTGAACATATGATATAATACAAATAAAAAAATGTTTGGCCTGGGGCTCAAACCCAGGACCTGTAGTTAGATGCAAAGGGTGCAATGCCAATGAGATAAAACTAGTGATTTGCTTCGATTAGTAATTCTTTCCTACATATTGAATGCTTCGGAGATTGCAGTTAAGACGCAACCGTGCGTTGCGTACGGTGCGGGGCAACTGTGTGTTGCACTACTCGTTGACGTTTGCGTTTCCAGTTGTAGTTAAGACGTGTTCCTCACCACTCGCTCTGCCCACTAACACTCAGCACTCCCCACTCCCCTGTCCAAAAACCGTCGCCAATAGCCAATCCACCACCGTCGCCATGGACGCGAGCATCGGCTGCAGAAGGCCATCGAGGAGCTCGCCGGCGACCGCCAGGAGCTACGCGCGCAGTACAAGGAGATAGCGTGCTGGTTTCCAGCCATGCAGATGATGAGGAACCACGCCTGCAGCCTCGTCAAGGTGATGAAGTAGGGGGAAAAGCTCTGCGCGTTCCCAGGCGGCATTAGCATCCCTCCCTCCATGATCCTCCTGTGGGCAATTGCGAGAGGCGCAAATGTCCCCCGACCCTCACCAACGCTCATGTTGGTGGATGTACCGTTCATCCACCCAACCGGCAGCTCAGCCGGATCCTACGCGCGTTGCGTCGAGGGTCGAGCACGTCGTCGATGCCGTGATTGCTGTCCCAGCGCCAGTCAACGCAGCTTACTGAGATCGACTCAATCCCAGCGTGCTCGGACCGTACGACGATTCCGACAAGGAGTCGTCTGACGAGGAGGTGGAGGAGGTGGTCGTCCTCTCTAACGACAAGCCAGAGGTGCTAGAGGTGGAGATGGTGGGACATCAAGTCGCCGTTGTGGAGGGTGACAGGGAACTTCCAATTGTCCTGGAGAACCTTTCGGATGTTGCAGATCCGCTAATCGTGGTGAAGCAAGAACTTGAGGAGGTGATGCCAGAAGAAGGGACAAGCAAGCAAAAAAAGAAGGGGGAAGAGAACCACCCCTCAGGCGGGTGCAGTGCGCCGCTCCGAGCCTCTGAAGATGCTCAAGATGGAGTGAAGAAGGAGTTCAATGTCAGAGGGGATTAGGTATGCTATTTTATCACTGCATATAAGTTAGCAAATCAGCATATAAGTTAGAAGTATTTTGGGTTGTAAGTAGGTGTTCTACTGATGTCTAAAATGTTATGAACTAGAGCTATGTCATGTTCCTCTTTTGATGTCATCTTTACTTGCATTGTTTGTTTCTCCATGTGCATACATTGCATCATGCTGGACCACTTACCAAAAGTAGGAGGTAGTAGCACTGAATATTCAATTCTGTTTACTAAATTTTCAGTGTGGACAACTAACTGAATGCAATTTCAGTTATTTGAATGTTGAATGTTAACAGTTAACTGAATTTGTATGCATGTGGATATTGACATTCAGTTAACTATTGACATTCGGTCATTCAGTTAACTATTCAGTTAACCAAAGTCAGAACCAGAATTTCTACCATTCAAATCACCAAATCAACCAAGTTCACAAAGATATAATTCAGCAAATTCAACCAATTAGGTTACAAATTCACCTAATTTAACAAGTTCACCAAATAAGATAACATTAGTGCAACCAATTGTTTCTCCCTCTCCTGCTTCAACAGATCAAGCTCTTCCTTCATCAGCATCCCCCAAAATTGAGCTCTTGGGTCGATGCCTTCAATTTCAACCTCTCCACGTACTCATCGAGCCATTCGAAATACCCACATTTCTCCAGAACCTTAAAAACGGGGGTTGGTGACGCATGAACCCTAGATTCACCGCCCAAATTCAACAACAACAAAAGAAATAAATCGGGAGAAATTAGACCATACGATGGTGAAAATCACAAATCTAACATGCCCCGGCTGTGGCTTGCCCACGATTGCCATTTTCTTGTCAACGGCACTGGACCGTACCGCGTCCATTGGCGGAAGGCTGAAGTCGAGCTAGACATCACTCGCCGGCGGTGCGCTTAGTTGCCGGAGAAGAGGAAGAAGGTGAGGAAACGAAAGGGGAAGGGCAAGCAATGGGGGGATGGGTTGGCTCGGGTCGGGACACGCTAGGGTATGAGCACGACCATGCTTATGTGGATAAGTTGTGGGCCCCGCACGCATGCGAGTAAGTGGTGGGTCCCATGTTGATGTGGATAATTGGTGGGTCCCGCGTGTCATAACTCAAATCGGTAACCTTTTAGTTTTGCATTTCATTGTTAAACAGAGCCATGTCACATTGCAACTATAGTTTGCTTTAAAGATGTCGCGCCAGAGCAATTTTCTTCAACTACGCAGCATCCGTTCAATTGTATCTCAAAGATGTCACACAGAATCCATTGACCCGCTACAAGCAGACGTTGAGACATCACTACTGCGTCACCCTCCTCCATGTCTGACAATGAATCTGTGTAAATGAAATGGAGCATGGCCTTGAACACTCCAGCTTCCATGCCAGTGATGCGTACACAAGCATCAGCCGTCTCTTTCTTCCGTCCAAGAAGCTCCGCCATGAACACCGATGACCGAGCGGCGAGCACGCACCTGTGGGCCGCAATCGTCTCGCCTCCCACCTCAAACGTGACATCAGCCCCGTCGCCGCTGGACAGGAGCCGGCCGAAATGGCGGTGCATGTCAGAAGGCAGCGCGGCGACAAGCATGGAGATGGGCTCCGTGTAGATCTCCCTGGGCACCGTGATTTCGCACTTCACATTGAAAGCATCACCCTTGAGGTAAACCGATTCCTCCAAGTCCTTCCTGGTGATGAGCTGAGGACAGCCCCATGGTCCTGTGTTGCTCGAGAAGATGTGACATGTTTGGCTGTCCGCGCCATGCGACGGCACCGGCTCCCCGTCATGGTCGAGCAAACTGATCTTGCAGCGGGCGTCGACTTCGTCGTCATCATCACTGTGAACAAGATGGAGATAGATGGATATCCAGCCAGCTTGGTCGGACGAGTGGCCGTCCGGGAAGTACCTCATGAACCAGCGATGGCGTCCGACGACAATGGTCTCTGACGTGACACCTTTGCCGTTGACGAGGCTCTTGGTGCCGGAGTAACCGTCGATCTTGAGGACGTGGGAGCCGGAGATGGGCAGTGGCTGGGCAACGATGGCCGAAGCGGTCTGCCACGGCATGCCGCCGCCGCCACCGGCCGAAGGCAGGGACATGGCGAACCCTGGAAAGAACGTGAGTATTTCGTCGCTAGGAAAAACGGAAGACGAGTGCGGAAGCTTGTGTGGTTCTTTTCTTATAGAATGGGATTGATTGATTGGTCTGCATTAATCGCGCACATCACACGATGAGCCGGCCAGCGTAGTACTGGGGAGTGCTCCCGCGCACGCCGATCGAGTGGACGCTTTTATTTCTAAAAATAATACTCCTTTTCGGTTTAGCGAGCTCATCTTAAAATTTTAGTTTTCCATTTTATAAAAGCATGGTTAATAAAGGAGCCGGTTGCTGGCTATAGTACCCTGCCATGTCATCTAAGCATCCGTCCATCTAATGGGTTGGTTTTTGGATTAGCTATAAGAGTAACCCTATTGAATATTTAAGCATTTAAATGCTTGTGTGTGCACAACAACTGCGGGATCTATCATGCAGTACATATTTGTGGCCATTTCATGAAACAACATTCGTATATATGCTCCTCCATGACAAACAGATTATTATTACTTTTCATCCAAATAGTAGATCAACTTCAAGCATCAATGTCCATCATAATACCCAGATGACACAATTACGCATTATACTCTTTCTAATAAAAGCATCAACCAAAAGTACTTCAAATAAGCTCTCAGGCATACAAGCCACTCTCAAACAACAGCTGACACGTGACCTGATGGACACCAACAATTAAGGAGTACATAAGTCTTTCAAACAAAAGCATTAACCAAATAGGCTGCCAAACAAGCCATTACCTATTGATCTTAGTAGAAAGAAGCTTCCAACCAATTTGCGTCAACAATCAGTAGCAACACCGCAAGGTGAAAAGTACACAAAATCAATATAACATTCAATTTCAAATAGAAGGAAAATAATGCACACGTTCAGTTTCGAAATCTGTATTTGTTGTGGTTTAATTATAAGAAGAAAAAAGAATATGAACATGCAGACATAAAGAACCTACCATGACTAATTACGATGGCTATTCTGAAACCTATGCCAAATATGCTCGACCAAATCATTTTTGAGTTGGGTATGTTGTGGACGAGCACGAATAGTAGCTTTTCTACATAGCACATCAGCGAAGCACAAATTACCACCAACATTCACTTTAGGGGTAGAGCCAATGAAGCCCCTGGAATCTCATTCAAGTCAATATGAATGGTAGCTTGCTCTCTCTCATCTTCGATTATCATATTGTGAAGAATCACACAAGCTCGCACGATCCTTCCAACACTATTTCTTTGCCATAGTCGTGCAGGCCGACGGACAATGGTAAAACGGGATTGCAATACCCCAAAAGCACGCTCCACGTGTTTCCTTGCTCCTTCTTGCTGCTGGCAAACAACTTATGCTTCTCTGTTTGGGGAAGTGGTATGGTCTTCATGAAGGCAGCCCATTCTGGGTATATACCATCAGCAAGGTAATAACCCATGTTATACTCATTTTCATTGACGAAAAACTGAACCTGGGGGGCTTCTCCTTTTAATGCATCAAAAAACAATGGGGATTGGTTGAGCACATTAAGGTTATTGTTTGACCCAACAATTCCAAAGAAAGCATGCCAAATACGAAGGTCCTTGGAAGCAACAACTTCTAGGACCATTGTTGGCACTCCATAATCACCACGTGTGAATTGCCCCCTCCATGCTAAAGGACACTTCTCCCATCGCCAATGCATGCAATCGATACTTCCTAACATTCCAGGAAAACCACGAGCTTCATTAACTTGAAGTAAACGCTCGACATCCTCTCTAGTGGGGCGTCTCAAGTACTCCCCCACCAAACACCTCAATAACCCCTCGTGCAAACTTGTCCAAGCACTCCAATGATGTGCACTTCCCAATCTTCAAATATTCATCCAAGGCATCTGCAGGAGTGCCATATGCTAGCATGCGCATAGCTGTTGTACACTTTTGCAAAGGTGAGAGCCCTATTCGACCAACACAATCTGCCCTATAAGTGAAATAGGGAGACCACTGCCCAAGGGCATTCACAATGCGGAGGGAGAGGTGCTTATTCATACGGAATCTTGTACGAAACATACTCTCGAGGTAGAGTGGTTCTTCGGCGAAATAGTCCTCCACTAGACGCTGATGAGCACCTTCATGATCCCTCCGAATTCTCTTCCTTGGACCACTTCTTCCATGAGATAAGCCAGTTGTGAGCTTAGCCTTGATCTTCGTCATGAGCCTCTCAGCCAAGGAGTCTAGGATGGTCTGCTCAGCAACATACACTTCCATGATTTTGGATGGGTCAAGTTCATCGGAATCATCGGAGTGTGGAGATGAATCTGACATGGTTGGTGAGGGAGATGGGTGTCTGATTAGGAAGATGAAGATAGGGGAGGAAGATGAGTCTGGTTTATGAATCTTGAGGATGAGATGGTGCATTATATAGATGTGCCATGTTCTCTTTGGTGTGTATTAATTACTGCATTGTTATCTGGAATGCCTTGTAGTTAAGTCCAATTTCAGCTTTTGACTACATGATTTTTTGCACTCTGCATATTTCTTGTATGTAGATAATAGTGCAGTAATTAATACATAACTTGTATGTTAGCAGAAAATAATTTCAGTTTTTCCAAAGTAGGCAATACCTTAGTCAGTTTTTCCAAATAGCTTCTCCCTGAAACACTTCAATGCCAACACATGCTCAGATCTCACGTCTTCGGGCATCCCAGTCGTGTCTTGCATCTTCAACGAGCGGTACGTTTCTAGCATGACTGACTCCTTGTGATCTTTTGCCGCAAGGCATGCAAGTTTCCGAGCTTCCAGATTCTCACTGGACACACTCCTTTGTGTCTCTAACATTTCTTTGCGGCCTTCATTTGCTACATTCTGAGCTTCCACAAACTTGCTAAGCTCATCTTCAAGATCTATTATACAACCTTCGTCATTTCTTTTCCATTTTGGTTTCCCCTTAGCTTGCTTGCCACCTGGTGGTCGTTCATCTTGAACATCATCGAGAGTGAAATGCTTTCCCACTTCATCATCAACAGCAAACTTCCTCTTGTCCGGTTCCAAATCTTCTAGGCGTTCCAAATATGCGTCCCATTTTGGTTCCTTTTTAAGAACCTCCCAACAATGCTCGAACATAAATGGACCATCATCTTTGTGATCCTCCTCATAAGTTTGCCTCGCTCTCTTCTTTAAATCTGCATCATTTTCACCACTAGCATACAAAGCCTCAGCCTCCCTATAGCTCCCACAGAACCATGCAACCTTTTCTTTATTTTAGCAAATCGATCCTTCACTTGCTTGACTTCTCTTTGCCTGTTTTTTGGGGTGGTACTGTTGTAGACGGCAGTAACATCTTTCCAATATTGGTCGTTCTTCCTGTAATTTGATTGGATTGGATCATTTGAATTTTGCAACCAAGCACTGACCTGCAGTATTAGCAGCAGAGGACTATTTTTATGCTAGTAATATAACACATGGAGGCCAATATGAGAAAAAAAACATACCAATCTAAGATCCTCTGGTTTTGTCCATGTCAAGCGCTTTTCAGTTCTAGTGCAATCGTCACCATTGTTTTCATTGCTAGCATTGTTTGGCTGCAATGAACTCCAATTATTCATGACTTGTACTGCCTTGATGTGTTATTAATCAAATTAAGGAAACCACCATGTGGATGAGAATCAAATCCCCTGCTCGAGAAATAAATTATCAAACAATTAGCTTCATATCATTTATTTACTTGCTACCTACTACAGGTAATTTGTAACACAATTCACTGTCTTAAAAAAACTTGTAAGATCAGACTATCAGTTACCATCTTCCTTTGAGATCTACTAGTCTTTCTTGCACTAAAATAACAATTAAATGTTGCAGGCCTGAACACCCAGAGCTTATCTTTCTTGAACTAAAATTACAAGTACAGTGATGTTAATTGTACAAGTACAAACAAAGTGTACTCTGAATACTAATACTACTTGTGTCTATAGGGTTTAGTATATGCTAGAAACAAATTAGCAATCACGTAAACAGAAAACGCTTACCATGTTTGCTGATCATAATCCTCAAGATTCTCAGCCGTGGGTTCAGCGAATGCAGAGTCTCCAATCCCAACGGATGGTCTCCACAAAGGAACTTGAGTCGATGAACCAGCCATACCTGGTGGCTGTACCCCAGCGATCCAGCATGGTGGGGAGGAGGCCGCCATGGACTGTGGTGGTCGTGGGGGTAACCAGGCGCCAGGACCAAACATGGTCGGCGACGGGACGATGTGGGCTGTTGGCGGGGGGACGAGTTGAGCGGCCGTTGGTCACGGGAATTCCATAGGCGCTGGTGCTTTTGTCCGCTTGGACTGTCCCGCCATCTCGCAGTGGGCGCCGGCGCCGGTGGGTGGAGGTCGTCGGCGGCGGCGGCTTCCGTCTAGGGTTTGGGATGTGGAGATTTGGAGACGATTTTGAATGGCTTACGAACTGATTTAGCGCGGGGGGAGCGATTTGTGGTGGAAGAGAGGAAGGGATTTGGCGCCAAGACCCCGATTTGGCACGGGAAGGAGGGCGGGAGGGCGGGAGGGCGCAGGGGATCGAGAGGAAGAAGGAAGCGCCGGCTCCAGCGCTCACACGGGCTGCAAACGGGCTCTATTTTCTCGTTCGGTGCGCTGTAGCCGGGCGACAGATCAAGCGCCCGCTTCCCTCTCTCACCTCTTTTCTCTTTCTTCCACATAGGATTTTTGTGACATGGCACATGTTATAGCTAGCTGACTAGGCCTTATTAGAGTTGCTCTAAGTCTCAATTTGATTGTTTCCCATCACATGTGTTGATTTTAAGGTGCATTAAATTGTTACATGCAAAGATTTAGAGAACATTGACCAATGCATGTTAAAAAATTTGTTCATGCATACATGCATTGCAATTAATGCATTGGTAAACACGACCTTTTAAGTAAAACGAGCACATTAATTGAGTATTTTTACAAACTACAAAAACTATTTCACCACTCATCATCTACATAGCTGTTTTTTTCTTGAAATATATAACTCAAAATGAAGCATCAAATGATTACAAACATAATGAGTACACATCTGAACTCTGAAAGATACGATACACACAACCAACAACAACACACTCACAAAATACGTCGACAAATAACAAAGTAATATGAGACTGAAGCTATGCCTAAGCGGTGTAAGAAAAAAGCGAACAAATTCACCATGGACAAATTACAAGTATGAACATATCCGCATCAACTATCTTATGACAGCACAAGGACAACGAGATTACTCAACAACAACATCTACAACGGGTAATCATGCTCCCTTGTGTTGTCAATCATGGGTGGCATGGGGGATGAGAGCAGCTAATCCAAAAATATAACCGTAGGACGAGAGCGAGAAATCATGCTATTGTAGAGAAATTGAATGTTAGTTGGCCCAATAATTTACCAAAAAATTCTAAGACACTTATATGGACCAGTTCGAGGAACCTTCCTCATGGTCTTGGTAGGGTTTAGGAAGGTTCTATGTGCTTTTTTCCTTTTTATTCTTTCTGGTTTTTCCTCTAACATTTTTATTGATTTTGTTTCTTTTATGTTTTTATTTTCTTTTTTGCTTTCGAAAATTAATGTTGACATTTTAAACACTCGTTGAACTATTTTCGTATAAATATCAAACAGTTTAGATACAGGTTGAACATTGAAATAAATGCATATTGAACATTTACAAAATGCACATTTTCTAAAATACGTAATTGATATTTATAAACACACGTTCACATTTACAAAACAAAATAGAATTTATCACAAATTTGTATTCATTTGTTAATAGAACATTTTTTTAAAAATCATGGGCATTTCCTATATGTTTTGAACTTTTTTAGAAGATTGCACAATTTTGTTGATACATTTAAGTATTATTTTTAAATGACCTGACACATATTTTTAAAAATGTGAACATTTTGGAATATCTTGATTTTTTTGAATGGTTTAAATTGTTTTTACAAATTACATGAACATATATTTATATTTTCATGCACATTTCAAAAAGGTCATGAACAAATGTTTTAAACATGTGAACCCTCTTTCAGTGTCATGAACATTTTTTGGAATTGTACGGACATTGTTTCAAAAACACAGGAACGGTTTTTTTTACACTGCATTGATATTTCTTAAACGTTCGGCGAATGATTTTTAAGATTTCAATAAGTTAAGAAATATGTCTATTTCATTTAAATAAATAAAGGTAGATAGAAAAAAAACGAACAAGCAATATAAGAAACACGCTACTAGGCCTACTCATTCGATCATCAATTGAGGCAAGGCTACTATGCTCGATCGCGTGTCATGCAAGATATTGACATAGTTTGTCTAAAAAAAATGAAAGATATTAACATGTCCCGATTTAAATTCTTTACCTAGCAGAAGAATATGCCGAGTTTTTTTTTGTGTGTGGAATATAAACTGCCCAGCTCGGCGGCTGATAAACAAGCGACGGCCTCCTTTGCTACTTCATTTAAGGCCCAGCACTCCACTCCCACACTAGCCCATAATAGTGGTAGATACGTGAATAGCACAACTTTGGTGCACAGGGAGTTCTCCAAGGGGTGCCGACAGTGGTCTTCGATGGAGTGACGGGTGTGTCTAGGTCTCGTTCTACTTAGACTTCGTGAAGTCTCGGTCAAGTGCTATAGTATGCAAAAAGAAAAAAAAACTAAAAATAATTTGTTTACACGAATCTCGATGCAAGATCAACGGATTATAGTATTGACTTAGACTTCGCAAAGTCTAAGTCGACTGATTTCTAGCAAAGCCGATAAAGTAAATATTGCAACGGACTGTCCAAGAGTCACCAACTAGCTTCGAGATTGAACTTTGATTTCATGCCAATGTTGTAAAAATGTGGAATCCTGTATGAGTATCTCTTAAGTAGGAGTATCTCTTAAGTTGGAATCATACAGACCAGGGCGGCAGTTATCCCAGACGTGGGCTTCACTACCTCACTTGACATCTAGTCCAGAAACAGAAAGGACTTTTTTATATTCGACCAGGATCTTTACATATCAATCGTCGCCAGCTTCGTGATTCGTGGGAGAGGGTACACTGGCCAACCAGGCTATACATCAAGTGGCTGACTATAGTACATTGCTGCACATTTTGTGTCATGTTCTACCTTCTAGCTAAAACCTAAGTTTAATTCCTTCTAAGATCTGGCTGAAGCTGCCTGGCGTACAAGCTTGAGGGACTCAGCAAAGTCATCCAATAGTTGATGAGAATCTGGGAATTGCTCGTCATCCACGGCGAGGACAAGCTTCATGATGTTCATGTAACTTTGGAAATGCACGGTTAGAGCCTACGAACAACCAAATAAAACAATTAGACTGCGAGAAATAAGGAATCCGTGCCGCGCAATTGGTAACCTTGTCAGTAATAACTACCAACGGGAAAGTGCTTACATGTGGATGCCCGTAGACACTTGTGGCAATATAGACGATCGGATGACCATAGAACTCCACCTTCTCGGTAGGTCCGGACAGGCTTGAGAATGACATGGTGGTGTTAGTGAACATGCCATAGCATAGAGCCGCGGCTGCCTGTTAAAAAATTCACATTTGTTTAACACAATTATGTATGTATACTTGGAAAATTCAGTGACGTTTTTCTTCAAAATGTCGATTTGGAGAACATTGACAGACTAAGCAAGCATTATCATATCAAAACTAAGGAGATGTCAATACCTTAATGCCGAGGAGTTTCACCACTAGATTTCCACTCCAATATGTGAAGACCGCTTCCAAAGATCTCTTCTTCCTGTCCGCTGTCTTTTTTCCCTGCCGGATGTACTCGAGAGGATCGTCGTGCATCGCTATATGGAACGGGAGCACAATGTAACCAATCTGGTTCCCCCATTTGACAGTGTTGTCCTTACTGGGATCCATCATCTGTGCTAATGTCTGCTCAAAAGTAGAAGTTCAGAATCACTCACAAACTGTCCTGGTAACCGGCTTAAAATGTAGATTAGCTTTTGAGGAAAATGTAAGCCGATTTCAGGCTTACATGTAGGCCAGGTGTTTTCCGAATGTTGACAAGCAACGCCGATCGCATGCGGATGTTCTTCTGCGGATTTCGCTTGTCGGTGCCGGTCTCGCCTGAACAAGATTCAGAACAGAGAAAGCGACCGTCAAATTATCACCCATTTTCCGTCCTTTTTGCGGGGCAATTACCACCCCTTTTCAGTAAGTAATACTCTATATGCCATCCCTGGTAGATGACTGATCAACTGAAGAACACCACACCACTCACCGATCTTGCGGAAATAATAGCGCGACAGCGCCGCAGAGGTCACTCCAACCAGCACATCGTTCACAGTCTGCAGAAGCACACACAATTCAGTCAAGTCACCGAGCTGACATAGACCCAGTCACCGGCAATCAACAGAGAAAGCAGTACGAGGATCTTACACACTTCATGGCATTCTTGACGAGCTTGACGTCGTCGAGGTCCAGGGTGCAGTTGAGGAAGCGCTTGCGGCGGAACTCGACGCCGGGGGACCCCATGAACGGCGTGGGCGAGTCGCGCAGGAACCACGACGTGGCCACGAAGAGCGCCACATCCACCAGCGTGTTCCACGCGAGCGCCACGAGCGACCAGACCCAGGCGGCGAGCGGGAGGACGCCGGCCGAGAGCGGCGGGGCGGCACCGCCGGAGCGGCGCGGAGGCGGGGGCGACAGCAGCGTGGGCAGCCTCGTCGGGTCGGCGGCGCTGCGGGTGCAGGCGGTGAGGAGCGAGATGAGCGAGACGCCGTCGCCGAGGGAGTGGTGCATGCGGATGGCGACGGCGGCGGCCGCCTCGGAGGTCGGGAAGTCGAGGACGTGCAACTCCCAGAGCGGGCGGGAGTGGTCCATGGGCCGCGTGGACAGCGAGGACACGTAGTCCTCCAGGGCCCGGTCCGGATCCGCCGACGTGGCGCCCGGGTCCAGGTCCGGGATGATGACGTGGTCGTCCAGGTTCACCGTGGTGCGCATCCACCGTGGCTTCGCGTTCTTCTTGACGTCATCCGACACCTGCAGAGAAACGTGTGTTTTGTTACTCTGCTTTTCACTATAGGGAGCTGGGTGAACAAATCATGGCATAAAATTTGCAACAGACCGCCCACAATAGAGTTGCAACAGATCAAGTCTCTGAAACACGAACTTCCTCTGCTTTAAAATATTTAAAGTCCTAGCTTGTTAGCTTGTTATTATGTTAAAAAAATTCTAGGTTTATGTTAAGTTAAAAAAATTAAGTTTGCCCAAATTTACAAAAATATACCAACTTGTACAACACTAAATTAGTTTTACCGGATTCATCATAAAATATATTTTCATACCCTTCGTCTCATGAGTCACATAGGTGGTTAGGGTTCTTTGCCTCTAGTCAGCTGACTACCTCGTCTCGAATGGCCTTTGGGCCATCGAGGCATGGTGAAGCTCACCTTAAACGTGGGCATACGTCGGGCTGGGCCGGGTTTCGGGCCGAGCTTGTAAAAGCCGACATTCTTTTCTTAAGCCCGAGCCCGAGCCGAAGCCTGAAATACATTCTTTTCTCAAGCCCGAAAGCCAGGCCTGAATGCTGTTTTTTATTGTTTGCATGTGTAAGCCCGGCCTGAAATCTTTAAAAACAAAAGCCCGAGCTCGACCCGAACTATCTTTTGGGTTGGAAACTGAAGCCCGAGCCCAGACCAAAGCCCGTTTTTCGGGCCAGGTTGTCCATGCCTGGGTTTACCTCAGCCTATGCAGTGGGAGGGTTCCTGCTCCATTTTTATGTATTTTTTTAGTTTGATTAAGGCTTGTCTCTTGCTCAGGAAGACGAGGCGGTGCCAACTCCTTCAAGATGAAATATGTTCTTCCTGCCTAGCCTTTGTCCCGGCGGTGCGACTAGCGTCATCAAAGGGAGTGTGAAGGTTGTCTCTGGCGGATCTCGTGGGACTATGTCGGTGTTTGTCTTTGATGGATTTTCTTGAATCCAATTTACGTTTGTCTGCCTTCACCTTTCTACAGGTTGGATCTCTTCGATCTAAGCTTCTCTTCATCGGTGATGGTTTCTATGCTAAGTGCAAGTCCTATTGGTTCTTAGTACGACAACTAGCCGACTGTCTACTACAATAAAATTTGTTTGGCTCCGATGAAAGAGGAGCAATGACATTAGATGTTTACAAATTTGAATGCAATTTATGTTATTTATTATTTTCTTTGTATTGCCTTGAAAGTTAATGAATATATCAAAAGTTTTTCCCGCAAAGAACATTTTTATACTTATATATTACATTTTCTGTTTCTTATGAAGTTGGTCAACTTGATAAAGTTCGACTTACAATAAATTTAGAACTTTAAATATAATAGTTTTTAATGGATGGAGTATTTATTATTGATGGTGGAGTTATGTTCAATTCATTAGCGGCAAAAGAATTTGCTCTGGGATGATTTCCTGCACCCATGGGCAGTGTTGAAGGGGAGACAAGATACAAATAGTTCAAAATCAACAATAGCTTCAGAAATAGAAACCAATTTGCCCAGAAGTGTCAATCTATAGTTGGTGCATATGTGCCTGGGATGCACAGTAAATGCAAAAAAAAAACTTGTAGTAAATAAATTGAAAAATCCAAAAATATTATGTGACAAACATTGTTGAATGTTTCAAAATGCCTGCAAAATTACATCACAAAATGCATTCGTGGAAGTCTTGGTATAAAAAGACAAAATCAATGCTCAAAATGCTTTCACAAATAGCTTTTTGGTAGCATCGATTTTGTTTCTTGTTGTCAAGAACTCTGCAAATTTCATTCAATCGTGAAATTCTTTGCAGATATTTTTTGAACTAATTTCTTTTGTATTTTCTCGTTTATCTGGATGCATTTGCATCAAATCGTTGTCATTCAAAATCGACAATGAATTTGAAACACGATTTAGGAAGAGAAGAGTCTTCTTTCTTTTTTCAAACCACACGTAGTTGTTGGTGATCACAATCTTCGCAGACTTGGTGCCATTTTCTTCAGTTTGATTAAATCTTTGGTTTGAGTACATCATTATTCCGTTCCATCACAAAAAAAAATCATTATTCTGTTGTAAAGGGTTTGTTGGGTATCGCTCACGGGCAGATGTTGAAGGGGAGGCAAGATTCAAGTCGTTCAAAACTGACAATAAATTTGGAAGCAGAAACCAGTCGCCTGTCATTCAAAATCGACAATAGATTTGAAACACGATTTAGCAAGAGAAGATTCTTCTTCATTTTTGTAACCCGCGCATAGTTGTTGGTGATCACAATTTCTCCTTCGGAGATTTGATGCTAATTTCTCTGGTTTGACTGAATCATTCTTGATCCTTGGTAAGCGTTTTCTTGGGTGTCTCGTCCCCACTGGAAACGAAAAAAACTTGCCGTTTTCAGACACGCCATAGTGATAATCCGCGCAACCAATTAAGTGTATGAGTAACAAAGAAGGCATAGACACGAATGAAATTTGATTTGGACGTTAACTGCTTTTTATGGTCCTGCCTGCGTACATAGCACGTCTCTGTCACGTGGCGACGAATGAAATCGTTGAAATTTCCAGAGTGCGGGCCTGTGTGTCGGTGCCCACAGAATTCTCAGTCAAACGGCCGTTTAATTGGCATGGTCTCCAATGGCTGCTCTGCTCTGCTCGTTTTTTTTTTTAAACTGATGGCTGCACGACCATGCATGTGTCCGTCGGTGATCGTCGTTCCAATTTGAGTACTACAGAAGACATCGGCTTCGTGCTACAGACCAGAAAGGGCAATCAAATGGAATCTGTTTTCGTGATAGGATCGACGTAATTAGAAGATAGCGAGTTTTTATTTATGTGAGGCAGGCAGGCGGCCAGCTTTCAGTTTCCCTTTCCTGCACGTCGACGCCGGAACGGGATCTTGGGTGGACAGCGATCGATCACCACCTCAGGTCACGACGGTAAAGTGGAAGTTGTTGTCGTGATGGGCTTCTTCGCCGGTGTCGCCATGAATCCGAGGGCAGAGGGCACCATGTCTACACGGCCGGCGGTTCCCCGACGCCGGGACGGAACGCAAGGAAGAAATGCATGGCCACGTCTTTGGGCGGGCGACACGGTAGGTGCGGGAACAAATCAATCAATCAGCCGTAATAAATGGAGAAACATGTACGTAGCACCGATATAAAATTACTAGTAAAAACTTTGGAAAGGTGATGCGTGATTCGTCATTTTCCACCCGCAAAAAAAAGCTCGCTTACAGGCATCAGATGCCTTGTTTGTTGCCTACGATCCTACGAGAAACCTATAGAGATTCAGTTTTTTTTTACGTGAAACCTACCGAGATTCCGGGACGCACTTGGGAGGAACGGCAACACTGGTTTGATCACCTATACTGGCAGCCAGGGCCGCATTGCTTGATGGAGTACGAATGAAGTACTGAATTCGCCCGGCAGGAATGGAAAATCCCCATGCTCTACTCGTGTCGTGGCTTTGCCGCACCGACGGGGGGAGCACGTGCAACGATCGATCATGGCGAGTCAACGCCGCGGCGGCATGCCGGCATGTGCCGCTCGCCGATCTCGGGACGGAACAAACCAACTGTAGCCACCATCTTTCTCACTATTCTTTTCTCTGTGCAAGTTGCGAGGAGGCGGAGAGGAGATGGTGGGGTGGGGAACGGACAGACAGAGGATGGTGGAGCGGAGCAGGTGGGCGTACCTGGATGCTGGAGAAGCGTGGGTGCCGGACGAGCGTGGCCTCCAGCCCGGCGCGGGCCGCCGCCACGTCCACCGGCGCGCCGAGCCCCAGCAGCGCCACGATGTAGCAGTTGAAGTGCGTCTCCCGGAACAGCCGCCCCGCCGGGCTCACCGGCGCCGCCCCCGCCGCCCTCTCCACGTCCCTCTCCGCCTCCTCTGCCATCTTTCCCTCCCGCTCCATGCCCCTGCCGCTGCCGCCCGCCGCGGACGTGTTCACCGAGAGCGCCGTCCTCTTCCGCAGCGAGGAGGAGGGCGGGGAGGTGGTCGTGGAGGGGGAGCCGGCTGCTGGATCGGCCGCCGCGGGAGGGTCCATATCGATCGACCCCAACCCGGCTGTATGCGTGGAGGCGCGCGCGGGGGCGAGCAGCCAGCCGTGCCGGTGGTGAGAGCGACGGCGGGGTTCGTTGGGGCTGGGCCTGCGAGTTGGCGACGACTTCTCTCGATTGTCCAGCATCCCGGCTAGCGTCATGACTATATCGTGTCCGCGCCGGGTTGGGGTTGGTTGCCAAACAACGGGCAGGTCGGTCCGGGATTGGTTGGGCCTGACCGGTCCTCTCGGTCACGCTCCCGATTGGTTCGTGCGGGCCGGAAGAGGGCCCGGTGAGCAGGGGACGAGTAACCGTTTTCTTTTTCTTTTTTGATTGATTGGTTGATGGTCAGGGAGGAGTAACCAGCATTCATCGGCCGGCACGACAAAAAATATTGGATGCCATTCCACCGGATCGCTGCTGCGCTCATTTTCCCCGTTTCCCTCGTTTTGTAGTACTCCTACTGCCGATGGGTGTCAGCGTGTGAAGGTTCGGATGCCGTCCGGCATTGACCAAACGCTCCAGGTCACTATCAGAAGAGTTTTGCTACACGTACGACGATTTTCTTACGTTTTTTACGATAGTCATCAGCAGCCGTTCATTCAATTCCACGGATGATTGAGATCACGCCGTACAGAAATCGTAGACTGTTTTCATCGTACGCACAGCCATTTCGCTATCAGAACGCTATGATTTCAAATTCCCAATTAAGGGCAACTCCAACGGAGTAAACAAGCTGTCCGTAAACGTCATGTGAAAATAATAAATGTGCTATTTAAAAGAAATGACCATAGTGCGGTTATCAAAAGGAAGAAAATTCCCAGCGAGATGGATGAGCTCCTTCACAAGAAAGAAATTATGTGAACGCAAGGATAGTGTATTGACAAGTACCGTCTCTGTATCGTAATATAGGTCGTCGAAGTAACTGAACTTTAACTACTCCAACGACCTATATTAGGTACAGAGGGAGTAACACATAATCCCCAAAATCATCTATTTTAATGTGAAAAATCAAAGGATTTCCTCTAATAATTCATATTTTTTTGTTTCCCCAAGAATTTAGCATTTATTTTTGAAAAAGAGGTTAAACCCCCACCTCTGCATCATCTCATAAAGGCCTGACAAGAACATACATCAATCCATATGAAGCCATCACTCACACCTACAAACTTGATAATGTGGAGTGCTTTCACTCTCCGTATCTAAAACCGGTGTCATCGTCAATCCATTCACATAACGTATCGGGACCAACAAACGGTGCAGCAGACCTAAAGCGCACACCGCATGCACACGTTTTAGAAGTCGCCATCATCATAGGACCACTAACCCATCTTCACGAGAGAGAGAACCGCATCATCCTTGCCAGTCCGGACATCCGTCGACGCCATCACGACGCCCAACGGCGCCATTGCCCTACGCTCATCCGTCCAGACACGAAGACTCTAGAAGAACTGTCGTGCGTAACACCTGGCAATCAGACATGACTCAACGGAGCACTTGTTCGCCAGGCATGACTTGATAGCTCCACCGAAGCTCCGTGCAAGACGAAGAAATGACACCGCAGTACCACCATTGTCCGATCTGGAAGACCAGATCCTAGGGATTTCCCCCGAAACAATGCCCATCACCAGCAACAATCAAGGACCCACACAGTGCGCACCACCACTCAGCCATCAAGGCGACGCCTTCAAGAAGGTCACAACGTCAAGGACGCCGCCGCCGCCCACCGGAGTTAGGGTTTTTACCCGAAAGGTGGGTAGGGGGAAGTGGAGGAGCAGTAGACGTAGACCAACATCTCCAAGAAGAAAAGTGGCGCCTTTGGGCATCATCGTCGGTGCGTCCGGTCGGGGCCGATCAAGGGGTTTCCCACAATCTGGATCTCCTCCACTAGCTTCACCCGTGGCCACCGTCCAGGGTCCCGAAGCCATGTCGGCACCACTAGGAACCCGCGGGAGAGAAGCACACCGACCAGGGCAGAAGAACAACGGCCAGATCAGTCGTCGCCGGCCGCTAGAGCAGCCACGCCAGGCCCTGGTTCACCGAAGATCCATCGGCCGTCCGACCAGACCACCGACACCAAGCTAGACCCATCGTTCGCCGCAGCACAGAGGCGCCTCGCCGGAAGGGCCGCCGCACCAAATGCAATCGCTCTCCAGCACGCAAGGAGGAGCAGCAAAGGCCCTGCCACCACAGTCCCCGGCTACGCCATGGGCTTGCTCGACGCCAACCTCATGCGATGGCGAGGGAGGAAGGGAGAGGAGGTGGCTATGCCGGCGACGGGAGGGGGTCATCTCCCAATCGCCCGAGAGCGCTGGACTCCGCAATGGATGGAGAGAGGGTGAGGAGAGGGTTTTGGGTCTAGTCTCTGTTGTGAAGAAGGTGGTCGGAGACGGGAGATCAGGCAGCGGCGGCGGCTCGCTCCCGCTGCGGGCGAGGGAGCCGCTCGAGGCGGTCCATGATAATTTAACTATGTTCTCTTTTTTACTATTTCCAACTTTTAAGAATCATCCCATCCAAATAAGACCTCAATTGTTTCACAATAAATGAGGGGCTCAAGTGCTTAAATTTAGTAGTTGCCTTTTTGTCCCTTTGTTATTGGCCAAGGGAAACGGTTAAGAAAACCTACACTAGATAAAATGGATCTACAAATAAAGGAGGGTGGGTGTCTGGGTAACCTTCTACCCCCCCCCCCCCCCGCGTCTTTCCAAGCTCGGGTGTATCTTGCACTCTTCATACCTTTCCAAATTTTCTAATATAATAAAGACCATGAGATTAATTCTAAACTTTATATTACTAAATATATGCTTACCTATATAACTTGAGGGTGTGGTTATGTTCGGGAGAAGAGAAAGAAACATAAAACAATGAATTTACGTGGTTACATATTTGCTAACACGTTCGTTTTGCAGCATTCCAAATATGATGCTTGTATTAGCCACCATCATATTTTTGTTAAGCACCTAACAACCACAACATTTTCTTTATGGTTTTTTTTCAAACACGGTGTCTTTGTGAGACAACAGATATTCCCAATGTTGATATTTTAATTGTAATTAAACCTCAACCTAATCAGTACAAAACAGCCACAACATACTCGTTCGTGTGAGTGTTTTTTCAAAACTCGATGTACTCATGAAACACAAAGAATTCCCAATGTAGATTTTCCTTTTGGGATTAAACCTCAATCTATATCTAGTAGAACCATATATTGGTATTCTGTTGTCATGGAACCATCCAGAGAATACCTCAATCACATCCAGAATGCCCTCACATTGGGATTGCTACTGAATCTAGAGAAGAGATACGTCCGATCAGGTCGGCGTGCTGTGATTTAATTTTTGGGCTCCCGTTCTTGCCGTACTTGAGACGGAAAATGGCTAGACGGACGGCACACTTGTGGCCGACCCCTGACGGTGCCTTTTCGTGAATCTATCGCGTGCCTCGAGCTTGACGAGGCAGTAGGTGTTGTCGCCCATGTATACAAGACTTGCGCCGATATGCCAATCAACGAACAACCTCTCAGTGCAGAGCTTGCAGGCCGGTTGCGTGGGGCATCCATCGGGGGAAGCGATGTGTCGCATGAGAACAAGGTTAATAATACATGGTTATAAGGAGTTGTCATATCATCTAAAGTCAAGCTAATAGCCAACATATATAATAGTAAGTTTTAGATGTATACTATTTTATTAGTAGTTGGCTCATTTTCTAACCTCACAAAACGTTTTGGGTCTTGTGCTGCAGCTGGCTACTCATCAAGAGCCCTCTTTTCTTCTTTTTTCTTTTCTCTTTTCTCCAATTAAGCAATGATATAATATTTTATTTTTATAGCCTGCTTATGTCACCTTATTGTATTTGCTCTGAGGAGAGGTAGCCATCCGTCAGGCTACTTTCAATGCATTGGTGCTAAGATGAGGTGCTAAACACATTTAAAAGTTTAGCAACCAAAGCTCCCAATGCATGAGTGCTTAACTTGTTGTAGCTAAGCACACTTTATTTAATGATTTAGGTACTAAAGTTCTTCATGCATTGGTGGGCTTCTTTTCATTTAAGTGTTTTGCTTAGGTTCACGTACTTGGCACCGGGTTTTTTTGGGTCACCACACCCATCTCTCTCCTTTTAAATATCATGTCACATCAGATTTTCTGTCTATATGGCAGCCTTAACACCTGTGTAAAATGGAGCATTTAGAGGGACCTCATGTGCTTCTGGCTACGACTAAATATCTTGTGGAGCCACCCACGCCTCCAGCTCTTCGTCGTAGTGGATATCTTGTGGAGCCATCCACGCCTCCAGCTCTTCGTCGTAGTGGGCTTGGCCATAAAACGGCAAGTCCCACTCGCCGTGACGCCTCCACCGGCTACTCCCCATGTAGGAGAAGGTTTCGGGGGTACGGGAGATGTCCTCATCATTTGGTTTCTCGTCCTCATCATATTGGTTGTCGTCCTGATCATGTGATGGGTCATCGTCCTTTGAATAGGACGAATCTTTGTTCTTGACCCAGTGACCCACAGGCACGAACAACGTGCGCCTTACTCCCTCCGGGTGCACTGCACTGGACTCGATGTCGCAGACATGGAAGGGCAGCGATGAAGGCAGCCCCAAGTCCACGGTTCTCTGGTTCCACATGTCGATTGGGGCGCATCTAGGCGGTGCATGTCGTTGGCAACTGCGAACACACGTTAAGGCCGTTCCCGGCCGCCACAGCCAGCGTCTACGAACCACGCAGGTCCTCCAGGAGACGAGGCACAACAGATACACCTACCGTCCTGGTGTCGTACATGAGGGCGACCGCCTGCTCCCCGGACTGGAAGACGTTTGGCACTCCAGCAGCGACGATCTTTCTGCCAAGGGTCGCGAAGTTCCAGGGACGACCGACCAAATGCCTGCATTCCTGGCGGTGAACCGGAGCCGACAGGGTCATGTCACGGCGCCCGTCGTCGGAGCCGTCCAGATCCAGCTTGTACATGCTGAACCCCTCCGCCCAGTCATCCAGCACGAGGGCTCGGCCACGCGCAGCCATAGCGATCATGAACAGCGGGCTTGGCATCCGGATGATCGTCGTCCTCGAAGTCTGTTTCGTCCTCCGACAACGTGTAGTGCCCACGCGAGGTGATCCAGTATGCGCGGCGACCCGGCCGAGACACGAGGCGGCACCCGTGGCGACGGAGGCGGGATAGGAGAAGCGACCGCAGCATCGTGGCTCGTTGTCCGTGAGGCGCCGGCCGGACGCGGCTGGCGGCTAAGATCCTACGAGGAAGATCAGAAGCTTGCTAGGGCTGTGCCTGTCGATGGGAATTGCGGCAGAGATCCTCTGTAATCTGTTGGATCGTTGATGGTCCACTTTTTCTTCTCTCTCTTGAGAATCGTCCAAGATCTTTTTCTTCTCTTCTTTTCTTAGAAGATCTTTTTTAGTGCTTGGCGCCACTACGTTGCTTCTTCTGGGCCTTAAAACAAGAACTGGCCAGCACTACACCTGATTTCGTGATGGACCTTGCCTCAGTATTAGGTTTAGTGAAACGATTTTTCTAAATGAGGAACTATAGTTAGACAGACGGGGACTTCAAGGCGATGAAGTCAATCAAGTGTTTGATAACTCTTAGGAACAGCAATGTCAACTCGGAGCGGTAGCACTGAAGGAATTCACTTTTGGTGGTGCTTCTTGGTGCCGAGCCGAGACTTTTAGGATGAAAACCTAAGGTATGACATTTACTGATTGTGCGTGACAATTGTCTTGCTAAAGGAATTGTTTTGAGAGCTCGGACATCTTCATGGTGAAAACCTAAGATTTTGGATCAGGCAAAGATGACGCTTGTGCACTGTTTCCTTCTTGAAGACATTGCTTTTTGAGACTTTTTATGTTTTTCGGATGTTGTATTTGGTTGTGATTTGTGTGCGGCTGCTAAGAGGGATCGATCACTACTATGGGACCTTTTTTTTCCTTTTTTTAGTTTTTTCTTTGGCTGTGTGCATTCTGGATGTTTTTGTGACATATTGTAGGTACAACGGCTGGGTGTAATTGGTATGTTCATGATATTAATATATTCCTTTTATAGAAAGAAATGAGGAACCACATCATTTTCATAACGGATCAGAAAAATCTATCTACCGTTAGATCATGATCGTGCGGCTGCAATTGAAGTGTGTTTTTCTTTATCGCGGTGATTGTGTGCGTGCAGATTTCTAGATCGTGGTGGCATGTTTTCTTGGCATGATTTTTGAATCATGATTTCTCTAGCGGATATAGGGCTGACTGGCATCTATCATATTTTTCTTAAACTTAAAAAAGTAATAACATTCAAGACTGACCGACACCCCTCATATCCAACCCAAATCTAGGGTGGCCCCGTCACGCCCAGGTGCGTCCGCCACGTCCTAGTTGACAGCCTCGTCCCATCACCAACCCCATCGCTGTCTCACAAAAACCCCACTTCGGGCGTCTCGCTCCGAACCCTAGCTCACTCTCGCTCATTCCGTCCTCTCATTTCCCTCTCCGATTTCGATCTCATCCACTCTAATGTCAAACTCCAGCAGCTGCTCCGGCTCCAACGGCTTCGACATCTACTACGACGAGGAGCTGGCCTTCTGCATCGCCTTGGAGCAGTCCAAGGTGGACACCGGTGGCAGCTCCGGATTTGGAGCATCGTCGCAGCTCTTGCGCCGACGCAACATGGACGCCTGAGCTAGAGTCTCCCTGCCGGCGCGGAGCTCCGCCAGGACTGCGTAGTCCGCACCAGCCTCGCATCGTTTTGCCTTGCCTCTGGTGGCCTTGGGAGCAATGGATCCTGGACGGCGAGAGGGCTTTGTTTTTATATGTTTCTTCAAGTTTTGTAAGGGTTTGTGTTTTGCTCAGGAAGACGAGATGGCAACGGCTCCCTGAAGACGAAATAAGATTCTCCCCGCCTAGCGCTATCCCGATGGTGTGACTAGTAACATTGGAGGGCGTTGTTGGAAATATTTCCTAGAGGCAATAATAAATTGGTTATTACCATATTTCCTTGTTCATGATAAACGTCTATTATCCATGCTAGAATTGTATTGATCGAAAACTCAAATACATGTGTGGATACATAGACAACCCCTTGTCCCTAGTGAGCCTCTACTAGACTAGCTCGTTGATCAAAGATGGTCAAGGTTTCCTAATCATAGACATGAGTTGTCATTTGATAACGGGATCACATCATTAGGAGAATGACGTGACCAACCGTAAGCATAGCAGCTGATCGTGTCAGTTTATTGCTACTAGTTTATCCATGTCAAAGTATCTGTTCCTATGACCATGAGATCACACAACTCCCTAACACCGAAGAAATGACTTGTGTGTATCAAACGTCACAACGTAACTGGGTGACTATAAAGGTGCTCTATAGGTCTCCCCAAGGGTATCTGTTGGGTTGGCGTGGATCGAGACTGAGATTTTTCACTCCGTATGACTGAGAGGTATCTCTGGGCCCACTCGGTAATACAACATCACAAGAAACTTGCAACCAATGTGACTAAGGAGTTAGTCACGAGATCTTGTATTACGGAACGAGTAAAGAGACTTGCCGGTAAAAAGATTGAACTAGGTATGGAGGTACCGACGATCGAATCTCGGGCAGGTAACATACCGATGGACAAAAGGAACAACATACGGGATTGTCTGAATCCTTGACATCATGGTTCGACCGATAAAGATCTTTATAGAGTATGTAGGAACCAATATGGCAATCTAGGTCGTGCTATTGGTTATTGACCGGAGATTGTCTCGGTCATGTCTACATAGTTCTCGAACCCGCAGGGTCTGCACACTTAACGTTCGGTGACAATTTGGTATGGTTGATTTATGTATGTTGGTGACCGAAGGTTGTTCAGAGTCCCAGATGAGACCCCGAATGTCATGAGGAGTACCGGAATAGTCCGGAGGTAAAAATTTATATATGGGGAGTCATATTTTGGCTATCGGAAAAGTTTTGGATTTTTCCGGTATTGTACCGGGAAGCTTCTAGAAGGTTTCAAAAACTTCCGAAGGAGACCGGGAGTCCACCAAGGGTTCCACCACGTCCCAAGGGTTTTCACGGGATGAGGGGAGGCTCCCTGGCCTTATTGGCCCAGGCGCACAAGTCCCTCAAGGCCCATCTGGCTTAGGAGAGGTGGAGAGTCCACCTGATTATGAAAAGTCCACCTCATTATGGAAAGGGAGAGAATTGGACTAGGAGTCCAACTCATACCCCTTGACTGCACCCTAGGGCTTGGAGGGGCTGATCTCCACGCCCCTCCACCTATATATAGAGGGGAGGGGCACCCCAAGAGTACACACGAAGCCCTTGGCGCCCCTCTCTCTCCCTAGATCGTTTTCTCCTCCATTCGCGGTTTCAGTAGCGCTAGGCGTATCCCTGCCGAGATAGCACCACCACCATCGCTGCCATGCCATCGTGTTGTCAGAGAACTCATCTACCTCTCCCCCTGCTTGCTGGATATCAAGAAGGCGTTGACGTCATCGAGATGTACGTGTGCTGAGCGAGGAGGTGCCATCCGTTCGGCACTAGATCGGGACGCATCGTGATTGGATCGCAGGACGGATTGCGATTTGGATCACGAAGACATTCGACTACATCAACAGTGTTTCTTAACGCTTCCCTCTTAGCGATATACAAGGGTATGTAGATCCACTCTCCCTCTCGTAGTTGTTGATCTCCATATATAAATCTTGGATGTTCGTATGAAATTTTTTGTTTTCCATGCAACGTTCTCCAACAGTGTTATCATGAGCTAGGTCTATGCGTAGATAACATGCACGAGTAGAACACAAAAGAGTTTGTGGGCGTTGATGTTCAGATTGCTTACTTCCTTAGTCTTATGTTGATTCGGAGGTATTGAGGGATGAAGCGGCTCGGACCAACCTTACTCGTCCACGTACGAGAGACGGGTTCCATCGACCGACATGCAACTTGTTGCATAAAGATGGCTGGCGAGTGTGTGTCTCTTCAACTCTAGTTGAATCGGATTCGACGAAGTCGGTCCTTGTAGAAGGTTAAATAGCAACTTGTATATCACCGTTGTAGTTTTGCGAATTTAAGAATCGTTCTTGCTAGATACCCATAATAGCCACGTAAAATATGCAACAACAAATTATAGGACTTCTAACTTGTTTTTGCATGGTATGTTGTGATATGATATGGCCAAACACATGATGAAATATATTTGATATATGAGATGATCATGTTTGTAATAGCTTATATCGACTTGCATGTCGATGCATACGGCAACCGGGAGGAGCCATATGGTTCTCTTTAATTATTGTATGACTTGTGTGTCAATCATTAAGCGCTATGTAATGCTTTACTTTATCGCTAAACGGTAGCAATAATAATAGAAGCATGGTTGGCGCGACAATCCCGATGGAAACACAATGATGGAGATCATGGTGTCATGCCGGTGACGATGGAGATCATGGCGATGCTTTGGAGATGGAGATCAAAAGCACAAGTTCATGGTGATATCATGTCACTTATGATTTGCATGTAATGTTAATCTTTGTATGCATCTTATTTTGCTTAGGATGACGGTAGCATTATAAGGTGATGCCTCACTAAAAAAATTCAAGATAAAATTGTGTTCTCCCCAGGCGTGCACGTTGCGAAAGTTCATCGTTTCGAAGCACACCATGATGATCGGGTGTGATAGACTCGTTCACGTACAACGGGTGCAATCCAGTTTTGCACATGTGGAACACTCGGGTTAAACTTTACGAGCCTAGCATGTACGGGCATGGCCTCGGAACACAAGATACCGAAAGGTCGAACATGAGTCATATAGTAGATATGATCAACATCGACATGTTCACCATTGAAACCACCTCATCTCACGTGATGATTGGACTTGAGTTGGTGGATTTGGATCATGCCACACTTAGAAAACCTCAGGGATGTTGATTTGAGTGGAAGTTCTTTAGTAATATGATTAATTGAACTCATTATCATGAACATAGTGAAAATGTCTTTGCAAATTATGTTGTAGATCACTAGCTCATGTTGTAGCTCCCCTGAATTTTCATACATTCCTAGAGAAAAAGTAAGTTGAAAGATGGTAGTAGCAATAATACGGACTGGGTCCGTAAACTAAGGATTGTCCTCATTGCTGCACATAAGGCTTATGACATTGATGCACCGTTCGGTGCACCACCCTCTCTAGCATCGTCTGTGGATGTTGTGAACATCTGACAGGCACGTTGTGATGACTACTTGATAGTTCGGTGTGTCATGCATTACAACTTAGAACTGAGGCTCCAAAGACGTTTTGAACGTCACGGAGCATATGAGATGTTCCAAGAGCTGGAATTGAGATTTCAGGCTCGTGCCCGTGTTGAGAGGTATGAGACCTCCAACAAGATTCTTTGCCTGCAAGATGAATTAGAATAGCTCAACCGGTGAAAATGTGCTCATATTGTGTGGGTGCTACAATCGCTTGAATAAAGTGGGAGTTAATCTTTCAAATAAGATAATGATTAACATAGTTCTCCAAGTCAATGCCACCAAGCTACTAGAGCTTCGTGATGGACTATAACATGCCAGGGATAAATGATCCCTGAGTTATTCACGATGTTTGATACCGCGAAGGTACAAATTAAGTAGGAGCTTCAAGTGTTGATGGTTAGTAAAACCACTGGTTTCAAGAAGGGCGAGGGCAAGGAGGGAAACTTCAAGAATGGCAAACCAGTTGCTGCTCGAGTGAAGAAACCCAAGGTTGAACCCAAACCCAAGACTAAGTGCTTCTGTAATAAGGGGAACAGTCACTAAGCGAAACTGCCCTAGATACTTGGTACATAAGAAGGTTGGCAACGTCAACAGAAGTATATTTGGTATACGTGTTATTGATGTGTACAATACTAGTACTCCTAGTAGCACTTGGATATTAGATACTGGTTCAGTTGCTAAATGTTAGTAACTCGAAATAAAATCTACGGTATAAACGGAGACTAGCTAAGGGCGAGGTGACGATGTGTGTTGGAAGTGTTTCCAAGGTTGATGTGATCACCATCGGATGCTCCCTCTACCTTCGGGATTATTGATGAACCTGAATAAATGTTATTTAGTGTTTGCATTGAGCATGAACATGATTAGATCGTGTTTATTACAATATGGTTATTCACTTAAGTCAAGAATAATGGTTATTCTGTTTACATGAATAATACCTTCAATGGTCATCAATGTTGAGGATATCGCTTATCATTAGTGTCTCGGTTAGCTAGGGATAAGAGACTAATCGGAAATCGGTCAATTAATCAATTTTATCGATCGACTGTTAATCGGCCATTTTTTGCAAATCACGGGTTCCCAACAATGAAATATTCTATATTCAACACGAAAAAATATTGTATAGAAGTGTTACCTTGATTCCTGATACGTCTCAATCGTATCTATAATTTTTGATTGTTTCATGCCAATATTCTACAACTTTCATATACTTTTGGTAACTTTTTATACTATTTTTTGGGATTAACATATTGATCCAGTGTCAGTTCCTGTTTGTTGCATGTTTTTTGTTTCGCGGAGTATCCATACCAAACAAGTCCAAACGTGATAAAAAATTACGAAGATTTTTTTGGAATATATCTAATTTTAGGAAAAAGAATCAACGCGAGATGGTGCTTGAGGGGCCCACAAGCCATAGAGGCGCACCCTGGACCCTTGTGGTCACCCATAAGGCGGTTAGTGCCCTTCTTTCGCTGCAAGAAATCTAATAACCGGATAAAAATCATGTTAAAATTTCAGCCCAATCGGAGTTACGGATCTCCGAGAATTTAAGAAACGGTGAAAGGCCAGAATCTGGGAACGCAGAAACACAAGGAAACAGAGAGAGAGAGAGATCCGATCTCGGAGGGGCTCTCACCCCTCTGCCGCCATGAAGGCCAAGAACCAGAGGGAAAACCCTCCTCCCATCTAGGCGGAAGGTCAAGGAAGAAGAAGAAGGAGGGGGCTCTCTCCCCCTCTCTCCCGGTGGCGCCGGAACGTCGCTAGGGCAATCATCGTGTGACAACGATCTACACCAACACCTCCATCATCTTCTCCAACATCTTCATCGCCTTCCCCCATCTATATTCAGCGGTCCACTCTCCTGCAACCCGCTGTACCCTCTACTTGAACATGGTGATTTATGCTTCATATTATTACCAATGATGTGTTGTCATCCTATGATGACTGAGTAGATTTTTGTTGTCCTATCGGTGATTGGTGAATTTCTATGATTGGTTTAATTTGCTTGTGGTTATGTTGCTATCCTTTGTTGCCCATCATATGAGCGCGCGCGTGGATCACACCATAGGGTTAGTTGTATCTTGATAGGACTATGTATTGGAGGGCAAGGGTGATAGCAGCTTCAGCCTAGTATAGAAATTGATGCATACATGATTAAAGGGGGACAAATATGTCTTAATGCTATGGTTGGTTTTTACCTTAACGAATGTTAGTAGTTGCGGATGCTTGCTAATAGTTCCGATCATGAGCGCATAGAATTCCAAGTAAGGGATGATATGCTAGCAGTGGTCTCTCCCACATAAAACTTGCTATCGGTCTAGTAACATAGTCAATTGCTTAGGGACAATTTCGGAACTCCTACCACCAATTTTCCACACTCGTTAAACTAACTTGTTACTTTATCTAAACGGCCCCTACTTTTTATTTATGTCTTCTTTATTATCTTGCAAACCTATCCCACAACACCTACAAAGTACTTCTAGTTTCATCTTGTTCTAGGTAAAGTGAACGTTAAGCGTGCGTAGAGTTGTACCGATGGTTGATAGAACTTGAGGGAATATTTGTTCTACCTTTAGCTCCTCATTGGATTCGACACTCTTACTTATCGAAAGAGGCTTTAACTAATCCCCTATACTTGTGGGTTATCAAGACATTTTTCTGGCGCCGTTGCCGAGAAGCAATAGCGTGGGGCGAATATTCTCGTGTGTGCTTGTTTGTTTTATCACTAAGTAGATTTTATTTGTTGTTCTAAGTTGTTCTCTATCTTTAGTTATGGATATGGAACACGAAATACCAAAAAATTAGTTGAACCTACTACACAAATGGTTGAACCACCCAAAAACTATCATACTGTTGAAGCTTTCTACTTGGATCATCTTTGATCCGTTTGTGCTCGTGCTGAAACCCCAACTAGCTTAGTTGAGGGCAAATCATTAAATGCGCATGCTTATTATGTGCGACACCACTTATCTCAAAAAGGGAAACTTTTATGGCATCATATTAATACTTTGCAATGCTATGCTTGGAATTCAGGCGAAATTTACGATTTTACTTGTTGTTCTGAAGACCCTAAAAACACCTTCCCTATCAATGTGAGTTTAAAGATAATGGAATCGTATCTTATTATGCTAAGGGTGTTTATAATTAGTATAATATTGGGCAAATTGAAGAATTTTTTGCTTTTAAGGGTGCCTATGAAATTGCTTCTTTGATTAAAAAGTATGATGCTACTCTTTACAAATCTGAAAGTTTTGCCCTACTTAAATATTGCTATGAAAACTATGCTTCTAATGCTTATGTTAAGCCATATATTGAGAAAGTCTCCGTTGTCCAAGAAGAGACTAATATTTTGCAGGAATCTATGGAAGAAGAAATTGATGACACTGTAAGCTCATTGGATGAAAGAGATGAGAAGGAGAGCGAAGAAAAAAAGGAGGAAGAGCGGATTAGCTAACTGTGCCTACCTTATAATGAGAGTAACTCTTCAACTTATACATTGTTTAATTTCCCTTCATGCTTACCAAAGGATAAATGCTATGATAATTGCTATGATCCCTTGGATTCGTTTCAAATATCCCTTTTTGATGAACTTGATGCTTGCTATACTTGTGGCCATGATGCCAATATGAATTATGCTTATGGAGATGAACTTGATATAGTTCCTTATGTTAAGAATGAAATTGTTTCTATTGCACCTACGCATGATAGTCTTATTATCTTTTTGAATTCTCCCAACTATACTATATCGAAGAAGTTTGCGCTTATTAAGGACTATATCGATGGGTTGCATTCTACTATTGCACATGATGATTTTGATAAATATAATATGCATGTACTTGATGCTCTTACTTGCAATTATTATGAGAGAGGAACTACAGCTCCACCTCTCTATGTTTGCAACACAATAAAATTACAAAAAACTATTTATACTATGTATTGGCCTTTACTTTGTGTGCATGAATTATTTTTTTATGGCATGCCGATGCATAGGAAGAGAGTTAGACTACGTTGTTGCATGATATATGTTAATTTGTGTTCAGTACTAAATTACAAATCATTGTTAATTAAAATTAGCTTTGATATAACTTGAGATCCGGATGGATCAATTACTTGAGCACTTTATGCCTAGCTTAATGGCTTTAAAGAAAGCGTTGCTAGGGAAACAATCCAGAAGTTTTAAAGAATCATTTTATTCTGTTGTGTGCTTTTATATAGTTCAAAAAATAAAATAAATAAATAAAGAAACCTAAAACTTTTTCAAAAAAAGAAGTGAACGTAAAAAGGACGAGCACCATTGAAGTGGGGAGCTCCTTGTACTTTGTTCATTTTCATGAAAACTTTACGAATCTTAACTATAGAAACATTTCAACAAAAATAATTATATCCTTGTATAAATCCCTTGTGTTATAAAAATAATGTTTTAAGATTTACCTTTAGAATTACTAATACAAATGCCGTACGTTGCAACAGGTGATTAAATTAGCAGAACTCGGTCTTTATGTCATTGCGCAACACTTCTTATATTCAATTTTGACGAACGACGGCAAACAGGGTATCCTTGAGACTCACTTTTGAGTAAAAGCCTCCACAACATGGTTCGTCGGGATGTATTTCTGCTTCGCACTTTCATTCGATGACCAAGTAGTCGTGCATGGAATGGTCTTTCAATTGTTTTTTAAATTGTTCATAACAACACTTTTTTTGCGTTTTTATGAATGACTATTTCATTTGTAATATTTTTGCACTGTTTGGCCTTGGACCAAACATAAGGACTTGGTAAAAACATAAATAAAAAATTGTACCTCTGTTAAATCCCGGCCAAAAAATCTCTTGCTGTAAATATTTTTTTTTGTTTGAGTAACCATAAAATAGGGAAAAAGAGATATACAAGTCAAGAGCCAGCCCCGACCCATCTTTCTTTAAGCCCACTATAGGTAGCCGGCACATCCCCAACGCCAACCTCTTCTCGCAAAAAATAAAAATAAAAATGCCAGCCTCTTCAATCGCTCTCTCCTCCATCTCGACGGAGAGATGGAGAACAGCGGCGGCACGCTTCTGGCCACTCTCTCCTCGCACTGTGTCCCCGATCCGCCTGGGAACCACCTGCACGCGGTTGACTCGCTCTCCTGTGCCTCAGCTCGCCGTCATCCTGCCGTCGCTCAGTGGCGAGACCACCACGACGCCGCTCGCTCTGCTCCTGCAGACCTCCTCTCCTCACAGATCTCTACAGAGCGCCTCCTCCTGGACGACCTCGCGTGTGCGCCGCCCGCCGTTTCACACATCAGCACCTCCACCTTGCTGCCGTCCCGGTGAGCCTCCCAACAGTCGCCGCTGGCCCCTCCATTCTCCTCTGCTCCTGGATGCCCTCCGCCTCGCCCTGCTCCCATCACGCCGCCTCCGCGCCAGCAAGTCCCGACACCGGCGAGCCACTGCCCTTTGGGTGATGCGGTGCTCCCTCGTTTGCGCCTGTGGCAGGCCGGCTGGTGCCGGGATTAGGGGCGCACTGCGGCAAGTACTACAATTTTTGACAGGTTAGTCCTTGTTTCCGTTCAGGTCTCTTGCGGCATGTGAGTAGAATTCACTTCTGAGCAGTTAATCTTACTCAGAAACATATACACTTCATTTAGTTCCAGATCCATTTAGATAGCTCCTAATCTTCATTTTGTTATGTGACATTTTTTTACTTTTGTACCTGATACTAATAATATTGGGTTGGCATGGTAGTGTCGTTAGGATTTTTTGCCTGAATGTGTTAGTTAGCACTCATTCCACACAGTTTTCTATCTATGATGGACAGAAAACTTAAGCTGAAATATTTTGGCAGGTATTTAATTGTAAGGGCGATCTTGCCCAGTTCTACCTGATGTACTGCATAATCCAAGTCTTTCGAGACGAATACCATCTACAGACATTGGAAACATTGTTGAGCACCTTTCCCCAGCTACAGGTTTGCAAATTAACCTTTATACCTGAAGTGAGCATCCCCTGAAATTGTAGCCCTCGTAACTAAAAAAAAAATAGTGACCAGAAATGATACCCATTAACGAAGTATGAATTTATGTCATTTACATGTAGGATTAAAATTGATTTAGTAACTAACTGTAATAAAGAGATCATCTCGGTCAAACTTCCAGCAGAATAGTCCAGAACTTCAATCTCATGCTTATTTGTATTCACAACAGCTAAATACCAATGTGTGGTTCTCGTATTTATTGGAAGTTCAATATGTTAATAAAGATAATTAGGAAAATAAAAAAAATGTATGAAACGTAGAACATGAAAATTATGGACATCGATATTACCATGTCATGCTTCACATATATTTTGACAATCTCTGTCATAAACTTACTATCTTCTTGTATTCCAAGGTTACCATCCCGTCTTAATAGTGAGGTAACAATAGGACTCTGAAAATATACTTTGCTGTCATTCTGGAGTTGTATTTGGTCCTTGACGCGCTGATCAGCTATAATTGAGATTCAAATAATACATTACTAATAAATATTAGTGATTAGAATTTTTTCCTGTTTGAGTAAGGGTACTTACATCATCATTTACCCACTCTTTTTCATCTAGCAGGCACATCAATTGATTTTGTAAGACAGAACTTCCATCTATCTTAACCAGTAATTATTTTCCTCAAAGATGATTCTATTGCTATATGAGTTCATAGATCATGCTCGGTCAATGCATAGTCTGCAAAAAAAGTTAAATAATTTAAGAATATATTGAATATGAAAGTACACATAATAAATCAAATAAATACCTTGTGCGAGATAATCATATAAAGATAAAGTCAAGCTATTTGGGGATGGAGGTGATGGGAATGGATCACGATCTATCTGATTATCTGATTCCGACACAATTGATTCAAAACATTCAGAAACTGTAGTAGATGTTGACATAGGTGATGGCTCCTCAACACCTGATTCAGAATTTTTTGCTTTTTTTGAATGACGGTTATCAAAGTTATCAAACTCGTCTACAATGGTCAATTTAGTGATGCCATCAATTTTCTGCAATAACAAAAAAAAATTAAGTTAAACCTCCAATTTTGAAATCATCTAACTATATTGAAAAGCTAATTAGAAGCTGCATAAGCGACTGGATTTTTGGATTTCCAGCAAGATACGGGCATAGAACTATGTATATAAGTAACCAGCAAGCTGAGTCTATCAAACTATCCACATTACTGTTAGGTGTTGCATATTTTGCCTACCAATGTACAGGATACATGCATGTACCTCTAACGCATAGCACTATAATTCAGGACCTTTAATCTTTGTCCTGGAAGATATGTTGCTTGGCATGGGCTGCAGTTATAATAATAACAAAAATCGTATACATGCATGAATCTCTAATTGGTAGGCCCTCATATTCAGGACAAACAGAGCATGGTGTGGCTGCCAGGACGCCATCGAACAGGAACCTGGGCTTGTGGCGGAGGCCAGGACAAGACATATAGCTGCGGGAGCGAGCAGCAGAGTGAAGGGAGGCGCAAAAGAGCAGCTCTAGTAGGCGGCATGGCGAAGGGGTGACTGCTATGCGTGCCGGTGGTGGTGCTGCTGCTGCTGCGGCAAGGAGCGGTGATGGCTATGCTTGCCGGTGGTGGTGGCGTTGGGGCAAGGCAGGGTGGCAAGAAAAACACCCGGCGGTCAAGCGTCACGACGGCGGGCGGGCACCGCGGGGAAGACACTTTGTGCACATACCTCAAACGTAGAATCAGCCGACGCATTTCCGATGAAGAGTGGAGCGCTGTTGGACGCCAGCTTGTCTTCTGGTAAAGTAGGCGGAGACGACATTGGACAGATTCTGTCGAACAACGTCTTGTTTTCCGGCGAAGTTGGCGGAGGTGACAGTGGGCAGACTACCGGCGAATGTGGATAGATTCTGTTGGACGATGTCTTGCTTTCCAACAAAGTCGGTGGAGGTGACATTGGATGGACTTGTGGCGAACATGCAATCACGACGTAATTTACGTGGATTATCGATCGAGACTTTCATCTTATAGCACTCAAATTTGTGTGAAATCCTAGTCGGAATACTCATGACTCCGTATTGGAGTTGGACACTGTGAGAGCCTGGCTTAATATGAATGATAAACTACTCATATCAACAAGGAATTCCTTCTTTTTCGGGGGCCCAATCGAAAAGAACTCCAAAGTTAAGCATGCTTGGTTTGGAGCGATTCTAGGATGGGTGACCGACCGGAAAGTTGGTCCCGGGTGCGCACGAGTAGGACAAAGTGCGTAGGAAAGACTAGTGTTGGTCTGTAGGGTCAGTTTAGATCTTGCCAGACGTAACGAGGTGTTATAATTGGTATCAGAGCCGACCCTTACGGCTCCACGGGCATGCGCGGGTTAGGTGCACGGGCATGTGGCGCATGACGTGTGTGACCCGTCGTGACACACAGCATGGCACATGTGCTGGACTGGACGTGCATACGTGTGCCAAAAGGGAACGTTCTTGATGGGCTGACGAGGACGTCGGTTCCTTTGAGTGGGGGTGTATGTGAGAGCCTGGCTTAATAGGAATGATAGACTACAATTATATCAACAAGGAATTCCTTCTTTTTCAGGAGCCCATTCGAAAAGAACTCCAAAGTTAAGTGTGCTTGGCTTGGAGCGATTATAGGATGGGTGACCGACCGGGAAGTTGGTTCCGGATGCGCACGAGTGAGGACAAAATGTGCAGGAAAGACTAGTGTTGGTCTGTGGGATCAGTCTAGATCCCGCCAGGCGTAACGGGATGTTACAGACACCAGTGACTTGTTCTCGCACACGCACGAGTAAAGAAAAATAATATGACAATGCGTGTTCTGGTTGGCTATATATATATATATGGGCCGATGTAAGTAATATCAGTCCAATAGTCAAAATTAACTTGAAAACACGGGCAATCCAAACCGTATGTGATCCAGCCCTACTTGAGCAAAATTAGGACGGTCGGACGTGGACTGCCGTACGTGATAAAAAAACATTTAATACAGGACAAAACTAAGAATATTACCTTGCTTTATTAATGGTATAGATTAGATTGCTTGTTTGGTGTGTGTAGTGCAAAAACAAAAACTTTGACTGTAGTGTGTGAATTTACATTTTTTACTGGAATATCAGAAGTTTCTGTAATTTTTACACAATACTGCTATGTTTTTTTATTTTGTCCTAATTTTAAAGAATTTTTAGACTTACATAAGTATAGTAAATTTTTAGATTGCTACAGACTGTCCTGTTTAAGATAGATTTTGTTTTTGATGCATTGTTTTGCTAGTTTTGATGAAACTATCGATTTTATCGGTGGTATAAGCCATAAATAAGTTATAATAAAGTAGCTACAATGCAAAAATAAAATGTGAATGGGTTTGCAACAGTACTTAAAGTGGTAATTTGCTTTATTATACTAAAGGATCTCACAAGGGTTTTGTTAAGTTTTATGTGATTCAAGTTTTCAAGTTTTGGATGAGATCACGATGGATGTAGGAATAAGTGGAAAGAGACTAAACTTGGGGATGCCAGAGGTACCCTAAGGTAATTTTGAAGGACTCCCAAGAAACTAAGCTTGAGGATGCCCCGGAAGGCATCCCCTCTTTTTTCTAACAACCATCGGTAATTTTACTTGGAGCTATATTTTTATTCGTCACATGATATGCGTAAATCTTGGAGCGTAGTGTGCTTTTTTCTTTTAATAATGTATTATGCTGGTATGAGATAGTCCTTGGTCGATTTATAGAATGCTTCATGTGCTTCCCTTATATCATTTGAAGTTTGGATTGCCTGTTTCTCTACACATAGAAAACCGTCATTTGTAGAATGCTCTTTTACTTCACTTATATTTGTTAGAGCGTGGGCATATCTTTTGTAGAAAGAATTAAAATCTCATGCTTCACTTATATCTATTTAGAGAGTTAACAGGAGTTGGTCATTCACATGGTTAGTCATAAAATCCTACATAAAACCTGTAGATCACTGAATATGATATGTTTGATTCCGTGCAATAGTTTTACGATATAAAGATGGTGATATTAGAGTCATGCTAGTGAGTAATTGTGGATTGGTTCTTTGTGTGGAGGTCGAAGCATTTATGTTAAAGTTTGTGATTCCCGTAGCATGCACGTATGGTGAACCGTTATGTGAAGAAGTCGGAGCATGATTTATTTATTGATTGACATCCTTTGTGTGGAGGTCGGGATCGCGCGATGGTTAACTCCTACCAACTCTTTTCCTAGAAGCATGCCTGTAGTACTTTGTTTCAATGACTAATAAATTTTTACAATAAGTATGTGAGTTCTTTATGACTAATGTTGAGTCCATGGATTATATGCACTTTCACCCTTTCACCTTTGCTAGCCTCTCTAGTACCGCGCAACTATTTGCCGGTGCATTAAACTCACCATATTTCCTTCCTCAAAACAGACACCATACCTACCTATTATGGAATTTCCATAGCCATTCCGAGATATATTGACATGCAACTTCCACCTTTCGTTTATTATGACACGCACCATCATTGTCATATTGCTTTGCATGATCGTAAGATAGCTAGAATGATGTTTTCATGGCTTGTCCATTTTTTGATGTCATTGCAATGCTAGATCATTGCACATCATGGTACACTATCGGAGGCATTCATATAGAGTCATATTTTATTCTAGTATTGAGTTGTAATTCTTGAGTTGTAAGTAAATAAAAGTATGATGATCATCATTATTAGAGCATTGTCCCATGAGAGGAAAGGATGATTGAATCTATGATTCCTTCATAAGTTGGGATGAGTCTCCGGACTTTATAGAAAAATAAATAAAAGAGGACAAACAAGCCCACCAAAAAAACAAAAAAAATGAGAGAAAAGAGAGAGAAGGGGCAACGCTACTATTCCTTTTTTCACACTTGTGCTTCAAAGTAGCACCATGATCTTCATGATAGAGAGTCACCTATATTGTCACTTCCATATACTATTGAGAATTTATAATTATAGAACTTGGCTTGTAGATTCCAATGATGGGCTTCCTCAAATTGCCGTTAGGTCTTCGTGAGCAAGCGAGTTGAATGCATACCCACTTAGTATCTTTTTGAGCTTTCATACACTTATAGCTCTAGTGCATCCGTTGCATGGCAATCCCTACTCATTCACATTGATATATATGAATGAGCATCTCCATAGCCCATTGACACGCCTAATTGATGTGAGACTATCTCCTTCTTTTTGTCTTCTCCACAACCATCGTATTCTATTCCACCTATAATGCTATACCCATGGCTCACACTCAGGTTGACGGTGTCCTGGACTAGGGGGTACTCACCACGTCATCTCTTGACCAGTGGGTCAGGACGAGGACCCCCAGAGCGATTCACTAATGGGACAGTTCGGAGAGCCCATGATGCATACAATGGAGATTCCACAAGACTTGGCGCACAAGACAAGGACTCCTCTAAACCCTAGGCCTACGGTGCATTATATAAACCGAGGTCAGGCTAGTCAATAGACGATCTCAATCTCAATCTAATATTCATTACAACAATCTCGTGGTAGATACCTGTACTATTTACTATTCCCATAACAATATAATCAAAATCAGGACATAGGGTATTGTCTCCTTGAGAGAGCCCGAACTTGGGTAAAATCTTGTGTCCATGTTACTATCGCTTCAAGACGCCTAGCTTAGGACCCTACTATGAGATATGCCGGATTCAGAACCGACATTGGTGCTTTCATTGAGATCCTGCTGGGTAGTTGTCGCGGTGCGATGGGAATTCAGACCGACTCCATCGCAATCTACGCGTCGGAACCGAGCTACATCGTCAACGTCGGCATCTTCGTCGCCGGCTTGACTGGTCACCTCAGCTAGGCCGAGGACTGTATGCCATGTAGGATCACCTAGATCAGACGGGTGTCTTCATCAACATCAACTCCAATCTCAAGCAAGATCATGGAAGACTCCTCCATGGTGCTCGGGGGCTCAACGTCAACATTGCCCTCGCGCGATCATGCAGTTTTTCTGGACAGCGAATTTGTGTTTGTCGTCCCCGCCTGCTCGAGTGTCGCTTTGACGATTGCTTCAGTGGAATTGTGCGGCATTGTGTCTAGAACAACCCTACAAAATTTTGACGCGTTTCGGTGGAGAAATCTCCGGCGATCTACAATATACCGGAGCCCTCTCAAATCTGGACGTGAATCTAGACGACTTTAGAGCGAGGAGTCTAGCGCCCAGCTCCTAAATGCTTTGGAAGACCCAACCGTTGATCCGCTGCGGAATTCCTACGTCGACAACCCCTCAAAATTTCAGCTCGATCTGACCGTTCAAACTCCACGAACGGTCCGATAAGTGCGTCAATGTTCGCATCTGTTTCCTGCGCGAAAACGAATCCGACCCGAATTCATCTTTCTTCATGAACAGGATATTGGACATCCTTCTTAAAAGAATTTTTTTAGGGTATTGTGTTGTTATCAAACATGTGCCCACAAATTTTAAGTCTTTTTTGAGGCGATTTTCACCATCGTGCCAATGTCAAACCGACCCGACAACATTGCTCCACGGCTACCGACATGCGCTAGATCGTTGCTTCGTCGAGCCGAGGTAAACCTCTTCAGATTCATCACCTCGGCAAGCCAACCAAGAGTTCGACAACCCGACCAAGAGTTTGGCATCATCGCCCCATGGATTGCACGGGGCTGGCACACCAGAATCGTCGCGCGGTCACTTCATCAATCTGGCATCGACCGCATCACAAATTTTGACCTACGTTAGCACCGACGTGCCACCTTTTCAAGCCAATAATCACCATGCCGACCTACTATAACACGTCAGATGACATGGAGGCTCCAGCATCTCTCTGCCGATCTGCTCCAACATCCCGGCTAGATCGTGGGCTTATCCATCTCTTCATGAAGCTGCTCTGGAGACTTCGGCGTCACCAGCCGACCACTTTCGAATCCACGGCTGGACCTGGGGTTTCATGTCATCACATCGACCATGTTGCATCGCCACTTCATCAAGCTGAGCTTTCTTCCCGGGTGCCTCGGAACCGGCTTGGGGGCTGGGACCACGACCCGTCGCAAGCTCGGACCACGTCATCAACACTCAACACATTAATTAGCTAAGTCGCTTTCATGCTCAACTTTTTTCAATTTTCAATTTTTGTTCGGTTCGATTAAGCATTATATTATGTTAAATAAAAAAAATTGTTTGTTAAAAAACACTTCCTTTTCCCATGATAACTCGGGGCTTCGCCATCACGCTGCCGAACTACTCTGTCTCCTCGGCTGGACCGAGGGCTTCGCCTCGTCGCACCAATCGTATTGCATCGCCATGATCAACCGGAGCTCTTCGCTCGATTACCTCAGGCTTGGGGGCTGGGACCTCGGCCAGGCCAAGGACTACGTCTTCATCCCGCCACAACCCCAGACTGCACCGAGCATATTAACAAGCTAAGTTGTTTTCGTGCTGAGCTCTCTTTTAAATTTTATTTCTTTTGTTCAGTTCAACCAAACATTATATTTTTTGTTAAACAACAAAAAATTGTTTGTTAAAATATTCTTTACCCGATTTAACCGGGGCTCTTTAATTTGTATGAGTTGTTTTATAATAAATGTGTTTTCTTCTTGGTCGTTGCAAAGTCTTTTTCTACTACTCCTTTTTCCGACACTAGTGTGTGGTCAATAGCCGGACATCCTGGTTTCTTTTTAAAGCCGCTCGAGTTTAGTTCGCTAAACAGGTCTTGGAGAAACACTCCGCCTTCGGGATATGGAGGTTGAAGCCAAAGGCTGGCCCGGTTGGAGCCCGAAGATCGGATGTATCATGTTAAAGCACGATCGAAGCACATAATAATTTTAAGACCAGTTTCGGATTGGCACAATTTTCTTTTATCTAAATAAAAAGTTTTTTACATATTTTTTTGTTTTTTCCGAGCATAACTCTCGCAGTACACTTTTAAAGCATCGGCAATATCGATGAGGGACTGCGACTAGAGCCGAACCCACCAAAAGCCAAGGCACTCTGAGGAGTCCTCGGCAAAATGTTCTCGGATATTGCTTTATATGCACCAGTTTCGAATTGTGTCTTGGGTCAATAGTTGGGTTGCCTGGCTCCTGTGCTTGCCTCCTACGTTCCGATTTGTTCGGCTAGAAGTGCAAAGGGAGAACCATTGCGATTGTACTTCCGATTTAACTGGTCAAGTACCTCAATGGAGAAAGCTGAAAACTGACTGTCACAATGAGCGTAAACTAGTCGGCGATCCGAAGACCGTATTAAACAATGGGCCTTTCATAAAATTGGCCGGAGTGTTAATGACTTGACCTCGGCAGACGGTGAACACTAACCGAGGGCTAGTAACTAGCCTCCCAAACTTTAAGCTTCCATGACCAAGTGAAAGTTATAAAGCCTAGATATCTGAGTGCCTCGTTTTCGCTAACACAACCACCTCCGGGCATTGAGACGTCGGCTAAGTGTTCTCTTGATACTACGGAAACACCCTGCGTAGCATCTATAAAGGGGTAGAAGCTGACGATGGGCCAGTCTCAAATGATAAGCGGTCACAAAGGAGTCAAAATAGCATATAGCATAAAAGCATTTGTATTCAATATGCGAGTGCTGCCTTCCGTAATCATCGTTATAAAGCCATAAATTTGCATCAATTTGACTTAAGATTTTGGCCAAGCTGGGTAGCCTAGCTCCTGTGCATATCTCCTACGTCCCTGATTGTTTAGCTAGGGGGTAAAGGGAGCACCTCTGCGATTGTTACTTCTGGGTCATTCGTGTTATTACCTCACACTAGGTGAAGCCGAAAGCTAGCCATCTTAAGAATATAATTGGTCGGCAATTACAGAAGTGCAAATTTAGGTTCACTAAGGACCACAGAGTTCGGAAACTTTCCCCGAACTAAAGCCTAAATATCTTCCTCTCACATTGATCGGAGTTGAGGTTTCACGATCATGGTCAACATGATAGCTTGGGAAAAGGAACTTATAAAGGAACTATTTTTTCTAGAAGATGTTTCTTATGTTAAATAGTAATATAACATATCTCTCTGCATACCTTTGTTTATAAAACCGTATGGACGGATTGCCTTGTTCGCCATAAGTCTTTGCCCTTATAAAGGCTTTATAAAGTAGGACAAACACTCCCTGGCTACTGGCTGAGGAGGTTGAAGCCGATGGTCGGTTAACAAAGTCTTATACGATGCGGATCTAGGCATTAATGATGTAAAGTACTTGGATACATAGAATCATTACACATAAATTGTGTCAAACGTAACAAAGTTTGTGTCACGTAAATATCGATCCTTAATTCGACCACCCGTGCCCAAGTTAAGGCTCGGAGGCTACTGCACTGGCTATTCAATGTAGCAAATTCAAAGTGCAATACAGTTTCCGAGGAGATTCGATCCTTAGGTTGGTCGGTCGCACCCAACCTGAGTCTCAGGAACTACTACACGATGCTATTTAAATCCTAAAGCATGCTGCCGAGCAAGGAATCGATCCTCAGGCCGATTTTGCAAATCAGCTTGAGTCTTAGGGGCTACTGGGATCAGTTGTTTTATGTGTACCTTTAGGTGCATCTCGGGTTTTAAATCGAAACGCACCTTGAGGACTACTGGCTATATATCTCGACAGAGAATAAATTGCACCAATCGGAAGTATTCACAAAAATCAGCCCACGGTCGGGGTGGTGCACCACCTCGGAAGCAGTCCGGCATAAAGCTTAGGCACAAGTGGCTGGCTCCATAGAGGGCATTTCCGACATTAAGCTCGGATGGAAGTCGACATTGGAGCTTGAAAGCAGTCCGGCATAAAGCTCAAGATCAGAGACACCTCGAAAGCAGTCTGGTATAAAGCTCGGATGCGAATGGTTGGCTCCATAAAAGACTATTCCGGTAGTTAATCTTGGATAAAGTCCATCAAATTTTCAGATACCGAGGTAATTTATGACACCTCGGATGCCGACCAACGTCGGAGCTCGGACGCAGACCGACGTTGGAGCTCGACTGCAAAAAGATACCTCGGACTCAATCCGGCGTTGGAGCTCGTACGTAGCCCGTCATTGGCGCTCAGATGCCGATCAACGTTGGAGATCGGCTGCAAAAAGACACCTCAGATGCAGTTTGGCATTGGAGCTCGGACGCAAGAGGACATCGCTGCACGGGAAACACTTCGACCCTGAGACGTGGCATAAAAATAACAAGGCATTGATGATGGCCGAGAACTTAAAGGGGCTCCTCGGATTCCCGACGTGTGAACTCTTCAGATACACCTCGGCGATCCTCAAGATCGGAGATGGGAAGATTTGTTGAACCAGTTTTCAAGACCGACGGCTCAAGATGAAGAACAGTTCGAAAGAACCGAGGAGCATCCCCAACTTGAAGACCGGTTCAGGGGGCTACTGATGGTGTCCTGGACTAGGGGGTACTCACCACGTCGTCTACCGACTAGTGGGTCAGGCCGAGGACCCCCAGGGCAATTCACTAATGGGCCAGGTCGGAGAGCCCATGATGCATACAAGGGAGATTCCACAAGACTTGGCGCACAAGACAAGGACTCCTCTAAACCCTAGGACTACAATGCATTATATAAACCGATGCCAGACTAGTCAATAGACGATCTCAATCTCAATCTCATATTCATTACAACAATCTCGTGGTAGATACCTGTACTATGTACTATCCCCATATAAATATAATCAAAAGCAGGACGTAGGGTATTATCTCCTTGAGAGAGCCCGGACCTAGGTAAAATCCTGTGTCCATGTTACCATCGCTCCAAGACGCCTAGTTTAGGACCCCTACTACGAGATATGTCGGATTCAGAACCGACACATGTATTGCGTGGAAGTTGAAAAAGTTTGAGAATACTAGAGTATGAAACAATTGCTTGCCTAAAACCGGGGTTGTGCATGATTTAATACTTTGTGTGATGAAGATGGAGCATAGCCAGACTATATGATTTTGTAAGGATAACTTTCTTTGGCCATCTTATTTTGAGAAGACATGATTGCTTTATTAGTATGCTTGAAGTATTATTGTCTTCATATGAAATGATAGACTATTGCTTTGAATCACTCGTGTTTTAATATTTATGCCATGACTAGATTGTATGAACAAGATTATGCTAGGTAGCATTCTACATCAAAAATTATTTTTTTATCATTTACCTACTCGAGGACGAGCAGGAATTAAGCTTGGGGATGCTGATATGTCTCCGTCGTATCTATAATTTTTGATTGTTTCATGCCAATATTCTACAACTTTCATATACTTTTGGCAACTTTTTATACTATTTTTTGGGACTAACATATTGATCCATTGCTAGTTCATGTTTGTTGCATGTTTTTTGTTTCGCGGAATATCTATACCAAACGAAGTCCAAACGCGATAAAAACTTACGGAGATTTTTTTTGAAATATATGTGATTTTTGTGAAAAAGAATCAATACGAGACAATGCCTGAGGGGTCCACATGCCATATGGGCGCGCCCTGGACACTTGTGATTACCCCGTAAGGAGGTTGGTGCCCTTATTTCGCCGCAAGAAAGCTAATATCCGGATAAAAATCGTGTTAAAATTTCAGCTCAATCGGAGTTACGAATCTCCGGGAATTTAAGAAACAGTGAAAGGCCAGAATTTGGGAACGCGGAAGCAGAAGGAAACAGAGAGAGATCCAATCTCGGAAGGGGCTCTCGCCCATCTGCCGCCATGAAGGCCAAGCACCAGAGGGGAAACCCTCCTCCCATCTAGGAGGGAGGTGAAGGAAGAAGAATAAGGAGGGGGTTCTCGCCCCCTCTCTCCCGGTGGTGCCGGAATGCCGCCGAGGCAATCATTGTGTGACGGCGATCTACACCTACACCTCCGTCATCTTCCCCAACATCTTCATCGCCTTCCCCCATCTATATTCAGCGGTCCACTCTCTCACAACCCATTGTACTCTCTACTTGAACATGGTGATTTATCCTTCATATCATTATCCAATGATGTGTTGCCATCCTATGATATCTGAGTAGATTTTTGTTGTCCTATCGGTGATTGATGAATTGCTATGATTGGTTTAATTTGCTTGTGGTTATATTACTGTCCTTTGGTGCCCATCATATGAGCGTGCGCGTGGATCACACCATAGCGTTAGTTCTATGTTGATAGGACCATGTATTGGAGGGCAAGGGTGATAGCAGCTTCAGCCTAGCATAGAAATTGATGCATACGGCATTGAAGGGGGACCAATATATCTTAATGCTATGGTTGGGTTTTACCTTAATGAACGTTAGTAGTTGCGGATGCTTGCTATTTCCAATCATTATTGTTACTTTATCTAAACAGCCCTAGTTTTGATGTATGTGTTCTTTATTATCTTGCAAACCTATCCCACAAAACCTACAAAGTACTCCTAGTTTCTTACTTGTTCTAGGTAAAGCGAACGTTAAGCGTGCATAGAGTTGTATCGGTGGTCGATAGAACTTGATGGAATATTTGTTCTACCTTTAGCTCCTCGTTGGGTTCGACACTCTTACTTATCGAAAGAGGCTATAACTGATCCAATATACTTGTGGGTTATCAATTCCTAGCCCTTGAATCCTCGTATAATGACAAAAAATAAGGAAATAGTACATATTGCATAACAAGGTCGACAAAAACACAAACAAACATAGTTTTTGCAAACATAGTGCTAGGAATAGGCCTAATTTATCAATAGATTCTCGATAAATCGCTTGTCAGAGTGATAAACCGGCCCAGAAGATAAACGATGAAGATAAGCATAATCTTATCGGTCACCCCATGAGTAGTGATAAATCGGACGATAAATCAATGAATCGAAAGATTTTTTAAATAGTGATGGTCATGCACCCAATATGAATGGTTTATTGAATCTCGATCATAGTGATACACATGTTCATAAAATTTATGCCAAAAGATGCAAAGTTAATAATGATAGTACCACATACCTGTGGCACCACCGTCAAGGTCATATTGGTGTAAAGCGCATGAAGAAACTTCATGCTGATGAATCTTTTGACTCAATCGATTTCGAATCGGTTGAGACATGCGGACCATGCCTCTTGGGCAAGATGAGTAAAACCCCGTTTTCCGATTTGATGGAACATGCAAGTAACTTATTGGAGATGATACATGTTGATGTATGGATTCCAATGAGTGTTGGAGCGTAGTGGATATCTTTATTTTCTTACCTTCATTGATGATTTGAGTAGATATGGGGATATTTACTTAAAGAAACACAAGTCTGAAATGTTTGAAAAGTTCAAGCAATTTCAGAGTGAAGTTGAAGATCATCGTGAAAAGAAGATAAAATGTCTACGATATGATCGTGGAGGTGAATATCTGAGTTATGAGTTTGGTATGCAAACTAAGACAATGTGGAAATTGTTTCACAACTCACGCCACTTGGAACACCATAGTATGATGGTGTGTCTGAACTTCGTAGTCGTGTTCTATTGGATATGGTGTGTACCATGATGTCTCTTACCAATTTGCCAGTATAGTTTTGGGGTTATGCATAAGAGACAAATACATTCACTTTAAATAGGGCACCATCCAAGTCTGTTGAGACGATACCGTATGAATTATGGGTTGGCAAGAAACCTATGCTGTCGTTTCTTGAAGTTTGGGGCTGCGACGCTTATGTGAAAAAAGTTTCAACCTGATGAGCTTGAACCCAAAGCGAACAAATGCATCTTCATAGAATACCCTAAGGAAACAGTTCGGTATACTTTCTATCTCAGATCCAAGGGCAAAATGTTTGTTGCTAAAAATGGGTCCTTTTTTGAGAAAGAGTTTCTCTCGAAAGAACTGAGTGGGAGGATAGTAGAACTTGATGGAGTTATTGAACCTTCACTTTAGTTGGATGGTAGCACGGCGCAGAAAGTTGTTCCTGCAGCATCTACACCAAATGAAGAGGGAGTTAATGATGATGATCATGACACTTAGGATCAAGTTACTACCGAGCCTCGTAGGTCGACAAGGAATCGTACTGCCCTGAGTTGTATGGCAATCATGTCTTGAAAATCATGTTATTGGACAACAATGATCCTGCAAACTATGAAGAAGCGATGGTGGCCCGGATTCCAACAAATGGCTAGGAGCCATGAAAATCCGAGATAAGGATCCATGTATGAAAACCAAGTAAGGACTTTGTTGGACTTACCTGTAGAACGACAGGTCGTTAAGTATAAATGGACCTTAAGAAGAAGACAAACGCTGATGGTGAATGTCATCATTTATAAAGCTCAACTTGTCGCAAAGAAGTTTCCGACAAGTTCAAGGAGTTGACTACAATGAGGCTCTCTCACCCATAGCGATGCTAAAATCCGTTGGAATTATGTTAGCAGCTGCTCCATTTTCAATTATGAAATCTAGCAGATGGCTGTCAAACAATTGTTTCCTTAATGGTTTCCTTGATGAAAGGTTGTATGTGATACAACTAGAAGGTTTTGTCAATCCTAATGATGCTAAAGGCATGCGATCTCTAGCGATCCATTTATGTACTGGAGCAAGCATCTCGGAGTTGGAATATATGCTTTGATGAGGTAATCTTTTGGGTTTATACAAAGTTTATAAGAAATCTGAATTTACAAGAAAGTGAGTGGGAGCACTATAGAATTTCTGATAAGTATATGTGGATGACATATTGTTGATCGGAAATAATGTAGAATTTCTGGAAAGCATAAAGGGTTGTTTGAAATGTGTTTGTCAAAGTAAGATCCTGATAAAGTTGCTTACATATTGGGCATCAAGATCTATAGAGATAGATGAAGACGTCTGATAAGACTTTCACAAAGCACATACCTTGACAAGATTTTGAAGGAGTTCAAAATAGAACAACCAAAGAAGGAGTTCTTGCCTGTGTTATAAGATGTGAAGTTTAGTAAAGACTCAACGCTCAACCATGGCAGAAGAAAGAGAAAGGACGAAGGTCGTCGCCTATGCCTTAGCCACAGGCTCTATACAGTATGACATGTTGTGTACCGCACCTATGTGTGCCTTGCCACGTGTCTGGCAAGGGGGTACAAGAGTGATCCAGGAGTGGATCACTGGACAACAGTAAAAAAATTATCCTTAGTAACTAGAGGACTAAGGAGATGTTTCTCGATTATGGAGGTGACAAAGAGTTCGTCGTAAAGGTTTACATCGATGCAAGCTTTGACACCAATCCGGATGACTCTGAGTAGCAGACCGGATATGTATAATGGAGCAGCCATTTGGAATAGCTCCAAGTGGGGCGCAGTAGCAACATCTATGATATGACATAGAGATTTGTAAACTGCGCACGGATCTGAATGTTGCAGACCCGTTGACTATAAAGCCTCTCTCACAAGCAAAACATGATCAAACCTCAGAACTCAGTGGGCATAAATCACATGGTGATGTGAACTAAATTATTGACTCTAGTGCAAGTGGGAGACTATGGGAAAAATACCCTAGAGGTAATAATAAATTGGTTATTATCATATTTCCTAGTTCATGATAAGCGATGATAAGCGTCTATTATCCATGCTAGAATTGTATTGACCAAAAACTCAAATACATGTGTGGATACATAGACAACCCCATGTCCCTAGTGAGCTTCTACTAGACTAGCTCGTTGATGAAAGATGGTCAAGGTTTCCTAACCATAGACATGAGTTGTCGTTTGATAACAGGATCACATCATTCGGAGAATGATGTGATGGACAAAACCCAACCATAAGCATAACAGTTGATCGTGTCGGTTTATTGCTACTACTTTATCCATGTTAAAGCATATGTTCCTACGACCATGAGATCATGCAACTCCCTGACACCGGAGGAATGCCTTGTGTGTATCAAACGTCACAACGTAACTGGGTGACTATAAAGGTGCTTTACAGGTGTTTCCGAAGGTGTCTGTTGATTTAACGTGGATCGAGACTAGGATTTGTTAATCCGTATGACAGAGATGTATCTCTGGGCCCACTGGGTAATACAACATCACAAGAAGCTTGCAAGCAATGTGACTAAGGAGTTAGTCACTAGATTTTGTATTATGGAACGAGTAAAGAGACTTGCCGGTAACGAGATTGAACTAGGTATGGAGATACTGGCGATCAAATCTCAGGCAAGTAACATACCGATGGACAAAGGGAACTGCATACAGGATTGTTTGAATCCTTGACATCATGATTCGACTGATAAAGATCTTCGTAGAATATGTAGGAACCAATATAGGCATCCAGGTCCCGCTATTGTTTATTGGCCGGAGATTGTCTTGGTCATGTCTACATAGTTCTCGAACTCGCAGGGTCTGCATACTTAACATTCAGTGACGATTTGGTATAATTGAGTTATGTATGTTGGTGACCGAAGGTTGTTCGGAGTCCCGGATGAGATCCCGGACGTCACGAGGAGTTCCGGAATGGTCTGGAGGTAAAGATTTATATATGGGAAGTCATATTGTGGCTACCGGAAAAGTTTTAAATTTTTCTGGTATTGTACCTGGAAGCTTCTAGAACGTTTCGGAAACTTCCGAAGGAGTCCGGAAGTCCACCAAGGGTTCCACCACGTCCCAAGGGTTTGCATGGGCTGATGGGAGGCGTCCTGGCCTTATTAGGTCAGGCGCACAAGTCCCTCAAGGCCCATGTGGCTTCGGAGAGGTGAAAAGTCCACCTGATTATGGGAAGGGAGGGAATTGGACTAGGAGTCCAACTCCTCCCCCTTAGCCGCGTCCTAGGTCTTGGAGGGGATGATCTCCATGCCTCTCCACCTATATATAGAGGGGAGGGGCGCCCCATGAGTATACACGAAGCCCTTGGCGCCCCTCTCTCTCCCTAGATCTTTTTCTTCTCTGTTCGCGGTTTCGGTAGCACTAGGCATAGCCCTGCGGGGATAGCATCACCACCCTCGCTGCCACGCCATCGTGTTGTCGGAGAACTCATCTACCTCTCTGCCCCCCGCTTGCTGGATCAAGAAGGTAGATACGTCATCGAGTTGTACGTGTGATGAACGCGGAGGTGTCGTCTGTTCGGCGCTAGATCGGGACGGATCGTGGTTGGATCGCGGGATGTATTGCGATTTGGATCACGAAGGCGTTCGACTACGTAAATCACGTTTCTTAACGCTTCCCGCTTAGCGATCTACAAGGGTATATAGATCCACCCTCCCTCTCGTAGTTGTTGATCTCCATAGATAGATCTTTGGTGTTCATAGGAATTTTTTTTGTTTCTCATGCAACGATCCCCAACAGGCGTGTGAAGGCATGTCTTCGACGGAGCTTGTATGATTTGATGTATACTTTTCTATGGTACTATATACTACTAATGTAAAATTAAATGAAGAAATAAAGGGTTGAATATCATATTAAATAATGTGCTACTATGTACAATAAATGAACTATCATATGATAGTAATGTACTTTCTCCGTTTTTTTATATAAGGTATATTTGTTTCTGTTCAAATTGGACAATGTGAAGTTATTTCTTCTATTTCCTCATAATTCCAACATTATCCCTTGAAAAGAAGTATCTCTTCTAACTGCATGCATCCTTTCTTGTGAAAAAAATAAAAAAAAATCTCTCTCCTATTGTGTGTATATCTTACTTTTCTAGCCTAGTGATTTAGTTGCCACTAATGAATGATTTAGCCAAAGTTAATTTTGTTCTAACATGTGTCTAATTACGTACCTTTGTTATCGTGCCAAAAATAATAAGTTTTACATGAAAGAATGAAGAAAGCATGATACTATACACTACTGATGTAGGTGTTATATACTACTATCATATGTATGATATGAGTATATGATACTTCTTGTACGTGCTAGTATGCTTAGGTATCGGTATGAAGTGCATACCATATTTGCCATGCTTGTTGTTTACTCGTGGATTAGCCTAATCGGGAAAGTGCTAATATTTCCAAAAAAGTGTACCCTCGCCAACAAGGCTATACATCAACTGGCTGCCTATAGTATGAGGTGGAGCCTCCAACCCAGTGTGCGGTTGTGGCCAGTGCAGAGTAGGGAGATGCCGGGAGGTGGAGCAGTGGGTGAAGGGCCTGAGAGCCGCGGAGGGGGGGGGGGGCAGAAGTTGGGGTCATAGGAGGCAATGTGTTGGCACAGAGCCGGAGCTTCAACGGAGCGCACATGCGGCGACTTCCGGGGTGAAGGTATCCCACTCGAGAAGAGATGCACGCGAGGTGTTTGATGTAATGCTTAGGAGAAAGAGATGGCGAGAGAGAGGGGAAAGAGGGAAGTCAATGCCCTCGTGGCACTTTTTCTACCAACTTAGCTGGACGGACAGCCCCATCAATTAGTGACGTCATCAAAGCAATTAGCTTCACCGGTCAGTGTCTTTTTGTCATAGTCAATTTTTCTATGTAGTGATTTCTGCAACGAATTGTAAAGTGGTGGTTTTCCGCTAATGAGACCGCTATTGTCATAGTTTTTTTTTCACTCCCTAGTTGGTGATTGTACAATCTTCCATGAATCACGAGATTAATAACCTATTCATTGACACTTGATGTAAATAATGGGTTCCCTTTACTGCCCTTGCTTATGTCTGATCCTTTCTGTTTCCGGAATAGATGCCAAGTGTGGTAGCAAAGTTCATATTCGGCTGTGTACTTTGTGTTTGTTTATCTATAAAACGGGATGAAAAGTTATTTCGAGCTGGGGATAACTACCATATTCGTTTATGTGTACATCAAGGTAGGCTTTTTAGAAACTGAACAATCGTTAGACAGAACAGTTGTGGTAACTCGGAAAATAAACATATAAATTTTGACATGTGCCACCCGACGTTGGAAATTACTGCAAAGGTTCAGCATTGCACTTCATTTACACCCTAGTAACCACTTAATCCATCGAGTGCATGGAGCCATACATCTCGATCACATCCAGAATGCTGTAACCTTAGGATTGTTATCAAATCTAGAGAAGCGGTATGTGCGATCGGGTTGGCGCGCGGTAATTGTGAGCTCAACGGTCTTGCCATACTTCAGACGGAAAATGACCAAACGGATCACACACTCCTTGTTGACCTGCTCACGACTCCTCTCGTTGAATCGCTGGCATGTCTCGACCTCCACAAGACAATAGTTGTTGTCGCCCCTCTACACAAGACTAGCACCGACGTGCCAGCCATCGTTAGGGTGGAACAACCTCTCCGTGCACAGCTTTCCTACCGGTTCAGCTGGGCTCCCCTCTGGAGACGCGACGTCGCACGAGCAGAGGTAACCATCAGTGTCATGGACCATGGAGGACATGCGGTGCTGATCATCATCATCAAGACGATGTATCTTGTGGAGCCTGACCCATGCATCGAGCTCGTCGTCATAGCGGCCTTGGCCAAAAAACGGCAGGTCTCACTCACCGTGCCGCCTCCACTTGCCGCTCCCTTCATAAGAGAAGGTTTCGGAGGTGCGGGAGAAGTCTTGCGCGCTCGTGTGACCGTATGTCGTTTGAACCCATCCGGTATGGTCTGATGGGTTCCTTTTCCGGACCCATCGACCCACGGACACGAACAGTGTGCGCCCTCCTCCATTGGGGTGCACTGCGCTGGATTCGATGTCGCGGACATGGAAGGGGAGCGATGACGGGATGTCGCCCCAAGTCCAGCGATCTCGGTACCGATATTCTGGTGCATCCAGGCGGTGCATGCCGTTGCCAACAACGTCATGCCCATCCCTCCATTCCAGGGAGTCCATGTTGGCCTGGAACACGCTTAAACCGTTCCCTGAAGCCACGGCAAGCGTCCAAGGACCACGAAGAGCCGCTGGGAGACGAGGGATGACGGAGACCCCCGTCGTGTCGGTGTCATACATGAGGGTGACCGCGTCCTCTTTGGTATCTAGCGTGCCGGCGGCGATGATCTTGCTGCCGAGAGTGGCGAAGTTCCAAGGACGATTAGTGACATGCCTCTTTTCTTGGCGGTGGACCGGAGCCGGCAAGCAGGCCATGTCGGCACCTTGATCAGAGCCGTCGTGGTTGTCCAGTTCCAGCTTGTAGATGCTGAACCCCTTGTTCCAGTCGTCCAGCACGAGGTACAAGTGCCGTCTCTTGTGAGCAGCTGCTTGTTGCACGGGGCTGGCATCCGGGCGATCGATGCCAATGGCCCTGTCGTCCACCCACGGCGACGCGTAGCTCCATGACGAGAACGCATCCCCGGGGGACGCGCGGCGATCCAGTTGCTGAGACACGGAACGGCACCCGTGGCGACGGAGATGGCGTAGGAGAAACGATCGCAGCATCGTGGCTTGTTCCTGTGCATCCGATGGGGCGGCTGATGGCTACGAGGATCGGGAGCTAGCTATCTAGGGCCGTGCGTGGGTCGATATCCCCGGACGGTATGCATCTACCTAGGGCTGGCGTAAGATCCTCGGTGAACGTTGGTCGTCGAAGAATTTTATTCCCTTTTTTACTTTTCTTTTTTCTTTGAGGTTTTTTTAGGGTGAAACCTTTTTACCGAACGCTGCATGAGTACGTTGCTTCTGGGCCAAAAAAACCAGAACTCACCAGCACCAAAAACCAAGGGCTCGTGATGGGCCAATTGTTGCGGGATGCGAGTTTATTAGAAGAACTTTGTGCCCCACGCTAAAAAAACTAGAGATCCTAAAGAAAAACTGAAAACACTAGAGGAACTTTTTCAACAAAAACCAAACTAGAGTTCCTAACAGATTTAGAAGAATGTTGGTTTCTCTCTTCAAAAAGAAAAGTGTGTGTGGTTTTTGTTCCCTGCTATGGGTGGACCGACTTGTTTTCATCCGCCTCTTCCGCTGGCGCGGCCGCCTCTATCCACCCGTCGGCCTATCAACCGGAAGCAATGGCGGTGATCTCCATCTTTTGCTCGGACGAGAGGTCGTCCTAAATGACAGCGAAGCCCGCAAAGCCCACCTCCCTTCCCCATCCAGTTTATTTCAGTTTGCGATAAAACACTTTGATGGCAAAACACGTTGGGACCATGTTGTCCAGATGGTTGCAGGTAGTTTGAGGCTCAGCGCCGGAGATGCCCTTATGTATATAGGATAGCAAGGTAGATGAATATAGTTTTTTTTATTTCCCTTGCTGGCAAACTGTCCCCTGCTTCATACTGTATTAAACATGAAGGAGCGGCCCATAAGAAAGTGTACATCCTAATCTGGATGGGAATGGGCCGGGTCGGCCTGTCAAGTCACTGAGCCTACCCAAAAATTCAAGGTCAATGGGGCATGTGGGTGATCTCAAATGAGATTTGGGTTAATAGTGTCGGCACTGTGTGGCCTGCTGGGTTTGTTGGATCGGCCCATCTTATAGTCTTATATTTTAATAGCAAAACAGCCCGTGCTTTGCAATAGGAAAAACAATTCATGATATTCAATGGAAATAACCACATTTTACTACATCATCGAGATATACTATCACTCTTATTTTTGTGAAATCCTGAACATTTTTTAAAATTCATCAACACATTTTTAAACTCGTGAACATACTTGAAATTGAAAACAGTTCTCAAATTCGTTAATATTTTCTAAAATCATGAACATTTTTTTAATTCATGAGCCTTTTATTTTATTTGCAAACTTTTTTTATAAGTGTGAATTTTTTTAGAGGATTTTTGTTGAATCGACATCGGCGATCAATGTTTTAGAAATTAGTGAAACGATTTTCGAAATTGTTGAATATGCTTTGATATGCATGATATTTTTTGAATCAGGAAATATTTTGTAAATAAATAATTTTTTAATTTATGAGTACTTTTTAATTTTATAATAGTTTTTATTTCATTAACATTTATCGAATTGGTGAACTTTTTTCAATTATTATTTATTAATACACGAAAGTTTTAAAAAAATCTTGATTTTTTATTTCCAGAATAGTTTTTTGACAATTTGTAAATATATTTGTTTAAATCACACACATTTTATGAATCCACAAACATTTATGAAACAAAATTATAAAAACAGGTCGCCCTTGCATGGGCCGGGCCAAACATGCGTGCTGTGTCTTCTCCTAACGGGGCAGAGCGCAGTATAGGAGGTTTCAACTTCATGGGCCGACCCAGACTTTGATTACTCTGTGTGGAAGGTTTTTTTAGCCATTTATAGGTGTCATTGGTGATTAGTATTTTGCAATTTTAGGGGCAATTTCTATGACGGGCGGGCAGAGGCACTTTGTCTTTTATTAATAGGTAAAGATAGCGGTCGTCATATCTATCGCGTTAACATTGTCGTAGGACCCTATTTTGCGACGAAGTCTGTCGTATATTTTCTGGGATACAACCGCGTATATGAAAAACAAAGTTGTCTTGATATGTTTCGGCAAGATGCGCATGTACAAAACCACAAGAAGGCGGCTTGATTTTTTAACTATTAACCATGTACTAATAATCTTATTAATTATTACAGTAGTCAGATTCCATTAAACCGTGCCTAATTTTAACATTTTGTTTGTCCATAAGATAATGTAGGCATGTACAAACTGATCGATCCAACAAGGACATTAATAACTATTTATATGAGTTGGCCCGTGGTCTCTCAAATTGGCCTTGGGGCCATAAGGGACGGGTGCAAGTCCAGGTCCAGGTCGGCCCACATCCTAAGCCCCAAGAAAAAAAATACAATCATGCCTTAGGGGATGCAAGTTGCAAAGAACACTCCTTAGGACATATATAAAACTGTTATCTTAGAAATGTCACATAAGATAAACGATGAGGTGAAGGACAGAAAACTCATAAGAAAAGGTTTGTCTTCTGCCCCAACCGACGCTACTTTGACGCAGCCGTGACCATCACTTCTTCGCCAGTCTCGCCGCTCCCCAGTTCCGTTCGCGTCGTCGTCCGTGACCCCCACTGGTTGGCGGCCATGCGGGACGAGTATGATGCTCTCGTCCGCAACCGCACATGGAAGCTAGTTCCTCATCCCCAATGCGCTAACCTGATCATAGGAAAATGGGTGTTCAAGCACAAGCATGACGCTGGTGGTTCCCTCGCCCACCACAAAGCGCGCTGAGTCGTGTGCGGGTTTCGTCAACGTGCCGGCATCGACTCCAGCGAGACATTCTCCCCCATCGTCAAGCTAGCCACAATCCGCACAGTGCTCACCTTGGCCGTGCGACACGGCTGGCCCGTGCACCAACTCAACGTCTTCAATCCCTTTCTCCATGGCACCTTGGAGGAGGAGGTCTTCTACCTACAACCAACCGGCTTCGTCGACCCCGACAAACCAGAGCACGTCTGTCGCCTCTCCAAGTCGCTGAATGGGTTGAAGCAGGCCCCGCGCGCCTGGTTTCTCCGGTTTGCTAGCTTTGTCCGTTCCATCGGCTTCACCACCACGCGCTCCGACTCCTCATTGTTCACCTTTCGGCATGGTGACGACACAGCTTTCCTCCTCCTCTACATCGACAACATTGTGCTCACCGCTTCCTCGTCTTGCATGCTTGAGCGTGTCATCGCTCGCTTCACACGCGAGTTCGCGATGAAGGACCTCGGCATTTGCATCACGCGCACTCCCACGGGGTTGTTTCTATCTCAGCACCAATACGCCGATGAGCTCCTGGATCGCGCCAGCATGGACACTTGCCGCCTCTCTCCGACGCCGATCGACACCAAAAGTAAGCTGCCCTCTGCTGCCGGACCACGCATCACCGATCCCTCTGCCTACCGGAGCATTGTCGGTGCTCTTCAGTACCTCACCATCACCCGGCCGGAGCTCGCCTACGTCATCCAGTAGATATGCCTCCACATGCATGATCCTCGCGAGTGTCATCTCGCGCTGGTCAAGCGCGTGCTATGGTACGCACGCGGCACGACCGCTCTCGGCCTTCACCTTCGTGCCTCGCGTACATTGGATGTCCGTACGTTCACCAATGTGGACTGGGTCGGCTGCCCCGACACCCGTCGTTTTACGTTGGGATTCTGTGTCTACCTTGACGACACGCTCGTCTTGCGGCCGTCCAAACGCCAGGCGAACGTCTCGCACTCTAGCGCGAAAGCTGAGTACCGCGGCGTCGCGAACGCGGTCGTCGAGTGCATCTTGCTTCGCCAGCTCCTCGGCGAGCTCTTCGCCCCGGTGACCTAGGCAACTTTGGTGTACTGCGACAATGTGTCTGCAGTCTACCTGTCTGCCAATCCGGTGCACCATGAGCGGACCAAGCATGTCGAGTTGGAGATCCACTTCGTTCGCCAGCGCATCACGCTCGGCCACTTATGTGTTCTCCACATCCCTACACGCCAGCAACTCGCCGACATTATGACCAAGGGGTTGCCATCAGATGTTTTCTCAGAGTTCCAATCTAGTCTTTACATCGTCGCCGCCGATACCACGACTGTGAGGGCAAGGCGGGGGGAGGGGGGTAGACTATACTGTACAGTCAGTCGTATGTGTTGTGTATACCCTCTGTCATACGATATGGCGTGTGTGTGCGGTGATCGTGGTGCACCATGGCTAGGTAGTGTCAGACGATCTGAGGAGGTGGAGCACCCATGATCTCTCTGGGCTGCCGGCATGTAAACTGTATATATGACCCAGCCTAGTGCATAATCAAAGTGTGGTTAATCTCTCCCCAATCCTCCTTATCCACAGCTCGAATTCATCTACACAGATTCACTGTCCAAAATTGACGGCGGCAAGAAGGTGGAGATCGCCCAGCACCTGCCCGTGTGGCGGCAGATCGGTATAACCTTCAAATCTGACGGCAGATAGGCATCGGCCCAAGCGTTCCACGAACGAATTTCCACATGGCCCTCGCTGCTTTGCATGCAAAAAATATGTGGGTTGCCATCTTCGAGACCGCACATAAAGGACACATGTCGTCCCCTGGACCGTGCCGCTTGAGCACCTCCGTGCCCGAAGTAAGGCGGTTACGGAGGCCAATACAAAGCAGACGTTTTCTGCATCTTCTTCGTCTGCCTCTACCCGATGCATGCCCCGTATGGCCCGCATGCAGCGACACAGTACAACGCGTCTCCCACCACACTACACCTGTCCTCCTCACCACCGTCACGTCGCCAGCCACCCCCCATGTTGCTCCCTCACCACCAGCCGTTGCCACAGCAATAGCAGTAGCAGCCGCATCCGATGACACGGGTGTCGCCCCTCTTCTTCTCGTGCTCCAATGCGGCTAGCGAGGAAGCATCTGGATAAGATGAAACAAAGGATCACGGTCTGAATTCTTACAAATATAAGGGGCTTTTTATATAAAAACGAAGCGTTTTTTTTTTAAATCCACTTAAGAAGGGATCACGGGTTGAATTATCAGAAAGGATAAGGACTTTTTTTGCAAACAATGCCATGACAGTGAGTGGGCAGAAGCTGTAAGTGCTTTATTATTAGATAAATATATATTGTTTTTCTTGAACAAGCATGGTCGGTGATGTTTTTTGCTCTAAATATGGCAAAGTCAATTGTGAAAAAAACTAGGCAGGCAAGCTAACTAGCTAAGCAGGCCAACAAGCTTCTCGGGATCAACTAGCTCTACACATGCCGCTTTCTAAACATAGAGCACAGGCTGAAGGAGACCAACAATTAAGCTAAGCAGGCTAACAAGCTTCTCTATCTATATTAGGTATTGAGAGAACAAGTCTATGGATCCATGGCCACGACTTAATTAGCTAGCTCCTCCTCAGTTGCCTGCCTATAAAATTGGCCGTCCGCAAGAAAGTAAGCAGGCAGGCATACATGCATGGGCTGCTATCGATCGAGGTGTATATATAAGAAGGGGAACACCAGCTAGCTAATTCACTCGCTCGCTCGCTGCAACGCACGCCCACCTGCCTGACCAAATCAACCGTCCATCCATTTCACCCATCATCACCATGGCCATGCCGCTGCCTTAAACCTACACCTTGGCTCTTATTGCCGTTGCCGGAACCCGGCCTGAGCGTGCAGGCCACCAACGCTACGTGCGACCGCTTCAACCATCTACTACTAACCAAGCTGGATGTGAGGAAGCCGGCGGTGCATGAAGGAGGTCATCGGAATGTCAGTCCAGGTGGGTACCAAGGCGGCATCGGAGGCGGCCACCAAGAAACCCTCCACGTGCATCGCCGACTGCCACGATGACCTTGCCTCCACGTGGAGCGAAACAAGGAGTTTCCTACTCGCTCCCATTGCATGCCACTGAGCCATTATTCATGCAATAGCAAGGAGATCGGTAAGCAGAAATACGAAAAACGACGGAACAAATCACCCTCTCCTCTTCGATCAGGTGATGCTGCCGGTTTCTTGTCGAGCTACTGTTGCCGAATGCAACCGCCTCCACCGCCTTATTGACGGCCACCTTGACCGACATTCCGATGACGTCCGTCACCTCCGGCGTCCTGCCATCCAGGTTGGTTAGTAACATATAGCTGCACTGAAATTGGGCCGAAGCGGTTGCACACGTAGCGTTGGTGGCCTCCACGCTTAGGCCGTGTTCTGGTTCTGGTTTGGACACCAGGGGTGACGGCGATGGCAAGGAAAGTCAAGGTGTAGGTTTAAGGCAGCGACATGGCCTGGCCATGGTGATGATGGATGGACAGTTGATTTGGTGAGGCAGGTGGGTGTACGTTGGAGTGAGCGAATTAACTAGCTGTCTGCTGATGTTCCCCTTCTTATATATACACCTAGATAGCAGCCCATGCATGCATGCTTACTTTCTTGTGCACGTCCAGTTTTATAACCTAGAGCGTGTGTGTTAAAGCCAAGGTGCATCGCCGACTGCCTCGACTACCTTGCCATTTCATCCAAGCACATCAAGACGCTGCCAACGAAACTCGAAACCAGCAACGAAGCGGGCTTCTCTAATCAATTTGAAGAATCAGGAAAGAAGAAGTCTGGAAATGGCTGCCTTGGACGAGGAACGCACCACACCACAAAAATTCCGGTAATGGAAGAGCGCGATTTCTTCTGTCGTTTTTATATTTCTGCTTACTAATTCTTATTACTATTGTATATGAGTAATGGCTCATTGGCATGTAATGAGAGCGAGTAGGAAGCTCCTTGCTTCGCTCCAAGCCAAGTTTTCCAGCAATGGCGGGAGCTGTGTGTGTTAAAGGGCAATATTTTTAGGTGCTAAGATTACGCAAAAAAAAAATGTAATCACCCCGGTGTATTTTTATGTTACAATTTTTGTATCGTGCAATCCATTTTCTCAAGATGAAGATAAATTGGTTGGCTATTATATATACTCTATAACTTTCTCTTTAGTTCGTTCATAATTATTCCTTCTATTCACTTGCGCCTACAATCATGAACTCCAGAAATGTGTCTCATCTTTAGAGCCATGTGTGGCACATTGCATAGCACACGTGTTTAGCAAACTCCAAATTTGAAGAGCTATGTGTGCCACGATATTTAAAGATTCTACAAACCGATGTTGTACATACATTAATCTTTAGATTTGTTACCATATTAGGAATTCACTTTAACTATTTTTGTAACAAGAATTCAGTTTTACCTGAACATGGACCTGTGTTATATCTGAAGCAGAGAGTTACTAAACAACCAAGATGTTAGGACGCCGGTGGTGAACGATGCATCGGGCTGTCCAAGCAGGTTACGACAAAGATGATCATGGATGAGGCGGTCAAATAAACGCCATGTTACTATCAATCTGTGGCATAACAACATTTCATCGATATCGACCATGGGATGAATGTGAGGTTACGACAATTCTTCGAAGAAAATAATTCTTCAAAGAAAAAGAGAGTAAATAGGAACAACACGCAACAATATGAAGAAATACCGAGCTAGTAGTGAAGAATAACTTAAGTTGTGCGTCTAGGAACTTTAGTAAACATGTGATCAGAACAGAAATAACGACAACAACACTAGTAAAAAACAGGGCATTGGTTCGGGTTGGGCCAACCCATTCAGTCACGAACCGGGACCAATGGGGGCAACGGTCCCGGTTTGTGAGGCCAGGGGGCCGGGCGGGCCACGTGGGGCATTGGTCCCGGTTGATCGGACCCCTTTGGTCCCGGTTTCAGTCACAAACCGGAACCAATGTGCCTCGCTCCTGGCCCACACCCATTGGTCCCGGTTCGTGTCTGGAACCGATACCAACGGTGGTCCTTTAGTACCGGTTCTAGCCACGAACCGGGACCAATGAGATGCCTATATATACCCCCTCGTCGGCGAGCAGAGCACTCCACACACTGCTTTGTTTTTTTGTCGGCAAGGGAAGAGCTTTGTGGTGCTCTAGCTCATCTCCTATGCACATGAGGTGTTTGATGAAATGCCCAAGCCAAACTTAAGCTTTCTCCTCTCAAAGCTCCTTGTCCAAACTCCATTTTGTCAACATTTGTCTAGGTTTGGCGGTCCGTCCTGTCCCGTCCCCGTCCTGAAATCGTTGTCGATCGCCCGTGCATGGTGAGCCTCTTGATCTTATCTTCTTGCTAAAAGAAAATATACTTACTCGTATGATTTTCTTACTTTTATTATTATTTGTTATTATATAGTGTCATGGTTATGGTATCCGCCCACGTCAGCCCTCGTCCAGTCTATGATTCAGATGTGGTATATTATCTCTTATATAAATATTTCACACATCTAATGTCTATGGCAATTAATTATGCCACCAACTTGACGTAGATGTTTTTATCTATAGGAAGTAGTTGAACCAGAAATTCCAACCGAGTATGCAATTCTGCTCGACAAGTTAACTAAAGCTGAAAAATAAATCGATCATTTGAAAGAAAAATTGAGAAGAACCGAAGATGACAAGATGGGATTGGAGTTGCATGTTGCCGATATCGTCGACGATCACAAGACCAAGATGGATGCAATGCGCTTGAAGCTTAGAAAGATTAGAAAATATGCCATTCATACCGAGGCTTGGTATCATTATGCCGTTGGATCAATTGGTACCTTAGTAGCGGTTATGATTTCATTTGTTGTTGCATTTAATTTTTTTACATAGTTTCGGTGTATGTTTTAATTAGATGCTCTAGAGACCTATATGTTGTTCAATAATGATAGCTATGTATGAACTGTACGTATTTATTTTGGTCATTATTGTACTTTGGCTTTAATGTGATGATGGATTTCTAATAATTTGGTCACTTCTGTATTCATGATATGTTGTAATGGTTTTTAGTACACTTTATTATATAACGCACGCAGATGAACCGGCAATGGATGTACGGTGACCGACGCACCTCCAAGTATATTAAGGGCCTGCATAATTTTCTCGAAGCGGCTGAGGCAAACAAGCAGAATGATTTTATGCCTTGTCCATGTACTGTCCGTGAGAATACAAAGTCTTTCTCCAACTCTAAAACCCTTCACCTCCACCTGCTTCACAAGGGTTTTATGCCATACTATAATGTTTGGACCAAACACGGAGAAAGAGGGGTTATGATGGAAGACAACAAAGAAGAAGAGGATGACGACAACTACCCTCCCTCTAAATACGGTGATGATGCAATGGGGGAAGCTGAAGATCAAGGGGAACCAGGCGATGTGCCCGATGATGATCTTCGTCGGGTCATTGTTGATGCATAGAGAGAATGAGAAAGTGAAAGGGAGAAGTTGAAGTTCGATCGCATGTTAGAGGATCACAAAAAGGGTTGTACCCAAATTGCGAATATGACAACAAAAGTCTCGGTACCACACTGGAATTGATGCAATGGAAGGCAGACAATGGTGTATCTGACAAGGGATTTAGTTTGCTACTGAAAATAATGAAGAAGAAGCTTCCAAAGGATAACGAATTGCTGACAGTACGTACGTATCAAAGAAGGTTCCATGCCCTCTAGGATTGGAGGTGCAGAAGATACATGCATGCCCTAATGACGGCATCCTCTACCACGGTGAGTACGAGGAACGTAACGCATGCCCGGTATGCGGTGCATTGCGGTATAAGATCAGAAGAGATGACCTTGGTGATGTTGAGGGCCAGCGCACTGGGAAGAGGGTTCCTGCCAAGGTGATGTTGTATGCTCCTATAATACCAAGGTTGAAACGTCTGTTCAGAAACAAAAAGCATGTCGAGTTGATGCAATGGCACAAAAAAGACCGTAAGAAAGACGGGAAGTTGAGAGCAACCGCTAACGGGACGCAGTGGAGAAAGATCGAGAGAAAGTGGGGCGAGTTTACAGATGACCCAAGGAACGTATGGTTTGGTTTAAGTGCAGATGGCGTTAATCCTTTTGGGGAGCAGAGCAGCCAGCATAGCACATGGCATGTGACTCTATGTATGCATAACCTTCCTCCTTGGTTGTGCATGAAGCGGAAGTTCATTATGATGCCAGTGCTCATCCAAGGCCCTAAGCAACCCGACAATGACATTGATGTGTACCTAAGGCCATTAGTTGATGAACTTTTACAGCTATGGAGTGGAAGAGATGTACGTGTGTGGGATGAGAACGAACAGGAGGATTTTGACCTACATGCGTTGCTGTTTGTAACCATCAACGATTGGCCTGCTCTCAGTAACCTTTCAGGATAGACAAACAAGGGATACCACGCATGCACACACTGTTTAGATGACACCGCCACTATATATTTGGACAAATGCAGGAAGAATGTGTACCTGGGGCATCGTCGATTTCTTCCGACCAACCATCAATGTCAAAAGAAAGGAAAGCATTTCAAAGTTGAGGCAGATCACCGGAAGAAGCCCGCCCTCCGTACTGGTGATCACATACTTGATATGGTCAATGATTTACAAGTAATATTTGGAAAGGGTCCCGGCGGACTATCTGTTCCAAATGACGCTGACAAACGCGCACCCATGTGGAAGAAGAAATCTATATTTTGGGACCTACCCTATTGGAAAGACATAGAGGTCCGCTCTGCAATCGACGTGATGCACGTGACGAAGAACCTTTGCGTGAACCTGCTAGGCTTCTTGGAAGTGTATGGGAAGACAAAAGATACACCGAAGGGACGGGAGGAACAACAACGTGTGCATGAAAAAGACGACATGCATCCAAAGCAGTATGAAGGTCCTGCCAGCTATGCTCTTACCAAAGAAGATAAGGAAATCTTCTTTGAATGCCTTGTTGGAAATATGCCCTAGAGGCAATAATAAATTGGTTATTATTGTATTTCATGGTTCATGATAATTGTCTATTGTTCATGCTATAATTGTGTTAACCGGAAACCGTAATACATGTGTGAATACATAGACCACAACGTGTCCCTAGTGAGCCTCTAGTTGGCTAGCTCGTTGATCAATAGATGGTCTCGGTTTCATGACCATGGACATTGGATGTCGTTGATAACGGGATCACATCATTAGGAGAATGATGTGATGGACAAGACCCAATCCTAAGCATAGCACAAAGATCGTGTAGTTCGTTTGCTAAAGCTTTTCAATGTCAAGTGTCATTTCCTTAGACCATGAGATTGTGTAACTCCCGGATACCGTAGGAATACTTTGGGTGTGCCAAACGTCACAACGTAACTGGGTGGCTATAAAGGTACGCTACGGGTATCTCCGAAAGTGTCTGTTGGGTTGACACGAATCGAGACTGGGATTTGTCACTCCGTGTGACGGAGAGGTATCTCTGGGCCCACTCGGTAAGACATCATCATTATGAGCTCAATGTGACTAAGGAGTTAGTCACGGGATGATGTATTACGGAACGAGTAAAGAGACTTGCCGGTAACGAGATTGAACAAGGTATGGGGATACCGACGATCGAATCTCGGGCAAGTACCATACCGATAGACAAAGGGAATTGTATACGGGATTGATTGAATCCTTGACATCGTGGTTCATCCGATGAGATTATCGTGGAGTACGTGGGAGCCAACATGGGTATCCAGATCCCGCTGTTGGTTATTGGCCGGAGAAGTGTCTCGGTCATGTCTACGTGTCTCCCGAACCCGTAGGGTCTACACACTTAAGGTTCGATGACGCTAGGGTTATAGGGAAATGGTATACGTGATTACCGAAGGTTGTTAGGAGTCCCGGATGAGATCCCGGACGTCACGAGGAGCTCCGGAATGGTCCGGAGGTAAAGATTGATATATAGGAAGTCCAGTTTTGGTCACCGGAAAGTTTTCGGGCTCATCGGTAGTGTACCGGGAGTGCCGGGAGGGTGCCGGAGGACCCCCGAGAGGGGTGTGACGACCAAAGGACCTCATGGGCCCTTAGAGGAGGTGTGCCAGCCCATATTGGGTCGGCCAAGACCATCTATGTGGACCCATGTGGCTGGAGATAAGGAGATAAGGCAAAAGGGATTTAAAAGGAGGAGATCCGCCTCCCTTGTGGGAGGTGGACTCTCCCTTTAATTCGGCCGACCCTCTCCTCTTTGGAGTAGAGGCCAAGCCAGCCCTCCACGTCCCTCCTCCTATATATACTTGAGGTTTTGGATGTTTTGGGACAAGATTTGATCTCTCTCTCTCACGGCGAAGCCCTACCTCTCTTCTTCCTCCTCCGCAGCGCTTAGGCGAAGCCCTGTCGGAATACCTTGCTACTCCACCACCACCACGCCGTCGTGCTGCTGTTGGAGCCCTTCCCCAACCTCTCCTTCCTCCTTGCTGGATCAAGGTGTTGGAGACGTCACCGGGCTGCACGTGTGTTGAACGCGGAGGTGCCGTCCGTTCGGCACTTGATCGGATCTACCGCGATCTGAATCGCTGCGAGTACGACTCCATCAACCGCGTTCTTGTAACGCTTCCGCTTAGCGATCTTCAAAGGTATGAAGATCCACTCTCCCCTTGCTCGTTGCTGGTTTCTCCATAGATGGATCTTGGTGAACGCGTAGGAAATTTTTGATTTACTACTACGTCTCCCAACAGTGGCATCATGAGCTAGGTCTATGCGTAGAATCTATGCACGAGTAGAACACAAAGCAGTTGTGGGCGTCGATTTTGTTAATATGCTTGCCGTTACTAGTCTTATCTTGATTCGACGGTATTGTGGGATGAAGCAGCCCGGACCAACCTTACACGTACGCTTACGTGAGACCGGTTCCACCGCCTGACATGCACTAGTTGCATAAGGTGGTTAGCGGGTGTCTGTCTCTCCCACCTTAGTCGGATTGGATTCGATGAAAAGGGTCCTTATGAAGGGTAAATAGCAATTGGCATATCACGTTGTGGTTTTGACGTAGGTAAGAAACGTTCTTGCTAGAAACCTATAGCAACCACGTAAAAACTTGCAACTACAAATTAGAGGACGTCTAACTTGTTTTTGCAGCATATGCCTTGTGATGTGATATGGCCAGAAGGATGTGATGTGATGCATTGTGATGTATGAGATTGATCATGTTCTTGTAATAGGGTTCACGACTTGCATGTCGATGACTATGACAACCGGCAGGAGCCATAGGAGTTGTCTTATTTATTGTATGACCTGCGAGTCAATCATAAACGCCATGTAATTACTTTACTTTATTGCTAAACGTTAGCTGTAGTAGTAGAAGTAATATTTGGCGAGACAACTTCATGAAGACACAATGATGGAGATCATGATGATGGAGATCATGGTGTCGTGCCGGTGACAGTGATGATCATGGTGCCCCTAAGATGGAGATCAAAGGAGCAAGATGATATTGGCCATATCATGTCACTATATTGATTGCATGTGATGTTTATCATGTTTACATCTTATTTGCATAGAACGACGGTAGTAAATAAGATGATCTCTCAATAAAATTTCAAGAAAGGTGTTCACCCTAACTGTGCACCGTTGCTAAGGATCGTCGTTCCGAAGCACCACGTGATGATCGGGTGTGATAGGTTCTAACGTTCGCATACAACGGGTGTAAGCCAGATTTACACATGCGAAACACTTAGGTTGACTTGACGAGCCTAGCATGTACAGACATGGCCTCGGAACACGGAGGACCGAAAGGTCGAACATGAGTCGTATAGAAGATACGATCAACATAGAGATGTTCACCATGGATGACTAGTCCGTCTCACGTGATGATCGGACACGGGCTAGTTGACATGGATCATGTATCACTTGGAAGACTAGAGAGATGTCTATCTAAGTGGGAGTTCATTAATAATTTGATTAAATGAACTTAATTATCATGAACTTAGTCTAAAAATGTCCTTGCAAATTATGTCGTAGATAGCTCACGCTGTAGCTCCCCAGTTTTGTTGATACAATCCTAGAGAAAAGTAAGTTGAAAGTTGATGGTAGCAATAATGTGGACTGGGTCCGTGATCTGAGGATTGTCCTCATTGTTACACAGAAAGCTTATGTTTTTTATGTACCGCTAACTGCATCACTCCCTCAAGCGTTGTCTGTAGATGTTGTGAACATATGACAGGCACTTTTTGGTGACTACGTGATAGTTCAATGCGTCATGCATTACGGCTTAGAATTGAGGCTCCAAAACGTTTTGAATGTCACGGAACATATGAGATGTTCTAGGAGCTGAGATTGTGATCTCAGGCTCGTGCCTATGTTGAGAGGTATGAGACCTCCAACAAGATTCTTTGTCTGCAAGATAAAGGAGAATAGCTCAATCGCTGAGCGTGTGCTTAGATTGTCTGGGTGCTACAATCACTTGAATCAAGTGGGAGTTAATCTTCCAGATGAGATAGTGATTAATGCAGTTCTCCAAGTCACTGCCACCAAGCTACTAGAGCTTCGTGATGAACTATAACATGCCAGGGATGGATAAGATGATCCCTGAGTTGTTCGTGATGTTTGACACCACGAAGGTAGAAATCAAGAAGGAGCATCAAGTGTTGATGGTTAAGTGAAACCACTAGTTTCAAAAGGGGCAAGGGCAAGAACGGAAAACTTCAGGAATGGCAAGCCAGTTGTTGCTCTAGTGAAGAAACCCAAGGTTGAGCCCGAACCCGAGACTAAGTACTTCTGTTATGAGGAGAATGTTCGCTGAAGCGGAAAACCCCTAGATGCTTGGTAGATAAGAAGGCTGGTAATGTCAATGGAAGTATATTTGATATACGTGTTAGTGATGTGTACCTTGCTGGTACTCCTAGTAGCACCTGGGTATTGGATACCGGTTCGGTTGCTAAGTGTTAGCAATTCGAAATAAAAGCTACGGAGTAAATGGAGACTAGCTAGGTGAAAGGTGACGATGTGTGTTGGAAGTATTTCCAAGATTGATGTGATCACCATCGCACGCTCTCTCTACCTTCGGGATTTGTGATAAACCTAAATAAATGTTATTTGGTGTTTGCGTTGAGCATGAACGTGATTAGATCATGATTAGTGCAATACGGTTATTCATATAAGTTAGAGAATAATGATTATTCTATTTACATGGATAATGCCTTCAATGGTCATACACCCACTCGGAATGGTTTATCGAATCATGATCGTAGTAGTACACATGTTCATAACGTTGGTACCAAAAGATATAAAGTTAATAATGATAGTACCACATACTTGTGGCACTGCCACTAAATGTCATATTGGTATAAATCGCATGAAAGAAACTCCATGCTGATGGATTTTTGACTCACTCGATTTTGAATCGGTTGAGACATGCGAGCCATGCCCTTTTGGCAAGATGACTCAGACCCCGTCTTCCGGTATGATGGAGTGGACTAGTGGCTTATTGGAATTAATACATGTTGATGTATGTGGTCCAACGAGTGTTAAAACACACAGTGAATATCGTTATTTTTCTTTACCTTCACTGATGATTTGAGTGAATATGGGGATATTTACTTAAACACGAGTCTGAAATGTTTGAAAGGTTCAAGGAGTTTCACAGTGAAGATAAAGATCATCGTGACAAGAAGATGAAATTTCTACGATATGATCGTGGAGGTGAATATCTAAGTTACGAGTTTGGTATGCAATTTTAGACAATGTGGAAATTGTTTCACAGCTCACGCCTCCTGGAACACCATAGTGTGATGGTGTGTTCGAACGTCGTAGTCGTGCTCTATTGGATATAGTGAGTACTATGATGTCTCTTATCGTTTTACCACTATCGTTATGGGGTTATTCATTAAAGACAAATCCATTCACTTTAACAGGGCACCATCTAAGTCTGTTGAGATGACACCGTGAGAATTATGGTTTGACAGAAGCCTAAGCTGTCATTTCTTAATGTTTGGGGCTGCGACGCTTATGTGAAAATGGGTTTTTCACCTAGCGAGCTCGAACACAAAGCAGACAAATGCATCTTCATAGAATACCCTAATGAGACATTGGGTATACCTTCTATCTCAGATCCAAGCACAAAAGGTGTTTGTTGCTAAGAATGGGTCCTTTCTTGAGAAAGAGTTTCTCTCGAAAGAATTGAGTGGGAGGAAGATAGAACTTGATAAGGTTGTTGAACCTTTGTTTCAAACAGAGAATAGCGCAACACATAAAGATGTTTCTGTAAAGCCTACTCAGTTGAAAAGGAAGTTAATGATGATGATCATGAAGCTTCGGATCAAGTCACTATCGAACCTCGTAGGTCGACAAGGACGCGTACTGCTCCTGAGTAGTACGACAACCCTATCTTGGAAATCATGTTGTTGGACAACGATGAACCTACGAACTATGGAGAAGCGATGGTGGGCCCGGATTCCAACAAATGGCTAGGAGCCATGAAATCCGAGAAAGGATCCATGTATGAAAACCAAGTATGGACTTTGGTAGCCTTGCCTGTTGAATGGCGGGTCATTGAGTACAAATGGACCTTTGAGATAAACATAGACGCTGATGGTGAATTGTCACCGTTTATAAAGCTCGACTTGTCGCAAAGAAGTTTCCGCCAAGTTCAAGGAGTTGACTGCGATGAGATTGTCTCATCTGTAGCGATGCTAAAAGTCTATTAAATTATGTTAGCAGTTGCTGCATTTTTCGATTATGAAATCTGGCAGATGGATGACAAAACAAGGTTTCCGTAATGGTTTCTGTGAGGAAGAGTTGTATGTGATACAACCAGAAGGTTTTGTCAATCCTAAGGATGCTAATAATATGCAAACTCCAGCGATCCTTCTATGGACTGGATCAAGCATCTCGGAGTTGGAATATATGCTTTGATGAGGTGATCAAAGTGTTTAAGTTTATACAAAGTTTATGAGAAACTTGTATTTGCAAGAAAGTGAGTGGGAGCACTATAGAATTTCTTATAAGAATATGTAGTTGACATATTATTGATCGGAAATGATGTAGAATTTCTGGAAGAGCATGAAAGGTTGTTTGAAAAGAGTTTTTTCAAAGGAAGACCCAGATAAAGCTACTATTTTATTGAGCATCAAGATCTATAGGGATAGATCTATTCGCTTGATAAGTTTTTTCGACGAAGACATACCTTGACAAGTTTTTGAAGGAGTTCAAAATAGATGGGTCAAAGAAGGAGTTCTTGACTGTATTGTAAGGTGTGAAATTGAGTAAGACTCAATACCCGACCACGGCAGAAGATAAAGAAGAGATGAGTGTCATCTCCTATGCTTTAGCCATAGGCTCTATATAGTATGCCATGCTGTGTACCGCACCTGTGTGTGCCTTGCCATGAGTCTGTCAAGGGGTACAAGAGTAATCCAAGAGTGGATCACTAGACAGCGGTCAAAGTTAGCCTTAGTAACTTGAGAACTAAGGAAATATTTCTCGATTATGGAGGTGATAAAGAGTTCATCGTAAAGTGTTACGATGATGCAAGCTTTAAAACCAATCCGGATGACTCTTAGTAGAAATCCAGCTACGTATAGTGGAGCAGCCATTTGGAATAGCTCCAAGTGGAGCGTGGGAGCAGTATCTACAAATATGAAATGGAAAGTTTGCAAAGGTACACACGGATCTGAATGTCGCAGACCCGCTGACTAAAAACCTCTTTCACGAGCAGAACATGAACAAACCCCAGAACTTATTGGGTGTTAATCACATGATGATATGATCACATGGTGATGTAAGTGTTAATCACATGGTGATGTGAACTAGATTATTGACTCTAGTGCAAGTGGGAGTCTGTTGGAAATATGCCCTAGAGGCAATAATAAATTGGTTATTATTGTATTTCATGGTTCATGATAATTGTCTATTGTTCATGCTATAATTGTGTTAACCGGAAACCGTAATACATGTGTGAATACATAGACCACAACGTGTCCCTAGTGAGCCTCTAGTTGGCTAGCTCGTTGATCAATAGATGGTCTCGGTTTCATGACCATGGACATTGGATGTCGTTGATAACGGGATCACATCATTAGGAGAATGATGTGATGGACAAGACCCAATCCTAAGCATAGCACAAAGATCGTGTAGTTCGTTTGCTAAAGCTTTTCAATGTCAAGTGTCATTTCCTTAGACCATGAGATTGTGTAACTCCCGGATACCGTAGGAATACTTTGGGTGTGCCAAACGTCACAACGTAACTGGGTGGCTATAAAGGTACGCTACGGGTATCTCCGAAAGTGTCTGTTGGGTTGACACGAATCGAGACTGGGATTTGTCACTCCGTGTGACGGAGAGGTATCTCTGGGCCCACTCGGTAAGACATCATCATTATGAGCTCAATGTGACTAAGGAGTTAGTCACGGGATGATGTATTACGGAACGAGTAAAGAGACTTGCCGGTAACGAGATTGAACAAGGTATGGGGATACCGACGATCGAATCTCGGGCAAGTACCATACCGATAGACAAAGGGAATTGTATACGGGATTGATTGAATCCTTGACATCGTGGTTCATCCGATGAGATTATCGTGGAGTACGTGGGAGCCAACATGGGTATCCAGATCCCGCTGTTGGTTATTGGCCGGAGAAGTGTCTCGGTCATGTCTACGTGTCTCCCGAACCCGTAGGGTCTACACACTTAAGGTTCGATGACGCTAGGGTTATAGGGAAATGGTATACGTGATTACCGAAGGTTGTTAGGAGTCCCGGATGAGATCCCGGACGTCACGAGGAGCTCCGGAATGGTCCGGAGGTAAAGATTGATATATAGGAAGTCCAGTTTTGGTCACCGGAAAGTTTTCGGGCTCATCGGTAGTGTACCGGGAGTGCCGGGAGGGTGCCGGAGGACCCCCGAGAGGGGTGTGACGACCAAAGGACCTCATGGGCCCTTAGAGGAGGTGTGCCAGCCCATATTGGGTCGGCCAAGACCATCTATGTGGACCCATGTGGCTGGAGATAAGGAGATAAGGCAAAAGGGATTTAAAAGGAGGAGATCCGCCTCCCTTGTGGGAGGTGGACTCTCCCTTTAATTCGGCCGACCCTCTCCTCTTTGGAGTAGAGGCCAAGCCAGCCTTCCACGTCCCTCCTCCTATATATACTTGAGGTTTTGGATGTTTTGGGACAAGATTTGATCTCTCTCTCTCACGGCGAAGCCCTACCTCTCTTCTTCCTCCTCCGCAGCGCTTAGGCGAAGCCCTGTCGGAATACCTTGCTACTCCACCACCACCACGCCGTCGTGCTGCTGTTGGAGCCCTTCCCCAACCTCTCCTTCCTCCTTGCTGGATCAAGGTGTTGGAGACGTCACCGGGCTGCACGTGTGTTGAACGCGGAGGTGCCGTCCGTTCGGCACTTGATCGGATCTACCGTGATCTGAATCGCTGCGAGTACGACTCCATCAACCGCGTTCTTGTAACGCTTCCGCTTAGCGATCTTCAAAGGTATGAAGATCCACTCTCCCCTTGCTCGTTGCTGGTTTCTCCATAGATGGATCTTGGTGAACGCGTAGGAAATTTTTGATTTACTACTACGTCTCCCAACATGCCTGCTCAGTATGAAGGTCCCATCTGGTTTCCCATCGAATATAAAGGGAATAATAAATATGGCCGAGAAAAAGTTCCAGAACCTAAAGTCTCATGACTGCCACGTGATTATGATGCAACTGCTGCCGGTTGCATTGAGGGGGCTTCTACTGGAAAACGTTCGATTAACCATTGTGAAGCTATGTGCATTCCTTAATGCAATCTCTCAGAAGGTGATCGATCCAGAAATCCTGCCAAGGTTAAGAAGTGATTTGGTGCAATGTCTTGTTAGTTTCGAGCTGGTGTTCCCACCATCCTTCTTCAATATAATGACGCACGTCCTAGTTCATCTAGTCGACGAGATTGCTGTTCTGGGCCCTATATTTCTACACAATATGTTCCCCTTAGAGAGGTTCATGGGAGTCTTAAATAAATATGTTCGTAACCGCGCTAGGCCAGAAGCAAGCATCTCGATGGGCCATCAAACAGAGGATGTCATTCTTGGTCTCAAGCACACTACACAGTTCTACAGAATTCCACCTTGGTGACCCCGTATGTCAATGAACACAAGAATATTCTGCACTCCAAACATCCAGAGCAGTGTGACGACTGGATTACATATGAACACATCAGGAATTTTGGCAGTTGGTTGCAAACACGTCTCATGGGTGACAACACTGTTTGTGATGAGTTGTACTCGTTGGCCAGGGGACCATCTTCGACTGTATTGACTTACAAAGGGTACGAGATAAATGGGAATACATTTTACACGATCGCCCAAGATGAAAAGAGCACCAACCAAAACAGCGGTGTCCGCTTTGATGCAGCAACCAAGAGGGGAATGGACAGATATTATTGTTACATAGTGGACATATGGGAACTTGACTATGGACATGATTTCAAGGTCCCTTTGTTTCAGTGCAAATGGGTCAATCTGTCAAGAGGCGGGGTACAGGAAGACCCACAGTACGGAATGACAACAGTGGATCTGAACAATCTTGGGTACACAGACGAACCAATCGTCCTACCCAATGATGCGGCACATATTTTCTATGTGAAGGACATGTCTAACATACTGAGAAAAACAAAAGATAAGGAAGCGAATACATCATACGATGAGCCAAAACGCCACATAGTTCTTTCAGGAAAAAGAGACATTGTGGGATTGGAGGGCAAGACAGACATGTCCGAAGATTATGAAAAGTTTCATGAAATTCCTCCCTTCAAAGTTAAGGCTGGCCCAAGCACCCTGTTAAACGATGAAAATTATCGATGGTTATGGCGCAATAAGCAAATGACACATGCGAAGAAGAAGTGAAGAATTTCTCTCCACAACTATATCATTGTAGTGACATGTGAAGAAATGAAATGTCTTTTGTAACACATGAGTTTTCGTCCGAAACCCTAATACTTTGAAAGAGATTCTCCGTTTTGTACACGAAGTGCATCCAATTTTTGCCGTAACCCTCTCAACTTTTTATGACATGCTATGTGGGTGAAATTATGATACCATGCCAACTTTCAACCTTTTCAGAGTTCATTTGAAGTGCTTTTCAATTTCAGGGTCTTTTAGCTCAAAAAATCAGTAAGTGCATGAAAAATACCAAATGAAGTCAGAAAGGGTTGAAAATTGACGATGTGGCTTTGAATGGTGCATTTTGAACACACAAAAAGTCTGGAGTTCAAATGAGTTAAAAAAAATAAAATCCCTTTGTAACAGATGAGTTTTCGTTCGAAACCCTGATACTTCGAAATAGATCGTCCATTTTGTACACGAAGTGCATCCAGTTTTTGTCGTAACCCACTCAACTTTTTAGCACATACTATGTGGGTGAAATGATGATACCATCCCAACTTTCAACCTTTTCAGAGTTCGTTTGAAGTGCTTTTTAATTTCTTTCAAAACATCATAGGAGTGGAGTTCAAAAAAGAATCAGCTAAAAAGCTTTTATAAACCTCTAGTATTTTTGAAACAATAATTATATAAAAATTATGGAACTAAAATTATCAAAGTATTTTTTGTTCAAAACATTAATAGCAAAAAGAATATAATGATAAAACACACTGGAAATAAATAAAGCAAGAAACAAACAAAATAATGGAAATTATGCAACCAAAATTATCAAAGTATTTATTTGTTAAAAAGAATGAACTAAAATAACAGAATAAAAATACTGGAAAAAATCAAAACAATAAATAAAGGAAAAAAAAACTAAAGAAATGAAATGCCTTTTGTAACACTTGAGTTTTCGTCCGAAACCCTAATACTTCGAAAGAGATTCTCCGTTTTGTACACAAAGTGCATCCAATTTTTGCCGTAACCCTCTCAACTTTTTATGACATGCTATGTGGGTGGAATGATGATACCATGCCAACTTTCAACCTTTTTAGAGTTCATTTGAAGTGCTTTTCTATTTCAGGGCCATTTAGCTCAAAAAAAATCAGTAAGTGCATGAAAAATACCAAATGAAGTCAAAAAGGGTTGAAAATTGATGATGTGGCTTTGAATGGTGCATTTTGAACACACAAAAAGTCTGGAGTTAAAATGAGTTAAAAAATAAAATCCCTTTGTAACAGATGAGTTTTCGTTCGAAACCGTGATACTTCGATATAGATTGTCCATTTTGTACACGAAGTGCATCCAGTTTTTGTCATAATCCACTCAACTTTTTAGCAAATGTATGTGGGTGAAATGATGATACCATGCCAACTTTCAACCTTTTCAGAGTTCGTTTGACGTGCTTTTTAATTTCTTTCAAAACATCATAGGAGTGGAGTTCAAAAAAGAATCAGCTAAAAAGCTTTTATAAACCTCTAGTATTTTTGAAACAATAATTATATGAAAATTATGGAACTAAAATTATCAAAGTATTTTTTGTTCAAAACATTAATAGCAAAAAGAATATAATGATAAAACACACTGGAAATAAATAAAGCAAAAAATAAATAAAGCAAGAAACAAAACAAAATAATGGAAATTATGCAATTAAAATTATCAAAGTATTTATTTGTTAAAAAGAATGAACTAAAATAACAGAAGAAAAATACTAGAAAAAATTAAAACAATAAATAAAGGAAAAAACAAAACAAAAAACAGTTTTTTTAAATAAAAAAATGCCGCCTACTGGGCCACCACGGTCTGAATATGACTAGAAACCCAACAACTAGTTGGGCCAGGATTCATGCCCGCAGAAGGACCAGTAGGCCCACAGGCAGAGGAGAGTGCAATTATAAACCACAGTTGAGAGGAGCTCGACAGGGTTGGCGCAACAACGCTTATAAACCACTCTCGAGCCCTCTCGACTAGTGAGGTGGGACTAAACATTTGTCCCCGGGCAGCACCACCTTTTGGTCCCGGTTGGTGGCACCAACCGGGACCAATGCCCCCCTTTAGTCCCGGTTGGTTGCACCAACCGGGGCCAATGCATACCTTTAGTCCCGGTTGGTGCCACCAACCGGGACCAAAGGTCCCTGTTTCTCGCCCTCTGGGCTGCCGAAAACAGGGCTTTGGTCCCGGTTGGTGGCACCAACCGGGACTAAAGGGGGCATTGGTCCCAGTTGGTGCCACCAACCGGGACCAATGCTGTGTGTATTTAAGCGACAGTTTCGATTTTTTCATATTTCATCTAGCACTTGCTCTGACACCGGCGCCACTCCCCGACGCCGCTCCACGCCACAACCCTGCCCCGACGCCGCCACCCCTCCTCCCCGTTCGGTCCGGCCGGCCCCCTTTCCTCCTTGTCCGATTTTGCTGATTTAATTTGATGATATATATATATATAGATGATAGATGATATATGATAGTTAGATGATGATGTTGATGATAGCTGATGATGTTGATGATAGATGATGTATGTTTTTTTTGTTCATATAATTTTTTTATAGCATTTTTGGTCCATGTATATATGTGTGTGTATATGGATGGATGGATGGATGGATGTATATATATAGAAAATTATCATATGATATAAAAAAATATCGTAGCTTCCTGTTTTTTTCCATGGATGTATGCTAAAGAAAATTATGAAAGAGTTTATGGGAGGTTTCTGTCAAAACGTTCAATGATTTGTCAAGGCAAAAAATTGAACTAATTAAGGTATCCCATGAGGGGGGAGGAGTCCGCAAACCCTAGAAGTGTTGTCGAGGCCACCCCAAACCCTAGAAGCGTTGTCGAGGCCAACCAAATTTACCAAGTTAAATGAGTTAAAAGAGCGTTGTCGAGGCCACCCCAAACCCTAGAAGAGTTGTCGGACATTCATGAGAGAGGCGGTCCGGACGTCGGACATTCATGTTTCATATTAATTGCCATGTTGTAATATTTGCAGAAACTATGGATCCAAGAGACGAAGAACAAGAACAGTTGTTGGGGGACATAATCCACGGCCCACGTGATATCTTGTCATATCTCAACTTCACCGATGGTCTGGAAGGAGTGGATTATGACGGCTCCGATGATCGAACAATGGAGGAGGAAGGACATGATCATGATGGCTCCGGTGATCGAATGCCGGAGGAAGAAGGAGACCATGATGACGGCTCCGGTGGCCGATCAGAGGAGGGAGCTCTTGCAAAGTCCGGTGAGGTATATATATTAATTAAGCCTATGCTGACTCTAGCTAATTGATGCATTAATTGTTTTGGTATGTACATATATTAATTAACTCTTCTTTCTTCTATTATAGCCCTCTGGATCGAGCCAAACTTTGGTAACGAGACAAGGCCTGAAGAAGAGGTTGCGCAAGGATGAAAAGTTCACGATCACAACACTCGCGGACGATGGCCATCCGATTGAACCCAAGTGGACCAAGAACACATTTTCTGCTCAGTGTGGAGCTATTGTTAGGGACAACATCCCGATCAGCATCAAGCAATGGAATAAGCCTAAGGACGGCGCCCCTGATGGTGATTATGTCACGAATAGATAGAAAGAAGATCTTTGGACCGCGCTGAAGGCAAATTTCACCCTACCGCCGGAGGAGGATCTGAATAAGCCAGTTATAAAGCCACGAGTCAAGGCGTGTGCTCTTAAGAAGATGGCAAATCTATTTAGGAGGTGGAAGAATGAGTTGAAATCAAAGTTTGTCGACAAAGGGAAGACTCTAGCATTCGTCGGCCGATATGAGAAGATAGGAGATTACTGGCCCACATTTGTGGCCTACAAGACATCGGAGAAGAGTAAGAAAATGTCAGAGACAAACAAGAACAATGCTGCAAAGAAGCAGTTTCACCATCACACGGGGTCAGGTGGCTACCTTAAAGCCCGGCCGTTGTGGGACAAAGCTGAAAATGACCTGCTTACTAAAGGGGTCCAACCACAAACATATAACTGGCCAGACCGTTCAAGGACTTGGTTCTTCGGGGTTGGGGGAACTTTGGACCCTAAAACAGGGAAGTGCTGTTGGACGGAGCAGCAACTTGCAATACCCGTGAACAACCTTCAGAAGTATATCATCATAGCGTAGGAAGGGACATTCATTCCCGACAGAGAGAAGGACGAGCTGACTGAGGCCCTAGGGAAAGCTGAGCAACCTGGACGAACATGAGGCACAGTAGGCTCCGTTTCGTGGAAGGTTGGGTTTCCCGACGCAGGCAGTTTCAGAAGCCGGGAGAGAAAGAGGAAAGTGGAGTTGGGCAAAATTCAGAAGCTCAATGCAAAACTACAAAAGCTAGAGGAAGCTGAGAGCCAGCAAGCTGCTGGCCAACCATCTTAGCAGCACGAAGCTACCCCAAAATCTACTACCCCGCCATCTCAGCAGAGAATCAACGTCGCTTCCATGGAGCCCGTTCAGCTCGACTTCACGTCTCCTAGCTACCCCGTGGATACTATCACGGAGGCTCAACATTGCGAGCTTTGGACGAAATGCCGGAACCTCACTTTCAAGGCGGCTGTCGGCTCTGTTGCACCTCCTCAACCCAACGGAACTTTTCATTGCCGTCCGATTCCACATGGCTATGCTGTTATGATGGTGGATGAAGTAATGCCGGACTTTGAGGAGCTTGATCTTGACCACTATACATGTGAAGGAGAGAATAAGCTGCTTCGTGCCCTGAGGAGTACATGTCTATGGCAGAAGGAGTACATCAAGCTTCCAAATTGGACGCCTCTGCCACCTCCTCCTTAGGCGAATCAGGGCACTCCACCACCTCCTCCTCCTCCGACGAGTGATCACCAGGGCACTCCACCTCCTCCTCCTTCTCCGGCGAGTGATCAGGGCTCTCCGGCTCCTCCTCCTCCTCCTCCTCCTCCTTCTCCGGCTCGTCCGACGCGTGGGGCACTTCACCTCCTCCTTCGCCTACTCCGGCACGTCGGAGCAGTACGCCTCCTCGTCAGCCTCGTCGACAACAGCAGAAGGCAGACACCGCTGCTCTGGCTCCTCCAGCACCTAGTAAGCAACGACGGAAGGGAGCCGCCGCCGCTCCGGCGGCTAGCAGTACAAGCATAGGCAGGAGGGAATACAGATACGGTCCATCTCTCAAGCCTGTGGAAAAGTTACTATATGAGAGGACCGAGTCTGAAAACAAGGAGATAAGTCAGGCCGAAGTGAGGGAGCATTTTGTAAAGAATACTCTAGCTCCGAAGGAGAAGATAGATCTGGTGAAAGAGATGCGCACTATCGATGCCCTGAAGCGACCACCATCGCCTCCGCTGGATTCCAACTATGTCTGCAATGTTAAAAAGACATATCAAGAGGCACGGCAGTCGGGAAGTACTTCCAATGATGCAAAGTTAGGAGAATGAAGAAGTGGGAAAAAATTACACAGCTCGGCGAACAGGCGAACCAATCATGCCCCCAGCTCAAGGTTTCTAGCGATATCGTTGCTAATCATCCAGGGATGGTCCCCGTTACCAAACATGGTGATTACCTGAGCGATGATGTACTGTTTGACACATTGGAGGTGGAAGATTTCAAATACCAGTACGGGAAGCCTCTCATCAAACCTGATCCTCCTCCTCTAACAACGATGATGCGGAGATTCCATGAATGGTACATGCAACACTACCGCGAGTCTGGGGCGGAATCTTTCATACTGAAAGTTAAAGAGGAGCACGACCTCGTTGGAACTGAAATGTTGAATATTGAATTTGAGGAGATATTCCGGTTATACAATCAGAGGGACATCGACAAAACAATCGTGTTTTGCTACTGTCTGTAAGTACTATTTCTGTAATTAAGTCTCTCTATGTATATATCTCAGCTTTTTCATTGCATGTATATATAATTATCGTCACTACTATATTATGCAGATTGAAGATCGTCGAATGCAGAAAAGCACAAATGTATGACACTGGGTTCATTAACCCAGATATCATACATGGGCATAATTTTAAAAATTATCCCAAAGCAACCGAGGACAACTTGCTACAATCGTTGCTTAAAAATCAAAACAAAGGGACAATACTCTTTCCTTACAACTTCAAGTGAGTGTTACTGTCTTCTGCATATTCAGTTTCACTTATATTACTCGAGGTTTATAGTAATGTAATTGATGAGTTATGCATGCGGACGCAGTTTCCACTTTATTCTGCTAGAGATTCAGGTTGAGCAGGGACTAGTAACCGTCTTAGACTCGAAATGAAAAGATCCCCAGCAATATGCGAACATGACTAAAATTTTCCAGAAGTAAGTTCAATCGATCCTTATCGCATCATATCGGCAACTTTGTTCATTTGCTGATATTAAGTAATTGTTTTCTTTGTCTGGCAGGGTTTGGAAAGAGTTCACAACAATTGTTCCGGCACTGCCGGGGGAGCTGCGATTTACACACCCAAAAGTAAGTACTACTAGCTAGTTCCGCGCATCTCCCATTGATTCTAGTTTCATCAATACCATTTATCATGCTTCATTATCAGTTTGATTAAACTCTATTTCTTGTAACGTGCTTGTGGCAGGAAGACGAGACTAATTTATGTGGATACTACGTTCGCGAGTTCATCTACAACGTGACGACCCCTAAGCAGGGCTACTCTAAAAAACAATTTGAAGTGCGTAAGCAATAATATTCACACTTTTATTTTATTACCATGTATATGTATTGACCCCCTTCTTCAAATTAGATGTGGAAGATGCGGGATGAACTCCTACCACATGATCTTATACGAGCAATTCAAGAAGAATTGGCAGGATTCTTTCTTGACCACGTCATCAATAAAGCCGGAGAATACCATCTGCAATTGGACATTAGATGTTAGGGATTGTAAGAGATCTTATATTTTATATGTGTAGCTAGTAGCATCGGATATATATACGAAAACTTGTTATATGACCAATCTCTCGTAGAAAGAGAGGTCGATCACTTCTATCTCTATATGTTCATGACGATCTTCTGTACTTAATGGTTCCTTCATTTGCTTACTAGCTAGCGTGTCGAGTTCTCTCTATAGTAGCTAGCGTCGACCAAGCATGGAGAAAGAGAGGACACTTCTCTCTATCAATTAGCTAGCTATAACAATATAAAACCCCTAAATTAACTCTCTAAAACCCCCTAAACCCCCCTCCCTTTCAAAAAAAAGCAACTGCCAAATGCTGATGCGTGGATGCCTGTTGGTCCCGATTGGTGTTACCAACCGGGACTAAAGGTCCTCTTGCCTGGGCTCCCCACAGAGGCCACGTGTAGCCCCTTCTATCCCGGTTTGTAAGAGAACTGGTACTAAAGGTTTTGGGCTTTAGTCCCGACACTTTAGTCCTAGTTCTGGAACCGGGACAAATGGGCCTTACGAACTGGGACAAATGGGCCTTTTTCTACTAGTGCAGAACTGAGACTAGCCGCTAGCATGATGACTAGGTAAGAGAAGAGATTGATGATCTTTTATATACTTAAAATAGAAGACAATTAAAATATGTGGTGTCTTAAATTATATTGACCATTAATTTTAGTTATTAACTGTAAGAGCATAATTTTCCTTAAGTAGTTTTGGTGGTTGATGACAGTGTGTATTTACGAACTAACCGTCTGCATTAAGCTTTCAAGGATTATCATATGGCATGAGACGGTTATCTTCCCCTCAAGTAGTAAATCAGAAGACGGAGTCTTTTCCTTTCGAGGTTAGGTTGGTGGACCTGAGTCGTAGGAAAATCCATACTATTAAGAGGGATTCGCATCTAGAAAGGTTGGGAGGAGTCATCACGTACATTTTGCACCCCGTCCTTTTTCCGGCATGATGGAGCTTTCTCTGTACCCAAGGTTCCAGAGTATCTCCTAAGAAGAAGTACCGCTCTTCAAAGCGGTAGTACCCCTGAAGGTTCACTCGAACAACCGCTTACCTTTTAAGCGGAATTTTCGAGCGGTACTACCGCCCTGAACTGCCGCTTAACTTTTTTAAGCGGAAGTTCCGAGCGGTACTACAACCCTGAACTACTGCTTAAATTTTTTTAAGCGGAAGTTCCAGGTGGTACTCCCGCCTCGAGGAACTTTGGATCCTCTTTCACATCCTTTTTCGTCCAGACTTTTGGGATCTCTGAGCGGAAGTACCACTCCGGAGCGGTACTACCGCACAAAGCAAAAGTACCTCTCCCTCCAGAGCGGTACTACTGCTCAGTTGTTTTAGTATGCGTATAAGCGGAAGTACCGCCCCCTAGGACGGTGTTGGGGAACGTTGCATGGGAAACAAAAAAATTCCTATGCATGAGCAAAATCTATCCATGATGATGAGCATCTAGGAGAGGGAGAGTGGATCTACATACCCTTGTAGATCGCTAAGCGGGAAGCGTTAAGAAACGCAGTTGATGTAGTCGAACGTCTTCGCGATCCAAATCAGCGAGCGTCCCACGATCCAATCACGATCCATCCCGATCTAGCGTTGAACATACGGCACCTCCGCGTTCAGCACAAGTACAACTCGATGACGATCTCCGCCTTCTTGATCCAGCAAGAGTGAATGGAGAGGTAGATGAGTTCTCCAGCAGCGCGATGGCATGGTGGCAATGGTGGTGGAACTATTCCGGTAGGGCTTCGCCTAAGCACAACCAAACTAGACTTAGAGGAGAAAATCGATCTAGATGAAGTAGAGGGAGCACGTGGCAATTTGGATTAGAAAAACCCACAAATCCTCTAGTATATATAGGAGGAGGGAGGGAGGAGGCCCAAGTGGAGAGGAGGAGCCCTCCTCCAATCCTAGTAGGAGTAGGGCTCCTTCTCCGACTTGGAAACCTCCTCCACCTTTTGGACTTTCCGCCTTTCAGCCGCATGGACCCTCTTGGGCTGGCTGCCCAGACCACCAGGGGCTGGTGCATCGCCCTATGGCCCATGTGGTCCACTTAGGGGGTGGTGGGCCCACCTGGTGGACCCCCGGAACCCATTTGTCACTCCCGGTACACTGCCGGTAATGCCCAAAACCTTTGCGGAGTCCAAACACCAACTTCCTATATATCAATCTTTGTCTCCGGACCATTCCAGAAATCCTCGTGACATCCAGGATATCATCCGGGACTCCAAACAAAACTTCAGCCACCAACATACATAACTCAAAACTACCAAAACGTAACTGAACCTTAAGTGTGCAGACCCTGCGTGTTCAAGAACTATGTAGACATGACCGAGACACCTCTACGGTCAATAACCAATAGCGGGACCTGGATGCCCATATTGGTTCCTACATATTCTATGAAGATCTTTATCGGTTGAACCTCTATGTCAAGGATTCAGTTAATCCCGTATGATGTTCCCTTTGTTCATCAGTATGTTACGTGCGTGAGATTCGATCATCAGTATCTATATACATAGTTCAATCCCATTACCGACAAGTCTGTTTACTCGTTCCTTAATACAAGATCCCGTGGCTAACACTTTAGCCACATTGCTTGCAAGGCTTGTTGTTATGTTGTATTACCGAGTGGGCCTTGAGATACCTCTCCGTCACACAGAGTAACGAATCCCAGTCTTGATCCATACCCACTCAACAGACACTCTCGGAGATACCTATAGAGCACCTTTATAGTCACCCAGTTACGTTGCGATGTTTGATACACACAAGGTACTCCTCCGGTGTCATTGAGTTGCATGATCTCATGGTGATAGGAACGGATACTTGACATGTAGAAACCTGTAGCAATAAACAGACACGATCATATGCTACGTTTATAGTTTGGGTCTTGTCCATCACATAATTCTCCTATTGCTATGATCCCGTTATCAAATGACATCTCATGCGCATGGATAGGAAACCTTGACCATCTTTGAACAACGAGCATGTCTATTAGAGGCATACTAGGGACTTGGTGTTGTCTATGTATCCACACATGTATCTAAGTTTCCGTTCAATACAATTCATGGACAATAAACGATTATCATGAACAAGGAAATATGCTAATAACTAATTTATGATTACTTCTAGGGCATATTTCCAACAGTCTCCCACTTGCACTAGATTCAATAATCTAGTTCACATAGCTATGTGATTTGTGATGAATCTCACAACCAATGAGTTCTGGGGTTCGATCATGTTTTGCATGTGAAAGATGTTTTAGTCAACGGGTCTGCGACATTTAAACCCGTGTGTACTTTGCAAATCTATATGTCATACTATAGACACTGCTACCACACTCCACTTGGAGCTATTCCAAATGGCTACTCCACTATACGTATCCGGATTGCTACTAAGAGTCATCCGGATTGGTGTTAAAGCTTGGATCGGCGTAACCCTTTATGACGAACTCTTTATCATCTCCTTAATTGAGAAATATTTCCTTAGTCCTGTAGTTACTAAGGATAATTTTGACCGCTGTCCAGTGATCCACTCCTAGATCACAATTGTACCCCTTGACAGACTCATGGCAAGACACACACAGGTGCGGTAGACAGCATGGCATACTATATAGAGCCTATGGATAAAGCATAGGGGACGATCTTCGTCCTTTCTCTTTGTTCTGCCGTGGTCAAGCTTTGAGCCTCACTCAACTCCACACCGTACAAAGGCAAGAACTCCTTTGACTGGCCCATTTTGAACTCTTTCAAAATCCTGTCTAGGTATGTACTGATTGAAAGTCTCATCAAGCATCTTGATCTATCTCTATAGATCTTGATGCCCACAATTAGGTAGCTTTATCCAGGTCTTCCTTTGGAAAACTCTTTTCAAACAACCGTTTATGCCTTTCAGAAATTCTACATCATTTCCAATCAATAATATGTCAACCACATATACTTATCAAAAATTCTATAGTGCTCCCACTCACTTTCTTGTAAATACAAGTTTCTCGTAAACTTTGTACAAACCCAAAAACTTTGATCACCTCATCAAAGCGTATATTCCAACTCCGAGATGCTTGCTCCAACCCATAGAAGGATTGCTGGATCTTGCAGACCTTTTAACATCCTTAGGACTGATAAAACCTTCTGGTTGTATCATATACAAATTTTCCTCAAGTAAATATTAAGGAAACAATGTTTTGACATCCATCTGCCAGATTTCATAATTGAAAAATGCAGAAACTGCTAACATAATTCCAACAGACTTTAGCATCGCTATGGGTGAGAAATTTCTTGGCGACAAGTCGAGCTCTATAAATGGTGACATTCACCATCATTGTATGTATTCATCTTAAAGGTCCATTTGTACTCAATGACCTACCATTCAACGGGCATGTCTACCAAAGTCCATACTTGCTTTTCATACATGGATCCTTTCTCGGATTTCATGGCCTCTAACCATTTGTTGGAATCCGGGCCCATCATCACTTTTCCATAGTTCATAGGTTCATCATTGTCCAACAACATGACCTCCAAGACAGGGTTGCCGTACCACTCAGGAGCAGTATGCATCCTTGTCGACCTATGAGGTTTGATAGGAACTTGATCTGAAGCTTCATGATCATCATCATTAACATCCTCTTCAACTGATGTAGGTTCCACAAAAACATCTTTTTGCGCTGCATTACTCTCTGGTTGAAACAAAGATTCAACAACCTCATCAAGTTCTATCTTCGTCCCACTCAATTCATTCAAGAGAAACTCTTTCTCGAGAAAGGACCCGTTTTTAGCAACAAACACTTTGCACTCAGATCTGAGATAGAAGGTATACCCAACTGTTCTTAGGGTATCCTATGAAGTTGCACCTTTCCACTTTGGGTTCAAGCTTACCAGACATAAGTGTCGCATTCCCAAACTCTGAGAAATGACAGCTTAGGTTTCTATCAAACCATAATTCATACGGTGTCATCTCAACGGATTTAGATGGTACCCTATTTAAAGTGAATGTAGTTGTCTCTAATGCATAACTCCAAAGCGATAGTGGTAAAACGATAAGGGACATCATAGTACGCACCATATCCAATAGAGCACGACTATGACGTTCGGATACACCATCACACTATGGTGTTCCAGGTGGCGTGAGTTGTGAAACAACTTTCACATTATCTTAAGTTGTATAACAAACTCGTAACTCAGATATTCACCTCCACGATCATCTCGTAGACATTTTTATCTTCTTGTCACGATGATCTTAAACTTCACTCTGAATTTGTTTGAACTTTTCAAACGTTTCAGACTTGTGTTTCATTAAGTAAATATACTCATATATACTCAAACCATCAGTGAAGGTAAGAAAATAACGATATCCACTGCACGCTACAACGCTCATTGGACCGCATACATCATGATGTAATATTTCCAATAGGTTACTAGCCCGCTGCATCATACCGAATATGGGGTCTTTAGTCATCTTGCCCATGAGGCATGGTCCGCATGTCTCAATCGATTCGAAATCGAATGAGTCCAAAGATCCATCAGCCTGGAGTTTCTTCATGCGATTTATACCAATATGACATTTAGCGGCAGTGCCACAAGTATGTGGTACTATCATTATTAACTTTGTATCTTTTGGCATCAATGTTATGAACATGTGTATTACTACGATCAATATTCAATAAACCATTCCCATTGGATGCATGACCATTGAAGGCATTATTCCTTTAAACATAATAACCATTATTCTCTAACTTAAATGACTAACCGTATTGCAGTAAACACGATCTAATCACGTTCATGCTCAACGCAAACACCAAAGAACATTTATTTAGTTTCATCACTAATCCCGAGGGTAGAAAGAGCATGCGATGTAGATCACATCAAGCTTGGAAAACACTTCCAACACACATAGTCACCTCACCCTTAGCTAGCCTCTGTTTATTCCATAGCTTTTATTTTGAGTTACTATAATTAGCAATCGAACCAGTATCTAATACCCAGGTGCTACTAGGAGTACTAGCAAGGTACACATCAAAAATGTGTATATCAAATATACTTCTGTTGACGTTGCCAGACTTCTTATCTACCAAGTATCTAGGGTTGTTCCACTTCAGCGACCGCTCTCCTCATAATAGAAGCACTTAGTCTTGGGTTTGGGGTTCAACTTTGGGTTTCTTCACTGGAGCAGCAACTGGCTTGCCATCCATGAAGTTTCCCTCCTTGCCATGCCCTTCTCGAAACTAGTGGTTTTACTAACCATCAACACTTGATGCTCCTTCTTGATTTCTACCTTCACGGTGTCAAACATTGCAAATAGATCAGGGATCATCATTTCCATCCCTGGTATGCTCATAGTTCTACCCGAAGCTCTAGTAGCTTGGTGACAGTGACTTGGAGAAACATATCAATCGTTGTCTTATCTGGAAGATCAACTCCCACTTGATTCAAGCGATTGTAGCACCCAGACAATCTGAGCACATGCTCACCGATTGAGCTATTCTCCTTCATCTTGCATGCAAGGAATCTTGTTGGATGTCTCATACCTCTAACACGAGCATGAGCCTGAAATCCAATTACAGCCCTTGGAACATCACATATGCTCCGTGATGTTCAAAATGTATTTGAAGCCTGAATTCTAAGCCATTATGCAAGACACACTGAACTATCAAGTAGGCATAAAAAACGTGCCTATCAGATGTTCACAACATCCAAAAACGACGCTATAGGGGGTCGCGGACCGAGTGGTGCATCAAGGACATAAGCCTTCTGTGCAGCAACTGAGGGCAATCCTCTGACCACGGACCTAGTCTGCATAATTGCTGCCATTATCTTTCAACACTATTTTCTGTAGGAACGTATTAAAAACACAGGGGAGCTACAACGCGAGCTATTGATCTACAACAGAACTTTGCAAAGACAACTTTAGACTATGTTCATGACAAATGAGTTCAGTTAATTATATTTCTTAAGAAATGCCACTCAAATTGACATCCCTCTGGTCATCTGAGTGATACATGATCCAAATTCATCAACTCAAGTCTGATCATCACGTGAGTTGAGGTGGTTTCAATAGTGAACATCATCTTGTTGATCGTATCTACTATATGACTCATGTTTGACCTTTCGGTCTCTTGTGTTCTGAGGCCATCTCTATACATGCTAGGCTCGTCAAGTTTAATCTGATGTTCTGCACGTGCAACACTGGCTTGCACCCGTTGTATGTGAACATAGAGTCTATCACACGCGATCATCATGTGGTGTCTCGACACGGCGAACTTTCGCAATGGTGCACACTCGGTGAGAACACAATTTATCTTGAAGTTTAAGTGAGGGATCACCTTATAATGCTACCGTCGTCCTAAGCAAAATATGATGCATAAAAGGATTAACACCACATGCAAATCATAAGTGACATGATATAGCCATGAACTTGTGCTTTAGATATCTATCTTCAAAGCACCAGCATGATCTCCATCGTCACCGGCATGACACCATCATCTCCATCAACGTGTCGCCATCGGGGTTATCGCGCCGATTGTTGCTTCCACAACTATTGCTAACTCATAGCGATAAAGTAAAGAGAAAACAACGAAAATAATTAAAGAAAACCCTATGTCTCCTGCCGGTTGCCGTACTCAACGACATGCAAGATGTGATATTCTATACAAAACATGATTATCTCATACATCACATATATCTCATCATGTAAGTGGCCATATCACATCACAGCATACCCTGCAAAAACAAAATAGACATCCTCTAATTGTTGTTGCAAGTTTTACATGGCTTCTACGGGTATCTAGCAAGAACAATTCTCACCTACGGAAAAACCACAACGGTGATACACAAATTACTATTCAACCTTCTCTAGGACCGCCTTTCTAGAATCCGATCCAACTAGAGAGTAGGAGAGACAGACACCTGCCAGCCATATTCATGCAACAAAGTTACATTTCAGCCGATGGAACCGGTCTCTCATAAGCGTACAAGTAAGGTTGGTCCGGGATGCATCATCCCACAATATCGCTGAATCAAAAACCGACCAAGGGAGCAATGAATCTGAGCATCTACGCCCACAAACTCCTTTGTGTTCTACTCATGATCTCATCTACACATAGACCTAGCTCATGATGCCACTATTGGGGAATGTTGCAATGGAAGCAAAAAATTTCCTACACACACGCAAGATCTATCCATGGTGTTGAGCATCTACGAGAGGGAGAGTGGATCTACATACCCTTGTAGATCGCTAAGCGGGAAGCGTTAAGAAACGCGGTTGATGTGGTAGAATGTCTTTGCGGTCCAAATCGCCGAGCATCCCGCGATCCAATCACGATCTGTCCCGATCTAGCATCGAACCGACGACACCTTCGCATTCAGCACACGTACAGCTCGATGACGATCTCCGCCTTCTTGATCTAGCAAGAGGGAGAGGAGAGGTAGATGAGTTCTCCAGCAATGTGATGGCATGGTGGCAATGGTGGTGGAACTATTCCAGCAGGGCTTCGCCTAAGCACAGCCAAACTAGCCTTAGAGGAGAAAATCGATAGCACGTGGCAATTTGGGTTTGAAAAACCCTCAAACCCTCTAGTATATATAGGACGAGGGAGGGAGGAGGTCGGCCACCCAAGGGACAGCCCTTGCTTGCGGACGAAGTGGAGAAGAGGAGTCCTCCTCCAACCCTAGTAGGAGTAGGACTCCTTCTCCCACTTGGAAACCTCCTCCACCTTTTGGACTTTCCACCTTTCAGCCGCATGGGCCCTCTGGGGCTGGCCGCCCAGCCCACCAAGGGCTGGTGCACTGCCCTATGGACCATGTGTTCCCCTTAGGGGGGTGGGGCCACCTGGTGGACCCCCGGAACCCATTCGTCACTCCCGGTACACTTCTGGTAATGCCCGAAAACTTTCCGGAGTCCAAACATCAACTTCCTATATATCAATCTTTGTCTCCGGACCACTTTGGAATTATTCATGATGTTCGGGATCTCATCCAGGACTGCAAACAAAACTTCGTCAACCAACATACATAAATTAAAACTACCAAAACATCACTGAACCTTAAGTGTGCAGACCCTGTGGGTTTGAGAACTATGTAGACATTACCGAGACACCTCTACAGTCAATAACCAATAGCGGGACCTGGATGCCCATATTGGTTCCTACATATTCTACGAAGATCTTTATCGGTTGAACCTCTATGTCAAGGATTCAGTTAATCCCGTATGTTGTTCCCTTTGTTCATTGGTATGTTACTTGCCCGAGATTCGATCGTCAGTTTCTGTATACCTAGTTCAATCACGTTACTGGCAAGTCTCTTTACTCATTCTGTAATACAAGATCCCGTGGATAACACTTTATTCATATTTCTTGAAAGGCTTGTTGAGATGTTGTATTACCGAGTGGGCCCTGAGATACCTGTCCGTCACACGGAGTAACAAATCCCAGTTTTGATCCATACCCACTCAACAAACACTCTCGGAGATACCTGTAGAGCACCTTCATAGTCACCTAGTTATGTTGCGACATTTGATACACACAAGGTACTCCTCCGGTGTCAGTGAGTTGCATGATCTCATGGTCATAGGAACAGATACTTGACATGCAGAAAACTGTAGCAATAAACTAACACGATCATATGCTACATTTATAGTTTGGGTCTTGTCCATCACATCAACCTCCAAATGATGTGATCCTGATATCAAATGACATCTCATGTCCATGGCTAGGAAACCTTGACCATGTTTGATCAACGAGCAAGTCTATTAGAGGCATATTAGGGACTTGGTGTTGTCTATTTATCCACACATGTACCTGAGTTTCCGATCAATACAATTATAGCATGGACAATAAAAGATTATCATGAACAAGGAAATATGATAATAACTAATTTATTATTTCCTCTAGGGCATACTTCCAATAGATGGTACTATCGCTTATGCTCGTGTCTTGGCAGAAAAACGGCCACTTTTCCCCCCACCTATATAAGTCAGTCTTCTTCCTCATTGAGACTCACCTCTTCCCACAAAAAGCTCCATTTTTGCTCCTAAGCTTATTCTTGCTCCTTGTCCATCCCTAGCCATCAAATCTTTTTGATTCTCTAGTGTTTGGAGGAGAGGGCCTTGATCTACACTTCCACTGAGAGATATTTGATTCCCCCCATCAATCCTTTGCGGATCTTGTTACTCTTTGGTGTTTGAGCACTCTAGAAGGAAGAGGTCACTTCGAAGCCATAGTCCATTTTTGTAAGGTTCATGGTGTCGTTGGGAGCGTCCAATTAATTTGTGGAGATTGCCCCAACTTTGTTTGTAAAGGTCCAGTTGCCGCCTTCAAGGGCATGACTAATGGAATCGCGGCACCTCGCATTGTGTGAGGGCATGAGGAGAATACGATGGCCCTAGTGGCTTCTTGGGGAGCATTGTGCCTCCAGCTGCTCCAACAGTGACGTACTTCCTTTTACCGGGAAGGAACTTTGGTAACACATCCTCGTCTCCATCGGTTCCACTTGTGGTTACTTCTTACCTTTACTTTGTGTAAGCTACTTATATTGTTTATCTTTCTTGCTTATCTTGTTGTTGTGTTTAGCATCATATAGGTTGCTCACCTAATTGCATATTTAGCCAACCTATTTTGTTGTTAAGCCTAAATTGTTAAAGAAAAGTTAAAATTTGGTAGTTTCCTATTAACCACCCCTCTAGTCAGCCATATCGATCCTTTCAATTGGTATCAGAGCCTCGTCTCTTTATTACGAGTTTCACCACCCGAAGAGTATGGCTGGCGAAGAGGAGCGGTTGAGAGATCTTCCCGAGGCTATGGGAGTGAACATGGTCTCTTGTGAGGATTTAAATGAGGCCATATCCTCTCTCAAATCTTCCATGACGACCGATGTCAAATCCATGTTCAAAGAATTCCTTGATACTCTTAAACTTTCCACCGATGCGGTGCAAGTGGTTAATCCCACTAACTCGACATCGGATGTCAACTCCGGTAAGGAGGGGGATAGTGCTGATAAGGATAATCATTCTCAAGGAATTAATGGGTCAGGGAGCTTTTCCTCGGTTCCCCCTCCCTAGGTCTATGGAGGACTGGTGCACCCACCTCATATAGTTAATCTCAGTCCTCCTCCTAAACTTATTAAGAATGATTTTACTAATTGGATTTTTTGTATCAAGTCTCATTTGGATCACTGCTCAATTCAACTCATGCGAGTCATTGAAGAAGGTTACTACCCTCGTGATCCACGCAACTTCACTCCAAGAGAAGAAGCGGATAAACAGATATATTCCTCCGCATTGTTCATTCTCCAAGTAGTTGTTCCTGTTGAAGACCTACCTCACATGCGTCCCTTCACTGTTGCTAAAGAGTGTTGGGAAAACATTGTCTCCATGTACAAGGGTAGCTTGAGCATTCAACGGTCAAACTATGAAGTTACCCTTGATCAGTCAGATGAGTTTGTTATGCTACAAGATGAGGAACCGTGTGAGCTCTATTGGAGGGTGCTGCTCTTGCCGTTGCCCTCAAAGATAATGGAAGCAAGAATGTGGATGACACATGGGTCAATGATACGTCTCCATCGTATCCACTTTCCCAAACCCTTTTGCCCTTGGTTTGGACTCTAATTTGCATGATTTGAATGGAACTAACCCGGACTGACGCTGTTTTTAGTAGAATTGCCTTGGTGTTATTTTTGTGCAGAAATAGAAGTTCTCGGATCGTCCTAAAAATTTACTGAGAATATTATTTGAATTAATAAAAATTACTGGCGCAAGAAGTAACCAGAGGGGGGCCACCTACAGGCCACAAGCCTGCTAGGTGTGGCCACCCCCTAGCTGCGCCTAGCAGGCTTGTGGGGCCCTCATGGCTCCTCCGACCTTCTCTCCAGCTCCATATAACCCTATTCATGGAGAGAAAAATTAGAGAGAAGAGTTCATCGCGTTTCATGATACGGAGCTGCCGCCACCTCACGTTCTTCCTCGGGAGACCAGATCTGGTGTCTGTTTTGGGCTCCGGAGAGGGGAAATTGATGTCATCGTCATCACCAACCATCCTTCATCACCAATTCCATGATGCTCTCCATCGTTCGTGAGTAATCCCATCGTAGGCTTGCTGTACGGTGATGGGTTGGATGAGATTTATCATGTAATCGAGTTAGTTTGGTTAGGGTTTGATCCCTAGTATCCATTATGTTCTGAGATTGATGTTGCTATGACTTTGCTATGCTTAATGCTTGTCACTACGGCCCGAGTGCCATGATTTCAGAACTGAACCTATTATGTTTTCATGAATATATATGTGTTCTTGATTGCAAGTTGTAGACACCTATTACGAGTTATGATCCGCATCCCCCAGGGTGACAATAACTGGGATTCTTTCCGGTGATTACCGTAGTTTGAGGAGTTCATGTATTCACTAAGTGCTAATGCTTTGGTCCAGTTCTCTATTAAAAGGAGGCCTTAATATCCCTTAGTTTCCAATAGGACCCCGCTGCCAAGGGAGGGTAGGACAAAAGATGTCATGCAAGTTCTTTTCCATAAGCACGTATGACTATATATGGAATACATGCCTACATTACATTGATGAATTGGAGCTAGTTCTGTGTCACCCTATGTTATAACTCTTGCACGATGAATGAAATTCATCATAATTATCCATCACCGATCCATTCCCTCCGATCTTTCCACATATTGATCTTTGCTAAGTTACTTCTCCATTGCTACAGTTACAATCACTACAAAACTGCTACTGTTACTTTTGCTACCGTTACCTTTACTTCCATACTACTTTGCTATTGAGTAATTTGATGCATATATTAAGTCTTTCAGGTGTGGTGGAATTGACAACTGAGCTGCAAATACTCGAGAATATTCTTTGGCTCCCCTTGTGTCGAATCAATAAATTTGGGTTGAATGCTCTACCCTCGAGAACTGTTGCGATCCCCTATACTTGTGGGTTATGAAGACCTTTTTCTGGCACCGTTGCCGGGGACCATAGCTCTATTCTCTAAGTCACTTGGGATTTATATCTGTTGATCACTATGGAGAATCTGAAAGGTCCAAAAACCAAGATCTATCCCTCTATTGCCATCTAGACCCGCCATCTAGACCTACCATCTAGACCTGCCACCTGTTATGAGTAAGTTTGTGACACCACTACCTGCTAGTAATTATGAAATGTTGCAAGTAATTGATAATGCCACCGGGTGAATTTCTTGATGCTTATGATGATACTTTGCTTGATAATATGCTGCCACTGGGTGAATTTCTTGATGAACAAATTGCTAGAGCCAATGCTGAAAATTATGATACTTCTTAAACTGATGAAATTGTTGAAACTAAACACTTTGAGACACCTTCTAGACCTAACTCTCCTAGATAATAATTGCTTGATATTCCTTAGGGTTATGTTATGGAAGGAGAGGTAGCTAGGGACTTTCTTTCTTGTAATGATAGAGATGATCTTAAGAAATTACTATGCAAGTGGAAAGAAAAATCTTTGAAAGCTGGGATGAAACATGATCCTAAGTTTTCTACTTCACCCATATTTGTTACTAATAAGGATTATGAATTCTCTATTGATCTTGAGTTAATTACTTTGGTTGAATTTGATCCTTTCCATGGTTATGAATCTGAAACTGTTGTGGCACATCTTACTAAACTAAATGATATAGCCACCCTGTTTACTCATGAGGAAAAAATTCCTTATTACTATATCCTTAAGTTGTTTCCTTTCTCGCTAAAGGGTGATGCTAAGATATGGTTTAATTCTCTTGCACCTGGTTGTGTGCGTAGCCCCCAGGATATGATTTATCTCTTCTCTAGAAAAAAAATCCTGCCCATAAGAAACAAGCTGCCTTGCAGGAAATATTTAACTTCGTGCAAGTTGAAGAAGAGAGTCTCCCACAAGCTTGGGGGAGGCTTCTCCAATTACTTAATGCTTTGGCTGATCATCCTGTGAAGAAAAATGAAATACTTGATATCTTTTATAATGGACTAACCGATGCTTCTAGGGACCACCTAGATAGTTGTGCTGGTTGTGTTTTTAGGGGACGAACTGTTGAACAATCTGAAATACTATTGAATAATATATTGAGAAATGATAATGATTGGACTATTCGCGAACCACCTCCGAAGACAACTCCGAAGAAAAGAGGCATTCTATTTCTCAGTCCTGAAGATATGCTAGAGGCAAAGAAATCTATGAAAGAAAAAGTTATTAAAGCTGAAGATGCTAAGAGTCTACCACCTATTAAAGAAATACATGGTCTTGATAACCCGACATAGGTAGTAGAGGTAAATTCTCTTTGCAGATTTGATGAAAGTGACATTCCTTATAATAAGTCTACTAGCCAATGCTTGGATGGATTTGGTAATTTTGTTGTTAAGCAAGAAAATATGAATTCTTATGTTAGTAGACAATTGAAACATAATAATTTCATGCTTGATCGCTTAGGTGATTATATGAGTAGAACTATCAATGATCTGAAACTGCTTAGTAAACATGCTTCCATGGTAACTACTCAAGTAGAACAAGTACTAGGCACATAATGATCTGCTTAATGAGATGAATAGTAAGAACAATGATCATCTTGTTAAAGTTGTGACTAGAGGTGGAAGAATGAATCAGGAACCTTTGTATCTCGAGGGACACCCTAAGAGAATTGAACAAGATTCTCAAAGGGGTAATATTGATGTACCTAGTCATCCCAATAATAGGAGGAATAAGGATGATGATAGAACCTTGCATACTACTAGTGAACCTGTTAGAGATACACCTGATAACCCGAATGATATTTCTTCTTCTGATGCTGAGAGACAATCTGGTGATGAACATGAGCCTAGTGATAATATTAATGATGATGTTCAAGTTGATACTCAACCTAGTAATGATAATGATGTGGAGATTGAACCTGCTGTTGATCTTGATAACCCACATCCTAAGAATAAAAGATATGATAAAAGAGATTTAATTTCTAGGAAGCACGATAAAGTAAGAGAACCATGGGTTCAGAAACCCATTCCTTTTCCTCCTAAACCATCAAAGAAAAAGGATGAAGAGGATTTTGAGTGCTTTGTTGAAATGCTTAGACCTGTCTTTTTGTGTATGCGCTTGCCTGATATTCTGAAAATGTCTCCTTATGCTAAGTATATGAAAGATATTGTGACGAATAAAAGAAAGATACCGGAAGCTAAGATTTCGACCATGCTTGCTAATTATACTTTTAAGGGTGGAGTACCAAAGAAATTAGGAGATCCAGGAATACCAACTATACCATGTTCTATAAAGGGAATTATGTTAAAACTGCTTTATGTGATTTGGGAGCTGGTGTTAGTGTTATGCCTTTCTCTTTATATCATAGACTTGATTTGAATAAGTTGACACCTACTGAAATCTCTTTGCAAATGGCTGATAAATCAACTGCTCTACCCATTGGTATTTGTGAGGATGTACCTATCGTAGTTGCAAATGCTACTATCTTGACGGACTTTGTTATTCTTGATATTCCCGAGGACGACAGTATGTTGATCATCCTTGGTAGACCCTTTTTGGATACTGCAGGGGCTGTTATTGATTGCAACAAGGGCAATGTCACTTTTCATATTAATGTTAATGAGCATATGGTACACTTTCCTAAGAAACAACCTCAAGTTCATAGTATCAACACTACTGAAAAATTCCAACGATTGTTACTGGAGATTTTGAATTTCCTCTACCTACTGTCAAGAAGAAATATGATATACTTATTGTTGGGGACATGCATATCCCCATTGAGGTAACTTAGTGTTATTCAAAAATTCTTTGGTTTCATGTTATTTGAAAGAAGTTTGTTAATAAGATTTGATCAACCTTATTGATGGATTCCCTTTGATGAGCATGAGATGGATGAATTTCAAAAGCACAACTTTTTGTACCCAACTTTTACTTTCTGTTAGTAAGTTTAAATTAAGTAAAAATGCTATTATTTTTTTTATGTTTTCTGAGTTTCCCATGCAATAAAAAGGTGACCTGAAAATAAATGTTTTTCAAATGTCCTGAAAATGGAGTATGATTTTTTCTGGAATATTTTAAAAAACTTGACACTAAGCACACTATAGGGGGATGCACCAGTGGGCCACAAGCCCACTAGACACGGCATCACCCCTTGGTCGCGCCTAGTAGGCTTGTGGGTCCCACGTGTCCCCTCCATTATTCCAGCACCCATCCACTTCATCTTCCTCCAGAAAAAATCCCACCATTGCTCAAACCCATGTTCTAGCTCATTTTGCTGCCATTTTCGATCTCCTTATTCAAAGCTTCATTCGCAAAACTGGTTCGGGGGATTGTTCCTCGGTATGTGACTCCTCCAATGGTCCAATTAATTTTTGTTCTAGTGCTTTATATGTTGCAAATTTTGCTGCTGTGGTGACCTTGTTCTTAAGCTTTCATGTCAAATTTGTATGGTCCTAAGTAGTTATGATGCATGATATAGCCTATAGGGACTTGAGGGAGTAGTTGCTATGAGTGTTGTTGAGTTTTATGCACTTTTATTTTGAGTCACTAAATATTTCAGAATTTTTTAGAAAAAGAAAAAATGTTGAGGAAGGTGTTTCAAAGTGGTTCATCGATCAAGAAGGCCCCAAGACTCGCGATACGCGAGCCTAACCTTAAACAACCTTGGGAAGCACAAGTACGACCTTGTGAATGGCCATCAGATCAATTCATGAGTGATGCCGGTTTCAAGGAAGAATTGTACGCATACACAAGAAATGTTGGCCTTGAGGAATTCGTGTCGGACAAATGCAACCAATACTATCAACTCATGGATTCTTTCGTGTGGAGGAAACAGATGAGTACGAGCGAAATGCGGAAACCGCTCGCCTTCACGCTGCACTCGTTCAGGCGGCAGCCGCTGCATCCCAGTACAACCCCAACTATGACTTTGGGTATTATCCGGGCCAGCCATGGACATAGACCAACTTAGGCCAAAAGCCTAAGCTTGGGGGAGTATGTATTTCTCACTGACTTTACATTCATGTTCACACACTTATTCTTAAGCAGTCGGTGTTCATACTTTTTCATTGTACCATCCATGGTAGTTTACTTTCTTGTTTCGCTTTCTTCTTGTGTGTTTAATTAAATTTGAGAAAAATACAAAAAAATAGTTCTAACTTCATTTCCAGTTGCTTAGTTGTAGCATTAAAAAGAAAGCCCAAAAAGATTTTTCGTTCTTCTTTTACTTGCTGGGAGCTTTCCCGTGTAAGTAGTTTTCTCGTTCTTGTTTTGATTTTTCTTTATTTGGGTCATAAGGAGAAAACGACGATGAAAATGTTGAGTAGCTCTCGTGTGTATTGTTGTCCACCTATTAGGTATCCCATATTACCTTGTCTTCTCCTTTGAGTTATTGTTTGCAGATTCCAGCTTAGTCCATTGCATATGCACTCTTATTATTATCCACACCGTTCAGTCATGCAAGTGAAAGGCAGTAATGACAATATTTGATGAAAAGATTGTGATGGAGAAAAGCTGGTATGAACTCGACCTATCTTGCTTTTGTAAATATTATTAGCTCATCGTTTCGAATTCAGTTCATCATGGGTGAAACATATTTGCAATGACAATTAGAGATTAGAGTTATTCATGCCATGCTTAATTAGATAAGAGTGGATAATGGTTTGTTTTGGGTGCCAACATGCGTATTAAAATGGTTATGATTTAGTATGATGGGATGGTATCCTCCTGTGAACGATTCAAGTGGGTCGACTTGGCACATCTTCATACATGTAGTTGAAACAAAACCAACATAGCCTCCACGATATTTATGTTCATAGTGATTTATATCCTACTCATGCTTGCATCCAATGTTGGTTAATATCAAAGCATGTTGATGACTGTGTTGCTCTCTAGTTGGTCGCTCCCCAATATTTTGCTAGCCTTCACTTGTACTAAGCGGGAATACTGCTTGTGCATCCAATACCTCAAACCCAAAGTTGTTCCATATGAGTCCACCATACCTACCTATATGCGGTATTTACCTGCCGTTCCAAGTAAATTTGCATGTGCCAAACTCTAAACCTTCGAATAAACATTCTGTTTTGTATGCCCAAATCGCTCATGTGGCGGCTGGGGGCTGTCAGTATCTTCCATGCTAGGTGGGTTATTCTCACGATATGTTTTGATTCACTATGATTCACGAGAAAGTGGCTGGTAATCGGAATGCCCAGTTCCATGCTCGAAATAAAAAGCAAAATATAATTAAACAAAACTCCCCCAGGATTGTGTTGGTATGGACGGTACCCGTGGATTCGGCTCGTCATGGAGTGTGATTGATTGGTGGAGGGGGAGTAAAAAAATTATCATTCTGTTTGGGAACTGCCTATAATCTATCTAGCATGGAAGAAGTTGAAAACCTTTTGGTCGTTATGTGAGCAATGAAAGCATACTGCTCAAAAATCATTACTTATCTCTTTTTAAAAAATTCGAGCTCTGGCACCTCTGCAAATCAATGCTTCCCTCTACGAAGGGCCTTTCCATTTACTTTATTGTTGAGTCATCATCTTCTTATAAAAGGCACCAGTTAGAGAGCACCACCTTCATTTGTATGCTTGCTGTTAATTGATGTTGAGTATGAGCATGACTGGATCTCTTTCACCGTGAATTACAATGTCTAGTCAGTCCTTGGTCTTTAGAGGTGGTCTGCATTTAGTTTTTGCGATCTCAGAAAGGGCTAGCGAGATATCATTTTGTCATATTGTATCATGATTGTTTTGAAAAGTGTTGTCATCCGAGAGTTGTTGTTATTGCTTGCTAGTTGATTAAGTCACTGATATGAGTAACTATGAGACCTAAATGTTATTTTGAACGTGGTTAGTCCATGATCTTTGTTGAAAATCTGAACAACAGTTGGACGTATTTACAACAACAAGATCAAACAGAGTTTGTAAAAGTTTTTCTTTATCAATTTCAGTTTATCAACTGAATTGCTTGAGGACAAGCAATGGGTTAAGCTTGGGGGAGTTGATACATCTCCATCGTATCCACTTTTCCAAACCCTTTTGCCCTTGATTTGGACTCTAATTTGCATGATTTGAATGAAACTAACCCGGACTGATGTTGTTTTCAACAGAATTGCCTTGGTGTTATTTTTGTGCAGAAATAAAAGTTCTCAGATCCTCCTGAAAATTTACGGACAATATTTTTGGAATTAATAAAAAATATTGGTGCAAGAAGTTACTAGAGGGGGGTACCTATAGGCCACAAGCCTGTTAGGCGTGGTCACCCCCTAGCCGCGCCTCGCAGGTTTGTGGGGCCCTCATGGCTCCTCTGGCTTTTCTCCAGCTCCATATAACCCTATTCGCGGAGAAAAAAATTAGAGAGAAGAGTTCATCGCATTTCACGATACGGAGCCGCCGCCGCCTCCTGTTCTTCCTTGGGAGACCAGATCTGGAGTCCGTTTTGGGCTCCGGAGAGGGGAAATCGACGCCATCCACTAGTAGAAAACAGACCTTTTGTCCGCCTCATTAGTGGCGGTTGGCTTTTGAATCGGCTCTAATGTGATCATTAGTGTCGGTACGTGACGGAGATCATTAGTGCCGGTCCGTTACGGCAAAAAGTTGAGAAGGTTACGACAAAAACTGGACGCACTTCGTGTACAAAATGGACAATCTCTTTTGAAGTATCAGGGTTTCGGACGAAAACTCGCCTGTTACAAAGGCATTTCAATCTTTAAACATATTTTAACTCCATACTTTTTGTGTGTTCAAAATGCACCATTCAAAGCCACATCATCAATTTTCAACCCTTTCTGACTTCATTTGCTATTTTTCATGCACTTACTGTTTTTTTCCAGCTAAATAACCCTTAAATTGAAAAGCACTTCAAATGAACTCTGAAAAGGTTGAAAGTTGGCATGGTATCAGAATTTCACCCACATAGCATGTGCTAAAAAGTTGAGAGAGTTACAGCAAAAACTGGATGCACTTCGTGTACAAAATGGACAATCTCTTTCTAAGTATCAGGGTTTCGGACGAAAAATTGCTTGTTACAAAGGCATTTCATTTTTTTAACTTATTTGAACTCGATTCTTTTTGTGTGTTAAAAATGCACCATTCAAAGCCACATCATCAATTTTCAACCCTTTCTGACTTCATTTGCTACTTTTTCATGCACTTACTGATTTTTTCTAGCAATATAAACCTGAAATTGAAAAGCGCTTCAAATGAACTATGAAAAGGTTGAAAGTTGGCATGGTATGACCATTTCACCCACATAGCATGTGCTAAAAAGTTGAGAGGGTTACGACAAAAAATGGATGCACTTCATGTACAAAATGAACAATCTCTTTCGAAGTATCAGAGTTTCGAACGAAAACTCGCTTGTTACAAAGGCATTTCATTTTTTTAAATTATTTGAACTCCATACTTTTTGTGTGTTCAAAATGCACCATTCAAAGACACATCACCAATTTTCAACCCTTTCTGACTTCATTTGCTATTTTTCATGCACTTATTGATATTTTTCAGCAAAATAACCTTGAAATTGAAAAGCAGTTCAAATTAACTTTGAAAAGGTTGAAAGTTGGCATGGTATCATCATTCCACCCACATAGCATGTGCTAAAAAGTTGAGAGGGTTACGGCATAAACTGGATGCACTTCGTGTACAAAATGGACAATCTCTTTCGAAGTATCAGGGTTTCACACGAAAACTCGCCTGTTACAAAGGCATTTCATTTTTTAACTTATTTTAACTCCATACTTTTTGTGTGTTCAAAATGCACCATTCAAAGCCACATCATCAATTTTCAACCCTTACTGACTTCATTTGCTATTTTTCATGCACTTACTGTTTTTTTCCAACAAAATAACCCTGAAATTGAAAAGCACTTGAAACGAACTCTGAAAAGCTTGAAAGTTGGCATGGTATAATAATTTCACCCACATAGTATGTGCTAAAAAGTTTAGAGGGTTACAGCAAAAACTGGATACAATTCGTGTACAAAATGGACAATCTCTTTCGAAGTATCAGGGTTTCGGATGAAGTATCAGGCACTTCATTTTTTAAATAACCTAATAATTAACAAATTGGATATAATGATAAAACAAGATAATATTAAACAATAGAAAAAATAATCACTCGAAAATCTATTTTTCAAGTAAAGTTATTCACAAACTAGTGATTCACACAAATTTCAAATAATTCAAATTTGAAAACTACTGCCACTAACTGGAAGTTTATAAATTTTTTTGACCTAATATAAAAAGATTCACTCATTAACTCTCAATAAAGCACTAAAAACTCAAAAACAAAAGAAAATAAATAAAGCAAAAAACAAAAAATGGAAAATAAATAAAAAATAGGCCGCCTACTCGGCCGCTAGGGCCTACATACGACTAGAAAACCAACCTCTAGTTAGGCCATGATGCAGGCCTGCAAGGCCCAGTAGGCCCAATAGGGCCCCACAGATTCATTATGCCCACACAGGCTGCATAGAGAGGAGCTCGAGAGAGTTGCCGTGGCAAGACTTATAAGCTGGTGTGGGCACCCCTCGCTTGGCGAGGTGGGACTAAATTTTCCCCGCACCGCATCTGCGCCAGCACCAGCCTTTAGTCACGGTTGTTGGATCCAACTGCGACTAAAGACCCCCCCCTTTAGTCGCGGTTGGAGCCACCAACCGCGACTAAAGGGTTCGCTTCCTGCCGCCCGCGCCCGCTGAAATTCACCTTTAGTCGCGGTTTGTGGCTCCAACCGCGACTAAAGGGGGGTCTTTAGTCACGGTTGGAGCCACCAACCGCGACTAAAGGTCCTCCTATATAAGCAGCACTTGAACTTTTTTCATTTTCCCTCTGCTTTCTTCATCTCTTCGACCACAGAGGAGATCGCCGTCCGCGCGCCCCGACGCCGTCGCCGCCCCCGACACGTCGCCCACGCCATCGCCGCCCCAGACGCACCGTCCCCGTCGCCGCCGCCATCGCGCGCCGCCCAACCCCGCCTCCTCGAGCTCGCGCGCCGTTGTCGTCGCCGTCGCCTCGCCGGCCATCGCCCCGCTGTGAGCCCCTAGCTCGCCTCTGGATTTTTTCCTTAATAATTAGATGAATTTTAGATATAAGATGTTAATTAGATGTATATTAGTTGTTAATTAGATATATATTAGATGAATTTTGAATGTTAATTAGATTGTAGATGAATTAGATGTTAATTAGATGTTAGATGTATATTAGATGTATATTAGTTGATTTCTGAATGTTAATTAATTAGATGTTATATGAATTAGATTTATATTAGATGTTAGATGTATATTAGATGTTAATTAGATGAATTTTGAATGTCAATTAGATGTTAGATGAATTTTAATTGGATGTTAATTAGATGAATTTTGAATGTTAATTAAATGTTAGAGGGATTTTTTTCATAAGAATTTTTGTCTCGGAGTCAATGATGCCTGGCCCCCATCCTCGTCGTTGACTCGTTCGTGACAACGTCCCGCTTTAGAGGGGCAATGTTTCGGACTGGGCCCCTCCGGACTGGCACTGGGAGGTGCTACCTTCACGGGCGCGCAGCTTGGTGAGGAACCCGGGTCCCGTCGTCGACCCGGAGCTTCTTTGGTGGCGTTCTCGTGGGCCACTTTCGGTGCGGAGGTAGCCGGTCCCGTAGGAGGTGGTACGTCGCCGTGTCAGGGAGGAGGACGAGCACGTCCGTCAGTACATGGATGCGTTGGACGTCATTTTCTCCAATACCTGGCAGGTTCTTCAGGGATCTCACCCGAGCTATGATCCTGTCATAGTCCCTTCTCTTTGGGGGTCCACCACCTGCCGCGCGAGACGTCAATTGGATCTGTAGTAGTGATATTATATAATCAATAATATTTGAGATGTATTAGTAATAATATTTGACATTATATTCGATAATATTCGAGACGATTTATTCGAGATTATTGATTCTGTGCATTCTAATTTAAATACTAAATTGTTTTATCTTTCTTCTGGGTTAGTTAAATATAAGCTATAGACAATACCGACAGAGAAGGAGAAGAGGCTCTGTTCGACATCATACGCTCCACGAGCCCAAAACATGAACATGAAGATGATGACGGCTCGCAATGTTTGAACAATTCCGGTGAGGGTTGTATGTTTGATGAATACGAAAGAATAGATGAATTCGACAATGATTTTGACGAAGAAAATGTTCTTCAAATAATAAAGACCGGCGAAGTATATTTATTATATAAGCCATCCGGTGATCATTACATGTCTTAATTGAGTTGTATATGTATTAACGAATCGATCTTTCCTCTTTTAGGCCTCCAGATCTAGCAAATCTTCTACAAGCGAGAGGGTAAAGCGAGGCCCGGACAAAAAGTTGGACCCTGAAGTAAAGTTCAGCATCGATTCCATCAATACATCAACTGGCGAACCGCTTGAACCTAAGATAAATGCGACCAAGTTCAAGAATCAATGTGGAATTATTGTCAGGGACCAAATCCCGATCTCCACACAAGAATGGAAAAAGCCAGCAAAGGGAGATTGACAAGGAGTTACTTTTGTCAATGAAAGAGCAAAAGATGTGCTTTGGACCGAGCTGATGTCACATTTCACACTACCAGATAACTTGACAAATGCAGATCTGAATAAAGTTAGAAACTATGATCTTAAAAAGATGGCGATCGCATTCAACACCTTCAAGAAAAATGCTTGGGTTGCGTATGTCAAAGCAAACAAGACGACTCCAAAATTCCAGGGAGCACTAGTGAAGGCAAAAGATCACTGGGACGATTTCGTGAAGTTCAAGGAATCGGAAGTAGCTAAGGAACGGTCGAGAAAGAACAAGATTAATGCTGCAAAAAAGGAGTGGCACCATACTCTGGGGCCAGGTGGCTACCAGACAGACCTGCCTAAGTGGGATCAATCCGAAAAAGATATGATTAGTGCAGGGGTCACTCCAGTTACAGTGACCTATCCCCCAAGGTGTAGGACATGGTTTTACACGCATGGGGGGAAGTTAGACCCAAAGACAGGGGCTATTATGATGAAGGCAAGTCTTAAAAAAGTGACAGATGAAATTTTGATGAAAATAGAAGAAGCTCGAACGGGGGTGTTCATGCCCAACAGAGAGGACGACGAGCTTACGCGCGCCCTGAAGAATCCTGAACACCCGGGAAGAACACGAGGGAAAGGCGTTGTTCCATGGTTTGAGGGGTTTGCTGGTTGGAACGACGACTACAGAAGCTGTGCGAGAAAGAAGATGCAGGAGGAGAGGAAGAAGAAGGAGGAAGCACTCCGCCTTGAAGGCCTCAAATCAAAGCACCTGGAGTTGGAATCCAGAGTCAGGCGGCAGCAGGAACAGATCGACTCACTCAGCCAGGAAAGGGCGTCTCAGCGGCAGCATGAGCAGATTGATCCAGCATTGGATACCACCGTCCCATCTATGCCGAGAAGCAGCGTCGGGTCCGCCCCGGTCGATATCGATGACGATGCAATGCTAGCTAGGTACCCTGTGGATGATATAAAAGACAGGACTAACGGTGAGCTACACATGAAAGTGAAGAAATTATCAATGAAGGTGGCGGACGACTATGCTTTAGCAAATCCCCCAAAAGCAACCTTCCATTGCAATCCCATTCCAGCTGGCTATGCTCGTGTCGGGGTTGATGAAGTGATGTCAGCATATCACGAGCTACAACTTGACATTCCTGGAGGTGAAGACGAGAGAACACTAGGAGGTGCCATACATCGTATCATTCTATGGAAAAGGATTGCATCGTCTTTCCAAGGCCACCGACTCCTCCTCCTCCTCCAAGTTCGTCGCCACGTCAGTCGACTCCGACTCCTCCTCCAAGTCTGGCACCGTGTCAACCGATTCCTCCTCCAAGTCCGGCACGACGTCAACCAACTCCTCCTCCTCCTCCAAGTCTGTCACCGTGTCAGCCGACTCCTCCTCCAGGTCCGGCACGGCGTCAGCGTGCTCCGTCGACTCAGCGTGCTTCGTCGCCTAAGCAACAACGAAAGAGAGAGGCCACAACTACGACGACTAGCGGTACAACAGGCAAGAAATTCAGATATGGTCCAAGCCTCAAGGCCCTTCCAAAGTTGCCTTACCACCTGACCGACGAGGAACTCGACAGCATAGTGGATGCCAATTTGAAGGCCCATTTTGGACCGAAACCGCCCCAGCCGCCAAAGGAGAAAGTTCCTGAGCATGTCTCACAACACTTCATTGATATGGCTTGACCAGCTCAGAAGGACAGCGACTATGTGTGGTCTATCAAGAAGTCATATCTTGCAGGACAAAAGGAGTCGAGCTCGAGCTCGAGCCAAGGAGTTGGCAAAAAAGCAGGAAAACTATCTCCTAGCTGGGAGAACAGGCAGTGCAATCGATCCCCCCGCTCATTGTACAAACACCTGTGAGTACCGCCGGTCGTGAAGAAGTAACTGAAGAACATATTAGGATGGCTAAATAGGCCAGTGTCACTTTTGAAAAACTCCTAGGCCTTGAGGAAATGCCCGTGCTTAAAGAGTCTGCAGTAAAATATCAATATGCCCGTGGAAAACCTCTGGTCAAGCCTAAAGATGTCAAGCTTCTACCAACGAGTATGTATGAATTGCATACATGGTACATGCAAATAACAACAAATACCAATGAAGAGTCCCTCATGGTGAGAGTCCAAGAGACACATTACTTCCATAAAAACGATGTGTGGATTCATTATGCAGAGTTGTTTCAGTTATTCAATCAAGATGCACTCAACAAATCTTTAGTCAGTTGCTATTGTCTATAAGTGATTTCTTTCTATAATTTAAAGTCTCTATCTAGTTGTGCTCTCGTTCATTATCGGGAATTATCCTCACTATATTTGTTTCTGTGGTATTGTGCAGAATGAAGATGCAAGAAATGAAACAAGCTAGACGCTATGACATTGGGTTCATTGACCCAAATATGATTAATCAAAAGATATGGGAAACTTCATATTTGAGAAAAGACATAGAGAAAAAATGCTACAATTTTTGATCCATCTAAACACCCAACCCGGAGTACTACTTCCTTACAACTTCGAGTGAGTGTTACTATATATATATATATATATATATATATATATATATATATATCTTGTACTACAAATTCTATTTTAGGCTTACTAGATGTTAATAAGTGTTGTTTATGAGTTATGAAGTTACACTGGATCTTGTTAATCATTGAAGTTGACAAGGGAAAAGTCGAAGTACTCGACTCGCTATTAAAGGATCCATCCAAATACACAATCGTGAGGGGGCTGCTTGACAGGTAATTTCAACCATTATCACACTATGTTGGCGTCTTTAATTACTTCATTTCCTGATATCAACTAGTTAATAAATCATTTATTCATTTTCTTTGCCGGCGGGCAGGGCTTGGGCCAAGTTCATCAAAGAAGTCCCAGGCGAATGGGCACAATAACTGAAATGGGTGCGACCCAAGGTAATTAAGTACTATAGCTAGCTAGCTACAACCGTGCATCTCTTTAATTCTAGTTTCAATACCATTATCATGCTTGATTAATTATTACCTGATTGAATTTTATTCTCGTAAAGTGCATGGTGCAGGAGCAGGGGAATAGTTTATACGGATACTACGTTTGCGAGTACATTCGCATGATCACGTCTGAAAGGAGCATAAATGAAAGAAATCTTTGGTATGTTTGCCAGAACACTATCCATAATTTTTTATCATGATCTAGCTAATATATATACACACAACTAATATATATAAAATCTTGATCTCCATCTTGTAGCTGACGGAGATGCGGGGCCAGCTCATACCTGAGGCTCGGGTACGAGCAATTCAAGAGGAATTAGCTAGATTTCTGCTCGACCAGGTCATAGATCCCAAATGAGAATACCATTACAAGATCAATAGGAATTAGCTGCATTTCTGTGGAGCCTGCATATATATATATATATATATATGTAATGATCCTCAAATTGTAGGAGAATTTATATATATATATATATATATATATATATGTGAATGGTTATCGTACTAGCAATTCGATGATATATATATATGATCGTGGTTCTACGAGAAATTCTATTTATATTTATATGTATCCGCATGCACAACGAGTGTATAGTATGTACGTAGTAGCGTAATATATGTTTGAAATGAAATTTAATTAAATGGAAAACACAAAATTAAAAGGAAGATTAAACCATAATTAATTCATAAACCCCTAAAGGATTAAAAGGAAAAATAAAACAAAACTAAAAAAACTAAATACTCGCCGTCGGATGCCACGTGGAGGGCCTTTGGTGTCGGGACGTGTTGAACCCGCACTAAAGGGGGGTAGGCTTTAGTCCCTACCCTTTAGTGTCGGTTCGAGAACCGGCACTAAAGGCCCTTATGACCCGCGACTATAGGCCGGTTCTGCATTAGTGATTGTCATCACCAACCATCCTTCATCACCAATTCCATGAGGCTCTCTATCATTCGTGAGTAATCCCATCGTAGGCTTGCTGGACGGTGATGGGTTGGATGAGATTTATCATGTAATCGAGTTAGTTTGGTTAGGGTTTGATCCCTAGTATCCATTATGTTCTGAGATTGATGTTGCTATGACTTTGCTATGCTTAATGCTTGTCACTAGGGGCCGAGTGCCATGATTTCAGATCTGAACCTATTATGTTTTCATGAATATATATGTGTTCTTGATCCTATCTTGCAAGTTGTAGACACCTATTACGAGTTATGATCCGCATCCCCCAGGGTGACAATAACTGGGATTCTTTCTGGTGATTACCGTAGTTTGAGGAGTTTATGTATTCACTAAGTGCTAATGCTTTGGTCCGGTTCTCTATTAAAAGGAGGCCTTAATATCCCTTAGTTTCCAATAGGACATCCGCTGACACGGGAGGGTAGGACAAAAGATGTCATGCAAGTTCTTTTCCATAAGCACGTATGACTATATATGGAATACATGCCTACGTTACATTGATGAATTGGAGCTAGTTATGTGTCACCCTATGTTATAAATGTTGCATGATGAATGACATCCATCATAAATATCCATCACCGATCCATTTCTTACGAACTTTCCACATATTGATCTTTGCAAAGTTACTTCTCTGTTGCTACTGTTACAATCACTACAAAACTGCTACTGCTACTTTTGCTACCATTCCCGTTACTTCCATACTACTTTGCTACTGAATACTTTGCTGCAGATATTAAGTATTTCCGGTGTGGTTGAATTGACAACTCAGCTGTGAATACTCGAGAATATTCTTTGGCTACCCTTGTGTCGAACCAATAAATTTGGGTTGAATACTCTACCCTCGAAAACTGTCGCGATCCCCTATACTTGCGGGTTATTAGTCACGTGTAAGTTCCTTAAGGCCATCATATCCTAAAACAAGGCCATGCCCATTGTCATCCGTCGTAGACCGAACTTTCACACCTTGTCCTCTGGGGATGTGTTGGATGAATTTATTGCAATGAACATCTTAAACACGACCGCAGACAATAGCCTTGCTCACGTGCAACGGCAAAGAAATCAACTCCCAACCTTGCTTTGAAGGCCAAGGATAGTCAAGAGGAGGAGGAGGAGGAGGAGGAAGAAGAAGAAGAAGAAGAAGAAGAAGAAGAGAGTTGCCTCGAGGACGTCAAATATGCTTACCATGAGCACATGGTTCTTGCGTCCAGGCAATTTTGGGGCAACAAGAGAAACACAAGGCCCAACTTCTCCAAGAACAACTCAAACGGGTCGAAGGGAAGGCAACATGTGTGGACCTGCTACAACTGTGCTAATGTGAGTCACTTTGTGGTGTATTGTCCATATGAGAAGAGGGAAGACAATGGTGGCAAGCTCGTCCGCAAACATAAGGCCAAATCCTTCCCCAACAAGACCAACTTCACCAAGAAGGCTCCTCACAAAGTGTTGGTGGCTCAAGAAGAGTATGCCTCGGATGATGATGTTGATGATGAAGACATAAGTGGTGAAGGAATGGCAATGGCATATGTGGCAATTGCATCCTCTACCCCAACAAAGGCTTCTCTCTTTGACGCCCCCAATGAGAACCACATCGCTAGGTGCCTCATGGCAAAATGTATCACCAAGGTAACCTCCAACGCCAAAACCTCAAACATTAAGACTTCTATTTCTTCCACTCCGTCTTTTTTTGATTGTGTGGATGAACATGAGGAGGCGAAAGAGGGTAAAAATGAGTTTGAAAAGTTCTTGTATAAACTCAAGGGAGAATCCAATAAGCACTTGGTTGCTCTCTTGGAACAACTTGGTGAGACCAATGACACTATTGAGTCTCAAGAAGAATATCTTGAGGAGTTGAGAGGCCATAGTCATGATTATGCCGACGAGATAGCAGATCTTTCTATTTCTCTTGAGGAAGAGCGAGGTCTTCGTATGACTCTGGAGGAGTAAAAAAATGATGACCTTGCTAAATTACGTAAAGATTATGATAATGATATTGCTCTTAATCGTGTGCTCAAGCCTGAAAAGGTTGCACTTGGGGTTGGCTATGATCGACTCAAGGATGAGCTTGACACACTTGACAATGCTCACAAGGCATTGAAGTGTGCTCATGCTTCTCTTAAGGAGTCACATGATAAACTCCAAGAAAAACTCACTAAGGAAATTTCCACGTGTCCTCCTTTTGTTCTAATTGATAGTGCATCTGCTACTAACCCGTGTTGCGAGCATGCACCTCTTGTGAAGGAAATGCTAAGCTGAAAGAGCAGCTTGAAAAAGGTCTCGTGACGTGTATCCAAGGCGAGAAGACTCTCAATGACCTTTTGAGTAATCAAAAGCAAGTTTTTATAAAAGAAGGGGTTGGGTTTGCACCCAAAACCAAGAAGAAGAAGAAGAAGAAGAAGAAGAAGAAGAAGAAGAAGAAGAAGAAGAAGAAGAAGAAGAAGAAGAAGAAGAAGAAGAAGAAGAAGAAGAAGGTGAAAACTAAGGAACTTCCACCGCTCAAGGAAACTTTTGTAAGAGCAGGAGATGGTCCTCATGAGAAGAAGAAATACAAGGTTATGGTTGGTAATGCGAAGAAGGGCAAGACCACCCACCCTAACAAGACCGGCGAATTTAACCCCTCTTATGTTTTATCTCGTGCTAGTGATGGGAATGTTTATGCCAAATATGTTGGTTCTTCTTGTGAGTACATTGAATGGTGTATTTGGGTTCCTAAAACCCTTGTTGCTAACATGAAAGGACCCATTAAAGAATGGGTACCTAAAACCAAACATTGATCTCTTGTAGGGGTTTGCTTCTGGAGGAGTGTCATGGTTGCTCAATAGTGGAGTGACAAATCATATGGCCGGAAGCAAGGACTTGGTGGTGGACATTCATCCTGATCCATCCGTGGACACTCAAGTCTCGTTCGGTGATGATGCAATTTCAAAGGTATTGGGTCTTGGCAAGGTGATAATCTCTCCAGAACTCTCCATAGAGAATGTTATGCTTGTTGAGAACCTTGCATAAAATTTACTTTTTGTTCATCAACTTGCACTCGTGGGTTTTTGTACCTTCTTTGGTGTTGACTCCGTGGCCTTTTGTGGTGCAAGACTCTTAAAGTAGCTTTTGTTGGCATGTCGAGAATGGTCTCTATGTGGTTAACTTCTCGGAGCGACCCACTAAGACCGCGACTTGCCTAATGGCTAAAGTTAATGTGAGATGGCTCTAGCATCACCGGCTAGCCCATGTCAATATGAGATCTTTGCAAAGTCTCCTCAAAGGGGATCACGTCCTTGGACTAACAAATGTGAGTTTTGCCAAAGATCGTGCTTGCAGTGCTTGTATTGAAGGAAAGCTACATGAGACAGCTCACCGCCCCACGACTACCATTTACTCAAAGAGGCCCTTGGAGCTCCTTCACACGAATCTCTTTGGTTCTCCATATTTAGATAGCCTTGGGGGAAGAAAGTATTGTTTGGTGATCATGGATGACTACTCAAGATATACTTGGGTATATTTCTTCAAGAGGAAGAGTGAAACTCAACAAATCGTCATCGACTTTGCAAATGAAGCTCAACGACAACATGAGGCAAAGATTCTGATGATAAGAAGTGACAATGGCACCGAGTTCAAGAACTAAACCTTCAATGAGTTTCCTAGTGATGAGGGGATCAAGCACCAATACTCCGCACCTTATACCCCTCAACAAAATAGTGTTGCCGAGAGTAAGAACCGGACGTTGATACACACGGAATGAACTATGATGGCGGAATTCAAATCTCCGTACAATTTCTGGGCCGAAGCCATCAACATAGCTTGTCATGCATCCAATCGGATCTATCTCCGAAAAGGCTTCACTGGTAGAAAACGGCCCATTTTGTCCCGGTTCAAGACGTCCATTAGTCCCGGTTCTGGAACCGGGACTAAAGGGTCGGGTGTAAAGCCCTAAATCTTTAGTCCCGGTTCACTTACAAACCGGGACAGAAGGGGCTCCACGTGGCTGCTGCAGGGAGCCCAAGCAGGAGGACCTTTAGTCCCGGTTGATAACACCAACCGGGACCAAAAGGCATCCACGCATCAGCATCTGGCAGGATCTGGGTTTTTTTTTAAGGGGAGGGGGGGTTACGGGTTTTTTGTAGGGTTAATTTATGGGTTTCATACTGTGTTAGCTAGCTAATAGAGAGAAGTGTCCTCTCTTTCTCCTTGCTTGGTCGACGCTAGCTACTATAGAGAGAACTCAACACTCTAGCTAGTAATAAAATGAAGGAACCATTAAGTACAAAAGATCGTCATGAACATATAGAGAGAGAAGTGATCGACCTCTCTTTCTCCGAGAGATTGGTCGTACGACAAGTATACCTATATCTATCCGACGCTACTAGCTACATATATACAATATAAGATCTCTTACAATCTCTAACATCTAATGTCAAATTCTAGATGGTATTCTACGACTTTATCTATGACGTGGTCAAGAAAGACTCTCGCCAATTCTTCTTGAATTGCTCGTATGCCATCATGTGGGAGGAGTTCATCCTGCATCTGCCACATCTACTTTGAAGAAGGGGGTCAATACATATATATGAATGAAACTCAACACAAATCATTCTAATAAAATAAAATTGTGAATATTATTGCTTACGCACTTCATATTGTTTTTCAGAGTAGCCCCGCTTAGGGTTCGTCGCATTGTAGATGAACTCGCAAACGTAGTATCCACCAAAATCATTCCCGGCTTCCTGTCACAAGCACATTACGAGGAATAGAGTTCAATCAAACTGATAATCAAGCATGATAAATGGTATTGATGAAACTAGAATCAATGGGAGATGCACGAAACTAGCTAGTAGTACTTACTTTCGGGTGTGTAAATCACAGCTCCCTCGGCAGTGCCGGAACAATTGCGGTGAACTCTTTCCAAACCATGCGAGACAAAGAAAATAATTACTTGATATCAGGAAATGAACAAACTTTCCAATATGATGCGATAATGATCGATTGAACTTACTTATGGAGCACTTCAGTCATGTCCGCATAATCCTGGGGATCTTTTCGTTTCGAGTCTAAGACGGTTACTACTCCCAGCTCAACCTTAATATCTAGAGGAATAAAGTGGAATCTGCACACACATGCATAACTCATCAATTAAATTACTATAACCTCGAGTAATAAGGGAAACCAAATATGCACAAGACAGTAACACTCACTTGAAGTTGTAAGGAAAGAGTATTGTCTCTTTGCTTTGATCTGCAAGGAACGGTTGTAGCAAGTTGTCCTCGGTTTGTGTGGCATTCTTTTTAACCATATACTCATGTATGATATTTGGGTTAATTAACCCAATGTCATAGATTTGTGCTTTTCTACATTTGATGATCTTCAATCTGCATAATATAGTGAGGATAATTATATATACATCCAATGAAAGAGCTGAGCTATATATAGAGACTTAATTATAGAAGTAGTACTTACAGACAATAGGAAGTCATAATTGTTTTGTCAATGGCCTTTTGATTGTATAACTGGAATAACTCTTCAAATTCAACAGACAACTGCTCCATTTCAACGAGGTCGTGCTCCTCTTTAATTCTCATCATCACAGTATCCGACCTAGATTCGCTGCAGGTTTTCAGGTACCAATCATGGAGTCTTCGCATCAACGTTGTGAGAGGAGCAGGATCAGGTTTGAATAGAGGCTGCCCGTACCGGTATCTGAATTCGTCCACCTCCAACAGCTCAAACAATACGTCATCTCTCATGTAATCAACGTGATTGGTACCAGGCACCATCCCCAGATGATCAGCGGCGATATCGCTAGATACCTTGAGCGGGAGGGCACGATTGGTTCTCCTGTTCGCCAAGCTGGGGAATTTTTTTCCACTTCTTCGTTTTGCTAACCTTGCATCACTGGAAGTACTTCCTGACCGCTGCGCATCTTGATATTTCTTTTTAAGACAGCGAACATAGTTGGAATCCGGTGGAGGCGGTGGTGGTCGCTTCAGGGCATCAATAGTGCGCTTCACTTTCACCGGATCTGGCTTCTCCTTCGCAAGTGGAGTTTTCTTTGTAAAATGGTCCCTCACTTGGGCACGACATATGTCCTCGGTTTCCTGCTCAGTCCTCTAATATGGTAACTTTTCCAAAGGCTTGAGAGATGGACCATATCTGAATTGCTTCCCGCCTCCGCTTATACTACTAGCCGCCGGAGCGGCGGCGTCTCTCTTCCGTCCTTGCTGACGAGGAAGAGAAGGAGGTGGAGCGCTCCGACGCACTGGAGGAGCCGAAGCGGCGGCGTCTGTCTTTTGCCGTTGCCGACAAGGCGGAGGAGGAGGCGGACTACTCGGACACGCTGGAGTAGGCGAAGGAGAAGTCAGAGTGCCCTCACGCACCGAAGGATCCAGAGAAGGAGGCGAAGTGCCCTGATCACTCGCCGGAGGAGGAGGAGACAGAGTGCCTTCACACGCCGGAGGAGGAGGAGCAGACGGAGGCGTCCAGTTTGGAAGCTTGATGTACTCCTTCGGCCATAGACATGTACTCTTCAGAGCATGAACCAGCTTCTTCTCCCCTTCACTAGTATGGTGGTCAAGCTTGAGATCATCAAATCCCTCCATTACTTCATCCACCATCACAACAACATAGCCATGTGGAATTGCAAGGCAGTGAAAAGTTCTGTTGGGTTGAGGAGGTGCAACAGAGCCGAGAGCCGCCTTGAAAGTGAAGTTCCGGAATTTCGTCCAAAGCTTGCAATGTTGAGCCTCCATGGTAGTATCCAAGGGGTACCTAGGAGCCATGAAGTCAGGCTGATCGGGCTCCATGGAAGCCATGTTGCTTTTGGGGTAGCTTTGTGCCACTGAGATGGTTGGCCGGCAGCTCGCTGGCTCTCAGCTTCCTCTAGCTTTTCTAGTCTTGCATTGAGCTTCTGCATTTCTCTCAGCTCCGCTTTCCTCTTTCTCTATCGGTTTCTGTAACCGCCTGCGTCGGGAAACCCAACATTCCATGAAACGGAGCCTGATGTGCCTCGTGTTTGTCCAGGGTGGTCAGCATTCCCTAGGGCCTCAGTCATCTCGTGCTTCTCTCTGTCGGGAATGAACGTCCCTTCCTGCGTTGCGGTGATATACTTCTGAAGCTTTGTGACGGGTATTGCAAGTTGCTCGTTCGTCCAAGGACACTTCCCCGTTTCAGGGTCCAAAGTTCCCCCAACCCCGAAAAAACCAAGCCCTTGAACGGTCTGGCCAGTTCAATGTCTCTCGTTCGACCCCTTTAGCAAGCAGGTCATTCCCAGCATTGTCCCACAATAGCCGGGCTTTGAGGTAGCCACCTGACCCCGTGTGATGGTGATTCTGCTTCTTTGCAGCATTGTTCTTGTTTGTCTCAAACATTTTCTTACCTTCTCCGATGTCTTGTAGGCCACAAATTCGGGCAGGTGATCTCTTATCTTCTCAAATCGGCCGATGAATTCTAGAGTCTTCCCTTTATCGACAAACTTTGATTTCAACTCATTCTTTTACCTCTTGAATAGATCTGCCATCTTCTTCAGAGCACATGCCTTGACCAGTGGCTCTATAACTGGGTTATTCAGATCCTCCTCTGGCGGTAGGGTGAAATTTGCCTTCAGCGACGTCCAAAGATCATCTTTCTATCTATCGGTGACATAAGAAATTTCAGGGTTGTTGTCCTTAGGCTTATTCCATTGGTTGATTTTGATCGGGATGTTGTCCCTAACAATAGCTCCGCACTGAACAACAAATGCGTCGTTGGTCCGCTTTGGTTCAATCGGTAGGCCATCATCCACGAGTGATGTGATCATGAACCTTTCTTCCTTGCCCAACCTTCTCTTCGGGCCCCATCTTGTTACCGAAGTTTGGCTCGGTCCGGAGGGCTATATAAAAGAAGAAATAAGAGTTAATATATGTACATACCAAAACAATTAATGCATCTATTAGCTAGTCAGCACATGCTTAATTAATATATATACCTCACAGGACTTTGCAACATCTCCCTCCTCCGTTCGGTCACCGGAGCCGTCACCATGGTCTCCTTCTTCCTTCGGCATTCGGTGACCGGAGCCATCATGATCATGTCCTTCCTCTCCTTCAAGACCACCGTTGTCGTTGAGAAATGACAAGAAACCACCTCCGCCTCAGATTATGTCCAACAACAACTTTTCTTGTTCCAAGTCTCTTTGATCCATAGTTTCTGCAAATATTAAAACATGGCAATTAATATACTTCTCTACAATTTGGGGTCGCCTCGACAACGCTTCCAGGGTTAGGGGTGGCCCTCGACACTTCTAGGATTCTCTTGAACTTTTAGGGATTTAACAAAATGGCAATATTCTGGATGTGCAGAAAATGGTCCATATTTTTCCTGATCTCATCTACCCTTCTATATGTCACGCTGTTTAGTGTCAAAGGATTCAGTAAAACCACGACTTCATCATTAGCCAGAAGTAACAGGCGCATAATGGTACGAAGCTCTCCAAAATTGTTTTCGAACGGAGTCCCGGATATGATAATTAGCTTTTTGGTACGAAGTTCAGAAAGAGCCTTCCAAATATCGCTATTTGGAAGGCCGTTGCTGAAATTCATACCAAAAAGCGAATTATTCTATCCAGAACTCCGTTCCAAAATAACTTTGAAGAGCTTCGTAGCATCATACGCCGGTTACTTCCGGCTAATGATGAAGCCATGGATTTCTTCAATACTTTGACACACAACATGACATATAGAAGAATATATATACATATATATATATGGGATCAGAAAAAATTGGATCAACTTGTGCACATACATAATGGGGGCATTCTTGATAAATCTATATTACCATAGTTTTCTATATTAAAAATTTACCTTAGTAACTTAGAAAAACAATGTTATCGGGGAGGGGGTATATCGACAACTCTTTTTTTCTAGGGTTTGGGTGTCCTAGAGAGTTGTTCGCTTGGTATATCGAGAGGGGGTGAACATTTTACCTTAGTAACTTAGAAACAAAATGTTATCGGTAGGGGGTATATCGATAACGCTTTTTTTCTAGGGTTTGGGTGGCCTCGAGAGTTGGTCGCCCGGTATATCGAGAGGGGAGTGAACATTTTACCTTAGTAACTTATAAAAAATGTTATTAGGGAGGGGGTATATCGACCCCCCTAATGTCGAAGTTATCAAGGAGGGGGTATATCAACAACGACATACATTCCGGATCCGTTGGAAAGCTCTCGGGGAGCCGATGCCAATGTGATGATAGGGGGGCGGGGTGCTCCCGTGGCCTTGTTGATAGATAGATCCAATGCCAACGTGATGATAGAGCCGATGCCAACATATTCATTTAACAAAAAAAACTACCTTCAAAAAAGACTTGCTTTGCCGCGTGTTGGGGATATAACCCCATGGTGAGACCCGCCCTGAGGGTTCCGGATCATACCTGGCGGCTCGTACACCAGCCCAAGAGTGTGTCGTGGAGACTTAAGGGCCCAAGAAGCTTAGAGGCTTGACAGGATGGGCCGGCAGGTGGCCCGGATGAAGAAGACCCGGGCGTGTAAGCCGCCCGGGGCCAACTTGGTCAGGAAAGGCAAGAGAAGATAGAGTTAGACTCGGACATATAATGAGAGTCGGTTACAACTTGTATGATCCGTGGTCTTGACATCCGATATAAAGGCAAGACCCGGGGCGATTTAGAGATCAGGTGATCAAGAACTAGGTCAGGCAACAACTCCCTTGTAATCGATACATCAAGCAATACAAGCACAAGCAGGACGTAGGCTATTACCTCGACTTGAGGGGCCGAACCTGGGTAAACTCGTGTCCTTCGTCCCAACCAACCCCTTTGAGTCCATCACGTTAGCAATGGCCCCGGACCCAAGTCCGTTCACCCGGACATCTGCCGTGATAAAACCACGACAGTTGGCGCCCACCGTGGGTTCTCAAAGGGCTCGGTGGTGTTGTTGAGTTCTCAAAGGGCTCTCTCCCAGGGCTCGAGGGATACGTGGTCGGAAGGATGAGCAAGATTCGCTGTGGCCAGCTCTACATCGACGATGTCGGCTGGGGCTTGATGCTGACTGTGTGGAATATGGATTTCACATTCCTTTTGGCGGGATTCACGTTTTCATCGGAAGGACCGATGGATCTACACCCGGGCCGGACATCTGCACCAACATCATCGAGCCGTCCCGGCGCGCACAACCCGCCCGTGCCAATCCAGGCCGGAGTCACGCCTTCATAGGCTTTAATCAAGGTATGGATCTGGAAGCTTCCGGGTCGCAGGAAACTCTTGTTCATTCAGAAGACGAGTCTTCGAGCGGAGAGAAGGAGTCAATTTACCAGCTTAACCATGGCGGGCTCGGGGGCTACGCTGAGCTTTGCCCTGAGTCAGATCATTTTGAGTCGGACGCTCTTGGGCCGCAGGCTCACGCTGCCATATTCATGGCGGGGTCAGCCCCATGCACGAGCAGTACAACCGCGGGAGCAGCAACCTTAGGCGCTGACCCGCCGCCTCCAGCTCAAGTTCTTTTGGATTTGATGAACGAGCTCGCGGCCTTGATGGCCACTAAAGTTACACCAGATAATCAGGCTGCCCGGAACTAAGAGATTGTGAGTCTCAAGGACCGAATGACGGAGGAGCAGCAGAGGATAGCTGAGTTTAAAGTCCAGATGGAGGAAGAGGCAGAACATATTAAAACGGGTGCCTTCTGCCTTGGGCTAGAACAACAATCGGCGGTTGCAGTGCATCGAAGGAGGCGTCAATCCCGCTTGCCAGAACGATATGAGGCTAGGAACCTCTTCAACACGCCAGGAACGGGACGAGCAGCGGATGCACCTAGAAGCCGCCCGGCGGCTCGACCGACGTCTCACCCGGCCTGACAAAACCAGGCCTCACCAGTGGTCTTTCCAACACCGATGGGTCATTATTCTAACCCTGCCGAGAACATGGTGGCCGCAGCCACCCGGCTTGAAACAATTCCTATTCCAGATGAAGCGCCTTTTCCGGAAGAGCTACGGAATGCCATTGGATACCTTCAGACGGCGATGGCCCAACAGGAGAAGTATACTCACAACCGGAGCCGCGTCCATTCAACGCCTCTCCCAAGCCAAAGCTTTAGCCGGTGCTATGAGTCACCGGCGGTTTCCAGCAGAGATCGGCAAAGAGGACCTCAGGGGGATGATCAGCCGGCTCTAGATGTGCAAGCGCTCATGAACCGGGCAAGAAACCAGCAAGAGGCGGTAGCTTTGGCCATGGCGACTCACCAAGAGCCCATGCCCTCTGTATCAGTAGGAGCAGGAGTAACGGCCAGGGTCGTGGGAGTGCCATGCTTATCGCCGGCTCTGCGAAGTGAACGGTTGTCGAAGGATTTCAAAGGACCTCGCAAGGTTCCAAATACACTGCTAATTTGCCTCTGGAGGCCTAGATTGAATGCTATGAACTGGCTATGCAAATGCTAGATGTCAGTGAGGCGGTGTGTGCTAAGTACTTTATCATGATGCTTGAAGGTCCAGCTCGCACATGGTTAAAGGGGTTGCCTCCCAACACCATCAATTCGTGGGCTGAGTTAAGGGCAAGGTTCATCAAAAAAATTCAAGGGACTTGCAAACAGCCTATGACCATAGTGGATCTCGATCACTGCGTCCAGCAGGAGGGTGAGTCGGCTCATCATTGGGTCTGACGGGTGTCAACCATCATCCACTCGTCTGAGCAGATCACGGCGGCCCAAGCCGTGCTCATCTTAGAGAAGAACTGTCACTTCGTTCTGCTGAAGCAGAAACTTGGCCGGCTCAAGCGTACGTGTCAGGATATGGGAGAGCTCATGACGGCTCTCATAAAGTACGCCGACTCTGATAACATGAAGGACCCAGGCTCTAATGAGGAGAAGGCCAATCAAGGTAAGAAGAATAGTCAAGGAAAAGGTGTGGTTAAAAATGGTAACCAGAACAAGCGGAAGAATCCCGATGGCGGATCAGAACTGGTAGCCAATGCAAGTACCGGCCGGAATCCTCCTAAGGGCAATGGGAAGTTTAGGCCACCTTTTAATAAGAACAGGACTCCCTTCAATTGGGAGGAGGCGCTTAAGAAGCCCTGTCCAGAACACAGCCAGCCCGGCAAACCTTCGTCGCACGCATGGGGTGATTGCCACATTATGTAGAAGTTAAAGAATTACTATACGCAACCCAACAACCAGGGCGGTGGTCCGCCCGGCGGCTCGGGACCGGGCGGGTCAGGAGCCGGATTTGGGACCAGCGGCTCAGGGTCCGATCGTCATGGTCAAGGTAATCAAGGAGGGCATCTGCAGCACTCTGGTAACAATAACCAGCAGCAGCATAACCAATCCGGATATCTAAGTAATCTGAAGCAGCTCATCTCAGGCCAGTATCATGTTTTCATGACCAGCCTTAGCAGGCGTGATCAGAAATTATGCAAGCAAGCGGTTCATGCGGCTGCGCCGGCTCTGCCGCAGTACTTAAAGTGGTCTGAATATAACATAACATGGAGCCAGGAAGATCACCCGCCGCGTGTTGATGACCCGGGGCGGCTGGCTTTGGTGGTTGCCCCCCAAGTAGGAGGATATATGGCAAATAAGGTGCTTATGGACAGAGGCAGTAGTATCAACATCCTCTATTATGACACCTTCTAGCGGATGAAGCTGCTTGACAAGGATCTTAAACCCTCATCCACCGTTTTTCATGGTGTGGTGACAGGCAAGTCGGCTTATCCGGTGGGCAGGATTTCTTTGGAAGTTGCCTTTGGTGACGAATATAACTACAGAGTGGAGTCTTTGTGGTTTGAAGTGGTCAAGATCAAAATCCCTTACCATGCGTTGTTTGGGCGGCTGGCTTATGCTAAGTTCATGGCTAGGCCCTACTATGTCTACTTACAGCTCAAGATGCCCGGGTTAAATGGTACAATTACTGTTCATGGTGATCGCAATACGGCTATTGAGTGTGAGGAAGGAGACGCGGCTTATGCAGAATCCAATTGTGCTCAGGAGGAGCTTAAATTTTATAAGGAGAATGTTGACCCGGAGGATATGATGCCGCTAAAAAAGCCTACAATGGAGGTTGAGCCGCCCCTTAAGTTTTCGGCGAATGATACCAAGGCAATAGACTTCACTCCGGGCGACTCATCCAAACAGGTCATCATTGGGGCTCACATGGATCCCAAATAGGAAAGCACGCTCATCGAATTCATCTGTGAGAATCGGGACATCTTTGCATGGAAACCTTCTGACATGCCGGCTGTTCTGAGAGAGTTCCCTGAGCACAATCTTAATGTGGACCCTAAGTTTAAACCAATCAAGCACTTTGTACGGCGGTTCAATGAGGAGAGACGCAAGGCCATCGGAGAAGAGGTCACCCGGCACTTAGCGGCGGGTTTTATCATCGAGTTTTTTCACCTGGAGTGGCTTGCTAACCCGGTGCTGGTGCTAAAAAAGAATGGCACGTGGCGGATGTGTGTGGATTATACGGACCTTAGCAAGGCTTGTTCGGCTGATCCCTTTTCTCTCCCTCGTATTGATCAGATCATTGATGCTACAGCGGGTTGCAAAAGCAAGTGCTTCCTAGATGCTTATTCAGGATATCATTAGATCAAGATGGCGGTTAAGGACCAAGAGAACACGGCTTTCATTACGCCTTTTGGAGCCTTCTGTTATGTATCTATGCCTTTCGGGCTCAAGAGTGACCAGTTGACTTATCAGCGTTGTGTGCAGAATTGCCTTCACAGTCAAATTGGGCGCAATGTTCATGCTTACGTGGATGGTATTGTGATCAAATAAAGGAGGAAGGAGACCCTTTTGGACGACTTAAGGGAAACTTTTGACAATCTCTGGATCTACAAGATGATGCTTAACCCGGCCAAGTGTCTTTCTGGTGTCCCGGCTAGCAAGCTCTTGGGATTTCTGGTTTCTGAGCATGGCATTGAGGCTAACCCAGATAAAATCAAAGCTATCACCTCCCTGGGAGAGCCGGCCTATGTTAACGATGTTCAGCGCCTGGCGGGGCGAATGGCCGTGTTGAGCCGGTTCATAAGCCGCCTCGGTGAGAAAACCATTCCCCTATATCAGATGATGAAAAAGACAGATAATTTTGTCTGGAGTACGGCGGTGGGTGAAGCATTGGAGGCACTCAAGAAACAACTCACTAAGCCACCGGTATTGGCTGCTCCGGCTGAGAAAGAACCTTTGCTCCTATACGTGGCGGCTAACAATCGGGCAGTCAGCACCGCAATTGTGGTTGAGTGCAAGGAAGCCGGGAAGGAGTATCCGGTTCAAAGGCCGGTTTATTAAATCAGTGAGGTCCTAACTAAATCGAAGCAGAGATATCCACATTGGCAGAAGCTAGTGTATGGAGTGTTCATGGCCAATCGCAAGTCGAAGCACTATTTCTTAGGGCACCAGATCACCGTGGTCAGTTCTGCTCTGTTGGGGGATATAATCCAGAACAGAGAAGCTACTGGTAGGATTGCTAAGTGGGCATTGGAGATGGGACCTTTCAATCTGAAATATGTGCCTCGTACGGCCATCAAGTCCCAAGCCCTTGTGGATTTTATAAACGATTGGACAGAGTGTCAAGCTCCTGAGGAAAAGCCGGATAACACATACTGGACTATACATTTTGATGGATCCAAGCAGCTGGAAGGATCAAGAGTAGGAGTTGTTTTGACATCTCCCAAAGGTGATAAATTTTGTTATGTGCATCGGCTGATGTTCCCTTGCACCAACAATGCAGCTGAGTATGAGGCTCTGATTCATGGTCTCGGAGTAGCCAAGGAGATGAATTTAAGCCGGGTAAGGTGTTTGGGCGACTCAGATCTTGTAGCTCAACAAGTTTCAGGCACGTGGGATTCCAGGGACCCACGGATGGCGGCTATCGACAAGCGGTGGATGTCATTGCTGGTCACTTCAAAGGTTATCAGGTAGATCACATTGATCGTTGCAGGAATGAGGTAGCTGATGCCTTATCACGGTTAGGCTCTCAGCAAAAGCCGGTGCCGCCCAATATCTTTTTGGATGTTTTATATCACCCGACTGTCAAGTTGCCTTCACAGGAAGATTTGGCTGTCCCTGACCCGGAGGGGCAATTGGTGGCGGCTCTACATGCTATTCCGGTTTGGACTGTGCCTTACCTGGCCTATTTGACTCGGGGCGAGTTACCTGATGATGAAAATCTAGCAAGACAGACCACCCGGCGGTCTAAGTCAATGACAATAGTTAATGGTGAGTTACACAAGTGCAGTGTTACCGGGGGTTTTCAGCGTTGTGTCTCACCAGAGGAAGGTCAGGAAATTTTGAATGAAATTCATGCTGGAGATTGCGAACATCATGCCGACTCAAAGTCTTTGGTAGCTAAGGCATTCCAGCACGGTTTCTTCTGGTTGACGGCTCACAAAGACGCAGAGGATCTGGTCCGCAAGTGTGACGGCTGTCAAAAATTTGGCCGGCATGCTCGTGTTCCGGCTCAAGAATTGCGGATGATACCAATTACTTGGCCATTTGTAGTCTGGGGGCTTGATATGGTAGGACCTTTCAAGAGATCCAAGGATAAGAAAACACACCTCCTGGTGGCGGTTGATAAGTTCACCAAATGGGTAGAGGCTGAGCCGATCAGCAAGTGTCATGCGGCTACGGAGGTTCAGTTTGTTAAAAAGCCGATCTACCATTTTGGTTACCGCCACAACATCATCACTGACAATGGCACAAATTTGTCCAAGGGAGCTATGAAAAAATTCTGCGACGAAGAGCACACCCGGCTTGATGGTTCAGCAGTTGCTCATCCGCAGTCCAACGGTCACGCGGAGCATGCCAATCAAGAAATCTTGAAGGGTATCAAGCCACGGCTCATGGTTCCTTTACAATGAACACCCGGATGTTGGGTAGAACATCTGCCCTCCGTCTTATGGAGTATCAGAACCACCCCCAACAGATCCACATGGTATACACCTTTCTTCATGGTTTACGGTGCCGAGGCCGTGTTGCCAAGTGACATCCGACATGACTCACCACGAGACAATGAGACGGCACGTCAGGACGCGTTGGATGCTTTGGAGGAGGAACGAGAGCTGGCGGCTGCCTGTTCGGCGATTTATCAACAAGACCTGTGCCGCTATCATAGCCGTAGGGTTAAGACCCGGACGTTTCAAGAGGGCGACTTAGTCCTACGGCTGATTCAAGACCATACAGATATGCATAAGTTATCTCCTCCATGGGAAGGGCCGTTTGTGGTCATCCAAAATCTCAACAACGGGTCGTATTACCTTATTGACATCCGGGACAACTCAGATACTTCGGGTCAGGAGACTCGCCGGCCGTGGAACATAGCGCATCTATGGCCTTATTACACTTAAGTTTGTTAAGAATCGTCACTGTATCTTATCATTGTACATATCATATTTATATAAAATAGCATCCCTGCAAGCCGGGGCCTCTGCCACATCGCACATCATCATCGATGCAAATACATTGGTTGTCGAAGGGGGCTTCTTACCTTCGGGTATCGCTTATCTCACCCTAACAACCGGCTTTATGACATTTCTAGTTAACATGTTAACCGCGGTTGTCAAAGGGGGCTTCTTAACTTCGGGGATCGCTTATCTCACCCTAACAACCGGCTTTATGCCATTGCCGGTTAACATGTTACCGCGGTTGTCGAAGGGGGCTTCTTACCTTCGGGTATCGCTTATCTCACCCTAACAACCGACTTTATGCCATTCCAGTTGACATGTCAGCTGCGGCTGTCGAAGGGGGCTTCTCACCGACGGGTGTCGCTTATCTCACCCTAACAGCCGGCTTTATGCCATTTCTGGTTAACATGTTAACCGCGGTTGTCGAAGGGGGCTTCTTACCGACTGGTTCGCTTATCTCACCCTAACAACCGGCTTTATGCCATTCCAGTTGACATGTCAGCTACGGCTATCGAAGGGAGCTTCTTACCTTCAGGTATCACTTATCTCACCCTAACAGACGGCTTTATGCCATTCCGGTTAACATGTTAGTCGCGGTTGTCGAAGGGGGCTTCCCACCTCTGGGTGTAGCTTATCTATCCCTAACAACCGGTGTTCGCGCCAAAAATATTGACAAGTCAACATAGTCATAAAGGGGGCTTCCTGCCCTATGTGTGAAGCTTATCAAACCTTCTCGGCCGGCTCTGAAGCCAAGCGAAAGAATTCTGTCAAACACGTTGAGAAGACACAACATCTTCAGGTTACACTTTTAATCCGCCCTCCTAGCGGTGGAAAGGTACATTTATACATGCAGGAAACTAAGCTACGAAGAGCCGGTAAGGCATATAATGAGAGGGACAAGGAAGATGGCACATGTCTATTTTAAAACCAGATTTTCATACATGCGCGATGGCACAAGTTCAACAAAGGCAAAATTTGTCGCTATCCTATTACAGACGCTCTTTGTGGAGCTCAAAATATCATCAAGTTTTTTACATCGCCCATGGCGGGTCATGGAGAGCCAACTATTACAAGTTTTCTAACAAAGCAATCAGCTGGCTGGTGGGTCATCCTGCTCCGGCTCTTCGGCTGCCTTGATCTGGAGATTATCCAAGTCCCAATTGCAGTCGGTTAAAGCCACAAAAGTTCCTTCTTCAAAGAAGGGGACGGGTCAATATGAGAAGCGGAGAGAGTCTTACTGCGAGCGGGTGTTAGATCCTGGCACTCAAAGAGCGGACCACGGATCCTCTTTTGATCAGCACTATAAGCCGCCTGGTAAGTCACCAAGTTGACCTCTTCTGCTAAGACGGAGGCTAGAACCTTGGAGTCCTTTACGCACCGGGCGTAATCAGCGGCTGTAAATTCAGAGCCGTCATCCTTCTTGGAGGGAAACCCATCCATCATGTCAGACGGGGTAAGCTCTGGAGCGAAAGCCAGCGCCTGACTTATGGCTGCAATTGCCCCTTGGCGGGTGGCTGATTTCTTCAACTCCACAATTTGTTTTGGCATTGTTGACAGGATCTCCAAGACCCCTTTGAGAGACGAAGGGATATTCTCTTTGTATTGCACAGCCTTGATTGTGCAGACCGCCCTGCAATACAATTGCTCTGTCAGAGTATATATGGCCTTCAAAGGCAATAGGCTATCAGAAGCGAGTTGACGGCTCCTAGGACCTACATAAAACGGAGGCCTCGTTATGCGTTGTCGACACAAGTATAATATCCAGACTGAGGCAAGCTACTAACAACTTACCAAAGAGGGCGGCTGACATCTTCATGATATGGCGTTTCAATGACTGCAGCTCGTCAGATACAATCATTAGCCACTGATCAGCATCATCCGCCCGCTTGGCCAACGTAGCTTTTTCAGAGCTGGCAGACTCCTTGCAAGCGATGAAATCGGCCTTGGTCTTAACTAGTTCCTCCGTAAGAAGCCGACATTTCTCGTCAACTGCACTCTGGGTGGCTTGCTGAGTAGCTAAATTTTCTTTTAAGCCGGCCAATTCTGACCCGAACTCGATTAAAGCTTCCTGCGACATATCAACTTATGGAGTAAATAAGCAAGTCTCAAACAGATTGCAAGCAATATGCATGACACTTGGGGGCTAATGTCTATTTTGCAAGACAGTTCCGACTCAACTTCAGCTAGATTGACCCGGGACTTGGGGGCCGCATTTGGCTTTGTTAACTATCTTCTAAGAAGTTCCGACTCAACTTTGGAAAAGATTAAGCCGGCCCTTGGGGGCTACGATTGGCTCTGTTAACTATCTTCTAAGAAGTTCCGACTCAACTTTGGAAAAGATTAAGCCGGCCCTTGGGGGCTACGATTGGCTCTGTTAAATATCTTCTAAGAAGTTCCGACTCAACTTTGGAAAAGATTAAGCCGGCCCTTGGGGACTACATTTGGCTCTGTTAACTATCTTCTAGGAAGTTCCGGTCAAAATTACCAATTGGTGAGCCGGTACTTGGGGACTAACAACAATGATTTCAGATCACAGTTAAGTAAGTTGAGGCTTACATTTTACATAAGTCTACTTCTACAAAGATGGAAGGGCCGGATTATTATCAGTCAATATTAACCCGGCCCTTGGGGGCTACGTAAGGGTATAGGAAGGAAATATTTTCTCTTCATCAGAGCTGGGGAGTTAGGTAACCCGGACATAAGATCAGTAGAGCCAGCGCTTCGGGTCTGATGTCGATTGGCTTGTTGTTGCTTTTTCAAAAGAAATTGGGGATCCAAATAAGCAAGAGGATGAGCAAGGGGAACTTTTCGAACAACCCGCCATATCTTCTGGGGTACAAAGCATTCTGAATTGGATGAAACGTAAGTTACCTCAGGGGCATTGGCATGGCTTGTCTAAACTTCGTCCTATGAGTAAGTTGTTATTAGTAAGGTGAATAGCGAGGTAACAGAAAATAGTCAAACTATACCTCTGAGCCGGATGATTCTGGTGGTCCAAACCATTCTTCTTGACGGGTGGTCTTCTTCGTCATTTTCTTGGCTGGGGCCTTCTTCTTGCTCTTCTTCATAGGAGGAATATACTTCTTTTTCCAAAAGTCGGAGTCAGCCTGGAAAGGTATGCCAGTTAATGGTGATGAATTAACAAAGTCCTAACTAAACAGAGAAAAGAGACAATGAAGAGTTGTCTTACGTCTGGAGCCGGGTTAACGGTACTAAAAGGCGCCAGCCCAATAGCGCTGCAAGCTCCTGACGTCTCATGAACAAGACTTCAGATGACAGTGGTAATATTGTCTTCGGCTAAAGTTGTCCGGCTGAAGCATAGGGAACCATCGTACTTGCCCGGATATTCACACATGAGGCGGCTTCTTAGGCTCAAAGGCATAATTCTCCAAGAGATCCAGTTGCGGATCAAGTCCAGACCCGTCAATCCATTGGCCATGAGGGCTTTAATCTTGGCATGAGCCGGCTCATGCCTTGCACGTTCAGAAGTTCATAGACAACTGGGAAGCTCCGAAGTTGTCTTAAGCCGGGAAGGGCGATAGCCCGGCAGTGGATGCTCACCCTCCGGGGAGGTATCCTTGGAGTAGAACCAAGTTTTATTCCAATCTTTTGGATGACTCGGCATTGGTACAGCCGGAAAGGTGATATCCCGGTGCCTCTGAATAGAAATTCCACCAAGTTCTAAGCTCGGGACGGCCTTTACTTCAGTTTGCCGGTTTGCATGAAAGAACTCTCGGAAGAAACCTATAGACGGCTGAGTTTGCAGATAGACCTTGCTGAGCACTTGGAAGTTGCAGATGTTTGAGACGGAGTGGGGGGCAAGATCTTGAGGGTGCAGCTTATAGAAATGAAGGATATCCCGGAAGAATTTTGAGCCGGGAGGTACGAATCCACGTTCGATATGATCCAAAAAAACAACCACCTCGCCCTCCTAGGGAGTGGGCTACAGTTCATTACCCGGAACCAGCCAATGAATGACCTGTTTGGCAGGAAGGGTGCCTGCAAGTACAAAATCCATCAGAAATTTTTTGATAATACAAGAACCGACCCAGTTGCAGGAGTTAGACGCGCGAGACATGGCGGCAGTTTTTAACCGTGCAAGGTAACCATATACGACGAGTCCAGAAAATGGCGAATAAATATGGGTGGGTTAAAAGCTTAAGATCTTAAGGATGAGACGCCAAGATCCGGCTGATGAGCGCCGGAACACCATGGCGGGTCAACATCACGAAAGGACAGAGTGAAATTGGACTACGTACTGAAAACAGGTTCCGCGAAATATTGCTAGATTGCGGATCTACAAAAACAAAAGAAATGTCTATATTTCCAGACCTAGAGATGAACTGGTGAAAGACTGAAAACGACAGGCGGAGCCATGGTGAATCTAAATAGCATCAGTATCGATCTCCTACCTAGCGGCGCCATGGGGATAGAATATGGTCGAGGGCTCATGGACTAAACATGTCTGGCATTGGTAGGAACCCGAGTTCTAAAAACCGCGGTGGAGGAGCTCCATGAATACCCTACCGGAACCATTGCGAATCTGAGAAGAGAAGGACTCACCAGCGACGGCATGATGGAAGCGGAAAGTACTCTGGTCCGCGTCAGGTTGATGCAGCGGCCTGGTTTTTGACAAGGAGGAGATGGCGCCAGAGCAGAAGGCACTGGAAACGGGAGCGTCGGGACGAAGAAGATGACGGAGCAAGCGGGAGAAGGCAAATGCCGCCCCGGGCGGTCCTATTTAATAGGGAAAAGGCAGAACGGGCACGAAAATCCAGGCATCGAATATCATTTGACCGAGGTGGACGCCTCGATCTTCGGGCTATTCATTTAATAAGAAGATTTGTTGCGTGCGTTAGAGGATCTTTTTTGCAGATTTGACATGACGTCATGGCAGGTCATTCCCGGGCGACTCGCCGAGGAGTAAGAAGAAAGGCTGAAGTGAGCAAGCTCAAATCAACCTGGGGCCTAATGTTGGGGATATAACCCCACGGTGAGACCCGCCCTAAGGGTTCTGGGTCATACCTGGCAGCTCGTACACCAGCCCAAGAGTTTGCCATGGAGACTTAAGGGCCCAAGAAGCTTAGCGGCTTGACAGGATGGGTCGACAGGTGGCCCGGATGAAGAAGACCCGGGCGTGTAAGCCGCCCGGGGCCAACTTGGTCAGAAAAGGCAAGAGAAGATAGAGGTAGACTCAGACATGTAATGAGATTCGGTTACAACTTGTATGATCCGTGGTCTTGACCTCTGATATAAAGGCAAGACCCGGCGTGACTTAGAGATCAAGTGATCGAGAACTAGGTCAGGCAACAGCTCCCTTGTAATCGATACATCGAGCAATACAAGCACAAGCAGGACGTAGGCTATTACCTAGACTTGAGGGGTCAATCATGGGTAAACTCGTGTCCTTCATCCCAACCAACCCCTTTGAGTCCATCACGTTAGCAATGGCCCCAAACCCAAGTCCGTTCACTCGGACATCTGCCGTGATAAAACCACGACACCGCGGGTGCTCGGTGCAACATGGACTCGGTGGAAAAACTTTATGAAAATGCGGTGGTGGCCGGGCCGGGCGGTTTTCTTTTGCTTCTTCATTTTTCCTTTGTTTTTTCTTATATGTTTGTTTTCGTTTGCACTCTAAATTTTTCGTACATATTAAAAACAACGAAGACTTTTTACATGAACATATACACACATATACATGAACATATATACATATACATGAAAAAACATATACATATATACATGCCCGCAAAAAAACCTAAACGATGACGGGGTGACACGCGGGGATGGGGAGCTGGAGACCATGGGAAAGGGGGGGCTCACTAGGCGGGGCGGCGATGGCTGGAGGCTGGCGACGAGAATGGTGGGCTCGGGGCGGCACACGATGACAGGGACGAGGACGATGGGTGCTTGGGGCAGCACGCGGCGACAGGGACGAGGACTGTGGGCTCTGGGAGGCGACGGGGACGGGGACGAGGACGGCGGGCTCGGGGTGGTACGCAGTAACGGGGATGAGGGCGGTGGGCTCGGCGAGGCGACGGGGACGGGGACGGCCGGCTCGAGGAGGCGACGATGACGAGGACGGCGGGCTCGGGGAGGCGACGACGCAGCGACGGGGAGGCGACGGCAACGACGGGGACGGCTGGCTCGGGGAGGCGATGGCGACGAGGACGGCGGGATCAGGGAGGCGACGACGCAGCGACGGGGATGAGGACGGCGGGCTCGAGGCAACTGATAGACAAAAATACTAGAGGTTTATAAAAGGTTTTTAGTTGATTCTTTTTTGAACTCCACTCCCACGATATTTTGAAAGAAATTAAAAAGCATTTCAAATGAACTCTGAAAAGGTTGAAAGTTGGCATGGTATCATCATTTCACCCACATAGCATGTGCTACGAAGTTGAGAGGGTTACGGCAAAAACTGGATGCACTTTGTGTAGAAAATGGACAATCTCTTTCGAAGTATCATGGTTTCAGACGAAAACTCATCTGCTACAAAGGGTTTTCATTTTTTTTTGAACTTATTTGAACTCCATACTTTTTGTGTGTTCAAAATGCACCATTGAAAGCCACATCATCAATTTTCAACCCTTTCTGACTTCATTTGGTATTTTTCATGCACTTACTGCTTTTTTTAGCTAAATAACCCTAAAATTGAAAAGCACTTCAAATGAACTATGAAAAGGTTGAAAGTTGGCATGGTATCATCATTTCACCCACATAGCATGTTATAAAAAGTTGAGATGGTTACGGCAAAAACTGGATGCACTTCGTGTACAAAACGGACAATCTCTTTCGAAGTATTAGGGTTTCGGACGAAAACTCATGTGTTACAAAAGGCATTTCATTTCTTCACATGTAACTACAATGATATAGTTGTGGAGAGAAACTCTTCACTTTTTCTTCGCTTGTGTCCTTTGCTTATTGCACCGTAAACATGGATAATCTTCATCGTGTAACAGGGTGCTTGGGTCAGCCTTGACTTTGAAGGGAGGAATTTCATGAAACTTTTCATAATCTTCAAACATGTCTGTCTTGCCCTCCAATCTCACGATGTCACTTTTTCCTGAAAGAACTATGTGGCGCTTTGGCTCATCGTATGATGTATTCGCTTCCTTATCTATTCTTTTTCTCGGTTTGGTAGCCATGTCCTTCACATAGAAAACCTGGGCCACATCATTGGCTAGGACGAATAGTTCATCTGTGTACCCAAGATTGTTCAGATCCACTGTTGTCATTACGTATTGTGGATCTTCCTGTACCCCGCCTCTTGACAGGATGACCCATTTGCACTGAAACAAAGGGACCTTGAAATCATGTCCATAGTCAAGTTCCCATATGTCCACTATGTAACCATAATATGTGTCCTTTCCCCTCTTGGTTGCTACATCAAAGTAGACACCGCTGTTTTTCTTGGTGCTCTTTTGATCCTGGGCAATTGTGTAAAATGTATTCCCATTTATCTCGTACCGTTTGTAAGTCATTACAATCGAAGATGGTTCCCTGGCCAACGAGTACAACTCATCAGAAGCAGTGTTGTCACGCATGAGACGTGTTTGCAACCAACTACCGAAAGTCCTGATGTGTTCACATGTAATCCACTCGTCACACTGCTCCGGGTGTTTAGAGCGCACATTGACATATGGGGAAACCAAGGTAGAATTCTGTAGAAATGTGTAGTGTGCTTGAGACCAAGAATGCCCGTCCCTACATATTATTGAGGCCGCTCCTAGCGTGCCTTTTCCAGTTAGTATCACCTCATACCACGATTGAGGGAGACTAATCTTATTAAGGTCAGGAATGAAGTCAACACAAAACCCAATGACATCCTTTGTTTGATGGCCCATGGATATGCTTCCTTCTGGCCTAGTACGGTTACAAACATATTTTTTTAAGACTCCCATGAACCTCTCAAAGGGTAACATATTGTGTAGAAATACAGGGCCCAAAACGACAATCTTGTCGACTAGATGAACTAGGACGTGCGTCATGATATTGAAGGAGGACGGTGGGAACACCAGCTCGAAGCTAACAAGACATTGCACCAAATCACTCCTTGACCTTGGCAGGATTTCTAGATCGATCACCTTCTAAGAGATTGCATTGAGGAATGCACATAGGTTCACAATGGCTAATCGGACGTTTTCAGGTAGAAGCCCCCTCAATGTAACCGGAAGAAGTTATGTCACAATCATGTGGCAGTCATGAGACTTTAGGTTCTGGAACTTTTTATCTGCATATTTATTATTCCCTTTATATTCGACGAGAAGCCAGAAGGGACCTTCATACTGAGCAGGCATTCAAAGAAGATTTCCTTCTCTTCTTTGGTAAGAGCGTAGCTGGCAGGACCTTCATACTGCTCTGGATGCATGTCGTCTTTTTCATGCACACGTTGTTGTTCCTCGCGTGCCTCCGGTGTATCTTTTGTCTTCCCATTCACTCCCAAGAAGCCTAGCAGGTTCACGCAAAGATTCTTCGTCACATGCATCACGTCGATTGCAGAGCGGGCCTCTAGGTCTTTCTAATAGGGTTGGTCCCAACTATAGATTTATTCTTCCACATGGGTGCGCATCCCTCGGCGTCATTCGGAACAGATAGTCCGCCGGGACTCTTTCCAAAGATTACTTGTAAATCATTGATTATAGCAAGTATGTGATCACCAGTACGGAGGGCGGGCTTCTTCCGGTGATCTGCCTCACCTTTGAAATGCTTTCCTTTCTTTCGACATTGATGGTTGGTCGGAAGAAATCGACGATGCCCCAGGTACACATTCTTCCTGCATTTTTCCAACTATATATTGTCGGTGTCATCTAAATAGTATGTGCACGCATGGTATCCCTTGTTTGTCTGTCCTGAAAGGTTACTGGGAGCAGGCCAATCGTTGATGGTTACAAACAGCAACGCATGTAGGTCAAATTCCTCATGTTCATTCTCATCCCACACGTACACCTCTTCCATTCCATAGTTGTAAAAGTTCATCAACTAATGGCCTTAGGTACACATCAATGTCATTGCCGGTTTGCTTAGGGTCTTGGATGAGAACTAGCATCATAATGAACATCCGCTTCATGCACAACCAAGGAGGAAGGTTATACATACATAGAGTCACAGGCCATGTGTTATGCTTGCTGCTCTGATCCCCAAAAGGATTAACGCCATATGCACTTAAACCAAACCATACGTTCCTTGGGTCACCTATAAAGTCGCTCCACTTTCTCTCGATCTTTCTCCACTGCGACCCGTCAGCGGGTGCTCTCAACTTCCCGTCTTTCTTACGGTCCTCTTTGTGCCATCGCATCGACTTGGCATGCTCTTTGTTTCTGAACAAATGTTTCAACCTTGGTATTATAGGAGCATACCACATCACCTTGGCAGGAACCCTCTTCCTGGGACGCTCCCCATCAACATCACCAGGGTCATCTCGTCTCTCCTTATACCGCAACCCACCGCATACCGAGCATGCGTTCAAATCCTCGTATGCACCGCGGTAGAGGATGCAGTCATTAGGGCATGCAAGTATCTTCTGCACCTCCAATCCTAGAGGGCATACAACCTTCTTTGTTGCGTATGTACTGTCGGGCAATTCTTTATCCTTTGGAAGCTTCTTCTTCAGTAGCTTCAGTAGCTTCTCAAATCCTTTGTCAGGTACACCATTCTCTGCCTTCACTGCAGCAATTCCAGTGTGGTACCGAGCTTTGTGTTGCCATCTTTGAATTTGGGGTACAACCCTTTTTAGCGATCATCTAGCATGCGATCGAACTTCAACTACTCCTTTTCACTTTCGCATTGTCTCTTTGCATCAACAATGAGTCGGTGAAGATCATCATCGGGCACACCGTTTGGTTCCTCTTGATCTTCATCTTCCCCCGTTGCAGCATCACCATATTCAGGAGGCACATAGTTGTCATCATCCTCTTCTTCTTCGTTGTCTTCCATCATAACCCCTCTTTATCCGTGCTTGGTCCAAACATTATAGTGTGGCATAAAACCCTTCTCAAGCAGGTGGAAGTGAATGGTTTTAGAGTTGGAGAAAGCCTTCGTATTCTCACAGACAGTACATGGACAATGAATAAAACCATTCTGCTTGTTTGCCTCAGCCGCTTCGAGAAAATTATGCAGGCCCTTAATATACTCGGAGGTGCGTCGGTCACCATACATCCATTGTCGGTTCATCTGCGTGTGTTATATAATAAAGTGTATTAAAAACCATTAAAACATATCATGAATAGAGAAATGGCCAAATTAATAGAAATTCATCGTCACATTAAAGCCAAAGTACAATAGTGACCAAAATAAATACATACAGTTCATACATAGTTCTCATTATTGAACAACATATAGCTCCCTAGAGCATCTAATTAAAACATACATCAAAACTATGTAAAAAAATTAAATGCAACAACAAATGCGATCATAACCGCTACTAAGGTACCAATTGATCCAACAGCATAATGATACCAAGCCTCAGTATGAATGGCATATTTTCTAATCTTTCTAATCTTCAAGCGCATTGCATCCATCTTGGTCTTGTGATCGTTGAAGACATCGGCAACATGCAACTCCAACTTCATCTTCTCCTCTTCAACTCTTTTGTAATTTTTCTTTCAAGTCATTGTTTTGTTTTTCAACCAAATTTAACTTCTTGATAAGAATTGCTATGTGGGTTGGAATTTCCAGTTCAACTACCTCATCCTTGATTAAAAAATCTATGTCACGTTGGTCGGCATAATTGTCATAAACACTAAATAAAACAAATAGTTATAAAAGATAATATATACCACATCTAAATCATAGATAGGACGAGGGCCGACGGAGGCGGATACAAAAACCATCGCACTATATAATAACAAACAATAATAAAAGTAAGAAAATTACACAAGTATCTATCTAAATCATACAAGTAAAAACTTTTTCCTTTTAGAAAGAAGATAAGAAGAAGAGGCTAACCACGATGGTGCCGGCATTGATATGGGCGCGGGCGATCGACGGTGGTGAGGACGGGGATGGGACAGGATGGACCGCCAAACCTAGACAAATCTTGAGGAAAATGGAGCTTGGACAAGGAGCTTCGAGAGTAGAAAGCTTAAGTCTGGCTTGGCCATTTCATCGAACACCTCATGTGCATAGGAGGTGAGCTAGAGCACCACAAAGCTCTCCCCTCGCTAGCCAGAAAAACAGAGCAATGTGGAGTGCTCTGCTCGCTGACGAGGGGGTATATATAGTCATCTCATTGGTCCCGCATCGTGGCTAGAACTGGGACTAAAGGACACCATTTGGTCCCGGTTCCAGCCACAAACCAGGACCAATGGTTGTGGGCCAGGAGCGAGGCCCGTTGGTCCCGGTTGGTGTCTGGAACCTGGACCAAAAGGGTCAGACGAACCGGGACCAATGGCCCACGAGGCCCAGCCGGCGCCCTAGCCTCACGAACCTGGACTAATGCCGTCATGGGTCCCGGTTCTTGAGTGAACCGAGACTAATGGACTAGCCTGGCCTGGACCAAAGCCTTGTTTTCTACTAGTGCTTGAACAAGACTCCTTATGAAATTCTTACTGGTAACAAGCCCAATCTCAAGTACTTCGGGGTGTTCGGGTGTAAGTGTTTCATTCTCAAGAAAGGTGTTCGTTTGTCTAAATTTGAACCTAGAGCTCAAGAGTGCATATTTGTTGGTTATGCTACAAACTCTCGCGCTTACCGTGTCCTCAAAAGTCCAATGGACTCATTGAGGAGACGTGTAACATAGAGTTTGATGAAAATAATGGCTCCGAAGTGGAGCAAAGTAGTCTTTGTGATGTAGGTGATGAAATTCCTCTCCAAGCCATAAGAAGAATGGGTGTGGGACACTTCCTACCCATTGAGGAACGCCTTGTGGCCAAAGGAGAAGGACAATGTTCCACTCAAGTGGAACCATCACTGTCATGGATTTGTCACGACAGATGTCCGGCTGAACGGACTTAGGTTCGGGGCGGAAGCGCAACTATGTGGTGGCTTGAAGGAGTTGGTCGAAATCGAGAGACGCGAGTTTTACCCAGGTTCGGCCCCTCCGATGGAGGTAAAAGCCTACGTCCTGCTTGTCTGGTATTGATGATGAAGAAGATCTCTCGGTTACAAGGGTGCTGTTTTGCTACCTCTAATCACGAGAGCCTCTAATCTGTCTATATCTAATTTCTTGTGTCTGTCTAAACTTGTGGACTTGTGAACTCTCTTCTCTAAGGGCGCTCTGCCCCTCCTTATATAAGTGGAGAGGGTAGGTTTACAAATAGAGTCCTACTAGGAGTAGGAGTAGGACTAGTCTCTCTAGAATCCTATTCTGGGTTACGTTTCCTTCGGGAGTTTTTCTCTCCTTGGGCCTTCTCTTGTGAGCTGCCTGGTGTCGGCTTGCATGCCAGGTCTTGGGCCTGGTCGTCCTATGACCCGCCTGCCGGGTCACCAATAAAATGCCATGTCTTGACTAGGTCTCCTGTATGTCACCAGGCCGAGTTATACCGTGGGGTATATCCCCGACATTAGCCCCAGGTTAGTTTGAATTTATTTATGGTAACCTCCTGAAATAGGAATAGTAAATTTGTTAAGTTGCCGACTTGCTCCTTTGTCCGTCTTATGAGGTGGCTCCTCCGAAATCCGGGGTTTTCCCATATGCCATTGAGTCGGCTACCAATATATTGGCTTAATGAAAATCTTGAAAATAAGAAAACCTCATGACGTAGATCCGGACTTCCATTTTTGTGAAGCAGAGCGACTTATATAAACTCTGGCGGGTTATGATCTTTTGATAGCGCCGGGTCATGAATGTTGGTGACGCCGGGTCTAACAACTGAACTCCATAATTAACATCTTGAAAATTCTCCTCAAAGTTTTTGATATGTCCATATTACTTGTAGCCCCCAAGCTCCAAGATTATCCATGATGACTTGGTGCTTTGCTATAATATATTGGACTGTGTAGCCCCCAAGTGTCGGGTTGTCCTTCCTGCAGCAACCTGGGATGTATAACTGTCTTATACCTTATGAAACTTCAGCAGGTGTAGCCCCCAAGGGCCGGCTCATCAGTATGTGATGGGCCGGGTCTTATTTTGAACATCATAATCTGTTTGAACAACTGAATACTATAGCCCCCAAGTGTCAGGTCAGTAAGAACTATTGGGCTGTGACTTAGAAAAAATATAAAAAGGCCGATTCATCTCCTTGAGATAATAGGGTCTTGCTGACAATATAATGATTTGAAAACCGGCTTGCATTAGCCCCCAAGTGTCGTGGTGCATGCTTGCAGCGACATGGGACTTGCATATTTGATATAAACTAGACTTGAATAGTGTAGCCCCCAAGTGTCGGGTCGACTGCCTGCGGCGAGTCGGGACTATGTGAGAGTAATACGACTCATCATAATGCACTTCAAAAGTTCTCTTGGAACTAATATTGATCTGATTTGAATGAATCTTTGACCGTGGTTGTAATATAACCCGTAATGAATATCCTCGAATAATTCCTTTGACTTTGACATGAAATCCCTGCTCACGGTTGCGGTGCAACCCGACAAATATATATTTCGTAAATCCATGAGTGTTGTAGATTACTACAGAGCACAATTAAAAAAATCTGAGAACCGGTCAATTAGATGACACGACATTATATCTGATAGGGCAGCTCTTCAAGAATAATCAACTTTCCAGTCTAACGGCGTCTCATCTTTAATAGACAAGACCTGCAAAAATAAACAAGACAGAATATGTTCTGCATTGTTGTGAGGGCGGCTTGAAAAAAGCATGACCCAGAGATTTTGATATAGCCTTGTTTCTCCTTTCATAATCTTGCTCTGACCCGGCTTTATAAGCCGGCATGATATGTATTCAATGCATGATGTAATGTATGATGTCATGTATGATGCAATGTATGATGTTCTTGCTTTCCTTCCTTTTATTTTCATAAACTCATATGATAGTTCTTCTGGTTGGACTTGATGCTTGAACTCATACCAGTGTAGGGTCTCTAACGAGAGTGACCGTAAACTCATTTGAGCGGCTCATGGTCTCTAGACGAGATTAACTGATAGGAGCACAACGAACAAGAAAGAGACACATCCACCGGTTCTTCTGGGTGGACTCGCTGCTTGAACTCATAGCAATACTCGGTTTCCAGGCGAGATTGAAGAGCGCAACGAACCAGAAAGAGACGCAGTAGGGCATTAGTACCCTTAGGGCCCATAAGCTACCTCTCACGTGACACAATTCCGTCGTTTGAACCTTAAACAGTGCAGGGTCTTTAAAAGAGTAACTGTGTAAGAGTACGAACGGGCCACATAACGGAGAGTCGGTAGTAGATGGGTGAGTTTGTCCTCTCTTTCCGTAAGCCAGCCCTCAAGTGACAAGAGCCACCAGTTTAACCTTGACCAGTACAGGGTCTCTAGCGAGAGTGGCTGCCAAATATGTTTGAACAGCTCAGGGTCTCTAATCGAGATTAACTAGCAAGAGTTCGGCGGGTCATATAGCGAAGCAACATTAGCATACAGGCAGGTTTATCTCAAACTTGCGATGGCTTAAGATCCGATCAAGAGGGTGTGTAAGCTAAACCCGGTGGGTGGGAAGCCCCCAAATGACCTTATTGACGGAGTCAACTTTTGGGTATATAACCCACCTTACTGTGGCTTAAGAGCCGATCAAGAGGGTGTGTAAGCTAAACCTGGTGGGTGGGAAGCCTCCAAATGGCCTGGTTGACGGAGTCAACTTTTGGGTATATAACCTGCCTGATTGTGGCTTAAGAGCCTGATCGAGAGGGTTGAAGCTTAACCCGATGGGTTGAAAGCCCCCAAACGACCTTGTCGATAATATCAACTTGCGCACCATCTTGTAAGTCACCATCTTGTAAGCCGCCATCTTGTATGAAGAAACAGTAGAAGCCTCCAAGTGACTTTATGATGATTCAATAAATCTAGGCACCCATGTTTGACCGGTGTATCTCGGCGGTTCGTCCTCTTGGGCAACTTTTTAATTTTTCCGCCAATAATATGATAGCCCCAGGATTGGGTTAAATTTTCTTGCAATGACCCGGGGTTCTCGTTGAAAACGACCAAATGTGTACCGCCATGTTTGTAGTCCCCCAAGTCTTAAGTTGACTCGAAGAGACGGCTTGAGAATCTCCACTGAAGGTTGAGGTTGACCGTGGCGGGTCATAGATGATCCCGTATGAATTGTTTCGATAATCCGATCGACGGTTTGTCTCGGCTGGTTGTTCAAGTGAACCAAACTGTAGTGGCGGCGACTTGTGCGCCTGCCCGTAGCGACGAGCACCGCACTAATATATTGATGTAGATCAGATTGTGGGCAGCGTCTTGTGCGCGTCCGTTGGGCTGCTCATATAGGCGAGCCCGTTACTATTATGCCAATGTAGATTGGACCGCGGGACGAAGATTCAGCATTGTCCGTTGGGTGGCTTGTAATGGTGTATGCAACCACTGCTGTGTTGACGTAGACGTAGAAAACCTGCCACGGCATTGTAAGCCAGTGCTGTTGTGAAAGACGTCACGGCGTTTGTAAGCTGGCGCGGATGGCGAGAGATGACCACGACGTTATAAACCGGTGCAGATGAAGAAATGGCCACGACGTTGTAAGCCGACACGGATGGCGAGAGACAGCCACGGCGTTGTAAGCCAGTGCGAACGGCGAGAGACGGTCGCGACGTTGTAAGCCGGTGCGGACGGCGAGTCCGCCGTGGCATTGCTGGTGAAAACCATGATGCGGATATTGTGGCTTGCCGCGTCCATTGGGCGGCTCATACTGGTGGGTGAGCGCGCACAATACAGGCGAGTTGATGTAGACCGTCCGCGGGGCGGCGAATCACGCGCGTCCATCGAGCCACGCGATACGGACGAACTCCAGTACAGAATAACGCTGGCATACACTCCATCTTTATGATATCATGTCACTTGAATAACTGTCCTTCGTAAAAATATTACAGGGCAAAATAATTATTTTCGAAAAAATTTAATATGTACTTTTGAGGAATAAATAACACCTGATTTCTTCGTTGGGCGAACGCGGATGATGGATAATACTCGACATAGAGCTGAACTAGCTACGCCATTCTCTCCTTTTGATTTGGTAAAAGAACAGCCGAGTGCATGCATAAGTGGGTTTCATCTGCAGAGGCGGGGCGGCACACGTAGATGCGGCATAGGCACAAGGGCGCGCGAGGGCGGTGGCAAGGCCACGCTCAAGGCGGAGGCGATGGCAGGGCCCCGCAGGCAACCGGCTCGGGTGCCTTACAGTGAGAAACCGGCGGGGTCGTCCTTGAGCATGCGGCAGTCAAAGATGAGGCCGACCCGGTCGGGCTCCATACCCCCGGCTCGCCACGCCACCTCAGCCCGCAGCATCAGCACCTACCAGCTCGCTCTGCTACAGCTTCACCTCGGGTCAGGTGTCGGAGCAGCAGCAGGCGCAGCGCCGGCAGCAGCGCAAGGAACAGTGCCGTGAGGGGCTCCCGTAAGAGGCGCAACACTAGGCGGCACCATCGTGTCCCACGGCTGCAACCGCTGCAGCACGTTGTACGGCGCCTCGAACGACAATCGTCATTGGAGCAGACCATCTCCGGCGATGTTGGGAGAGGAGTGCAGAGGCTGGCTCACGGGATGCGGGCATGGGTGCGCGGGGCAGAGCCGGCGGGCCGGCGCGTGGGGACGACTCGCGACGAGGAGAGGCGGACCGGCGGCTGAGCCTGCCGGTGCGTAGTGCGGTGAACGCGGCGGTGAGCCGGCGTGCGGCAAGGTGTGGCAGCATCGAGTCCGTCTCTGTGTACTCTTTCTGGTTGTTGATACGTACTAGTAGTGCTACTACTAGAAATACTACTATAGTAATTTATTTCCTGGTCCAGCCTTCCCGTGGAGTGGCAACGCTCCGTGTTTTGACCACAAGCGACTTCAACTGATCGAGTCTCGAGAGTCGATCCAGCTTATGGTGAAACTTGCGGTTGTACATAACACCCGAATCCTCTCGAACTCTGACTCGCTTTCGGATACAGCGTAGTAGAAATCGATCCGGCTTTGACAAATCGTTTATTCGCGTGCGGCGGTGCACGCAGATGTGACCCTAACTTTTCTTCTATCTTTCTTTGTCTTGGTTGATGTCGTGCTATCATGCAATCAGTCGTGAATCTTGGATGACTTGATGGATCACCTGCGGACGCGGCAGGCATCTTTCAGCGGACCTCATCGGATAAATTCTTAAATATGGTCCGATCGACGCCAAATTCGAAATTTGGTGTGGATTTTTCCGTCCCGGCTCCTGCAGATCTCTGGCGGGTCATAAGCTTCTTAATTTCTACGAGAAATTCCTTTAAGAACACAATATTATTGTGTAGCTTCGCCCCATGGTGGGTGTCAACTGTCGTGGATTTGTCACGGTAGATGTCCGGTTGAACGGATTTAGGTTCAGCGCAGAAGCGCAACTATGTGGCGGCTTGAAGGGGTTGATCGAAATGAAGAGACGCGAGTTTTACCCAGGTTCGGCACCCTCTGATGGAGGTAAAAGCCTACGTCCTGCTTGAATGGTATTGTTGATGAAGAAGATCTCTCAGTTACAAGGGTGTTGTTTTACTACCTCTAATCACGAGAGTTTCTAATCTGTCTATCTCTAATATTTTGTGTCTGTCTAAACTTGTGGACTTGTGAACTTGTGAACTCTTTTCTCTAAGGGCGCTCTACCCCTCCTTATATAAGTGGAGAGGGTAGGTTTACAAATAGAGTCCTACCAGGAGTAAGATTAGGTCTAATCTCTCTATAATCCTATTCTGTGTCTTGTTTCCTTCGGGAGTCTTTCTCTCATTGGGCCTACTATTGTGAGCCGCCTGGTGCCGTCTTGCATGCCAGGTCTTGGGACTGGTCGTCCTATGACCCGCCTGCCGGGTCACCAATAAAACGCTATGTCTTGACCAGGTCTCCTGTGAGTCGTCAGGCTGGGTCATACCGCGGGGTATATCCCCGACAATCACTGACACAAGACCCATACGCTTCCGAAGAACAAAATAAAGGCCCTTAACCACATGGACAAGATCATGGGCAAGATCAATCTACTGACAATGGTGTCATGCCAAGTGATGCCCAAGATCAAGTCCATGACCCCGAGCAAGCTCATGACTCCTATCAAGATCATCAAGATGATGCTCTTCTAGATGTTGACTCTCAACCTTCTAGGGAGGAGACCTTAAAGAGACAAGCTGCCAAGAATGTTGCCAAGCTTGAAAAACAATAACATTTGTTGGAGAACGTCCATAGCGGGTTAAACAGAGGGGTAACCACTCGTATACAATTAACAAACTTTTGTGAACATCACGCATTTGTTTCTTGCATTGAGCCCCTCAAGGTACAAGATGCGCTCGAGGACATGGAGTGGGTTGAAGCCATGCACGATGAACTCAACAACTTCGAGCGCAACCAATGTTGGAAATATGCCCTAGAGGCAATAATAAATTGGTTATCATCATATTTCCTTGTTCACGATAATCATTTATTATCCATGCTATAATTGTGTTGATCGGAGACTTAGATGCATGTGTGGATACATAGACAAAATCATGTCCCTAGTATGCCTCTAATAGACTAGATCGTTGATCAAAGATGGTTAAGGTTTCCTGTCCATGGACATGAGATGTCATTTGATAATGGGATCACATCATTAGGAGAATAGTGTGATGGACAAGACCCAAACTACAAACGTAGCATATGATCATGTAAGTTTATTGCTACTGTTTTCTGCATGTCAAGTATATGTTCCTACAACCATGAGATCATGCAACTCACTGACACCGGAGGAGTACCTTGTGTGTATCAAACGTCGCCACATAACTGGGTGACTATGAAGGTGCTCTATAGGTATCTCCGAGGGTGTCTGTTGGGTTGGCATGGATCAAGACTAGGATTTGTTACTCCGTGTGACGGAGAGGTATCTCAGGGCCCACTCGGTAATACAACATCACAATAATCCTTGCAAGCAATGTGACTAAGTGTTAGTCACGAGATCTTGTATTACGGAACGAGTAAACAGACTTGCCGGTAACGAGGTTGAACTAGGTATGAAGATACCAACGATCGAATCTCGGGCAAGTAACATACCGAAGAACAAAGGGAACATCATACGGGATTAACTGAATCCTTGACATAGAGGTTCGACCGATGAAGATCTTCGTAGAACATGTAGGAACCAATATGGGCATCCAGGACCGGCTATTGGTTATTAACCGTAGAGGTGTCTTGGCCATGTCTACATAGTTCTCGAACCCGCAAGGTCTGCACACTTAAGGTTCGGTGACGTTTCGATAGTATAGAGTTATGTGTGGTGGTTACCGAAGGTTGTTTGGGGTCCCGGATGAGATCCCGGACGTCACGAGGAGCTCCGGAATGGTCCGGAGGTAAAGATTGATATATAGGAAGTCCTATTTTGGTCGCGAGAAAAGTTTCGGGCTCATCGGTAGTGTACCGGGAGTGCCGGTAGTGTACCGGGAGACCATCGGGAGGGGTATTTCGACCCAAGAGGCTACATGGGCTGTGGGAGAGTGAATACCAGCCCTTAGTGGCCTGGTGGAAGTCCCACATGAGGCCCATGCAGTTGGGAAGAAAATCCCAAAGAAAAAAAGGGGGAAAAAGGCAAGAAGACCAAAATAAGGAGGAGTCCTAGTCCTACTAGGATTGGAGGAGGAATCCTCCTCTCCTCCTTGGTTCGGCCGAAGCCTAGATGGCTTGGGCCTTGGGCCAAGCCTCCTCCTCTCTTCCTATTATATATGCTAGAGGTTTTAGGGTTTTTGGCACTAGATTTTCAGCCACGTGCTACCCGTTCCACTAGTGCATAGTTTCTCCTCTAGATCGGCTTTGTGCAGTGCTTAGGCGAAGCCCTGCCGGAATTGCTCCACCACCATCTCTGCGGTGCCGTCACGCTACCGGAGAACTCGTCTACCTCTCCACTCCATCTTGCTGGATCAAGAAGGCGGAGATCACCATCAAGCTGTACGTGTGCTGAACGCGAAGGTGCCGTCCGTTCAGCGCTAGATCGAAAAGCCCATGATGAGATCGCGGGACGGATCGTGATGAGTTTGCGGGACGGATCATGATTGGATCACGGGACGGATCCTGATGAGATCGCGGGACGCTCGGCGATTTGGATCGCGAAGACGTTCGACTACACCAACTGCGTTTCTTAACGCTTCCCGCTTAGCGATCTACAAGGGTATGTAGATCCACTCTCCCTCTCGTAGATGCTCATCACCATGGATAGATCTTGCGTGTGCGTAGGAAAATTTTTGTTTCCCATGCAACGTTCCCCAACAGTGGCATCATGAGCTAGGTCTATGTGTAGATGAGATCTCGAGTAGAACACAAAGAGTTTGTGTGCGTTGATGCTTAGATTGCTTCCTCCCTTGGTCGTGTTTTGGTTCAGCTGTATTGTGGGATGAAGCGGCCCGGACCAGCCTTACCCGTACGCTTACGAGAGACCGGTTCCATCGACTGACGTGTAACCTCGTTTCACAAAGATGGCTGGCGGGTGTCTGCTTCTCCTACTTTAGTTGGATCGGATTCGACAAAGGCGGTCCTTTAATTATTGTATGACCTGCGTGTCAATCATTAAGCGCTATGTAATGCTTTATTTTATCACTAAATGGTAGCAATAGTAGTATAAGCATGGTGGGCACGACAACCCCAATGGCAACATGTTGATGGAGATCAAGATGATGAAGATCATGGTGTCATGTCGGTGACGATGGAGATCATGTCGGTGCTTTCAAGATGGAGATCAAAAGCACAAGTTCATGGCCATATCATGTCACTTATGATTTGCATGTGATGTTAATCCTTTTATGCACCTTGTTTTGCTTAGGACGACGGTAGCATTATAAGGTGATCCCTCACTTAAATTTTAAGATAAATTGTGTTCTCCCCGAGTGTGCACTGTTGCAAAAGTTCGTCGTGTCAAGACACCACGTGATGATCGGGTGTGATAGACTCTACGTTCATGTACAACGGGTGCAAGCCAGTGTTGCACATGTAGAACACTCGGGTTAAACTTGACGAGCCTAGCATGTACATACTTGCACTACAGGAATCTGAGAATTTGCCGTGCGCTATGGCTGACGGCAAAGGGGGGAAACACGGACGGCAAAGGCTTTGCCGTCAGTCAGCTGACGGCAAACTAGACGGCAAAAAAATATCCGGTGAAGAGGTTATTTGTCGTCTGCTTTTTGTAAGGCGGACGGCAAAGAATCTTTGCCATGAGGGGCGGACGGCAAATAAAATGAGACGGCAGATCGACAGGCTATCCTGTTAAGTGCTAATGGCAGGCTTCTCCTCTTTGCTGTCTGCCCTTACCCCCCTTTGTCGTCTGCCCCCTCATGGCAAAGGGGCACCCAGCCCCTCTCCCTCACCCCTTTGCCGTCTACCCCCTCATGGCAAAGGGGCACCCAGCCCCTCTCCCTCACCCCTTTGCCGTCTGCCCCCTCATGGCAAAGGGGCACCCAGCCCCTCTCCCTCACCCCTTTGTCGTATGCCCTTACCCCCCTTTGCCGTCTGCCCTCAGGGCTTTGCCCTCTGCCCTCACCCCTTTGCCATGAGGGGGCAGACGGCAAAGGGGGCACCCAACCTTTCTTCCTCACCCCTTTGCCGTCTGCCCCTTCATGGCAAAGGCTCAAAACAGCCCCCTCACCTATTTTATTTTCTATTATATCCAGCAATTTTCACAATAATCAGGATATATATATATATATATTTGACAGAAATAAATTAGTTTCCGTACTCATAACCATATTAAAATAACTTTCATCCATAGTACATACATATTATTCAAGTTGCATCCGTACCAAACCATATATTACACCAGTTTCATCCATATGCATACAAAGTTTCATATATATCCATATACTACAATAGTTTCAATACAAGCTTCCGTGAAGCCATGGTACAAGAAATCATATTCAAGCATTCCATCAATATAATCCAAGCTTCCCGTGAAGTGAATGTAATCTGCAAAATGACAAATAAGAAAGTTAGAAGAAGAATACTAGATGAAGAAGAGAAGTATATATAGGTTATTTCGTAGAGAACTTAGCTAAGTATAGGCCATTTAATAGCTAAGTTAGGTGGAATAGGTCATCTTGGAGCTACATAGCCTTATTATGTCATTTAGGATAGAACTTAGCTAGGTATAGGTCATTCTAGAGCTAACTTGGATAAAATATGTCATTTTGTAGTCAACTATGATTATTAAATCCATTTTGACCTTATTGTGTCATTTTGGATCTAAATTAGTCATTTTAATGAGCTAACCAAGGTTCTTATGATGTTTTTACCTAACTATGCTAATTATGTCATTTTGGAGGATAATTAGCTAAGTATGTCTTTGTTGGGGAAAATAACCTACGTAGAAGAAGAAAGAGAAGAAGCAAGAAGAGAAGAAGCAAGAAGAGAAGAAGCAAGAAGAGAAGAAGCAAGAAGAGAAGAAGCAAGAAGAGAAGAAGAAGGAGAAGGAGAAGGAAGAGGAGAAGAAGAAGAAAAGAAGAAGGTCAAGAATAAGGAGAAGAAGGAGAAGAAGAAGGAGAAGGAGAAGGAAGAGGAGAAGAAGAAGAAAAGAAGAAGGAGAATAAGAAGGAGAAGGAGATTCTCTCCTCCTTCTCCTTATTCTCCTTCTTCTTCCTCCTTCTCCTTCTCCTTCTCCCTCTCCTTCTTCTTCTCTTCTTCTTCTTCTTCCTTCTTTTCATTTTTCCTCTTTCTTCTCCTCTTGTCCCCTTCTTCGGGCTAAATTAGCTAATTATGCCTTTTTGGAGCTAATTATGTCATTTTGGAGGATAAATAGCTAAGTATAGGTCATTTATTATTAAATAGGCCATTTTGGAGCTAACTAAGCTAATTATGTTATTTTGTTGGATAATTAGCCAATTTAGTCTTTGTTGGATGAGTCTAAGCTACATAGAAGAAGAGAAAGAGAAGAAGCAAGAAGAGAAGAAGAAGGAGAAGTAAAAGAACAAGGAGGAGGAGAAGGAGAAGGAGAAGGAGAAGGAGAAGGAGAAGGAAGAGGAGAAGAAGAAGAAAAGAAGAAGGAGAAGGAGCTTCTCTCTTCCTTCTTCTCCTTATTCTCCTTCTTCTTCCTCCTCCTTATTCTTCTCTTCTTCTCCTTCTTCTCACCAAACATACCATTATCATCATCACGACGGTGAAGCACGGTGGCTCTGGCTTGTTTCACCTGGAGAAGGCTGCCCTGGAGAACACTCCACTGTAGAAGGGTTGTGCGATGCGTTTCGGGAGATATTCTGCACCAAACATCGTTTGCAATGTGTCGTTAGCATGATGACACTCTTAAGATCACTGCATTGAAATGAAACTCACCGTCCCCACCATGTTAATGACTGGCATCGCCGGAGGGACTTGGCCGGTCTTCTTGCACATAGACTGTACATTTGGTTTCGACAAGTCAAACTTTTTAGTTATTAATGAAACGGACATTAAAATGCAAGATTTGAAATAATATTAAGAAGAAACTCACCACGAAGAGCTCGTACATAGCCCTATTAGACGTGTCATTCCGTGTCCTCTCCGCCTTCAGCAATGCAGTCGTCCTCTCCTCCAGCTCCTTCATCTCCTTATCCTTCTCCACCAAAGCCGCCTGCATTGCATCTCTCTCCTTCAGAATAGCAACCTGCAACAGAACTCATTGTTAGCATTGTAATCATATTGGTTCCCACGCACAACATAATGCGGAAAGATAGTTGAGTCCATTAAAGTAACCTTGATGACGAGCTCGACTGGCCGTGGACGAGGTGTTATCTCAGGACAGGAGCTTGTTTGGCGTGCCTTTATCTGCCGGAGAGTGCTAGGACAACGTATAAGGCCGTCTCCAATGGCGATCGAGCCATGGGGCCTCCCGTTGCCAGCTATCATCACCAGCTCTGGATCAATAGGCCCCTCGCTCGGGTTAAAGTCCTCCCCTTTCCTCGCCTTCCCGTGATCTCTGTACTTCACGAGCTTGTGGTGGGAGGAGATGTTGGTGAAGTTTTCTGGATGCTCGAGGTCAGACTCAGAGAATGCCTTGACCTTCTTGTACGAGGCAGTATGGGCCATCGCATACAGGTCGTACATTTGTGGAACCTCCGTCTTATTTAGATGCGCCTAAAAGAGAGAGAGAGAGGGGAAATTGTATTAGTAAAGGGCTCAAGATAGCATTAAGAATGAATTGCATGAGGCATGAAGCAAACCACATACCCAGTTCTCGCCAAATTGGATTAAGTTGACGCTCCCTTGATGGTGTGGCACACCAACCATTTTTCCACGCCTCTCCTTGGCGTTCTTGTGGCTGGCCTCCCACGTTTCGGAGCACCACTGATCCACCAAGGCCTCCCAACAATCCAACTTATCCACACACCATCTTGGGGGCACCTAAGTTAATAAAGAGAAATTTGAGCGCGTAAGAACCAAATCAAGGAAACTAACTACAAAGCCTTAATAATATGTAATTACCTTCATGTAATGCTCCTTCTCCATCTTAGAATCGTGGCACTTCGCCTTGTCCTTCCTAATACACTGCGAGGCATAGTAGTCTCGAACAGCCTGCACCCGAGACTCGTGCCGAAAGTTTTGAAGTAGGCGGCAACATTCGGTATCGATAACCTTTGCCGCGTCCTCCTCGTATCCCTCCTCACACATGTAGTAGGTCTGCAAACGAGGCAACACCGATTAGTACAATAACTAGCTGTGGTTGATTTATAATTGTGTAAAGGAGAAATTACCCAGAACTGTCGGATCACCATGTCGGCCCTCGTGTGGCACAAAACATCGTCGATCTCCACCTCCGGCGGGGCCGGGGCACCCAAGTAGTGCTCCCAGGTCATTCCTACCTCTCGCTCCCGACTGGGCAATGTAACAAACCCCAGGAAGTTTTTACGGCAAAGCACACCAAGGACGTTGTTGGGCTTGCGGACACCCTTGGCAACAATCCAACCCCTGCAGTATGACAAATTAAAGCCAAAACAATAGATATTTGAGAAAACGTGAAGGAAAAAGGTTAAATAAGAGTAAATTAACTTACTTCCCCCCATTTGGCTTAATCGACCACCTCTGCTCGCGGGTCGCCGGCATGAGCGGGAGCCCCGAACTACCACGCTGGTAGACGGTAGCCCCTCACCCAGCTCCTCGTTGCTATCAGCATGGCCACTTGGCTCAGGCTGACCCTTATCAGCCCAGGTATCCCACTGGGTCTCTGCGGACGTACCCTCATCCCTGCTTTGCTCCGGAGTCGCCTGGAATGAAGCCTCTGGGACACGAGTCTCGTGGGTCGAAGGCACATCGTCCTGAGGCGCGTCGACCTGAGGCGCGTCGACCTGAGGCGTGTCGACCTGAGGCTCGTCGACCTGACGCTCGTCCACCCTAGAAGTCCTGTGCTCAGGTGAATCAGCTTGGGGTGGCGGCGAGGAAGGTGTGGCAGCCACCGCCCTACCTCTCCCGCGGGCACGTGTACCTTTAGTACAACATAAATACCAACATGAGTAATAAAATGTATATAAATACCAACATGACTACAACATAAATACCAACATGAGTACAACATAAATACCAACATGAGTAATACCTTTAGTACCTCTCGCCTTCGCGGGGAGTCGACCTCCTCTCACGGGGGCCGCGAGAGTCGAAGAAGCGGCCACTCCATGCAGATTAGAGAGCAACACTCTCCGAAGAGGCGACTCAAGAATGGAAGTACCCATCCCATGACCCGCCGACGAAGAAGGAGCCGTGGAGTGCTTTCGACCCTTTCCCAGCATCTTTCAACACCTGTCATGACAAAGAGTAAATGAAATTAGTACAACATAAATACCAATATGAGTAATAAAATGTATATAATTTAAGTGTATCATCGTCATAAATACCAACATGACTAATAAAAATTCAATACCTAACATGAACTCAAAATTTATATATAGTAATAGTTGAATACCTGACATGAACTAATCGTGCTTGTCTATATATGCTTCGGGGTCAATAAATGCATCATGATCATCACTATCATCAATAAATGCATCATCATCATCACTATCAGGAAGAACATGTGGAAGGCCACCATTATGTAATCGATCAAGAAGTAACAGGTCATCCGCAGCAGTAACCTCTTCTTCTTCCTGCTCTTCCTGTTCGGGCTCAGGTGTTAAGACGGATTCACTGTCGCTGTCTACTTCAATGTTCTGGGGTGAAGTAGAGCGGTTCTTGAAACGTTTCTTGGACATACGTGTTTCTTGGAAGAATTCTCCTTCATATGTGTCTGGGTTAATGTGAGGTTCGTAATCCTCTTCATCGAGGGTAGGTGGTCTAAAATGTGGTGGCACTTCATAAACGACATCCCAACCTTTCAGATTTGGATTAGTTTGGCAGGCCCACGGTAGATAGAAAACTTGTGTCGCCTGTTGAGCCATAATATAGACATCGGGAACATCTAAGTGGGTGTTTTGGTTGATTTCTACTAGTCCTATATGTTCATGAGTCCTTCTAGTCTCCCTCGGCTCAAACCAATGACATTTGAAGACTATGACGGTCGGTGGGTTTTCATCATAGAATAGAAGTTCATAAATTGCTTCAACTCTTCCATAATACTCGGTGCCTCCTTCGCCGATAGCAGAGACACAACAATTTGTAGTCTTTAGGTCGGGCATAGGTAGCTCTTTGCCAAAGGTACGAAAGTGATACCCGTTGATGTTGTATTTGTGAAATGAACGGACCTTATAGTCAAAACCATTAGCGACTTGTCTCAACTCGGCATCCATAGACTCTGCATCAGCCTACAAGTTTAATACGAAAGAATGGATGCATTAGCCGCAAATTAGACCAAGCAATCAAATGGACCATTAATGGTAATTAATTACCCTTTGTTTGAACCAAGAGATGGAACCGGGATAGTCGCCTCCATGCTTTGCGAGAAGCTCATACTCTTCGACGGAATCCTTTTCGATGACCGCTCCATCCGAGAATTCGGCAACGTATCGACTATATCAAATATCCAGGAATAAGAGTAGTTGAAAGGAATTAAAAGTTGCGGAACAATAATTTACCGAGAACTTACTCGATGTACGGCCGCACTTCTGTTAGGTTGGTGAAGATATACAATGAAATGGTCCGCCATTCTTCGACATCCAACAATTTCCCTTTCGAAGCACCGGATGCTGCGAGCTTCCCTTTGAATAGGCTGAGGTTGGATCGACCTTTTTTTGGATTTTCATCATTGTACCGAGGCTTCGGGTTATGCAAATGATGATTTTTGGCTTCGTAGGGTGCTGTCACGAAGTTTGCCGCCTCCTCGGTAATGAATGCCTCGGCCATCGATGCTTCAATTCTACGTTTATTTTTACACTTAGCTCGAAGCGTCTTCTGCATCCTCTCAGTTGAGAAGCACCATCAATTTTGAACGGGCCCCCCAATCTTGCCTCGGTCGGGAGATGCAAAATCAAATGCTGCATTGGATTAAAGAAGCCCGGTAGAAAGATCTTTTCTAATTTGCAGATCAACTCCGGCGCCAACTCTTCCATTTCATCTAGCACGCCAGGCGATAGTTCTTTCGCACAAAGAGAACGGAAGAAATAGCTCAGCTTTGCCAGTACTAGCCATTCATCCTCAGGAATAAAGTCACGCAACATCACCGGCATTACCCTCTCAATCCATATGTGCCAATCATGACTCTTGAGACCAAATATTTTCAATTTATCAAGACTCGCTCCCCTCGTTAGATTCGCAGCATACCCATCGAGGAACATCAACCGCATTTTCACCCACAATAGCATTTCCCTCATAGCTGGCCTTTCAAGATTGAACCATGCCTTTGGCTTCGCTATGCTTTGCTTTCCTTTCCGTTGTCGCAAGTTTTGTAACGGTCTATCACATAGAGCCTCCAGGTCGATTCTAGCCTTAGGATTATCTTTTGACTTCCCCTCTATGCCGAACAATGTACCAAAAATGGCCTCCGCAATATTCTTTTCAGTGTGCATCATGTCGATGTTGTGTGGGCAAAGGAGGTCTTTAAAGTAAGGCAGATCCCACAAACATGACTTGTGAGTCCAGGCATGTTCCGTATTATACCCTTTGAAATACCCTGGACGTTCAGGATCCGGCTCGAGAGCGTTTATCTGATCCAGGATCTTTTGGCCTATCAACGCAGCTCGTGAAGTGTTTTTGACAACTCTACCTTTGATGAAATTCTTCTTGTCTTTTCTGAACTTATGGTCAGGATCCAGGAATTATCTATGCATGTCGAAGCAAGAATACTTACGACCAGCCTGCAGCCAACGGAACTGAAGAGCTGCCTTGCATGTGATGCACGGGAACCTTCCATGCACACACCAGCCAGAGAATAGCGCATACGCCGGATAATCATGCGTCGAGTACATGTACCATACATGCATTTTGAAATTTGTTTTGGTAGCAGCATCGTAGGTCTTGATCCCATTATCCCAGGCTTCTTGCAACTCATCCTTAAGCGGTTGCATGTACACATTCATATTCTTCCCCGGATAGTTGGGCCCTGGAATTATCAACGTCAGGAAAATGTTCTTTCTTTTCATAATCTCTCCGGGTGGGAAATTGAGTGGAATGACAAATACAGGCCAACAACTGTATTGTGTTGCCGTCATACCATACACATTGAACCCATCCATGCTGATGGGAACTCTTGGATGCCTTGGATCTTCCGATTTATCCTTATGTAATGCATCGAAGTGCCTCCACGCAAAACCATCTCAAGTGTGTACCAGCATCTTGTTCCCATCCGCATCTAGTTCGGTTCTTTTGCCCAATTTGTGCCATGTCATCTGTCTGGCCGTCTCTTCGACCATGAAAAGACATTGAAGTCTTGGTACGATTGGCAGATACCGAAGAACACTAATGGGGATTTTGGTCTGATTCTTCTCACCCATACCGTTGTCTACCACAATATACCTGGAAGAATTGCAAATGGGGCAATAGTTCAAGGCCGCATACTCAAGCCTAAATAAGGCACATCCATTCTCACAGGCATGTATCTTCTCATAGGGCACCTTAAGTACACGGAGGATTTTCTCTGACTGGTACAGGTTTGCAGGTAGTACATGGCCTTCTGGTAGAAAGCGTCCAAATATCGTCATCATCGCGTCATAGCATTCTCTGCCTAGGTTGAATTGAGCCTTCAGAGCCATTACTTGCGCGATGGCATCCAGCTGACAAAGCTCAGTCTGCTCGTGGAGAGGACGTTTTGAAGACTCCAACATTTCATAGAAGGCCTTTGCAGATTCCTCCATCTCATCGTCTGAATCTCGAGCATCATCAAAGTCTTGCACCATGTCTTCGATCCCCGTACCATGCTCGTCGGTGCGACGACGAATCACCTTAGCTCTGGCACGTTGGTCAGACTCACCATGAAAAGTCCACACCGTATAATTAGGCGTAAAACCCCACTTCTGCAGGTGTTTACCCATTTCAAACTATGTCTACTTTTTCCAATTGTCGCAGTTGGGACAGGGGCACCATGTTTTTTGCTGGCCATTTGCAAATGCAGCTCTCACAAACCCCCTGGTTTTTGTTAACCACTCATTGGTCATGTCTTTCTGACTAGGGTGACCAGTGTACATCCAAGCACGATCACTCATGTTGCCTAGCTACCTATGGGCACAGAAGAAATAAATTAATATATAATTCATCACCTATATTCATCCGCTAATCAAGTTTGTCAGTTTTATTACGTCCATGCAACCTACACGCTAATAGGTAAAGATAGGTCCTAATCCCACCCGGGTATGTGTAGATTGGGTTCGTTTTCCCATGCTCTGCTCCAGATGCGATGCAGAATTTTGGCAGCACCTCCCCGCTGTTCTCCTGATACATTTCTCGGCAATAAGCAGAGAGGATGTGTACCCGGAGAACAACAGGGAGGCACTGACGAAATTCCGCATCGGATCCGGAGCACAGCATACGGGAAAACAAACCCAATCTACACATACTCGGGCTGTCCATGGATAACGTTGGACAATTCGAAAGGATGGCGGTTATAAATATGCAAAGACATGCATATTTATAGATGTCGTCCTTTCAAACGGGAGATGCATATTGGTCACGCATACTCATGATTGAAGAAACCTATAGCTAGCAAGTTTCATCGGCACGAAGACCGGAACAGAGCAAATTAAGGGGGTAGGAGGACAAGTCATTTGTGCTCACCCACAAACGCAGGGGCGGAGCTCGTGGAGGTCATCGAACAACTGCACATTGAAATTCACCCGATCAACACAAATATGATGTTTTTATAATTAACATAATCGGAAAATATGTGACCTAACTCATAATTTACAAAACTACGACCCCGTCGGCTTAGTGGCATCGATGGTCGGTGGTGTCGGGTGTTGGTGGTGTCGATGGTCGGTGGTGTCGGGTGTAGGTGGCATCGGGGGTCGGGGGTTAGTTATGTCGGTGGTCGGGGGTCAGTGTCGTCGGGGGTCGAGGGTCACTGGCGTCGGGGGTCCGGGGTCGGGGGTTGGGGGTTGGGGGTCAATGGCGTCGGGGGTCGGGGGTAGGGGGTCAGGGGTCGAGGGTGAGTGGCGTCGGGGATCGAGGGTCAGTGGCGTCGAGGGTCGGCAGTCGGGTGTTAGTGGCGTCGGACGTCGAGGGTCGAGGGTCGGGGGTTGGTGGCGTCGGTAGTCGGGTGTCGGTGTCGTTGGGGGTCGAGGGTCACTGGCTTCGGGCGTCGGGGGTCTTTTCGGTCAACAAGATCCCGAAGAGGTGTCGGGGGCCGGGGGTTGGGGTCAGGGGTAGGGGTCGGGGGTCGAGGGTCGAGGGTCAGTGGCATCGGGGGTCGGGGGTCGAGGGTCGAGGGTTAGTGGCGTCGGGGGTCGGGGGTCGAGGGTCAGTGCCGTCGGGGGTCGAGGGTCAGTGGCGTCGGGGGTCGGGGGTCAGTGTCGTCTGGGGTTGGGGGTCAGTGCCGTCAAGGGTCGGGGGTTGGGGGTCAGTGGCGTCGGGGGTCGGCCACTACTTATTCTACTTTTTCTTCTTCTCCTTCATCTTCTTCTCCTTCATCTTCTTCTTCCTCCTTCTACTTATTCTTCCTAGCACTAAACCTAGCACTAAACTAATCTAGCACTAAACCTAGCAATAACCTAATCTTATCTAACACTAAACCTAGCACTAAACTACATACATAATATAATCTAACAATTAAACAGCAAAAAGGAAGAAAACAAAACAAAAATAAAAATAAAAAACATACCGGAGGGCGCTGGGGTGCCGGGGCGGCAGGGTGCGAAGGAGGGCGGCGGCCGGAGGGAGCACGTGGGAGGGGGCGGCGACCGAGAGGGGGTGGGAGGAGGGAGGCGGCCGGGAGGGAGGTGGGAGGAGGGAGGCGGTCAGGAGGGAGGTGGGAGGAGGGCGGCGGCCGGGAGGGCGGTGGGAGGGGGCGTCGGCCGGGAGGGGGCGGCGCGGCGGCGAGCGGGAGGGGGAGGGGCGGCACGGCGGCGAGCGGGAGGGGGAGGGGCGGCACGGCGGCGAGCGGGAAGGGGGGCGGCGCGGCGGCGAGCGGAGGAGCGGCGCGGCGGCGCAAGAGGGAGATGCGGGAGAGAGTGAGGGAGGGAGAGGGTGAGAGAGAGGGGTGTAACGGCCGTTAGTAGGGCCGGGTCTTTGCTGTCTGCCCCCCGACGGCAAAGAGGGACACGACAGACGGCAAAGGCGTCCCGGACAGCAAAGACCCCCCCCCCCCACTTGTACCTGGCAAGGGCCAAGGCCCAATGGGGCCCACCTTAGCCCTTTGTCGTCAGCCCTGGCCTTCTTTGCCGTGAGTGGGCAGACGGCAAAGAACTGGCACATGGCAAAGACACTGTTTGCCATGTGCTAGTTCTTTGCCGTCTGCTTTGGGACAGGAGACGGCAAAGAGCATCTTTGCCATGTGTCAGCAGACGGCAAAGGCCTGGCACATGGCAAATAACTGAATTCCAGTAGTGTTGGCCTCGGAACACAAGAGACCGAAAGGTCGAACATGAGTCATATAGTAGATATGATCAACATGATGATGTTCACCATTGAAACCACCTCAACTCACGTGATGATCGCACTTGAGTTGGTGAATTTGGATCATGTATCACTCGAATGACCGGAGGGATGTCAATTTGAGTGGGAGTTCTTAAGTAATATGATTAATTGAACTCATTATCATGAACATAGTCAGTAGTGTCTTTGCAAACTATGTTGTAGATTACTAGCTCATGCTGTAGCTCCATTGAATTTTTATATGTTCCTAGAGAAATAGAGTTGAAAGATGATGATGGCAATATTGCGGACTGGGTCCGTGATCTGAGGATTGTCCTCATTGCTGCATAGAAGGCTTATGTACTTAATACACCGCTCGGTGCGCCACCCCCTCTAGCGTCGTCTGTAGATGTTGTGAACATCTGAAAGGCACGTTCTGATGACTACTTGATAGTTTAGTGTGTCATGCATTACAGCTTAGAATTGAGGCTCCAAAATGTTTTGAACGTCACGGAACATATGAGATGTGCTAAGAGCTGAAATTGGGATCTCAGGCTCGTGCCCGTATTGTTAGATTTGAGATCTCCAACAAGATTCTTTGCCTGCAAGATGAAGGAGAATAGCTCAATTGTTGAGCATGTGCTCAGATTGTCTGGGTGATACAATCGCTTGAATCGAGTGGGAGTTGATCTTTCGGATAAGAAAGTGATTGATATAGTTTTCCAAGTCACTGTCACTAAGCTACTAGAGCTTCATGATGAATTATAAAATGCCAGGGATGGAATTGAGGATCCCTGAGCTGTTCGCAATGTTTGACACCACGAAGGTAGAAATCAAGAAGCAGCATCAAGTGTTGATGGTTAGTAAAAACCACTAGTTTCAAGAAGGGCAAGGGCAAGGAGGGAAACTTCATGGATGGCAAGTCAGTTGCTGCTCCAGTGAAGCAACCCAAAGTTGAACCCAAACACGAGACTCAGTGCTTCTATTATGAGGAGAGCGGTCGCTGAAGCGGAACAACCCTAGATACTTTGTAGATAACAAGGTTGGCAACGTCGACAGAAATATATTTGATATACGCGTTACTGATGTGTACCTTACTAGTATTCCTAGTAGCACCTGGGTATTGGATACCAGTTCGGTTGCTAAATGTTAGTAACTCAAAATAAAAGCTACGGAATAAACGGAGACTAGCTAAGTGTGAGGTGAGAGTGTGTTGGAAATGTTTCCAAGGTTGATGTGATCAACATCGCATGCTCTCTCTACCTTCGAGATTAGTGACAAACCTAAATAAATGTTATTTGGTGTTTGCGTTAAGCATGAACACAATTAGATCGTGTTTATTGCAATACGGTTATTCATATAAGTTAGAGAATAATGGTTATTCTGTTTACATGAATAATACCTTCAATGGTCATGCACTCAATGAGAATGCTTTGTTGAATCTTGATCGTAGTAATACGCATGTTCATAACATAGATGCCAAAAGATACAAAGTTATAATGATAGTACCACGTACTTGTGGGACTGTGGCTAACTGTCATATTGGTATAAATCACATGAAGAAACTCCATGCTGATGGATCTTTGGACTCATTCGATTTCGAATCGGTTGAGAAATGCGGACCATGCCTAGTAGGCAAGATGACTAAAACCCCGTTTTCAATATGATGGAGCGGGGCAAATGACTTATTGGAAATGATACATGTTGATGTATGCGGTCCAATGAGTGTTGTAGCGTGCGGTGGATATCGTTATTTTCTTACCTTCACTGATGATTTGAGTAGATATAGTGTATATTTACTTAATGAAACACAAGTCTGAATCGTTTGAAAAGGTCAAGCAAATTCAGAGTGGAGTTTAAGATCATCGTGACAAGAAGATAAAAATGTCTACGATATGATCGTGGAGGTGAATATCTGAGTTACGAGTTTGGCACACAACTTTAGACAATGTGAAAGTTGTTTCACAACTCACGCCACCTGGAACACCATAGTGTCATGGTGTGTCCGAACGTCGTAGTCATGCCTTATTTGATATAGCACGTACTATGATGTGTCTTATCGTTTTGCCACTATCGTTTTGGGGTTATGCATTAGAGACAACTACATTCACTTTAAATAGGGCACCATCTAAATCCGTTGACATGACAACGTATGAAATATGGTTTGATAGAAACCTAAGCTGTCATTTCTTAATGTTTGGGGCTGCGACACATGTGTGGAAAATGTTTTCACCTAATGAGCTCGAACCCAAAGCGAACAAATGCATCTTCATAGAATACCCTAAGAACAGTTGAGTGAACCTTCTATCTCAGATCCAAGCATAAAATGTTTGTTGCTAAAACTGGGTCCTTTCTCGAGAAAAAGTTTCTCTCGAAAGAATTGAGTGGGAGGAAGGTAGAACTTGATGAGGTTGTTGAACCTTTGTTTCAACCAGAGAGTAGCGCAGCGCAGAAAGATGTTTCTGTGGAGACTACATCAGTTGAAGAGGAAGTTAATGATAATGATCATGAAGCTTCAGATCAAGTTACTATCGAGCCTCGTAGGTCGACAGGACGCTACTACTCCTGAGTGGTACGGCAACCCTGTCTTAGAGGTCATGTTGTTGGACAACGATGAACCTACAAACTATGAAGAAGCGATGATGGGCCCGGATTTCGACAAATGGTTAGAGGCCATGAAATCCGAGAAAGGATCCATGTATGAAAACCAAGTATAGACTTTGGTAGACTTGCTCATTGGACGGTAGGTCGTTAAGTACAAATCAACCTTTAAGATGAAGACAGACGTTGATGGTAAATGTTACCATTTATAAAGCTCGACTTGTCACAAAGAAGTTTCCGACAAGTTCAAGGAGTTGACTGGAATGATACTATCTCACTCGTAGTGATGCTAAAGTCTGTTGGAATTATGTTAGCAGTTGCTGCATTTTTCAATTATGAAATCTGGCAGATGGATGTCAAAACATCGTTTCCTTAACTGTTTACTAGAGGAAAGGTTGTATGTGATACAACCAGAAGGTTTTTTAGTCCTAAGGATGCTAAAAGGTGTGCGAGCTCTAGCAATCCTTCTATGGGCTGGAGCAAGCATCTCGGAGTAGGAATGTACACTTTGATGAGGTGATGAAAGTTTTTGAGTTTATACAAAGTTTACGAGAAACTTGTATTGACAATAAAGTGAGTGGGAGCTCTATAGAATTTCTGATAAGTATATGTGGTTGACATATTGTTGATCGGAAATGATGTAGAATTTCTGGAAAGCATAAACGGTTGTTTGTAAAGAGTTTTTTCAAAGGAAGACCTGGATGAAGCTACCTAATTGTTGAGCATCAAGATCTGTAGAGATAGATCAAGATGCTTGATAAGACTTTCAATGAGTACATACCTTGACAAGATTTTGAAAGAGTTCAAAATTTATCAGTCAAAGAAAGAGTTCTTGCCTAATTTGTAAGGTGTGAAGTTGAGTGAGACTCAAAGCTCGACCATGACAGAAGAAAGAGAAAGGATGAACGTCGTCCCCTATGCTTTATCCATAGGCTCTGTATAGTATGCCATGTTGTGTGCCGCACCTGTGTGTGCCTTGCCATGAGTCTGTCAAGGGGTATAAGAGTGATCCAAGAGTGGATCACTGGACAACGTTCAAAATTATCCTTAGTAACCAGAGGACTAAGGAGATGTTTCTCGATTATGGAGGTGATAAAGAGTTCGTCGTAAACAGTTACGTCGATGCAAGCTTTAACACCAATCCGGATGACTCATAGTAGCAATCTGGATACGTATAGTGTAGTGGCCATGTCGAATAGTACCAAGTGGAGTATGGTAGCAGTGTTTATGGTTTGACATAGAGATTTGCAAAGTACACATGGATCTGAATGTCGCAGACCCATTGACTATAAGACCTCTCTCACATGCAAAGCATGATCGAGCCCCAAAACTCATTGGGTGTTAGATTCATAACAACGCGAATCACATGGTGATGTGAACTAGATTATTAACTCTAGTGCAAGTGGGAGACTGTTGGAAATATGCCCTAGAGGCAATAATAAATTGGTTATTATCATATTTCCTTGTTCATGATAATTGTTTATTAGCTATGCTATAATTGTGTTGATAGCAGACTTAGATCCATGTGTGGATACATAAACAAATCCATGTCCCTAGTATGCCTCTAATAGACTAGCTCGTTGATCAAAGATGGCTAAGGTTTCCTAGCCACGGTCGTCCCAAGTGATGCCCAGGATCAAGTCCATGACCCCGAGCAAGCTCATGACTCCTCTCAAGATCATCAAGATGATGCTCCTCTAGATGTTGACTCTCAACCTTCTAGGGAGGAGACCTCAAAGGGAGGAGCTGCCAAGAATGCTGCCAAGCTTGAAAAACAACAACATTTATTGGAGAACGTCCATGGCAGGTTAAACAGAGGGGTAACCATTCGTATACAATTAACAAACTTTTGTGAACATCATGTGTTTGTTTCTTGCATTGAGCCCCTCAACGTACAAGATGCGCTCGAGGACATGGAGTGGGTTGAAGCCATGCACGATGAACTCAACAACTTCGAGCGCAACCAATGTTGGAAATATGACCTAGAGGCAATAATAAATTGGTTATTATCATATTTCCTTGTTCATGATAATCGTTTATTATCCATGCTATAATTATGTTGATCGGAGACTTAGATGCATGTGTGGATACATAGACAAAACCATGTCCCTAGTATGCCTCTAATAGACTAGCTCGTTGATCAAAGATGGTTAAGGTTTCCTAGCCATGGACATGAGATGTCATTTGATAATGGAATCACATCATTAGCATATGATCGTGTCAGTTTATTGCTACTGTTTTCTGCATGTCAAGTATATGTTCCTATAACCATGAGATCATGCAACTCACTCACACCGGAGGAGTACCTTGTGTGTATCAAACGTCGCAACTTAACTGGGTGACTATAAAGGTGCTCTACAGGTATCTCCGAGGGTGTCTGTTGGGTTGGCATGGATCAAGACTGGGATTTGTTACTCCGTGTGACGGAGAGGTATCTCGGGGCCCACTCGGTAATACAACATCACAATAAGCCTTGCAAGCAATGTGGCTAAGTGTTAGTCACGAGATCTTGTATTATGGAACGAGTAAAGAGACTTGCCGGTAACGAGGTTGAACTAGGTATGAAGATACCGACGATCGAATCTTGGGCAAGTAACATACCGAAGAACAAAGGGAACATCATACGGGATTAACTGAATCCTTGACATAGAGGATTCACCGATAAAGATCTTCGTAGAATATGTAGGAACCAATATGGGCATCCAAGTCCCGCTATTGGTTATTGACCGTAGAGGTGTCTCGGTCATGTCTACATAGTTCTCGAACCTGAGGGTCTGCACACTTAAGGTTCAGTGACGTTTCGGTAGTATAGAGTTATGTGTGGTGGTTAACTAATTTTTTTTTTGGAGTCCCGGATGAGATCCCGGACGTCACGAGGAGCTCCGGAATGGTCCGGAGGTAAAGATTGATATATAGGAAGTCCTATTTTGGTCGTCGGAAAAGTTTCGGGCTCATCGGTAGTGTACCGGGAGACCATCGGGAGGGGTATTTCGACCCAAGAGGCTACATGGGCTGTGGGAGAGTGAATACCAGCCCTTAGTGGGCTGGTGGAAGTCCCACATGAGGACCATGCGGCTGGGAAGAAAATCCCAAAGAGAAAAAGGTGGAAAAAGGCAAAAAGACCAAAATAAGGAGGTCTCCTAGTCCTACTAGGATTGGAGGAGGAATCCTCCTCTCCTCCTTGGTTCGGCCAAAGCATAGATGGCTTGGCCCTTGGTCCAAGCCTCCTCCTCTCTTCCTCTTATATATACTAGAGGTTTTAGGGGTTTTGGCACTAGATTTTCAGCCACGTGCTACCCGTTCCTCTAGTGCATAGTTTCTCCTCTAGATTGGTTTTCTGTAGTGCTTAGGCGAAGCCCTGCCGGAATTGCTCCACCACCATCTCCGCGGTGCCATCACGTTGCCGGAGAACTTGTCTACCTCTCCGCTCCATCTTGCTGGATCAAGAAGGCGGATATCGCCATCGAGCTGTACGTGTGCTGAACGCGAAGGTGTCGTCCGTTCGGCGCTAGATCGGAAGGACCATGATGAGATCGCGGGACAGATCATGATGAGTTCACAGGATGGGTCGTGATTGGATCGCAGGATGGATCGTGATGAGATCACGGGACGCTCGGCGATTTGGATCATGAAGATGTTTGACTACACCAACCGCATTTCTTATCGCTTCCCGCTTAGCGATCTACAAGGGTATGTAGATCAACTCTCCCTCTCGTAGATGCTCATCACCATGGATAGATCTTGCGTGTGCATAGGAAATTTTTTGTTTCCCATGCAACGTTCCCCAATAGTGTGGCATTTGGTGCCAAGACCAAAGGAGAACCACAATGTTATTGGATATAAATGGATCTTCAAAAACAAGCTAGATGTGAATGGTGTATTCATTCTCAACAAGGCAAGATTGGTGGCACAAGGCTATTCCCAAGTCAAGGGTATCGACTAGGGTGAAACATTTTCTCCTGTTGCTCGCCTTGAATCTATTCGCATGTTGCTATGCTTCTCATCATAACTTTAAATTATATCAAATGGATGTTAAAAGTGCATTTCTTAATGGACCTCTTAAGGAGTTGGTATATGTTAAGCAACCCCCTGGGTTCGAGGATCCCAAGTTCCCCAATCATGTATACGTTCTCGATAAGGCTCTCTATGGCCTTAAACAAGCCCCAGTGCGTGGTATGAGCACCTTACCGAGATGTTGCAAGACCGTGGGTTTGAAAGTGGGAAAATTGATCCCACTCTTTTCACAAAGAGGGTCAATGGGAACTTGTTCATATGCCAACTATATGTTGATGATATTGTATTTGGTTCTCCTAACAAATCATTCAATGAAGAGTTTGTCGCACTGATGAGAAATAAGTTTGAGATGTCTATGATGGGAGAGTTGAATTTATACCTTGGATTAGAAATCAAGCAACGAAGTCAAGGTACCTTCATCAATCAAGATAAATACACTCAAGACATGCTCAAGAGGTTCAAGATTGATGAGCTCAATCCTCCCAAGGGAAATACTCCTATGCCAATCAAATGCCAACTTAACAGTGATCCCAATGGTAAAGCTGTGGATCAAAAGGTATATTGCTCCATGATTGGATCCTTGCTTTATCTTTATGCATCTAGAATAGATATCATGTTGAGTGTGGGAATTTGTGCATGATTTCAATCCGCCCCTAAGGAGAGTCACCATGTGGCTTTCAAGCAAATCTTTCAATATTTGGCTCATACCCCAAACTTTTTCTTATGGTATCCCAAGGGTGCTTCATTTGATCTCATTGGATATACTGACTCAGATTGGTCAGGCACCGTGTTGAAAGGAAGTCCACTTCTAGAGGCTAACGATTTCTTGGTTGGTCTTTGGTAAGTTGGTCTTCAAAGAAACAAAACTGTGTTTCTCTCTCGTCCACCGAGGCCGAGTATGTAGCTGCTGCTAGTTGTTGTGCATAGATTCTTTGGATGAGGCAAACTTTAAAGGATTGTGGTGTCAATTGTGACAAAGTGCCTCTTTACTGTGAAAATGAAAGTGCCATTATGATCTCCAACAACCCGGTTCAACATTGCAAGACGAAGCATTTTGATATTCGTCATCACTTTCTCCGGGATCACGTCACGCGGAGATATTAATCTTATCCATCTCAACACTAATGAGCAACTTGCAAATATTTTCACGAAGCCATTGCATGAAGAAAGATTTCGCGATTTAAGGCATAAGATAAATATAATTGATTTGAGCAATTTGGTTTGACTTAGTGCACACCCCACCACACTCATCATTATGTCTTGTTTAGATGTAGGCATGGACTTAGGGGGAGTCTAGTTCTCTCAATGAACTATCCCTCCTCCTATTATGTTGAAAATATGCCCTAGAGGCAATAATAAACTGGTTATTATTGTATTTCCTTGTTCATGATAATTGTCTATTGTTCATGCTATAATTGTGTTAACCGGAAACCGTAATACATGAGTGAATACATAGACTACAACATGTCCCTAGTGAGCCTCTAGTTGGCTAGCTCGTTGATCAATAGATGGTCACGGTTTCATGACCATGGACATTGGATGTCATTGATAACGGGATCACATCATTAGGAGAATGATGTGATGGACAAGACCCAATCCTAAGCATAGCACAAGATCGTGTAGTTCGTTTGCTAAAGCTTTTATAATGTCAAGTATCGTTTCCTTAGACCATGAGATTGTGCAACTCCCGGATGTCGTAGGAATACTTTGGGTGTGCCAAATGTCACAACGTAACTAGGTGTCTATAAAGGTATACTACGGGTATCCCCGAAAGTATCTGTTGGGTTGGCATGAATCGAGACTGAGATTTGTCACTCCATATGACCGAGAGGTATCTCTGGGCCCACTCGGTAAGAAATTATCATAATGAGCTCAATGTGACTAAGGAGTTAGCCACGGGATGATGTGTTATGGAACGAGTAAAGAGACTTGCCACTAATGAGATTGAACAAGGTATAGAGATACCGACGATCGAATCTCGGGCAAGTGTCATACCGGTAGACAAAGGGAATTGTATATGGGATTGATTGAATCCCCACATCATGGTTCATCCAATGAGATAATCGTGGAGCATGTGGGAGCCAACATGGGTATCCAGATCCTGCTGTTGGTTATTGACCGGAGAGGTGTCTCGGTCATGTCTACGTGCCTCCTGAACCTATAGGGTCTACACACTTAAGGTTCGATAAAGCTAGGGTTACAGGGAAATAGTGTACGTGGTTACCGAAGGTAGTTCGGAGTCACGGATGAGATCCGGGACGTCATGAGGAGTTCCGAAATGGCCTGGGGGTAAAGATTCATATATAGGAAGTGAGGTTATGGTCACCGGAAATGTTTCAGGCATCACCGGTAACGTACCGGGACTACCGGAAGGGTTCCAGGGGTCCACCAAGTGGGGCCACCTGCACCAGAGGGCTGCATGGGCCGCAAGTGGGAGGTAACCAGCCCCTAGGTGGACTGGTGCGCCCCCCAAGGGGGTCCAAGGCGCACCACAAGAGGAGAGGGGGTCAAACCCTAGCCCAGATGGGGCTAAGGCCCACCTAGGGTGCCGCCCTCCCATCTGGCCGCCGCACCAGATGGGATTTGGGGCTGCCGCCGGCCCCTAGGGTGGGAACCTTAGGGCTGTGCCCTCCCTCCTCCTCCTCCTACATATAGTGGAGGGTTCGGGGCTGCCAAACACATGAGTTCCTCTCCCTCTCGGGTAGCCCCTCTCCTCCTCCTCCTCCTCCTCCTCCGTAGTTCTTGTTGAAGCAGTGTCGGAGTTGCCACGCTGCTCCACCACCACCACGCCGTCGTGCTGCTATTGGAGTGGCCTCCCTCAACCTCTCCCTTCTCCTTGATGGATCAAGGCCTAGGAGACGTCATCGGGTTGCACGTGTGTTGAACATGGAGGCGCCGTTGTTTGGCGCTTAGATCGGAATCCACCGCGATGTGAATCGCTGCGAGTACGACTCCACCAATCGCGTTCTAGTAACGCTTCTGCTTAGTGTTCTTCATAGGTATGAAGATGCATTCATCCCTTACTCGTAGTTGCTCTCTCCATAGATTGATCTTGGTGACACGTAGGAAATTTTTTGATTTACTACTACGTCTCCCAATAGTGGTATCAGAGCCAAGTTTATGCAGAGAATCAATGCACGAGTAGAACACAAGTTGTTGTGGGCGTCGATCTTGTTAATTTGCTTACCGTTACTAGTCTTATCTTGATTTGGCGATATTGTGGGATGAAGCGGCCCGAACCAACTTTACACGTACGCTTACGTGAGACCGGTTCCATCGCCTAACATGCACTTGTTGCATAAGGTGGCTAGCGGGTGTCTGTCTCTCCCACCTTAGTCGGATCGGATTCAATGAAACGGGTCCTTATGAAGGGTAAATAGTAATTGGCATATCACGTTATGGTTTTGGCGTAGGTAAGAAACGTTCTTGCTAGAAACCTATAGCAGACACGTAAAAACTTGCACCAACAAATTAGAGGATGTCTAACTTGTTTTTGCAGCATATGCCTTGTGATGTGATATGGCCAAAGGATGTGATGTGATGCATTGTGATGTATGAGATTGATAATGTTCTTGTAATAGAATTCATGACTTGCATGTCGATGAGTATGACAACCGGCAGGAGCCATAGGAGTTGTCTTATTTTATTGTATGACCTGCGTGTCAATCATAAACGCCATGTAATTACTTTACTTTATTGCTAATAGTTAGCCATAGTAGTAGAAGTAATAGTTGGCGGGACAACTTCATGAAGACACGATGATGGAGATCATGATGATGGAGATCATGGTGTCGTTCCAGTGACAGTGATGATCATGGTGCCCCGAAGATGGAGATCAAAGGAGCAAGATGATATTGGCCATATCATGTCACTATATTGATTGCATGCGATGTTTATCATGTTTACATCTTATTTGCTTAGACGGTAGCTAAATAAGATGATCTCTCACTAAAAATTTCAAGAAATGTGTTCACCCTAACTGTGCACCGTTGCTAAGGATCATTGTTCCGAAGCACCACATGATGATCGGGTGTGATAGGTTCTAACGTTCGCATACAACGGGTGTAAGCCAGATTTACACACACAATACACTTAGGTTGACTTGACGAGCCTAGCATGTACAGACATGGCCTCGGAACACGGGAGACCGAAAGGTCGAACATGAGTCGTATAGAAGATACGATCAACATGGAGATGTTCACCATGGATGACTAGTCTGTCTCACATGATGATCGGACACGAGCTAGTTGACGTGGATCATGTGTCACTTGGATGACTAGAGAGATGTCTATCTAAGTGGGAGATCATTAAATAATTTGATTATGTGAACTTAATTATCATGAACTTAGTCTAAAATTATATTTACAATCTATATTGTAGATCCAATGGCCAATGCTAATGTTGCCCTCAACTTCAACGCGTTCCTAGAGAAAACCAAGCTGAAAGATGATGGAAGCAACTATGCGGATTGGGTTCGTGGCTTGAGGATCATCCTCATAGCTTCCAAAAGATTATATGTCCTTGATGCACAACTAGGTGACGCACCCATTTTCCCAGCAGCTCGGGACGTTATGAACACTTGGCAGTCACGCTGTGATGATTACTCCCTGGTTTAGTGTGGCATGCTTTATAGTTTAGAACCGGGGCTCCAAAAGCGTTTTGAGCACCACAGAGCATATGAGATGTTCCAAGAGCTAAAACCGGTTTTCCAAGCTCATGCCCGGGTCGATAGATATGATGTCTCTGACAAGTTCTTCAGCTGTAAGACGGAGGAGAATAGTTCTGTCAGCGAGCACATACTCAAAATGTCTGGGTTACACAACTGCTTGTCTCAGCTGGGAGTTAATCTTCCGGATGACTCAGTTATTGACAGGATCCTCCAAACGCTCCCACCTAGCTACAAGAGCTTTGTGATGAACTACAACATGCAGGGGAAGGAGAAGTCCATTCCTGAGTTGTACTCGATGCTGAAATCAGCAGAGGTGGAGACCAAAAAGGAGCATAAAGTGTTGATGGTGAATAAGACCACTAGTTTCAAGAAAGGCAAGGGTAAGAAGAACTTCAAGAAGGACGGCAAAGCAGTTTCCACGCCCGGTAAGCAAGTTGCTGGGAAGAAGAACAAGAATGGACCCAAGCCTGAGACTGAGTGCTTTTATTTTACAAGGGTACCGGTCACTAGAAGCGGAATTGCCCCAAGTACTTAGAGGATAAGAAGGCCGGCAACATTAAAGGTATATGTGATATACTTGTTATTGATGTGTACCTTACCAGCGCTCGTAGTAGCTCCTGGGTATTTGATACCGGCGAAGTTGCTCACATTTGTAACTCCAAGCAGGAGCTGGGGAATAAGCAGAGGTTGGCAAAGGACGAGGTGACGATGCGTGTCGGGAATGGTTCCAAGGTCGATGTGATCGCCGTCGGCACGCTACCTCTACATCTACCTTCGGGATTAGTTTTAAACCTCAATAATTGTTATTTTGTACCAGCTTTGAGCATGAACATTGTATCTGGATCTCGCTTGATGCGAGATGGCTACTCATTTAAATCTGAGAATAATGGTTGTTCTATTTATATGAGAGAAATGTTTTATGGTCATGCCCCGCTGGTCAATGGTTTATTTTTGATGAATCTCGAACGTGATGTTACACATGTCCATAGTGTGAGTACCAAAAGATGTAAGGTTGATAATGATAGTCCCACTTACATGTGGCACTGCCGCCTTGGTCATATTGGTGTCAAACGCATGAAGAAACTCCATGTTGATGGACTTTTGGAGTCTCTTGATTTTGAATCATTTGACACGTGTGAACCATGCCTCATGGGCAAGATGACCAAGACTCCGTTCTCCGGAACAATGGAGCGAGCAACTGACTTGTTGGAGATAATACATACTAATGTATGTGGTCCAATGAGCGTCGAGGCTTGTGGTGGCTACCATTATGTTCTCACCCTCACTGATGACTTGATCAGATATGGGTAGGTCTACTTAATGAAACACAAGTCTGAAACCTTTGAAAGGTTCAAGGAATTTCAGAGTGAGGTAGAGAATCAACGTGACAAGAAAATAAAGTGCCTATGATATGATCGTGGTGGAGAATATTTAAGTCATGAGTTTGGCACGCACCTAAGGAAATGTGGAATTGTTTCACAACTCACGCCGCCTGGCACACCTCAGCAAAATGGTGTGGCTGAACGTTGTAATCGCACTCTATTGGATATTGTGCGATCTATGATGTCTCTTATCGACTTACCGCTATCATTTTGGGGATATGCATTAGAGACTGCTACATCACTTTAAATAGGGCACCGTCTAAGTCTGTTGAGATGACACCGTATGAATTATGGTTTGGAAAGAAACCTAAGCCGTCGTTTCTAAAAGTTTGGGGATGCGATGCTTATGTGAAGAAACTTCAACCTGAGAAGCTCGAACCCAAAGCGGAAAGGTGCGTCTTCATAGGATACCCCAAAGAAACTATTGGGTATTCCTTCTACCTCAGATCCGAAGGCAAAGTCTTTGTTGCCAAGAATGGATCCTTTCTAGAGAAGAGTTTCTCTCGAAAGAAGTAAGTGGGAGGAAAATAGAACTTGATGAGGTAATTGTACCTCCACTCGAACCGGAGAGTAGCGTAGCACAGGAAGTTGTTTCTATGGAGCCTGCACCGGCTCGAGAGGAAGTTAATGATGATGATCATGAACTTCAGATCAATTTGCTATTCGAAGGTCCACCAGGACACGTTCCGCACCAGAGTGGTACGGCAACCCTATCCTGGAGATCATGTTGTTGGACAACGGTGAACCTTCGAACTATGAAGAAGCCATGGAGGGCCTAGATTCCAACAAATGGCTTGAAGCCATGAAATCCGAGATAGGATCCATGTATGAGAACAAAGTATGGACTTTAGTGGACTTGCCTGATGATAAGCGAGCCATAGAAAATAAATGGATCTTTAAGAAGACTGGCGCGGCTGGTATTTGACCGTCTATAAGGCTCGGCTTGTCGCTAAGGGTTATTTACAAGTTCAAGGAGTTGACTACGATGAGACTTTCTCACCCGTAGCGATGCTGAAGTCCGTCTGAATCATGTTAGCAATATAATTGCCACATTTTATGATTATGAGATTTGGCAAATGGACGTCAAAACGGTATTCCTTAATGGCTTCCTTAAGGAAGAATTGTATATGATGCAGCTGGAAGGTTTTGTCGATCCTAAGAATGCTAACAAGGTATGCAAGCTCCAGCGTTCCATCTATGGGCTGGTGCAAGCATCTCGGAGTTGGAACATTCACTTTAATGAGGTGATTAAAGCGTTTGGGTTTATACAGGTTTATGGAGAACCCTGTATTTACAAGAAAGTGAGTGCGAGCTCTGTAGCATTTCTCATATTATATGTGGATGACATATTGTTGATGGGAAATGATATAGAACTTTTGGAAAGCGTAAAGGCCTACTTGAATAAGTGTTTTTCAATGAAGGGCCTTGCAGAAGCTGCTTACACATTAGGCATCAAGATCTATAGAGCTAGATCGAGACGCCTCATAGGTCTTTCACAAAGCACATACCTTGACAACATATTGAAGAAGTTCAATATGGATCGGTCCAAGAAGGGGTTCTTGCCTGTGTTATAGGGTGTGAGATTGAGTATGACTCAATGCTCGACGATGGCAAAGGATAGAGAAGAGATGAGTGTCATCCCCTATGCTTCAGCCATAGGCTCTATTATGTATGCCATGCTGTGTACCAGACCTGATGTGCACCTTGCCATAAGTATGGTAGGGAGGTACCAAAGTGATCCCGGAGCGGAACACTGGATAGCGGTCAAGAATATCCTGAAGTACCTAAAAAGGACCAAGGACATGTTTCTCGTATATGGAGGTGCCGAAGAGCTCGTCGTAAAGGGTTATGTCGATGCTAGCTTCGACACAGATTGGATGACTCCAAGTCACAAACCGGATACATGTATATTTTGAATGGAGGGGCAATAAGCTGGTGCAGCAGCAAGCAAAGCATCGTGGTGGCATCTACATGTGAAGCGGAGTACATAGCTGCTTCGGAAGCAGCAAAGGAAGGAGTCTGGATGAAGGAGTTCATCACCGACCTAGGAGTGATTCCCTGTGCGTTGGGCCCAATGACTCTATTCTGTGACAACACTTAAGCTATTGCCCTTGCCAAGGAGCCCAGGTTTCGCAAGAAGACAAGACACATCAAACGCCGCTTCAACTCCATTCGTGATTACATTCAGGAAGGAGATGTAGATATTTATAAAGTACATACAGATCTGAATGTCATAGATCTATTGACTAAACCTCTCTCATGAGAGAAACACGATCAACATCAGAACTCTATGGGTGTTCGATTCATCACAATGTAACTAGATTATTCACTCTAGTGCAAGTGGGAGACTGTTGGAAATATGCCCTAGAGGCAATAATAAAATGGTTATTATTGTATTTCCTTGTTCATGATAATTTTCTATTGTTCATGCTATAATTGTGTTAACCAGAAACCGTAATACATGTGTGGATACATAGACCACAACATGTCTCTAGTGAGCCTCTAGTTGGCTAGCTCGTTGATCAATAGATGGTCACAGTTTCATGACCATGGACATTGGATGTCGTTGATAATGGGATACATCATTAGGAGAATGATGTGATGGACAAGACTCAATCCTAAGCATAGCACAAGATTGTGCAGTTCGTCTGTTAAAGCTTTTCTAATGTCAAGTATCATTTCCTTAGACCATGAGATTGTGCAACGAAAGTATCTGTTGGGTTGGCACGAATCGAGACTGGGATTTGTCACTCCATATGACGGAGAGGTATCTCTGGGCTCACTCAGTAAGACATCATCATAATGATCTCAATGTGACTAAGGAGCTAGCCATGGGATGATGTGTTACAGAACGAGTAAAGAGACTTGTCGATAACGAGATTGAACAAGGTATAGAGATACCGACGATCGAATCTCGGGCAAGTGTCATACCGGTAGACAAAGGGAATTGTATACGAGATTGATTGAATCCCCGACATCATGGTTCATCCGATGAGATCATAGTGGAGCATGTGGGATCCAACATGGGTATCCAGATCCCGCTGTTGGTTATTGACCGGAGAGGTGTCTCGGTCATGTCTACGTGCCTCCCGAACCTGTAGGGTCTACACACTTAAGGTTCGATGACGCTAGGGTTATAGGCAAATAGTGTACGTCGTTACCGAAGGTAGTTCAGAGTCCCGTATGAGATCCCAGATGTCACGAGGATTTCTGGAATGGTCCGGAGGTAAAGATTCATATATAGGAAGTGAGGTTATGGTCACCGGAAGTGTTTTGGGCATCATCGGTAATGTACCGGGACCACCGAAAGGGTTCCGGGGGTCCACCAAGTGGGGCCACCTGCACTAGAGGGCTACATGGGCCGCAAGTGGGAGAGAACCAGCCCCTAGGTGGGCTGGTGCGCCCCCCACAAGGTCCCAAGGCGCAGCACAAGAGGAGAGGGGGCAAACCCTAGCCTAGATGGGGCTAAGGCCCACCTAGGGTACCGCCCTCCCCTCTGGCCGCCGCACCAGATAGGATCTGGGGCTGCCGCCGGCCCCTAGGGTGGGAACTCTAGGGTTGTGCCCTCCCTCCTCCTCCTCCTCCTATATATAGTGGACGGTTCGGGTCTGCCAAACACACGAGTTCCTCTCCCTCTCGGGCAACCCCTCTCCTCCTCCTCCTCCTCTGTAATTCTTGTTGAAGCACTGTCGGAGTTGCCACGCTACTCCACCACCACCACGCCGTCGTGCTGCTGTTGGAGTGGCCTCCCTCAATCTCTCCCTTCTCCTTGCTGGATCAAGGCCTAGGAGACGTCATCGGGCTGCACGTGTGTTGAACGCGGAGGCGCCATTGTTCGGCGCTTAGATCGGAATCCACCACGATCTGAATCGCTGCGAGTACGACTCCACCAACCGCGTTCTAGTAACGCTTCCGCTTAGTGATCTTCAAAGGTATGAAGATGCATTCACCCCTTACTCATTGCTGGTCTCTCCATAGATTGATCTTGGTGACACGTAGGAATTTTTTTATTTACTACTACGTCTCCCAACATATTATGCATAAACTAATCAAAGTCTTTCCCATCCATGATTTTTGATGGTTACTGTGCTTCAAAGACGAGTTTTGATCATGGTCCCAAGGTTAGAATATTCACGGTGCCATACCAATTGACTCAAACATAGGTGGCTTCAGCCACCTCCCCCTCTTCCTAGTGAGGCATTTGCTTTTTTAAGAGCATATTGGTTTGAATGTGTTGATCCAAGTCTTTGTCCCTTCGTGTTTGGTTTCTCGTAAAGACTTGGGGTAACTCCTTTTATGTATCTTAGTAGAAGGTTTTGATGCTCTTTATCGCCTCGGATTTGTGGTTTTTGCTCTTTTCGCTGGGAGTGGTTTTTGGTCATGAGCGGTACTACCGCTCTAGTGGACGGTACTATCGTGCAATGGAAGTACCGCCCATGCCAGGCAGTACTACCGCTTTGGGGGCTCCCTGACGATTCAAGTAGTGGGCAGGGGGAGTTCTAATTCCTCCCCATACCTATTCACTGTCTCGTCTCTGCCTATGGCAGACGAAGCTCTCCTAGAGGCCGGCTCTGAATCTCCCATTCCGTGTTGGTCTTCGCATTTTCGTTAGGTGGGATTGATCCCCACCTCTCCCTCGTGCCATGGACCCTGGTATTGCACTCGTCTTTCCTCGTTTGACCTAGGTTTTCTTAGATCTTGCATCTAGGGCAATGCATGTGGTGTCTCGTGCTTTTCTCGCTATTTCTTGGCATGAGTAGGATGTGAATGATCACTATATATATATATATGATGGTTAGGGACTCAGTGTGTGGTGGATTTGTGGTCACTCCCCTGCCGCGGGATCTTCCCGTCACTAGGGCGGTACTACCGCTCGGGCATGACCGGTACTACCACTTCAAGCGGAAGTACCTCTCCTGCCCAACCGGCACTACCACTGTTCACTACATATCCCCATCCCCGTGTACTTTACTCTCTCTAGTCTTTTTTCTTGGCTTTTCTGGGTTATTTACATTTGGTGTATCTCTTGCCATTCCTTCTTTGTGAGTGATACGTCTCCAACGTATCTATAATTTTTGATGATTGCATGCTATTATATTATTTGTTTTGGATGTTTTGTATGCATTAATATGCTATTTTATATTATTTTTTGTACTAACCTATTAATCTAGAGCCAAGTGCCAGTTTCTGTTTTTTCCTTGTTTTTGAGTTTTGCAGATATGGAATATTAAACGGAGTCCAAACGGAATAAAACCTTCAGAAGGAATTTTTCTGGAATGAAACAAGTCATCCAAGCTTGGAGCACGTCATAGGAGGAGCCAGGGTGCCACAAGCCTGCTAGGCGCGGGCCCCCCTGACCGCGCCTAGCAGGCTTGTCGCCTCCTGGCAAGTCTCCTAACCCTAATTCTTGGCCTATAAATACCCAAATATTCCCCCAACATCAAAAATAGCCACACAAATACTTTTCCTCCGTCGGAACCCTCCATTACCGAGAGATCCAATCTTGGAGCCTTTTCTGGTAATCTATCGGAGGGGGTTTCGATCACGGAGGGCATCTACATCAACTCCATTGCCCCTCCGATGATGCGTGAGTAGTCCACCATAGACCTAAGTGTCCATAGCTAGTAGCTAGATGGCTTATTCTTCTCTCTTTGATCTTCAATACCATGTTCTTCATGATCTTCATGGAGATCTATCCGATGCAATCCTCTTTTGTGGTGTGTTTGTCAAGATCCGATGAATTGTGTGTTTATGTTCAGATTATCCATGAATCTTATTTGAATCTCCTCTGATTTCTTATATGCATGATTTCATATCCTTGCAAGTCTCTTCAAGTTATTGGTTTGGTTTGGCCAACTAGATTGGTAATTCTTGCAATGGGAGAAGTGCTTGGTTTTGGGTTCAATCTTGCGGTGTCCTAACCCAGTGACATAGTAGGGGTAGCAAGGCGCGTATTGTATTGTTGCCATCAAGGGTAACAAGATGGGGTTTTCATCATACTACTTGAGTTTATCCCTCTACATCATGTCTTCTTTCTTAATGTGTTACTCTGTTCTTCATGAACTTAATACTCTAGATGCAGGCAAGAGTCGGTCGATGTGTGGAGTAATAGTAGTAGATGCAGAATAGTTTCGGTCTGCTTGTCACGGACGTGATGACTATATGCATGATCATTTCCTTGGATAACTACATGATTATTCGCTTTTCTATCAATTGCTTGACAGTAATTTGTTTACCCACCATGATATTCGCCTTCAAGAGAGAAGCCTCTAGTGAAACCTATGGCCCTCGAGTCTATTTTCCATCATATATTTTCAAACCTATACCTTGCTGCAATTTATTTATATTTTACTTTCCGCACTCGTTTACATCTATCTCTTCAGATCTAATCCTTGCAAATAACCGTGAAGGGATTGACAACCCCTTAATAGTGTTGGGTGCAACAGTTTGATTGTTTGTGTAGGTGCAACCATTGGTGACTTGTTGTTCCTCCTACTGGATTAATACCTTGGTTCTCAACAACTAAGGGAAGTACTTATCTACTTTGCTGCATCACCCTTTCCTCTTCAAGGGAAAACCAACGCAAGCTCAAGAGGTAGCAGGAAGGATTTCTGGCGCCGTTGCTGGGGAGGATACACATCAAGCCTACCTATTACTCATCACAAACTCATCTCTTGCATTTACTTTATTTGTTGTTTGCCTCTTGATTTCCTATCCCCCACCTCTAAAATGATTGAAGTTCTTTACTTCAAACAAAAACAAGGGGAAATTTTGAAAGATGCTTGGTATAGGTTAATGGAACCGTATTTCCAATCTAAAAGGGGATGCGAAAGTTTTGCTTAGAAAGGTTTACATTGGTTTAGCTTTGCATCATAGGGAGCTTCTAGATTTCACCTCAAAAGGAAATTTTATTGAGCTTGACACGAATGTCGCTTATGAAGTTTTAGAAGCAAGGTTGTCAAAATCGTGATTTTGAATCAGATCGGAACTCCGATAGTAGGATCGCAAATCGTAGAATCTTCACTATCAGGATCGTAGAAATGTAGATTCTATGAACTAAAATCGTAGAATCGGAAGGGTTAGTTTGGATTGTAAAGTCATAGAATCGTATAACAGAGTCACGATTCTGACAACCTTGTTTAGAAGGGATTTTGGGGGTTCCTCCACCAAAAGGGGGGTTTGCTTTCTCACAAGAGGGAGTCCAAGTTCTAGACAAATAGGGTGACTTACATAAGCACTTGGTCGAGTTACAACAATATCATGAACCCCTAAAACATATCAACGGGAACCTGAATCATTTGAATACTTTGATTACCCTTTGCAATAAGCGTTTGGACATTTTTGGACACCAAGATGTATCCTTGCCCTAAAAATGGGGGAAAGAGGAAAGAACCCCCTGGATTCGGGAAGGTCCTCCCAAAAGTTACCAATACCAAAGATGACAATACCTAGATCTATTGCGTTTTGCCTAGCTAGGGGCGTTAAACAATAGTGCTTGTTAGGAGGCAACCCAATTTTATTTTCGTGTTCTATTTTTTGCTTCTGTTTTTGAGTGTTCCCCACATTATTACTTCTGTGGTAATTGTGTTTTGGTGTTTTAATTAGTGTTTGAGCCAAGTAAAACCTTTGGGATGATCTATGGTAGTTGTTGATTTGATCTTGCTGAAAAACAGAAACTTTTTCGCTCAGTCCAGGAATTTTATATTATTTTTAAGTGAGTAGAATTGATTTGAAATTTTTTAAAAAGATTTATATATAAATTTCCAAGTTTTTCCGAATTTTTTAGAATTTTTTGAGTTACAGAAGTATACGAACTTTCCAGATTACTATAGACTGTTCTGTTTTTGACAGATTCTGTTTTGTTTGAGTTGTTTGCCTATTTTGATGAATCTATGGGTTGTATCATGTGGTATGAGCCATGGAGAAGTTATATTACAGTAGGTATAACACCATTATAAATAAAGAATGATTTCACAACAGTACCTAAAGTGGTGATTTATTTTCTTATATGAACGGATCTCACGAGTTTTCTATTAAGTTTTGTGTTGTGAAGTTTTTAACTTTTGGGTAAAGATTTGATGGACTATGGAATAAGGAGTGGCAAGAGCCTAATCTTGGGGATTCCCAAGGCACCCCAAGTCATATTCAAGGATGCCAAATAGCCTAATCTTGGGATTCCCTGGAAGGTATCCCCTCTTTTGTCTTCAATCCATCGGTAAATTTACTTGAGGCTATATTTTTATTCACCACATGATATGTGTTTTGCTTGGAGCGTCTTATATGATATGAGTCTTTGATTGCTAGATTTACACAAACATCCTTGCTGCACACAAATTTTGAGAGGGACACGTTGAATCATGAATTTATTAGAATACTCTATGTGCTTCACTTATATCTTTTGAGTTGGGCAATTTTGCTCTATGTGCTTCAATTATATCTTTTAGAGCACGGTGATGTTTGCATTTTTATAGAAATACTTGAACTCTCCTACCTCACTTATGTTATTTTGAGAGTTTCTAAAAAAACATGGTAATTGGTCTAGGTTATGAATTTAGTCCTAATATGATAGGCATCCAAAAGGGATATAATAAAAACTTCCATATTAAGTGCATTGAGTATTTATGAGAAGTTTGATTCCTTGCATAAAGTTTTGAGATATAAAGATGGTAATGTTAAGAGACATGTTAGGAAGTAAACTGTGATTTGGTAAAAATACTTGTGTAAAGGTTTGTGATTCCCGTAGCATGCACGTATGGTGAACCGTTATGGAAGGAAGTCGGAGCATGACTTGTTTATAGATTGTCGACCTTTGTGTGAGGGTCGGGGGCGCGCGATGGTTAACTCCTACCAACCTCCCCCCTAGGAGAATGCGTTTAATGCCTTGCTTGAATGACTAATAGACTTTTGCAATAAGTATGTGAGTTCTTTATGACTAATGTTGAGTCCATGGATTATAAGCACTCTCACCCTTCCACTTTTGCTAGCCTTTCTAGTACCGCACAACTTTTGCCGGTACACCATACACCTTCCTCAAAATAGGCACCATATACCTTCCTCAAAACAACCACCATATACGTTCCTCAAAATAGCCACCATATATCTTCCCTCAAAACAGCCACCATACCTACCTATTATGGCATTTCCATAGCCATTCCGAGATATATTGCCACGCAACTTCCACTGTTTCCTTTTTTATGACATGCACCATCACTTCCATATTGCATATAGAGTCATATTTTGTCGTAGCTATCGAGTTGTAATTTTCTTTTGAGTTGTAAGTAAATAAAAGTGTGATGATTGTCATTATTAGAGCATGTCCCATGTGAGGAAAGGATGATGGAAGCTATGATTCCCTCAGAAGTGGGGATGAGATTCCGGACTTTATGAAAAATAAAAGAGGCCAGCGAAGCCCAAACAAAAAAAATAAAAGAGGCCTTATATGCCCACATATAAAAAAATGAGACTAAAGAGAGAAGGGACATTGCTACTACCTTTTTCCACACTTGTGCTTCAAAATAGCACCATGATCTTCATAATAGAGAGTCTCCTATTTTATCACTATCATATAGCTAGTGGAATTTTTCTTCTTGATGCACGTCCAATTAGTTTCCTTTTGAGCTTTCATACACTTATAGCTCTTGTGCATCCATTACATGGCAACCCTACTCACTCACATTTATATCTATTAATGGGCATGTCCATAGCCCGTTGATACACCTAGTTGATGTGACACTATCTTCTCCCTTTCTTTGACAACCTCCATCATATTCTATTCCACCTATAGTGGTATATACATGGCTCGCGCTCATGTATTGCGTGAGAGTTGAAAAAGTTTGAGAAAATATAGGTATCAAAACAATTGCTTGACTTTTCATCGGGGTTGTGCATGATATAAATACTTTGTGTGGGGAAGATGGAGCATAGCCAAACCATATGATATTGTAGGGATAACTTTCTTTTGCCATTATATTTTGAAGAGATACAATTGCTTTGCTACTATGCTTAAAATGTTATTGTTTCTATATCACTATTAAGCTTTTGTTTTGAGTCTTACGGATCTGAATATCCATGCCACGATAAAGAATGTACTTGGATAAATATGCTAGGTAGCACTCCACATCAAAGAATCTGTTTTTTATCATTTACCTACTCGAGGACGAGCAGGAATTAAGCTTGGGGATGCTGATATGTCTCCAACGTATCTATAATTTTTTATGATGGCATGCTATTATATTATCTGTTTTGGATGTTTTATATGCATCAATATGCTATTTTATATTATTTTTGGGACTAACCTATTAATCTAGAGCCAAGTGTAAGTTTTTGATTTTTCCTTGTTTTTGAGTTTTGTAGATATGGAATATTAAACGGAGTCCAAATGGAATAAAACCTTCGGAAGGAATTTTTATGGAAGGAAACAAGTCATCCAAGCTTGGAGTGCACATTAGGGGAGGAGCTAGGGCGCCACAAGCCTTCTAGGCGCCCCCCCTGGCCACGCCTAGCGGGCTTGTCGCCTCCTGGCATGTCTCCTAACCCAAATTCTTGTCCAATAAATACACAAATATTCCCCCAACATCAAAATATCCACGCAAATACGTTTCCGCCGCCGAAAGCCTCCGTTCCCGAGAGATCCAACCTTGGAGCATTTTCCGGTAATCTGCCGGGGGGGTCAATCACGGAGGTCATCTACATCAACTCCGTTGCCCCTCCGATGATACGTGAGTAGTCCACATAGACCTACAGGTCCATATCTAGTAGCTAGATGGATTCTTCTCTATCTTTTATCTTCAATACCATGTTCTTCATGATCTTCATGGAGATCTATCCGATGTAATCCTCTTTTGTGGTGTGTTTGTCAAGATCCGATGAATTGTGAGTTTATGTTCAGATTATCCATGAATCTTATTTGAATCTCCTCTGATTTCTTATATGCAAGATTTCATATCCTTGCAATTCCCTTCAAGTTATTGGTTTGGTTTGGCCAACTAGATTGGTAATTCTTGCAATGGGAAAAGTGCTTGGTTTTGGGTTCAATCTCACGGTGTCCTCACCCAATGACATAGTAGGGTAGCGAGGCACGTATTGTATTGTTGCCATCAAGGGTAACAAGCTGGGGTTTTCATCATATTGCTTGAGTTTATCCCTCTATATCATGTCATCCTTCTTAATGCGTTACTCTATTCTTCATGAACTTAATACTCTAGATGCAGGCAGGAGTCAGTCATTGTGTGGAGTATTAGTAGTAGATGCAGAATCGTTTCGGTCAACTTGTCATGGACGTGATGCCTATATGCATGATCATTGCCTTGGATAACTACATGATTATTCGCTTTTCTATCAATTGCTTGACAGTAATTTGTTTACCCACCATGATATTTGCCTTCAAGAGAGAAGCCTCTAGTGAAACCTATGGCCCCCAGGTCTATTTTCCATCATATATTTTCAGATCTATACCTTGCTACAATTTTTTTATCTTTTAATTTCCACACTCACATCTATCTCTTTCAGTTCTAATCCTTGCAAATAACCGTGAAGTGATTGACAACCCCTTTACAGCGTTGGGTGCAAGAGTTTGATTGTTTGTGTAGCTGCAACCATTGGTGACTTGCTTGTTCCTCCTACGGGATTGATACCTTGGTTCTCAACAACTGAGGGAAATACCTATCTACTTAGTTGCATCACCCTTTCTTCTTCAAGGGAAAACTAATGCAAGGTCAGGAGGTGGCAGTGAGTTCAGGTGATGATTGTGCTCGTCGCGTGAATCCGAGCCGTGGTGATTCCAAGCGGTACCGCACATCCGACGAGGAAGGCTCAAGTGCTCAAACCTAGCGGCAGTCAACGAAGAAAGTTGCCACCAAGAAGCAAGCTAACAAGGAACCTCAGGATATGATTGACACCAAGTTCTATGAGTTTCGTCAGCTCAATCCTTACCACCATCCTCAGGACCCCGCGTTTGCTGGTCGTCCCTTCTGGAACAAGGCTCGGTCTCTCATTTATGTTGGAGTCCTGAAGGGCAAGATGAACCTCTATGTGCCTCATGTTAAATCCATCGACACGGAACATATTGTTAGCAACACTCACTCTGAATACTTTGCTGAAGCTCGTGCTCTTTGCTAGCAATGGGGTCTGGTTCCCATTATTGCATTCAACAAGGATTTTGACTCTGAGATTGTGGCTCGGTTTTATGCCACTATTCACTTTCACACTGATGTGGAGAGGAGCATGACATGGATGACAGGTGACGGAGTTATGCGTTCCAACTAAAAGACCTTTATGAACTCTTCGGGATATCAAGACTCATGGGAGGATGAGCCATTGGGTCTTCGACTGCACACTGAAGCCAAACCGATTCACAAGACCAAGCTCGTGCGCTACTAGAGGATTGTGAAGACTGCCAAGAGTACCCGCACTGAACTCATTCCATTCTTGGACATTATGCACCATATTTTTCGCAACTCTGTGTTTCCTTGAGTGCGGAACTTGGATCAAGTTTACTCTTATCTCATGAATCTGCTTCTTATGTGCATCAAGGAAAAAGGCAGAGATTCAACTTTGTATGTTTCCCACATCATGTCGAGGGATCTTTGCTCAACTGTTCTTGACAGGAAGGTGCCTATCTATGGTCCCTATCTCTTTAAGCTCATTGATGATACTTGGTCTCGGCAGTTCCCTGGTTAGCTTTTGGTTATTGGTCACATGGTGAACCATGGTATTCTTAAGCTCCGTGTGAAGGAGAACTGGGGAGTTGCACCTTCTGTTCTAGAGATTGCTCCCACCGACTCTGATGATGAGCTCGAGCCTGACTATGATGATGACACCTATGTTCCTCGCTTTGAGACTGTTCCCTCTTGGGCTGCCAAGCTCAAAACCAAGATGAAGAATCGTCTCTGTTTTCAGATCAAGAGACAGTACAAGGCCCGTGTGAAGGCCAAGAAGGCTCGCAGACGTGACAAGAGGATCATGAGGAAGCTTGATCTGCCGATTGACAGTGGGTCTGAGGAGAGGATTACAGATGAGGAAGATTGGATCAAGAAACATTGCCCATTTGCTGAGTCAGAGGATGATGTGCCTGTTGCTACTCATGAGGAGGAAGATGATGAGCCTGACGAGTGACTATTCTATGCCTATCATCACTTGGTCTCATTGTAGTCCTCTGTGCCCCTTTTGGTGTCTCGATGCCAAAGGGGGAGAGAGTGTTTAGGGATTTGCTGAGTCACGAGTATTTCTCTTTTTATCTGCGCATCTCTTCTCTTGTGAACTCGTTTATTTGCTTTGGTTGTTTTCTTTGCTTTATGGTCTTTGACTCATGAGTTCTATTTATGGTGTAAGACATATGCTACCTCTTATATCCGTTATGTCTACATTATTGTGAGTTTATATTTCCTTTACTTGCTTACCTGCTTAACACTCATTCCGATTTGTATGCAAGTATTTGGCCTCGTCTATAAAATATAGGGGGAGTGTTGATCCTAGTGTGTGATCTTTGCATTCCAAAAGCATATTCAAATAGGGCACATGTCTAGGGGGAGCCTGTCTATATTTTGTAGATGTTGGCTTTGCCATAGTCTTACCATATATATTATTGTCAAATCCCGCGTTGTCATCGACCCACCAAAAAGGGGGAGATTGTAAGAGCATAATTTTCCCTAAGTAGTTTTGGTGGTTGATGACAGTGTGTTTGTGGACTAACCGTGTGCATTAAGCTTTCAGAGATTATCAGGTGGAACGAGACGGTTATCTTCCCCTCAAGTAGTAAATCAGAAGACGGAGTCTTTTCCTTTTGAGGTTAGGTTGGTGGACTTGAGTTGTAGGAAAATCCGTACTATTAAGAGGGGATCCGCATCCAGAAAGGTTGGGAGGAATCATCACGTACACTTTGCACCCTCGTCCGTTTCCCGACACGATGGAGCTTTCTCTGTCCCCAAGGCTCCACAATGTCTCCTAAGCCGAAGTACCGCTCTTTAGAGCGGTAGTACCACTCCAGCGGTACTACTGCCCTGAAGGTTCACTCGAACGACCGCTTACTTTTTTAAGCGGAAGTTCCGAGCTGTACTACCGCCCCGAACTACCGCTTAACTTTTTTAAGCGGAAGTTCTGAGCAGTACTACTGCCCTAAACTACCGCTTAACTTTTTTTAAGCGGAAGTTCCTGGCGGTACTACCGCCCCGAGGAACTTTGGAGCCTCTTTCGCATCCTTTTTCTTCCATACTTCTGGGATCTCTAAGCGGAACTACCGCTTCCTCCAGAGCGGTACTACCGCTCAGTTGTTCCAGTACGCGTATAAGTAGAAGTATCGCCTCCTAGGACGGTACTACCGCTTACGCTCGTGTATTGCCAGAAAACGGGCACTCCCCCCCCTCACCTATATAAGTGAGTCTTCTTCCTAATTGAGACTCATCTCTTCCCACCAAAAGCTCCATTGTTGCTACTAAGCTTATTCGTGCTCCTTCTCCCTCCCTAGCCATCAAATCTTGTTGATGCTCTAGGGTTTGGAGGAGAGGGCCTTTATCTACATTTCCACCAAGAGATATTTGATTCCCCCATCAATCCCTTGAGGATCTTGTTACTCTTGGGTGTTTGAGCACCCTAGACAGAAGAGCTTCGTGGTGTTGTTGGGAGCCTCCAATTAAGTTGTGGAGATTGCCTCAACCTTGTATCTAAAGGTCCGTTTGCCGCCTTCAAGGGCACCACTAGTGGAATCACGACACCTCACATTGTGTGGGGGTGTGAGGAGAATACGGTGGCCCTAGTGGCTTCTTGGGGAGCATTGTGCCTCCACACTGCTCCAACGGAGACGTACTTCCCTTTACCGGGAAGGAACTTCGGTAACACATCCTCGTCTTTATCGGTTCCACTTGTGGTTACTTCTTATCTTTACTTTGTGCAAACTACTTATATTGTTTATCTTGCTTGCTTATCTTGTTGTTGTGTTTAGCATCATATATAGTTGCATATTTAGCCAACCTATTTGTTGCTAAGCCTAAATTTGTGAAGAAAAGTTAAAATTTGGTAGTTTCCTATTCACCCCCCCCCCCCCCTAGTCAACCATATCGATCCTTTCATGAACGATTAAGAACGGTTAAAAAATATTAATATTCAAAGATGTAATGCTACATACAAATATTGTTGTGAACATTCGACATGTGACATATGAATAGTTCATGTAGGAAATATAATTCTGAGTCAATGTGATATACCTATCCAGAACAATCCGGATTCCTTACATTATTCTATCCTAAGAATGATTTTTTTTCCTAATGGAAATTTTGAAAGCTACACTGAAAAGTTGATCATCGTTTCGTGGCAAAGTATTATGTCGAGTCTTGAAGCATTCAAGATGGGATATATGCGTAGGGTTGGGGATGGAACACAAATTGATATCTGGAGTGAATAATTGGTTACCAACACATCCCGATCTCCAAGTTTTAACCGATCTAAATAAAGCTTGGTATATTTGGTGGGAGAGAAGGAAAGAAACATATGGAGAGGATATTCAGCCGATCAAATAACCTATGATGTCTATCAGTGCTTTATCGCTTTACTATATCAGAAACAGGAAGAAAAAACTCAAGGGCCTCGAGTAGGATGACATAAACCCCCTAAAGGAGTGTACATCATGAACCTGGATGCTTCTTTTAATCCTGATGAAACCCATGTGCCCGCTTTAGGGTGATAATTAGAGACTCTAATGGAGGATCCGTGGCCGCTCGATGATTCAAAATTGAAGGAGCAACATATGTACTTACGACTGAAGCTACTGTCGCTCGAGATGACGTATGGTTTGGTCAGTAAATGGGGCATTACATGGTTATTCTTCAGTCTAACAATGAGCAGGTAATATTGAGTCTTATCGCAGGAGAGTTTTGTGCGACTGCAAGTTCAGTAATTTTCCATGGTTGCATGCAAATGCATTTGACAATGTTTCCTCCGAGTTATACCCTAGGGAATCAAATGTGACAACACATGATACAATTAGATCATTTTTGTTTTATTCATATTTTGTTACCTGGGTCGACGAACCCCTTACATTTTTTATGCAGTCACTTATAAACGATGTAACGATCTTTGATAAGGAATAAAAAGCCATCAGGCTTGCTGGTAAAAAAGTTCAAGAACAATCTGGTGTGCACACTTTCATACAAGGCAACCATGTAGGTGTACTTAATTACAAATGATGACATCAGTTATCTCAGTCACTAATGAGATTTATTTAGTCTGTTGGCCCTTGGAAGCTCCTGATATCCATCGGAAGGACCATCTTGCTTTAGACTTTGGGACGAAACCCCTTCGACCCCGTGTCACTCCTTGCGAGCGACCTGGGCATGAAACCCTAGCCGCCGGGAGAAGCCCTCGCCTCCACCCTTCTTCCCCCTCCGTCTACGCCGATGGGTGTCGTCGGGCCCGCGCGGCATCCGTGGTGGTGGGCCTCTCCTTCCTCTAAGCTGGGTCGTGGTTTGCTGTCATGCATGTACACCGAGACCCACACGAAGAACATGCAGGGGAGGGTGGCCCACCAGTCAGGGCGCGTGAAGGCCACGACTTGTGCACGAGAGTCCAGATATCAAGTCGTCGATAGCTGGAAAAGCGTGGCGTGTGTGTGTTCAGTATACGAGTTATTTATCTGGGCATCGCCTGGTAGGACAGGATATCATGTATGACCAATTACACTGAATGGAGAGAAGTTGTTCTTCCTCCTCCTTTTACTATCTCTCCCTTTCTACCAACTCCCTTCCTTCCCCTCCCTTCATTCATTTATACCTCCCACACCGCTAAGTAGATCGAGCACGTTACATCTGGTATCAGAGGTCAGGCGATCTGGAGACCGCGTACCCGCGCCCCTGCTACACCACCAAGCAGGCGCTCAAGACGGCGGCAATGGAGGAACAGTTAACTGCGCTCCTCAAGTCGGTCAACAAAGGGCGAGAGGCGAATGAAGCGCGATTGGAAGCGATTCAGACCTCCTTAGACTTGTGGCGTCTGGCGGTGACCCACCTGCAGCAGCAAGTGGATAAGCTCCGCACTCAAGTCGGCCGCATCGCGTTGCATCTGGTTTTGGTGGCGCCAAATCCAACGGCGGGTGCAGTACCCGATCCAGTGGCACGAGCAATACATCTCGACCAGCACGAAATGGTGGTGGAGACGACGATGCCCCCAACTACCGGCGACATCGCGCGCCACGGGCCAAGGGGCCACGGCGAGCGCATCGAATCCGGGGGACGGGCACACGGGGTGGTTACCACCCAGTTGCCTCCTCCGGTCAACAGTACGTACCTGCCTGAATTTCCATCTTCAATTGCTTGCCTTGAGTTTCATAGGACACCCTCCTGATCTGGATCCACGAGTTCCACACACAACATGACCGAGTTGGTCTCTGCCCAAGCTCAATTTTCCGTCGTTTGACGGAGATAACCCCCAATTTTGGAGAACCAGATGTGAAAAATACTTTGACGTGTATGGTGTTCATTCAGATTTGTGGGTTCGCGTGGCTAACTTGCATTTCACGGGTAATGCCGCATGGTGGTTGCAGTTGCAAGAGTCTAGGAGTGCGTCGATGAATTGGGACGAGCTCTGTACTGCTTTAGGGGTAAATTTGGGAGGGAGCAATACCAGGTTTACCTTCGTCAGTTTCGCACACTGAAGCAAATTGGCACCGTGCACACTTATATGTCACAGTTCGAGGAAATCATGCACCACTTACTAGCTCATAACCCAGAATTTGATTCTAATTTCTTTACCACATAATTTTTAGAGGGACTCAAGCAAGAGATTCGAGTAGGAGTTTTGTTACATCAACCAAAAGACTTGGACTCCGCCTTTTCTTTGGCTTCCTTGCAGGAGGAATTGGTGGATGCTGGTTCCCGTCGGGATTACAGGCGACAAGAGGCAGTTGTACCATGGCTGGCAGCTCGTCCACTCGTAGCAATGGGCGCGCCACCAATACGGGGCCAACCACCAAGCTTACCAACAGCGCCAGAAGATCGCCGTGGGCAAGATGCAGCTCATGCTCAAGAACGCGGGGGCAGAGGCGAAGATCGGATGGCGGCGCTCCAGAATTATCGCCGGGCACGAGGCTTATGTTTCAAATGCGGTGAACGTTGGGGGCAAGGGCACCAGTGTGCACCCACCGTACAGCTGCATATTGTGGAAGAACTGCTCGAACTCCTTCAAGCTGAGAATGAGGAGCCGCAAGCACAAGCAGATGATTTCGAGGAAGAAGTGTTGAAGTCCATTTCGAAGCTGGCAACCACGGGACAGACCACACCGCACACAGTGCGATTGCTGGGGAGGCTCCATAACTCCGAGGTTTTGATTCTCGTTGACTCGGGCATCTCACGTAGTTTTGTGAGTGGGCAAGTAGCAGAGAAGATTCAAGCACAAGTGCAGCGCATTGACCCAATGACAGTTAAGATTGCAGATGGTGGTACCTTATCTTGTACAGGGGTCATTCCCCAATGTCAGTGGAGGACTCAGGGACATGTTTTTTAGTCAGACCTATGCATACTATCCTTGGGATGCTATGATATGGTAGTAGGAATGGATTGGCTGCAGCTTTGTGGACCTATGTGGGTTGATTGGGCACTCAAAACACTGCAATTTAACCATCAAGGGAAGACTATCACCCTGACAGGGGTCCAATCACAATTGAAGATAGTTCCGCAGATTTCAGCAGCTCAGTTCATGGCGATGGAAGAGCTGGAGATGTGTTACATGTAGTGGCATTGTGCCCACCAGCTTCACCAATAACATCAGACACAACACAGGTTCCAGAAGAAGTGCAGGCCATTCTGGACGAATTTCAATGAGTTTTCGCGGAACCAACACAAATGCCCAAGCCCAGAGAATGGGATCATGCTATTCCCCTAATTCCAGGTGCCAAACCAGTGAACATCCACCCTTACCGATACACTCCAGAGCAGAAAACAAAAATCGAATCTCAAGTGCGTGAGATGTTGAAGGCGGGTCTGATCACTCCTAGTGTCAGCCCATTCTCGTCACCTGTGTTGTTGGTTAAGAAGAAGGACCTCACCTGGCATTTTTGTGTGGACTTTCGCCACCTCAATGCGATCACAGTAAAACACACATACCCACTTCCCATCATTGATGAGCTCCTCGACGAATTGGCTCGTTCCAAATGGTTCTCCAAGCTTGACCTAAGAGCAGGCTATCACCAAATTAGGCTTAGACCGGAAGATGAGGAGAAAACTGCTTTCAAAACACAACAAGGGCATTTTCAATTCCGAGTGCTGTCGTACGGAGTGACAGGTGGACCAGCTACATTTCAGGGTGGGATGAACACAATGCTTGCACCTCTCCTCCGGCGTGGAGTTTTGGTTTTCATGGATGACATTTTAGTGCATTCAGCTACATTTGAAGGTCATCTAACCCTGCTGCGACAAGTTCTTACATTACTACAGGAGAATGAGCTCAAAGCAAAGTTATCAAAATGCACTTTTGCACAAAAAAAGCATTTCATACCTGGGACACCAGATCAGCGAAGCAGGAGTCGCCAGTTTGCTGGACAAGGTTCAGTGTGTGGCGACATGGCCACAACCCGCATCCGTCAAGGAATTGCGGGGGTTCCTCAGTCTCGCCGGGTACTACCGCAAGTTTGTGAGAAACTTTGGTGTCATCAGCCGACCACTCACGGATTTATTGTGCAAGCATTCCCTGTTTGTGTGGAGCCCGACAGCAAATGCGGCATTTCAAGCGTTGAAACAAGCTCTCATCGAGGCCCCAATCTTAGCACTACCAGACTTCACGCAATAGTTTGTTGTCGAGACAGATGCGAGTGCTACGGGAGTCGGAGTAGTTCTGATGCAAAAAATCACACCCATTAGCCTACTTGAGCAAGGCATTGTGTCCATGAAACTTGGGACTCTCAGCGTATGAAAAAGAATGTTGGCCTTGCTGCTGGCGATTGACCATTGGAGGCCATACTTGCAGCATTCTGAGTTCGTGATCCGCACGGATCAGAAAAGTTTACTGAATCTCACTGATCAACGTCTGAACACACCTATCCAGCAAAGGGCTTTTACAAAATTAGTTGGGCTGCAATTCACCATTCAGTACAAGGCTGGGCCTACGAACAAAGCGGTAGACGCGTTGTCACGCTGTAGGCATGAGCCACCACAGGAAGTGTTGGCAATCTCTGTATGTCGACCAGTCTGGCTTGAAGCTATTGTGGACGGATACAAGAAAGATGAGACAGCTCAACGGTGACTCACTCAGCTCGCTTTGGACCCACAAGCTGAACCTGGTTTCGCACTCAAGGATGGCATTCTCCGCTTCAAGGACAGAGTTTGGATCGCGAATGACATGGAGACACAACGATAGATCATCAAGTCATTGCATGACAGCGCAGTCGGAGGGCACTCAGGATTCCATGCAACCTATAACCATGTTCGAAGATTGTTTGCGTGGAAAGGCATGAAGGAAATGATCAAGTAGTTTATTCGAGCTTGTGTTATCTGCCAACAAGCAAAGACAGAGCGCACATCACCAGCCAGGTTACTTCAACCGCTCCCGATCCCCAAGAGACCATGGGCAGTGATATCTCTTGATTTCATTGAAGGACTACCAAGCTCTGGCAGATACGATGTCATACTCGTCGTGGTGGACAAATTTTCTAAGTATGCACACTTCCTACCCCTCAAACATCCCTTCACGGCACTGTAGGTGGCAACCTTATTCATGCAACACATCTACAGACTCCATGGCTTGCCAATGGCTATCATTCAAGACCGTGATCGCATCTTTACCAGTGCAGTGTGGCAGGAACTGTTCAAACTGTCGCAGACCCAGCTTTGCCTCAGTTCATCGTATCATCCTCAAACGGATAGGCAGACAGAGCGGGTCAACCAATGCGTCGAAACATACCTCAGGTGTGTAGTCCATTCTTGCCCCAAGAATTGGTTTAAGTGGTTGTTCTTAGCGGAGTACTGTACAACACATGTTTCCATTCTGCCTTGGGACGTACCCCATTTGAAGTGATCTATGGCCACCTACCAAGAGAGTTTGGAGTTGCACAAGTAGAAGCGTGCACTGTGCCAGATCTCACCACATGGCTGCATGAGCGAGAAGTGATGCAAGAACTCCTGCAGCAACAACTGAAGCAAGCCCAAGACCGCATGAAAAGACAAGCAGACAAGCGTCGCACCGACAGACAATTCCAAGTGGGGGACACAGTATTCCTCCAACTGCAACCGTATATTCAGACATCCATGGCACAGAGGCCGTACCAAAAGCTCGCGTTTCTCTACTACGGCCCCTACAAAATCCTGGCACACGTTGGGGCGGTAGCATACAAACTAAAGCTTCCGGAGGCCAGTAAAATCCATCCTGTTGTGCATGTGCCATAGCTCAAGCAAGCGATGGGCGTCGATGTTCTAGTGGCAAGTTTGATTCCTCCGGACACTTCGGTTCTTTAGGCAATGCATGTTCCCTTGTGCATCCTGGATGACAGGTACTCGGAGGCAGACGGAGCACCCAGGCATGTGCACGTGCAGTGGGACGGGCTGCCACCTTCCTTGTCAACTTGGGAAGATCCGGAGGAGCTTCAACGTCGCTATCCGACTGCACCGGCTTGGGGACAAGCTGGCACTCAAGTAGGGGAGAATGTCACACATGTACACCGAGACCCACACGAAGAACATGCAGGGGAGGGTGGCCCACCAGTCAGGGGGCGTGAAGGCCACGACTTGTGCACGAGAGGCCAGAGACCAAGTATACGAGTTATTTAGCTGGGCATCGCCTGGTAGGACGGGATATCATGTATGACGAATTACACTGAACAGAGAGAAGTTGTTCTTCCTCCTGGCCTCCTTTTACTATCTCTCCCTCGCTACCAACTCCCTTCCTTCCCCTCCCTTCATTCCTTTATACCTTCCACAGCGCTAAATAGATCGGGCACGTTACAGTTGCCTGGGGCAGCTCTTCCCGGCCAAGGTCCGTGGCGTCGCTGCGAGGGTTGAGGATGGGCGCTTCGTGGCTAAGGTTGTGGGCTGGTGCGTGCGAGCTGCGGGCAGGCAGGCCGCAGGCACAACAAGGGCATTTGTATGCAGGCACTGACGATGGGCGTGGTGCCTCTCTAGAACAAGGGAATGGGCTCGATCTGGGTCGCCAGTGGCTATTGGCGGTCAGTGTGGTGTCCCTCTCGACGGTAGGTGCGTGGTGGTGGAGGTCTGGTGAGGTGGTGTTGTGGGTGCTAGGCTCAGGGCCAATTCCTGGCCACAGACGTTCTAGCGGCTCCGGTGGTGCTGATGACCTCGTCGGTGTGGCGCTGAGCCACGGTTGCCGCGAGTCACTGCGACGTCTCGCCCGGCGGTGGTGGTGGTTTCATTCAACAAACATGGTGGAGGTGGGGGAATAATGCTTTGCCCTCTTCATGGTGGAGGTGGAGGCGTCCTGTGGTCGCCTTGTTCATGGTGGAGGTTGTGATGTGGTTGTAGGAGTGATCCAGATAGGGTTGTGGTTGCCCTCTTCTTGATCTGGTTGGCACCATGGTGGTGGTTGTTATGCCATGAGATGGTCTCTCCTCCCAGTACGGTGGTCGCCTCGCTTGAGCAGCTCCAGTGGACTTGGGGATGTGTGGTCTGGGGTTGGGAGAAATCTCCGCTTTGCGATGTCGAAAGCTGACAAGGCGACGCCCGAAGGGACCATTCCATCTTTGGAGGTTTTGTTTTTGCCCTAATTTGACTCCCTTCCTTGTGCTCGGTGACCTTGGCCCGACCTCCAGACCAAACGATGTCTGTGTCAATGGCGGTGTTCCTTTCTTGGAGGCATTGTCTTCGTTGCTCAAGGAATCCCGATGGTGCATGTGGGCCTTCGTGCGCAATGTACATCATCACCAATGCTCTCTCGACGACGCCTTATCTAGGTCTACTCAGGCACTTTCACCCACTTTCCAACTTCCCCTTGGCACAATGGGTGGGGGTACGTTGGTCTGTGTTGTCCTTGGGTCTTGGTCATGTTGTAGAGGTCTTCGGCGTTGGTTGTGACGCGGCTTGGTTGTTGTGTGGTTTGCCACGTTGCCATTGGCATGCGATTGGTCTAGGTGTTGCTTATCTTGCGGTAGGGGTTGTCTTGGCCCAAGAGGTCCGAGTCACCATCTCCGTCGCCCCAGGAGTCCGAGGCTCGACCCCCCTCAACCGATACAAACAGTGTGTGTCATCTTCGTGCCGTGTGCATTGTAATCGACTGCATTTGAAACACATCGAAAAGGGGGTGTCCATGGTATGCTACTCCAAGACCAATGGTTGTTATTCCCAGTACGCCGCCGTGTCCGTCGATAGAGGCGCTTCTTCGAGGAGATGTTGCATCCCTTATCATATCTCTCATTACCATTGAACTTGCCCGCAAAGGTGTACAACTTATTCTCGGCCGCCGTCGTGTGGATCCAGCATGGAGCGTATTTGGAATATCCAGGAAGATAGAAAGCCCCATCGTCCCAGTGTCATAAACGAGGGTGACACAATCTTTTTCTGAGCAGTACCTTAGTTTTCCCGTGGTGATGATGTTGATACCAAGGGCGGGAGGCTCTAGTAATTAGTTTGTTTGCTTGATTGGCGATGGACCGGAAGCCGGGGTCAAGTCACTGTCGTCCGACTCGTCTCAGCAGGTCCAGCTTGTGGATGTTGAAGCCCTTCTTCCAGTCGTCAACCACCAATTACACATGCGGCAGGTTGTCATTGGGTGATGTGCAGCCATGGAGTTTAGCACACGCAGGTGTCACTGGTTTGGCCGCCGCGTGATCGGCTTTGGTTTTCGTCGTCATGTCCTCCAATGACATGTAGCTCCGGGACGGCATAACACCCGCGCTACATCCGACACGGTCCCAGGGGCAGCACTCACGGCGACGGGAGAGGAGAGTGCCATTGTGATGGAGAGCAAGGAAAGATCACAGCATCTTGGCCGATGCGCGTGCTGGGGATGTTGCGAGTTGCTGCTAGGGTTGTTGCAATGTGTTTATGTTCTCCGGTGCAAAATTGCAATGTTGCGCTACGAATCAAGGACCGCTATGTTGCGTTTAGGCCTTTGAGTGGAATTAGCTGATGTGTATGGATTATAATGGGGGAATATCATATTTGACACTCATTGCGTGAAAGTGTCGAGCATTCGCACAAGCCCCCACGAAGCGTGAGAATTGGGCCGGGCCACTCCTCCCTCATAGCGAGGCAGACAGTTTTTTGAACCTTACCCTCAGCCGGTTTGCACAGGCCGGCCCAGTTTTGCGATTACAGAGCCAGTTTTGTTCGCAAGTTAAGTGAAATGTTTGTATTTCAATTGTTTTTGACGAATTTCAATAAATGTTCGCATTTTTAACATTTTGTTCGAAATTTGAAAGAGTGTTCATAAAATTGTTTAAACAATAAAAAGAAAAGAAAAGAAAAAGAAAAATACTGAAAACATAAACAGAAAAAATAAAAAAGGAAGATAATGAAAAAAAACTGTAAATATTAGTTTAAGATCCCTCTAGAAGATTCCGAAAACCGGTCACGAACCTTCTAGAGGAGCCCCAAAACCAGTCACTGTAGCATGTGCCTTCTTTCGTAATTGGCCCGGCCGATCTCGGTTGCCAGGTCGCTAGCCTCTGTGCGAATCGGCGACAACTTGGGGCATCGAGCGTCTGTTAGGAGCTCCCTATAATGGGCTCGGGACGCTTAGGCGTGCAACAGCCTGCATGGGGCTCCTATCTTCTATTCCTAAGTAGCTACAGCCCACTAGCTATTTTTCCTAGACATGCAACTATGTCACAAGAGCAAGTCATGCATGCAAGTCATAAATAACATTGTTTTCTCATTAACCAATGCATGCAAGGACCACATCATCAATCCATGCATGTTACTCACAAGTTTTTTTGCATTAGATTTTCTATTGAAAATATATGTGTTTACCGGTTGCACCATACCTATGTAGTTTACATTCACATTGACATTCTTTTAAGAGTAACTCATTTGTATATCCTTTGTATTTTCTTTGTTTTTAAACTTATATTTTTCTTTCCATTAGTTATAGATATTTTTAGCAACTTTTATGCATTCTTGTAGCAAGTTTTCCACAGCAACGCGTCGGGGCATCATCTAGTTTGATATATGGTGCGACGACAGTCTAGCAAATGTGCATTCCCCACTTTTTGCCAACCCATGTGCGGTGTTTCAAACAAAAAATGAATTTTTAGAAATGTTCATTATTTTGAAAAATATTCTCGAATTTGTAAAAGGTTTGTGAGCTCCAGAAATGTTCTTGTATTCAAATATTATTCTTCAATTTCAAAATCGTGAATTCAAAAAATTGTATCTGATTGGAAATATATTCAAAAACACAAAAATGACGTGAATATCGAAAAACAAATGTTCACAAATTCAAAACATAATGTTAAATTCGAAATATATTCATGAATTTGAAAATATGTTGAAGAATTAAGAAAACATGGATTCAAAAATTATTCATGATTTTCAAATAAAATAAGATTTTCGAATTCAAAAATATGCTCCTGAGTTTGAAAATTGTTCATTTAAAAAATGCAAATTTGGAAAAAAAATTCATCAATTCAAAAATTGTTCACAAGTTGCAAAAATTGTCTGCGGGTCTGAAAAATGTTCTGCATGGCAACTCGGGCGTTGGCTGGCAATTTTGCTCCCAGCGAACGTTCACCGGATATTCGCGTCATTTATCTTTCACGTGATTGAACCAGGAATGAAGCCCATTACGATAGTAGTTATGGCTGGCCGTATGGGATCAGATTAATGCCGTAATAGTCTCCATGTTTATCATGATTTAGTTGTAACCTACCCTACGTGTATATCTTGCCTAACAGCTAACAGACACACCTGATTGTAAATTTGTAATGCGTGATTTTTGGTGTGGCAATGGAATGGTAGGTCTTCTTGGAACGCAAGTCTTGATCTTCTAGCTCGGCATCGAGGTCTTCTCTGTATCTTGTGGCGCTATGTTACGTCCAGCGTCTCCTTCTTCAGTGGATGGTGACACCAGTGTCGCTGCCGCCACCGGCACGCCAATGTCATGGCAGACTGCGTCGAGCATTGTGGCGTGGTACGACAAGCCCTCGATCGACTCTTTCGTCGTCGGGGCCAGGCTCAACGCCCGTTCACACATCGCCTACTTCGACGCCGGGGGCTACAACTGGTGCGTGAAGATCTACCCCGACGGCCGCATGGGTTCGGCCGACGCCGGATGGGTCTCCGTTTTTCTGCAGCTTCTCGGTGGCACCACCGTCAACGGCAAGATGGCCATGGCGCAGTTCAGCGTCAGCTTGCTCAACCAGGACGGGGAGTGCCGGTGCCGTCGTACAGCACAAACAGCTCCAAGATCAAACCCTATGCTTCCCAATGCCAGTGGGGCCCTCCCCGGTTGATCGCCGGACATGAATTGAAGAGATACATGCTCGCCGCTCGTTCCTCGGTCTTCATGGCAGAGCTCTTCGGCCCAATGTCGGAGAACGCTGCACGCAAGGTGCAGGTCGACGACATGGAGCCAAGAGTCTTCGAGGCGATGCTCGAATTCATCTACACAGATTCACTGCCCAAAATTGACGGCGACGAGAAGGTCGAGATGGCCCAGCACCTGCTCGTGACGGCAGATAGGTATAACCTCCAAAGGCTAAAGTTGATCTGCGAGGATATGTTGCGTGACAACATTGACGAGACCACGGCGGCGACCGCCCTGACACTAGCCGAGCAGCACGGTTGTTGTGGGCTCAAGGAGGCGTGCTTGAACTTCCTCAGGCGGATTCCTTGAGGCGGCCGGTAATGGCGAGTGGTAGCTTTCAACACCTCAAGACAGGCTGCCCTTCCCTCGTTGAGGTCATCATCGACCAGGCCGCGTCCGTGTCTGGATCACACCTTCTCAAGATAGAAGGCTACTCCCAAACCAAAGGGCTCGACAATGGCAGGTGCATCACGTCCATGGTGTTTGTCATCGGAGGCCGTCGCTGGAGTATGCAATACTGCCCCGACCTGACGGCCATACCTCAGAGGACGCCAGCTGGATATCCATCGTCATCGTGCGTAATTATACCATGCAGATGCCGACGATGAAGACGTTGTCAAAGCACGGTACGAGATCAATTTGCTCAGCCAGGACAGAAACCCGGAGCCATCGTGTAGCACGGCTAGCGGTTCCCCACGTGAATTCTCCCATGGGCGAGGACACGGCGGAAAGCTCATCGAGAGGAGCGTCTTGGAGGGATCCGGCTACGTGAAAGACGATGCTTTCAGTGTAAGGTGTGATATCACTATCTTATGGTGAGGGTCTCCAGCAGAGAGTGGGAAAAATAGAGAACAAAATAAACATTACAAACCTCGTTGATAGTGTTGAGCAGATGAATAAATCGTTGATTCGCTATGCAATCTGATGTCTATTACACAACTTTTTTCTCATAGACTCGTGTTGGACATCAAAGCGCAGAGTTTTGTAGGACAGTAACAATTTTTCTTTAAATGGATAACCTAAGGTTTATCAATCCGTGGTAGGTGTAGGATGAAGATGGTATCTTTCAAACAACCCTGCAACCAAATAACAAAGAGTCTCTTGTGTCCCCAACACACCCAATACAATGGCAAATTGTATAAATACACTAGTTCGGCAAAGAGATGATGATACAAAGTGCACTATGGATGGTAGATATAGGTTTTTGTAATTTGAAAATATAAAAACAGTAAGGTAACTAATAGTAAACAGCAAGCAAAACGTGGTATAAATGCTTGGAAACAAAGCCTAGGTCCATACTTTAGTGCAATTTCTCTCAACATTATTGACATAGTTGAATCATATGTAAATACCACTCGTGCGACACAGAGTTCACTCCAAAGTCACAAATAACGGAGAACTAACGAAGAAATTATTTTAGGATACGAAATCATCTCAAAGTTATCTTTTCCGATCAATCTTATGATCTATCACTAGTAGAAAACATGGCTTTTGTCACAGCTCGATCTACACATTAGTCCCGGTTGCAACCGGGACTAATGTGTACCGAGACCAAAGGTTTTGGGCTTTAGTCCCGGTTCCAGAACCGGGACAAATGTGCCATTTTCTACTAGTGTATCCCTATAAGTGTCACGAACAGCCCTAGAGTTCGTACTAAAATAACACCTTAAGACACCCATCAACCAAAACCCTAATGTCACCTAGATACTCCAATATCAGCACAAGTACCCATGTGCTTGATTATACGATATGTATCACATAATTTCAGATTCATCATGTTCAATCCAACACAAAGAACTTCAAAGAGTGTCATAAAGTTTCTACCGGAGATTGAAGACAAAAACATGTGCCAACCCCTATGCATAGATTTCCAAGGTCACGGAACCCGCAAGTTGATCATCAAAACATACATCAAGTGGATCGATAGAACATTCCATTATCACCACGGATTTCCCATCGCGAGACATAATCAAGTGTTCTCAAATCCTTAAAGACTCAATCCGATAAGAAAACTTTAAAAGGAAAACTCAATTCATCACAACAAGATAGAGAGGAGAAAACTCCATATGATTCATCTATATCAATAAAGCTCGCGGTACATCAAGATCGTGTCATCTCAAGAACACGATAGAGAGAGAGACAGAGAGAGAGAGATCAAACACATAGCTACTGGTACATACCCTCAGCCCCGAGGGTGAACACCTCCCTCCTCGTCATGGACGTTGATACGTCTCCATCGTATCTACTTTTCCAAACTCTTTTGCCCTTATTTTGGACTCTAATTTGCATGATTTGAATGGAACTAACCCCGACTGATGTTGTCTTTAGCAGAATTGCCTTGGTGTTATTTTTGTGCAAAAATAAAACTTCTCGGATTGACCTGAAAATTTACGAAGAATATTTTTGGATTTAATAAAAAAATATTGGCTAAAGAATCAACCGAAAGGGGGCCACCCAAAGGTGGCAAGCCTGCCAGGCGCGACCACCCCCCTGGCCGTGCCTAGCAGGCTTGTGGGCCCCCTGTTGCTCCACCGATGTAATAGCCTGGGACCAGCGCTCTAGAAGATTCCCCTTTGTTTCCATTCTCGTCTGTGTTTCGTTTGGTTGTTGCATTCATCATCGCATCATCTGCATAGCATCGTCACCCATTTTCGAAAATTTGCATCCGTTCGGCATTTTGTCAACATGAGTTTTCAAACTTGCATCCGTTCGTAGTGCCGGTTCTCTCCGTTCTTGCTGTTGCCTGTTTCGAGACCAACCACACACGCACGCGCCCGCGGCATCGTTTTAAAAAACCTGTTTTTAAAGTGCGCAAAAAATATTCTCGGATTGGGTCAAAACCTGGCGTGCGGTCTTATTATAGTGTAGGTAGACCGGCTGCCAAATTTCATCGCATTCTGAGTTCGTTTGATATCCGAACGGTCAGTCCGTAGCAGTGCAGTCATCGGTTATTCGTCGGACGTATTCGGTGTTTTAAAACCCTCGTGTCATGGGCCGCAACTTCCCTCTCATCCACACCTAACCCATCTACACAGCCCATTAACCCAACCTAGCCCCTCCCTCCGTCGTGGTCATCGGATCGCGATCGGATGGACGAGGTCCAACCCTCAACCCTAATGCCTTCCCTATTTAAACCCCCTTGGAGAGAGAGCCCCTCACTCTCTAGGGTTTCCCCTCATGTTAAATTGCAGCCACACCCCTAGAAAATCCCACCTGCTAGCCCTCCTCCTCCAGATCCCACAGTCCCAACCATCTGCCCGTTTTCGGCCCTCGGATCGCGATCTAGAGGCTCAGATTCGCCCAAAATGCCACCTACCGGACACATCCGGTTGGCCGCCCGCACATGTCCGGCGACCATAGAGCCGCCGCACCTCGCGCAAGCCCCCAAGCTCCCATGGCAGCCCCGACCGATCCGCTGTCGTCGCTCCGCCGCCGCTTTCACCTCCGACTGGACCCCGCCGCCTCGCCGGTGTGCTCCGCGCCCCGCCGCCGCTCTGCCGTGCCGGCCACCACGCCCGGAGCCCCTGCTCTGCCGCCGCCCGGAGCCCCTTCTCGCCCGCTCCTGCTCCACCTCACCGCTGGCCTGGGGGCCTCGTCGCCGCCCGGATCCCGACCGGTTCCAGCCATCCCTGCCAGCCGACCCAGCCTTGTCCCCACCGTTGGATCCCTGTAGCGCCACCGGTCGCTGCGCCCGCGACCTCGATCCCGCTCGGGATGGGAGACACGAGCGGCTGGGCCGCCTCCAGCGCCTAGGTCGGCCCGAATCGCCTCCAGCTGGGCCGAAGCCCACTAGGTGAGCAGCCCCCACCTATCCTTCGCCCAGTGCGTGCATTGCTATGTTGCGCTCCGATGCTCTGCTGGGCCAGCCAGATTCGGCCCGTTTCCTTTTTTCCCTGATAACGATTTTGTCAAATATCCTGTGAATTACTATTTTGCAGAAAAGACCCTAATGATCATGCATTTAATAACTCCATAACCGTGCATCGGATTAAAAAACTTTATATATGAAACTTGACTAGAATTTCGTGTAGATTCACAATATCCAAATTTCACATGTGATAAAAATGTTTAAACTTGCTGTTTGTTTAGATTTGTGTATATGTCATATTAAAATGATTTATTTCATAACTACTCAACCGTAGCTCCGAATTAAATGTTCCACATATGTAACTTGGCTAGAAAAATGTGCAGAGTCACATGGTGACATTTATTTTGCTGTTTAACAACTCTAAAATATGTTTAGTACAGATCTGGACCAAAATCTTAAATTGCATATGGGGTTGTCTCGAAAATTATATATATTGCTTCCGGCCTCATTTAAAATGCTTAGATGATATAGTGTTCATGCTTCACCGTTTGCCATGTTAAACAACATTTAATATTGATGAGTACCTAAACGTGGAGTTTCGTCAATATGCAACTCGTTGTTTGTTGTGATTAGCCATGCCTTGCATATTTAAACAAGACATGCATCATATTTGGTTGTGCATCACATGCATATGTGTGTTTCATGTGTTGATTGTTGTTTCCGGATCGTTCCTTCTCGATAGAGTCCCAAAAGCATTCGGAGTGTGAGGATTCATTCGGCTACGTTGGATCGTCTTCTTCATGGACTTGATCTTCTTTCGAGCGGGATCTCAGGCAAGATGACACATTTTCCTGGATACCATTACTATCATTGTCATGCTAGTTGTCCCATTTTTATCGTTATGTCTCGCTGCCTACCACTTGTTTGTCAAGCCTCCCAACAGTGCCATGAAAAGCCTCTAACCCCTCCACATCCAAGCAAACCATTGTTTGGCTATGTTACCGCTTGCTTAGCCCTTCTTATAGTGTTTCTAGATGCAAGTGCTATTGCTTCCATGTGACAACATGGACATACTTGTTATATCACAATATTATTGCTATTTAATTTAATGCATGTATACACTTGTTAAAGGGTGGAAGGCTTGGCCTTTTGCTCAGTGTTTTGTTCCACCCTTGCCTCCCTAGTTACTTGTGAACCGGTGTTATGTTCCATAATTGAGTGCTCCTAACATGCTCGGGGTTGTTATGGGGACCTCCTTGATTTTCATTTTAGGATAAAACTTGTCTGGCAAGGCCTAACATTGGTACTACATTCGCTTAATAACAACTAAAATTTGCATAGGACATGATCACCCCGTGGATTAATCAACAACCCGGGCCAGTGCTCCTCATGAGTGTTGGTCCAAACTAGAGCACTATGCGGGGCCAACCCGGGGCAACTCGGGAGATTTCTATCAGGCCATTGTACGCGTCGCTTATCCGCCTTGTCCTGAGAATGAGATACGCGGCTCATATCGGGATCGTCGACACGTCGGGAGGCCTTGCTGGACTTGTTTTACCTTTCTCAAACGTCTTGAGTGAGGAACTCTGATCTTCTTCGGACTATCTCGAGGTGTCGGATTTCCTTTGGAATTTCCTAGGATGATCACGAGATCCGTGGTCGAGGTTATTCCTGTTGCGTGTGGTTAATTTGTGATGGATGAGTTGGAGCACCCCTGTAGGGTTAAATCTTTTCGAGAAGCCGTGCCCGCGGTTATGTGGCAAACTTGGATGTTTTGTTTAACACCCGGTCATAGCAAACTTGAAGTAAACTCTAACAAAATACACCAACTTTGTGCGTAACCGTGACTGTCTCTTCTCGTGAGTCCTTATCCGAGAGATAACACGGTGGGGTTATGTTTGACGTAAGTAGGTGTTCAGGATCAGTTAGTGATCATTACTAGTTCACGTTCGTTGTGCGTAGACCACCATACTTTAATTTCTGTACTCGTAAGTTATCCACTCAAATAAATGCTTAGTCGCTTGCTGCAGCCTCACCACTTAACCATACCTCACCTATTAAGCTTTAATCGTCTTGATACCCTTGGAAATGAGATTGCCGAGTCCATATGGCTCAAAGATTACTACAACAACAGTTGCAGGTACAGGTAATGTGATGACTGTACGTGAGCGCGATGTTTGTTTGATTTGGAGTTCTTCTTCTTCTTCGTCATCAATCTAGGATGGCTTCTAGGCGGCAGCCTAGGATAGCAAGGATGGATGTCATTTTGTCATTTGTTTTCGTCCGTAGTCCGACCCTGCTCTTATGTATGATGATTGAATATGTTGTTGTATTGATATGACTCTGATGTCGCTTGTGGCGAGTGTAAGCCAATTCCATATACTCATCTCTTATGTACATGTACTTGTAATGATATCCATTCTTGCAACACGACGAGATGCGCTTCTATCCCTGTCAAGGCCCTCGTGCCAAAATAAGGATAGGATCGCATCTTGGGCGTGACAAGTTGGTATCAGAGCCTGTACCGACCTAGGAGCCCCCTTAATTGATCGAACTTGGCCGAGTCGAGTCTAGTGAAAAACTATTTTGAGTCTAATTATATTGGAGATTAGGATTCTTTTTACTCCTCTTCTATGCTCTGGTGAGGAATTACAACTTAGGAATTTTGATTCTACTCCTCTTCTCGCTCAAAAATTTTAGGAACGCGCGGGTATTTTTGGAAACTATATGATGCCGATGTGACAGAGTTCTGTCTTGGTGCCTCCTATCTGACTTGATTTCTTCCGGGGAGTTGAGCTCTAGGGAATTCTTGACACTTCATTATCATTCAGCTTCCTTAGTATCTCAGGACGGAGGGTGTTCGGAATTGCTTCAATACTTGTCGTGGTGAGATAAGATCGGAGTCACCCAGTACTGGGAGGTGTCCGAGGTACCACCATGGTTTAGTATCGTTGTGAGTCCGAGGATTTGAGTTAGATGAATTTGCGAAAGCCTCTGGTTATGTGTTGAAGGATGGATAGGTAGGATTGCTAGTTGTGTGAGATATTTCCTCCTTGTATCCCCCACATCGGATTGCATAACCAGAAAGTTTTCGGAAGTTCTTAGGTGGGAATTCAAGTAGGTATCTAGGATTATATTTCCAACAAGTGCATAGTGGGTATGTATTTGTTCTGGCTTGTTCCATAAGCCTCATCCTTTGTTTTGTTTTGAATATGGTAATTTGAGTTGCTTCGATGTCAAGTGGTGATTTCATATCTTGCTAAGTAGTGTTCTCATATTTATGTGGGAATGCTAATTCTTTTGCCCAATCAAGTTATCATATCAATTCTTTTCAACCCGTGTGCTTCTCTTCAAGTTAAATTCAGTCATCTCTAATATTGCAAGATCAATCCTCTATTCTTTCCGGAGTGCATTTCATCCGTCCCAAGTTTTCTTTCTTTTCCCACCCTCCCAGCCTTTTCTTCAATGATTGAATTCTCATCCAAGTGCATTTTCTATTCATGTGATGCTTCCGCTATATTTCTTCTGTATCGTATCCGGTGATTTCTTGTGAAGGTCCTCAAGTGCTTCAAGTTCATCGTTCTTCATTCTTGTTTTCTTCTCCGGTGGATTTGATTAAAGCTCTCGGTGTTAATCTTATCCTTTCTCATTCGTTCAGTGGTTTCCATGTGGGAATTTCTTTTCCAAGCCTCTCTTGTTTATTCATCCCTCTCTATTCTATCCGGAGTGTTGAAAATATCTTAGAAGATATTCATGTTCATTCTTATCCTCTTAAATTATTTCGAGGTTCTCACTTCATCAAGTTTTTAATTTATACCGGTGCAATCTCTCTTTTAATCAATTGTTTCAATGGTGCTTTCTTTTGAGTGGGCCCATAACCCACAGGGTTTTTCCTAGGATCCTACCTGACTCTTCTAATCTTTCCGGAGATGCCCTCAAGTTCTTTTCAGTATGATGTAAGAATAATTTTCATCAGTTATATTCCTTCTTCATGATCGCTTTGAATCATTTTCACCGTTGGCTCAACCTTCTTTATTTATTGTTACGGAGTGTCTCAGTAATTCATGGTGTTGTTTCTTATCATCATTCTCAGCTTTGAAGACCAAGGGAGTGGTTCTCTTAAATCTTTGCTCGTTCTCTTGAAGATTCATGGTTTTAGTCTGTTGCTATCATCTCAAATTGTTTTGATCATGAGTTATTCCTCCCATATCTATCCGGTGCAGTTCATAATTGTTTTCATTTCTCGATCCTCCGAAGGCCATCATTTCAGAAGATTCTTCGTTCTCAGCTTTTAGCTTTCGTTCTCAAATTCTTCTCAATTGTTGTTCCTTCGTTCGTATCTCATGTATTCTGGTGCCTTGTTCAGTTTCTATTAGGCAAATCTTGATCTCTTCATTCTCATGTGTCCTCTTTAGTTTCTAATTCTTTCCGGTGTTTCGTTCAAGACCTATTCAAGTTTGTGCTCTATCTATCTTTCCTATTTTTTCCAAAAGAATAAGTGGTGTGTGAAATCTGTTGGTTGCCATCAATTTAACTTGATGAACGATAGTCATATCATAATTATTATTCTTGTTTCATCCAAGTGATCTCAATCCTTCTTTTGGAGTTGTTCATGATATCAAATTCCTTATACCAAGTGGTCATCTTTCTTTTTTGAAGTTCCTAGTTTTTCTCAAGTATCTTGTCGCTAAGCTCCATCTAATTCATAGCAAGGCCTCAATCTTATTATTTTTGCATCCTTCAATTCTTTCTATCATCCTTTCGTTTGAGAGTCTTCCGGAGGTTCTTCATGGTGGTTCATCAAGATTTCTTTCATTTTCACGTGTTCATCAAGATTCTGGTTGGAGGTGCTCAAGTGTTCTTTATCTTGGATTTGTAAGTTCAATTCCTTCTCCATTGTCTTTTGAGATGGTGTTATTAAATTCTTGATTAGGAGGAGTCTCGAAGGAAATTGTCAAGAATTAAATAAGTAAACCCATCTTGTTTTCTCGGAGTTATCTTGGGTTGAATTTCACCTAAAGCATTTCCTAAGGATTGTTGCTATCATGGTGTCATAAACGATCCAAGTTTTCTCCTCCTCTTCTTGGTGAAAGAAGTTTCCATCTCTTGTTGCTCTCAAGCAATCAATTGTTTATGTTATGGCAGGTTGTCACCTTATAATTTTGAGATGTTTTCCATAATCCCATAACAAGCTATTCTTTCATTGTTGATTCTTAATCAACTCCATTCAACCTATGCTTTTCAAATTCATTTGTGCTGGGAATTGTCATTTTCTTATCCGTTATTTTCCTTCCATCATTCTAGTTTCTATTCTCTTGTTACGGAGGCCTTGTGATGTTGCTCTCTTCAATCTATTAACTTGCTTTGTCAAGATCATGTTCTTTCTTTGCTTATTCATTTAACCAGAGTGTTGTGCAATCTTTTCATGATCTTTCTGTCTTATGAAATTTTGATTCTAATCCAACCGAGGTTTGGTGTCTCTCTTTCAATTTCTTTCCTTCATATCAATTTTATCCCTCTATCCTACTGGAAGTGCTGCCGAAATTTCTTGTGAATTCTTGGTTGTTTGTCATGTCATTCTTCATCTCTTTCCAACCTTCATGTTTCATTGGTTTCATTCGCTTGTCAAGAAGCAATAAAGTTTTACCTCTTCCTCTTACTCTTTCTCTTCCCCTTTTCATTCTAGATCTCGGGGCGAGATCCTCGTGTAGTGGAGGAGAGTTGTAACAGCCCAGGACCGACGCTCCAGAAGATCCCCTTTGTTTCCAATCTCGTTTGTGTTTCGTTTGGTTGTTGCATTCATCATCGCATCATTCGCATTATCTGCATAGCATCGTCACTCATTTTCGAAAACTTGCATCCGTTTGGCATTTTGTCAACATGAGTTTTCAAACTTGCATCCGTTTGTAGTCGTCGGTTCTCTCCGTTCTTGCCGTTGCCTGTTCCCAGACCAACCACACACGCACGCGCCCGCGGCATCGTTTTAAAAAAACCTGTTTTTAAAGTGCGCAAAAAATATTCTCGGATTGGGTCGAAACCTAGCGTGCGGTCTTATTATAGTGTAGGTAGACCGCCTGCCAAATTTCATCGCATTCCGAGTTCGTTTGATGTCCGAACGGTCAGTCCGTAGCAGTGCGGTCATCGGTTATTCGTCGAACGTATTCGGTGTTTTAAAACCCTCGTGTCATGGGCCACAACTTCCCTCTCATCCCCACCTATCCCATCTACATAGCCCATTAGCCCAACCTAGCCCCTCCCTCCGTCGTGGTCATCGGATCACAATCGGACGGACTAGGTCCAACCCTCAACCCTAATGCCTTCCCTATTAAACCCCCTTGGAGAGAGAGCCCCTCACTCTCTAGGGTTTCCCCCCATGTTAAATTGCAGCCACACCCCTAGAAAATCCCACCTGCTAGCCCTCCTCCTTCAGATCCCGTAGCCCCAACCATCTGCCCATTTTTGGCCCTCGGGTCTCGATCTAGAAGCTGAGATTCACCCAAAATGCCACCTACCGGACATGTACGATTGGCCGCCTGGACATGTCCGGCGACCATAGATCCACCGCACCTCGCACAAGCCCCGGAGCTCCCATGGCATCCCCGACCGATCCGCTGCCACCGATCCGCCGCCGCCTTCACCTCCGGCTGGACCCCATCGCCTCGCCGGTGTGCTCTTCGCCCCGCCGCCACTCCGCCGCGCCGGCCACCGCGCCTGGAGCCCCTACTTCGCCGCCGCCCGGAGCCCCTACTCGCTTGCTCCTGCTCCTCCTTGCCGCTGGCCTGGGGGCCTCGTCGCCGCCTGGATCCCGACCGGCTCCGGCCATCCCTACCAGCACCGACCCAGCCTTGTCCCCGTCGTTGGATCCCTGTAGCACCGCCAATCGCTGCGCCCGCGACCTTGATCCCACTCGGGATGGGAGAAACGAGCGGCTGGGCCGCCTCCAGCGCCTCATGGACCCAGCGCCCAGGTCGGCCCGAATCACCTCCAGCTGGGTCGAAGCCCACTAGGTGAGCAGCCCCCGCCTATCCTTCGCCCAGTGTGTGCATTGCTATGTTGCGCTCTGGTGCTCTGCTGGGCCAGCCAGATTCGGCCCGTTTCCTTTTTTCCCTGTTAACGATTTTGTCAAATATCATGTGAATTACTGTTTTGCAGAAAAGACCCTAATGATCATGCATTTAATAACTCCATAACCGTGCATCGGATTAAAAAACTTTATATACGAAACTTGACTAGAATTTCGTGTAGATTCACAATATCCAACTTTCACATGTGATAAAAATGTTTAAACTTGCTGTTTGTTTAGATTTGCATATATGTCATATTAAAATGATTTATTTCATAACTACTCAACCGTAGCTCCGAATTAAATGTTCCACATATGTAACTTGGCTAGAAAAACGTGTAGAGTCACATGGTGACATTTATTTTGCTGTTTAACAACTCTAAAATATGTTTAGTACAGATATGGACCGAAATCTTAAATTGCATATGGGGTTGTCTCGGAAATGATATATATTGCTTCCGGCCTCATTTAAAATGCCTAGATGATATAGTGTTCATGCTTCACCGTTGGTCATGTTAAACAACATTTAATATTTATGAGTACCTAAACAGGAGTGAACTAAATAATTTAAATGTGGAGTTTCGTCAATATGCAACTCGTTGCATATTGAGCTTCACTTTAATGTGTAGTAGTTGTTTGTTGTGATTTGCCATGCCTTGCATATTTAAACCGGACATGCATCATATTTGTTTGTGCATCATGTCATGCATATGTGTGTGTTTCATGTGTTGATTGTTGTTTCCAGATTGTTCCTTCTCGATAGAGTTCCGAAAGCGTTCGGAGTGTGAGGATTCGTTCGGCTACGTTGGATCATCTTCTTCATGGACTCGATCTCTTCCGAGCGGGATCTCAGGGAAGATGACACATTTTCCTGGATACCATTACTATCATTGTCATGCTAGTTGTCCCGTTTTTATCGTTATATCTCGCTACCTACCACTTGTTTGTCAAGACTCCCAACATTACCATGAAAAGCCTCTAACCCCTTCACATCCCAGCAAACCATTGTTTGGCTATGTTACCGCTTGCTTAGCCCTTCTTATAGTGTTTCTAGATGCAAGTGCTATTGCTTCCATGTGACAACATGGACATACTTGTTATATCACAATATTGTTGCTATTTAATTTAATGCATGTATACACTTGTTAAAGGGTGGAAGGCTTGGCCTTTTGCTCGGTGTTTTGTTCCACTCTTGCCTCCCTAGTTACTTGTGAACCGGTGTTATGTTCCATAATTGAGCGCTCCTAACATGCTCGGGGTTGTTATGGGGACCTCCTTGATTTTCGTTTTAGGATAAAGCTTGTCTGGCAAGGCCCAACATTGGTACTACATTTTCTTAATAACAACTAAAATTTGCATAGGGCATGATCACCCCGTGGATTAATCAACAACCCGGGTCGGTGCTCCTCATGAGTGTTGGTACAAACTAGAGCACTATGTGCGGCCAACTTGTGGCAACTTGGGAGATTTCTATCAGGCCACTGTACGCATCGCTTATCCGCCGTGTCCTGAGAACAAGATACGCGGCTCCAATCGGGATTGTCGACACGTCGGGAGGCCTTGCTGGACTTGTTTTACCTTTCTCGAACGTCTTGAGTGAGGAACTCTGATCTTCTTCGGGCTATCTCGAGGTGTCGGATTTCCTTTGGAATTTCCTAGGATGATCACGAGATCTGTGGGCGAGGTTATTCCTGCTGCGTGTTGTTAATTTGTGATGGATGAGTTGGAGCACCCCTGCAGGGTTAAATCTTTTCGAGAAGCCGTGCCCACGGTTATGTGGCAAACTTGGATATTTTGTTTAACACCTAGTCATAGCAAACTTGAAGTAAACTCTAATAAAATACACCAACTGTGTGTGAACCGTGACTGTCTCTTCTCGTGAGTCCTAATCCGAGAGAGAACACAATGGGGTTATGTTTGACGTAAGTAGGTGTTCAGGATCAATAAGTGATCATTACTAGTTCATGTCCGTTATGCGTAGACCATCATACTTTACTTTCTGTACTCGTAAGTTATCCACTCAAATAAATGCTTAGTTGCTTGCTGCAGCCTCACCACTTAACCATACCTCACCTATTAAGCTTTAATAGTATTGATACCCTTGGAAATGAGATTGTTGAGTCCCTGTGGCTCACAGATTACTACAACAACAGTTGCAGGTACAGGTAATGTGATGACTTGACGTGAGCGCGATGTTTGTTTGATTTGGAGTTCTTCTTCTTCATCATCAATCTAGGATGGGTTCCAGGCGGCAGCCTGGGATAGCAAAGATGAATGTCATTTTGTCGTTTGTTTTCGTCCGTAGTTAGACCCTGCTCTTCTGTATGATGATTGAATATCTTGTTGTATAATGTGACTCTGATGTAGCTTGTGGCAAGTGTAAGACAATTCCATATACTCATCTCTTTTGTACATGTACTTTTAATGATATCCATTCTTGCAACACGACGAGATGCGCTTCTATCCCTGTCAAGGCCCTCGTGCCAAAATAAGGATAGGACTGCATCTTGGGCGTGACAACCGACCTCAATTACACTCCTATTTATTCCTATTCGCGGAGAAAAAAATAAAGGAGAAGAGTTCATCGCGTTTCACAATATGGAGTCGCCGCCACCTCCTGTTCTTCCTCGGGAGGCCAGAGCTGGAGTCCGTTTTGGGCTCTGGAGAGGGGAAATCGATGCCGTCGTCATCACCAACCATCCGTCATCACCAATTCCATGATGCGCTCCGTCGTTCGTGAATAATCCCATCGTAGGCTTGTTGGACGGTGATGGGTTGGATGAGATTTATCATGTAATCGAGTTAGTTTTGTTAGGGTTTGATCCCTAGTATCCACTATGTTCTGAGATTGATGTTGTTATGACTTTGCTATGCTTAATGCTTGTCACTAGGGCCCGAGTGCCATGATTTCAGATCTGAACCTATTATGTTTTCATGAATATATATGTGTTCTTGATCCTATCTTGCAAGTTGTAGACACCTATTATGAGTTATGATCTGCATCCCCCAGGGTGACAATAACTGGGATTCTTTTCGGTGATTACCGTAGTTTGAGGAGTTCATGTATTCACTAAGTGCTAATGCTTTGGTCCGGTTCTCTATCAAAAGGAGGCCTTAATATCCCTTAGTTTCCATTAGGACCCTGATGCCACAAGAGGGTAGGACAAAAGATGTCATGCAAGTTCTTTTCCATAAGCATGTATGACTATATATGGAATACATGCCTACATTACATTGATGAATTGGAGCTAGTTCTGTGTCACCCTATGTTATAACTGTTGCATGATGAATTCCATCCGACATAATTATCCATGACTGGTCTGTTGCCTATGAGATTTTCACATATTGTTCTCTGCTAAGTTACTTTTCCGTTACTGCTGTTACAAACACTACGAAACTGCTACTGTCACTTTTGCCATTGTTACCGTTACTTCCATACTACTTTGCTACTAAATACTGTTGCAGATATTAAGTCTTTCAGGTGTGTATTGACAACTCAGCTGCGAATACTCAAGAATATACTTTGGCTCCCCTTGAGTCGAATCAATAAATTTGGATTAAATACTCTGCCTCGAAAACTGTTGCGATCCCCTATACTTGTGGGTTATAAAGACCTTTTTCTGGCGCCGTTGCCGGGGAGCATAGCTCTATTCTCTGAGTCACTTGGGATTTATCTGTTGATCACTATGAAGAATCTGAAAGATCCAAAAACCAAGATCTATCCCTCTACTACTAGGGGGAGTAAGGAACTGCCATCTAGCTCTACACTTGATTCACCTTCTATTATGAGTAAGTTTGTGACACCACCACCTGCTAGTAATTCTGATATGTCGCAAGTAACTAATGATGCTACTTCTGCTATGCATGATTCTTATGATGATACTTTGCTTGATAATATTGTGCCACTGGGCGAATTTCTTGATGAACAAATTGCTAGAGTCAATGCTAAACATTATGATACTTCTGAAACTGATGAAATTATTGAAACCTGAAATTATTGAAACTGAACACCCGAGGGTTATGTTATGGAAGGAGAGGTAGCTAGGGACTTTCTTGCTTGTAAGGATAGAGATGATCTTAAGAAATTACTATGCAAGTGGAAAGAAAAATCATTGAATGCTAGAATGAAATATGATCCTAAGTTTGCTACTTCACCTATCTTTGTTACTGATAAGGATTATGAATTCTCTATCGATCCTGAGTTAATTACTTTGGTTGAATCTGATCCTTTCCATGGTTATGAATCTGAAACTGTTGTGGCACATCTTACTAAATTGAATGATATAGCCACCCTGTTTACTCATGAGGAAAAAAATCGTTATTACTATATTCTTAAGTTGTTTCCTTTCTCATTAAAGGGTGATTCTAAGATATGGTTCAAGTCTCTTGCTCCTGGTTGTGTGCGTAGCCCCTAGGATATGATTTATTACTTCTCTGAAAAATATTTTCCTGCCCATAAGAAACAAGTTGCCTTGCAGGAAATATTTAACTTTGTGCAAATCAAAGAAGAGAATCTCCCACAAGCATGGGGGAGGCTTCTCTAGTTACTTAATGCTTTGCCAGATCATCCCGTCAATAAAAATGAAATACTTGATGTCTTTTATAATGGACTAACCGATGCTTCTAGGGACCACCTAGATAGTTGTGTCGGTTGTGTTTTCAGGGAACGAACTGTTGAACAAGCTGAACTTATATTGAATAATATATTGAGCAATGTTAATTATTAGACTATTCCTGAACCACCTCCGAAGCCAACTCCGAAGAAAAGAGGTATTCTATTTCTCAGTCCTAAAGATATGCAAGAGGCAAAGAAATCTATGAAAGAGAAAGGTATTAAAGCCGAAGATGTTAAGAATCTACCACCTATCGAAGAAATACATGGTATTGATAACCCAACACATGTAGTAGAGGTAAATTCACTTTGTAGATTTGATAAATGTGATATTCCTTATAATAAGTCTACTAGCCAATGCTTGGATGAGTTTGATAATTTTGTTGTTAAGCAAGAAAATTTTAATGCTTATGTTAGTAGACAATTGAAACATAATGCTTTCATGCTTGATTGCTTAGGTGATTATATGAGTAGAACTATCAATGGTCTTAAACTAATTCGTAAACATGCTTCCATGGTAACTACTCAAGTAGAACAAGTACTTAAGGCACAGAATGATTTGCTTAATGAGATGAATAGTAAGAACAATGATCATTCTGTTAGAGTTGTGACTAGAGGTGGTAGAATGACCCAGGAACCTTTGTATCCTAAGGGCCATCCTAAGAGAATTGAGCAAGATTCTCAAAGGAGTAATGCTAATGCACCTAGTCATTCCAGTAATAAGAGGAATAAGGAAGATGATATAACTTTGTGTGATGCTAGTGAACCTGTTATAGATACACCTAAAAACCCAAATGATATTTGTGTTTCTGATGCCGAGACACAATCTGGTGACGAACATGAGCCTAGCGATAATATTAATGATAATGTTCATGTTGATGCTCAACCTAGTAATGATAATGATGTGGAGATTGAACCTGTTGTTGATCTTGATAACCCACAACCTAAGAATAAAAGACATGACAAAAGAGATTTATTGCTAGAAAGCATGGTAAAGAAAGAGAACCATGGGTTCAGAAACCCATGCCCTTTCCTCCTAAACCATCCAAGAAAAAGGATGATGAGGATTTTGAGCGCTTTGTTGAAATGCTTAGACCTGTCTTTTTGCGTATGCGCTTGACTGATATTCTAAAAATGTCTCCTCATGCTAAGTATATGAAAGATATTGTCATTAATAAAAGGAAGATACCGGAAGCTGAAATGTTTGCCATGATTGCTAATTATACGTTTAAGGGTGGAGTACCAAAGAAAGTAGGAGATCCAGGAATACCAACTATACCATGCTCTATTAAAGGGAATTATGTTAAAACTGCTTTATGTGATTTGGGAGCTGGTGTTAGTGTTATGCCTTTCTCTTTATATCGCAAACCTGATTTGAATAAGTCGACACCTACTAAAATCTCTTTGCAAATGGCTGATAAATCAACTGCTCTACCTATCGGTATTTGTGAGGATGTACCTGTCGTAATTGCAAATGCTACTACCTTAACAGACTTTGTTATTCTTGGTATTCCCCAGGACGACAATATGTCGATCATCCTTGGTAGACCCTTTTTGAATACTGCAGGGGCTGTTATTGATTGCAAAAAGGGCAATGTCACTTTTCATATTAATTGTAATGAGCATATGGTACACTTTCCGAAGAAACAACCTCAAGTTCATAGTATCAATTCTATTGAAAAAATTCCAACGATTATTTTTGGAGGCTTTGTATTCCCTCTTCCTACTGTCAAGAAGAAATATGATATACTTATTGTTGGGGACATGCATATCCCCATTGAGGTAACTTAGTGATTATTCGAAAATTCTCTGGTTTCATGTTACTCGAAAGAAGTTTGTTAATAAGACTTGATCAACCTTATTGATGGATTCCTTTTGATGAGCATGAGATTGTTGAATTTAGAAAGCACAACTTTCTGTACCCAACTTTTATTTTCTTTTAGTTAAATTAATTAAGCAATAATGATAGTATTTTCTGTTTTCTGAAGTTTTCCGTGCAATAGAAAAATGACCTAAAAATAAAAGTTCTTCAAATGCCCTGAGAATGTAGTATGATTTTTCTGGAATATTTAAAAATATCTGGCACTCAGCACACAGCAGAGGGCTACACCAGTGGGTCACAAGCCCACAAGGCATGACCAGGCTTGTGGGTCCCACGTGGCCCCCCTTCACTTATTCCATCACCCATCCACCTCATCTTCCTCCAGAAAAAATCTCACCATTGCTCAAACCCGTGTTCTAGCTCATTTTGCTGCCATTTTTGATCTCCTTGTGCAAAGCTTCATTCGCAAAACTGTTTTGGGAGATTGATCTTCGGTATGTGATGACCCACAAGCATAGGGGATCTATCATAGTCCTTTCGATAAGTAAGAGTGTCGAACCTAGTGAGGAGCATAAGGAAATGACAAGCGGTTCTCAGTAAGGTATTCTCTGCAAGCACTAAAATTATCGGTAACAGATAGTTTTGTAATAAGATAATTCATAACGGGTAGGAAGTAACAATTGTAACAAAGGTGCAGCAAGGTGGCCAATCCTTTTTATAGCAAAGGACAAGCCTGGACAAACTCTTATATAAAGCAAGGTGCTCCCGAGAACACATGGGAATTTCTGTCAAGCTAGTTTTCATCATGCTCATATGATTCACATTCGTTACTTTGATAATTTGATATGTGGGTGGAGCGGTGCTTGCGTGCTGCCATTACTTGGACAAGCCTCCCACTTATGATTAACCCCTCTCGCAAGCATCCGTAACTACGAAAAAAGAATTAAGATAAATCTAACTATAGCATGAAACATGTGGATCCAAATCAGCCCCTTACGAAGCAACGCATAAACTAGGGTTTAAGATTCTATCATTCTAGCAACCCATCATCTACTTATTACTTCCCAATGCCTTCCTCTAGGTCCAAACAATGGTGAAGTGTCATGTAGTCAATGTTCACATAACACCACTAGAGGAGACACAACATACATCTCATCAAAATATCGAACGAATACCAAATTCACATGATTTCTTATAACAAGACTTATCCCATGTCCTCGGGAACAAACGTAACTACTCACAAAGCATATTCATGTTCATAATCAGAGGAGTATTAATGATGATCAAGGATCTGAACATATGATCTTCCACCAAGTAAACCAACTAGCATCAACTACAAGGAGTAATCAACACTACTAGCAACCCTCATGTACCAATCTGAGGTTTTGAGACAAAGATCGGATACAAGAGATGAAGTAGGGTTTGGAGAGGAGATGGTGCTGATGAACATGTTGATGGAGATTGACCCCCTCTCAATGAGAGGATCGTTGGTGATGACAATGGCTTTGATTTCCCCCTCCAGGAGGGAAGTTTCCCCGGTAGAACAGCTACGTCGGAGCCCTAGATTGGTTCTGCCCAAGTTCCCCCTCGAGATGGCGGCGCTTCGTCCTGAAAGCTCTGTTATGATTTTTTTTATAGGTCAAAACCCTCCATATATGAGAAGATGGGCATCAGAGGGCTGACAGGTGGGCCACAAGCCCTAGGGGCGCGCCCAGGGGGTAGGGCGCGCCCCCCAGGCTTGTGGCTGCCTGGTGGGCCCCCGATGTATTTCTTTTGCCCAATATTTTTTAAATTGCCCCTTGTGATAGAGAACTTTATTATGCATTCTGTCGCTTTTATTTCTTCCCTATCACAAGTTCGTATAAAGTTTATTTTCCTCACACTAATAGACCACGCATATTTAGAGAGCAATTTTTATTGCTTGCACCGATGACAACTTACTTGAACGATCTTACTCAATCCACAGGTAGGTATGGTGAACTCTGGCAAAACTGGGTTAAGGGTGTGTGGCTGCATAAGTAGTATCTCTACTTGGTGTGGAAGTTTTGGCTGATATGAGGTGGAAGCAAACAACACATGTTGAGGGATTTATAACAATATAACTTCTATTCGGAAATAAGCAAACATAAACCATTATGTTGTCTTCATTAACATATAATATTTTAATGAGTGCTCACAATCATAAAAGATGTCCAAGATAATATATTTATATGTGAACCTCTCTTTCTTTATTACTTCCTTTTAATTGCCCCAGTGACCAACAACTATGTTTGTCAACCCACAACAGGTTTCAATCGACATACTTCTTATATGTGAAATCATCACTCCCCATAAGATCATCATATATACTCTTTTCTTTTAGTCTATACTCCTTTCTACTTCATCTTTATCAAGATCAAGATCATAACAAACAAGCAAATCCCTCAACTCAAAAGTACTTTTTATTATATAACTCTCGGACTTGCTTACATAGGAGGAATCATAAAGCAAAAACTCAAAACTAGATCACACGAAAACTTTATTCTACTAGATCAAGATATAACCAAAAGGATCAAACGAGGAAAAATGAGGAAAGTAAAAGATGTGATGGCAATACGATACCGGGGCACCTCCCCCAAGCTTGGCACAAGCCAAGGGGAGTGACCATACCCATGTGTTTAGTTGTCTTTCTCCTGAGGTGCTAATGTTGGAGTTGTTGATGAGGTTGGAGGCTTGTCCTCCGTCTTCCAAGTCATAAGCTCACCATCGTAAAAAGATGAACGAGTCTGGGGGATCCTTAAATCTGCAGCCAAACTCATTCTCTTAAATATGTATTCATACTCACAGTTTTGGTTTTGCAGGTCATAGATCTCGGCTTGGAGATGCTCGATTTTCTCGTAAAGCTTGAAGATGTCCTCCCCGATGTCCTTAGCATTTAGCTTGTGCTTATGGGTAAACTCTGCAATCATCATATGGTTGGCATTGAGTCCATGTTCCACCATCCCTTGGCACTTGAAGACTTGTTGCTCCATTGCTTCGAGCCTTGTCTCCACGCTTCTGGTCTTCTTTGGCCCCTCAATGCTACTTCTCGAGCATGCGATGGTTTCCCGTGAAGAGGAACGGTTTGATGCAACAAAGTAGACAAGTATTTACCTCAGTTTTTGAGAACCAAGGTATCAATCCAGAAGGACATACAAGCGAGCAACCAATATATATACCTGCACAAGGAATCAAACTCTTGCACCCAATGCTATAAAGGGGTTGTCAATCCCTTCACGATTATTTGCAAGGATGAGATCTAGTAGAGATAGATATAATAGGATGCTTGAATGGAAAGTAAAATTAAAAGTAAAAAGATGGCAGCAAGTATTTTTTTGTGTTTTTGGTTTTAGATTTGAAGATATAATATGGAAAATAGACCCGGGGGCCATAGGTTTCACTAGATGGCTTCTCTCATGATGTCAAGTATTACGGTGGGTGAACAAATTACTGTCGAGCAATTGATAGAAAAGAGAATAATTATGAATATATCCAAGGCAATGATTATGCATATAGGCATCACATCCGTGACAAGTAGACCGAAATGATTCTGCATCTACTACTATTACTCCACACATCGATCGACTCCTGCCTGCATCTAGAGTATTAAGTTCATGAAGAACGGAGTAACTCATTAGGTAAGATGACATGATGTAGAGGGATAAACTCAAGAAATATGATGAAAACCCCATCTTTTTACCCTTGATGGCAATAATACAATACGTGCCTTGCTACCCCTACTTTGTCACTGGGTGAGGACACCAAACGATTGAACCCAAAACTAAGCACTTCTCCTATTGCAAGAATTACCAATCTAGTTGGCCAAACCAAATCAATAACTCGAAGTGACTTGCAAAGATATGAAATCATGCATACAAGAATTCAGGAAAGACTCAAATAATATTCACGGATAATCTGAACATAAACCCGCAATTTATCGTATCTCGACAAACACATCGCAAAAGAGTATTACATCAGATAGATCTCCATGAAGATCATGAAGAACATGGTATTGAGAAGCAAAGAGAGAGAAGAAGCCATCTAGCTACTAGCTATGGACCCATAGGTCTATGGTGAACTACTCACGCATCATCGGAGCGGCAATGGAGTTTATGTAGATGCCCTCCGTGATCGAATCCCCCTCCGGCAGATTACCAGAAAAGGCTCCAAGATTGGATCTCTCAGGAACGGAGGCTTCTGGCGGCGGAAAAGTGTTTTCATGGATCGTTCTGATAATGATGGAATATTTCGGTATTTATAGGCCGAAGATTAGGGTTAGGGGAGTTGCCAGGGGCCCACAAGCCTACCCGGCGCGGGTGCCCCTAGCCGCGGAAAGCGGCCTTGTGGCCCCCTGGCAGCTCCTCTACCTTGGTTCTCAAGTCTCGTGGCTTCCATATTTTCTAGAAAAAATCATTCTGGAGGTTTTATTCTGTTTGGACTCCGTTTAATATTCCTTATCTGCGAAACTCAAAAACAAGGAAAAAAACAAAAACTGGCACTAGGCTCTAGATTAATAGGTTAGTCCCAAAAATAATATAAAATGGCATCTTAATGCATCTAAAACATCCAAAACAGATAATATAATAGCATGGAACAATCAACAATTATAAAAATGTTGGAGACGTATCAGCACCCCCAAGCTTAGTTCCTGCTCGTCCTCGAGTAGGTAAATGATAAAACCCAAATTTTTAATGTGGAATGCTACCCAACATATTTATCCATGTAATATTATTTATTGTGGCATGAATATTTAGATCAATTAGATTCAAAACAATAGTCTAATATTGACATGAAAACAGTAATACTTAGAGTACACCAACAAGGTAGTCGTGTCCTTTCGAAATAACATGGCCTTAGAAAGTTATCCCTACAAAATTATATGGTCTGTCTATGCTCCATCTTCCCCACACAAAGTATCTAAATCATGCACAACCCCGATGAACAAGTCAAGCAATTGTTTCACACTTTTGGTGTTCTCAAACCTTTTCCACTCTCACGAAATACATGAGCGTGATCCACGGATATAGCATTATAGGTGGAATAGAATATGGAGGGGGTGCAAGGGAAAAAGGAGAACATAGTCTCACATCAACTAGGCGTATCAATGGGCTATGAAGATGCCCATCAATAGATATCAATGTGAGTGAGTAGGGATTGCCATGCAAAAAATGCACTTAGAGCTATAAGTGTATGAAAGCTCAAAAAAGAAAACTAAGTGGTCGTGCAAAATGAATATCCACTAGTTATATGAAAGTGACAAAATAGGAGACTCTCTATCATGAAGATCATGGTGCTACTTTCAAGCACAAGTGTGGAAAAAGACAGTAGCAATTGTCCCGTCTCTCTTTTTCTCATTTTTTTATTTTGGTGGGCTTATTTGGCCTCTTTTATTTTTTGTTTGGGCTTCGCTGGCCTCTTTTATTTTTTGTAAAGTCCGGATACTCATCCCAACTTGTGAAGGAATCATAGCCTCCATCATCCTTTTCTCTCATGGGACAATGCTCTGTTAATGAAAAATCATCACACTTTTATTTACTTATAACTCAAAGAAAAAGAAATTACAACTCGATTCCTATGACAAGATATAACTCTATATGTAATACGAAGTGATGATGCAAGTCATAGAAAAACTACATGGTGGAAGTTTCATGGCAATATATCTTGGAATGGCTACAGAAATGCCATAATAGGTAGGTATGGTGGCTGTTTTGAGGAATATATTGTGGCTGTTTTAAGGAAGGAGGGTTTGATGTACAGGCGAGAGTTGTGCGGTACTAGAGAGGCTACCAAAGATGGAAGGGTGAGAGTGCGTATAGTCCATGGACTCACATTAGTCATAAAGAACTCACATACTTATTGCAAAAGTCTATTAATTATCACACAAAGCAATGGACGCATGCTCCTAGGGGAGAGGTTGGTAGGAGTTAACCATCGCGCACTCCCGACCCTCACACAAAGGTCGACAATCATTAGACAAGTCATGCTCCGACTTCGTTACATAGCGGTTCACCATACGTGCATGCTACAGGAATCACAAGCTTTAACGCACGTATCTCTTCAATTCACAACTACTCACTAGGATGACTCTCATATTACCATCCCTATTATCTCAAAACTATATGCAAGGAATCCAACTTCTCATAGTTGTTAATGCACTTAATATGAAAGTTTTTATTATATCCCTCTTGGAGGCCATTATATTAGGACTAAGTTCATAACCTAAACAAATTACCATGTTGTTTTTAAGAAACTCTCAAAATAATATAAGTGAGGAACGAGAGTTCAGTAATTTCTATAAAATATAACACCACCATGCCCTATAAAGATATAAGTGAAGCACTAGAGCAACATTGCCTAGCTCAAAAGATATAAGTGAAGCATATAGAGTATTCTAACAAATTCACGATTCAGTGTCTCTCTCTCACAAGATGTGTGCATCAAGGATGATTGTGGCAAACTAACAAGTAAAGACTCATATCATACAAGACGCTCCAAGCAAAACACATATCATGTGGTGAATAAAAATATAGCCTCAAGTAAATTTACCGATGGATTGAAGATGGAGGAGGGGATGCCTTCCGGGGCATCCCCAAGCTTAGGCTTTTGGTATCCTTGAATATGACTTGGGGTGCCATGGGCATCCCCAATATTAGGCTCTTGCCACTCTTTATTCCATAGTCCATCAAATCTTCACCCAAAACTTGAAAACTTCACAACACAAAACTCAACAGAAAACTCATGACATCCGTTAGTATAAGAAAAATAAATCACCACTTTAGGTACTGTTGTGAACTCATTCTTTATTTATATTTGTGTAATACCTGCTGGATTCTAACTTTTTTATGACTCATACCCCCCGATACGACCCATAGATACATCAAAATAAGCAAACAACACAAAGAAAACAGAATCTGTCAAAAACAGAACAGTCTGTAGCAATCTGTAAACTTAGAATACTTCTGGAAATGTAAAAATTCTGAAACATTATGACAACCAGGGAAATTTGTATATCAATCCTGTGAGAAATTTCAGATCAATTTGATGCTCTGAAAAATTCGGAAAAATCCTGGACTGAGCACAAAAGTTTCTGTTTTCCAGCAAGATCAAATCAACAACTACCATAGATCACCCCAAAGGTTTTACTTGGCTCAAACACTAATTTAAACACAAAAACACAATTACTACAGAAGTAATAATGTGCCAAACACACCAAAACAGAAGCAAAAAAAGCAAAAAGCAAAATAAAATTGGGTTGCCTCCCAACAAGCGCTATTGTTTAATGCCCCTAGCTAGGCAAAACGCAATAGATCTAGGTATTGTCATCTTTGGTATTGGCAATTTTTGTGAGGACCTTCTCAAATCCAGGAGGTTCTTTCCTCTTTCCCCCACTTGTAGGGGGAGGATCAATCTTGGTGTCCAAAATGTCCAAACGCTTATTGCAAAGGGTGATCAAAGTATTCAAGCGATTAAGGTTCCTGTTAATATGTTTGAGGGGTTCATGATGTTGCTGTAACTCGACCAAGTGCTTATGTAAGTCACCCAATTTGTCGAGAACTTGAACTCCCTCTTGAGAGAAAGAAAACCCCCTTTTTGGCGGAGGAGCCCCCGAAATCCCTTCTAAAACTTCATAGGCTGCATTTGTGTCAAGCTCAATAAAATTTCCTTTTGAGGCAAAATCTAAAAGCTCCCTATGATGCAAAGCTAAACTATGTAAAAATTTCTGAGCAAAACTTTTGAATCCCCTTTTAGATTGGAAACATGATAAGATTCCATTAGCCTATACCAAGCATCCTTCAAATTTTCCCCTTGTTTTTGTTTGAAGTAAAGAACTTCAAAATCTGGTGACAAGGGGGATGTGGTGATGTTTGACATAGTTCGGGTAATCAAAAAGGCAAGCGAAAGAAGGGCAAACAAAAATGCAAGTGTTTTTTGAAAATCGTTTTAGAAGTGGGGGAGAGGAAAACGAGAGACAAATGGCAAATAATGTAAATGCAAGAGATGAGTTTGTGATGGGTACTTGGTATCCTGGACTTGCTATGTATCTCCTCGGCAACGGTACCAGAAATCCTTCTTGCTACTTCTCGAGCATGCGTTGGTTTCCCATGAAGAGGGACAGTTTGATGCAGCAAAGTAGATAAGTATTTCCCTCAGTTTTTGAGAACCAAGGTATCAATCCAGTAGGAGATACAAGCGAGTCACCAATAGATATACCTACACAAGGAATCAAACTCTTGCACCCAATGCTATAAAGGGGTTGTAAATCCCTTCACGGTTATTTGCAAAGATGAGATCTAGTATAGATAGATATAATAGGATGCTTGAACGGAAAGTAAAACTAAAAGTAAAAAGATGGCAGCAAGTATTTTTGGTGTTTTTGGTTTTAGATCTGAAAATATAATATGGAAAATAGACCCGGGGGACATAGGTTTCACTAGATGGCTTCTCTCATGATGTCAAGTATTACGGTGGGTGAACAAATTACTGTCAAGCAATTGATAGAAAAGCGAATAATTATGAAGATATACAAGGCAATGATTATGCATATAGGCATCACGTCCATGACAAGTAGACCGAAACGATTCTGCATCTACTAGTATTACTCCACACATCGACCGACTCCTTCCTGCATCTAGAGTATTAAGTTCATGAAGAACAGAGTAACGCATTAGGTAAGTTGACATGATGTAGTGGGATAAACTCAAGCAATATGATGAAAACCCCATCTTTTTACCCTTGATGGAAAGAATACAATACGTGCCTCGCTACCCCTACTTTGTCACTGGGTGAGGACACCACAAGATTGAACCCAAAACTAAGCACTTCTCCTATTGCAAGAATTACCAATCTAGTTGGCCAAACCAAACCAATAACTCGAAGTGACTTGCAAAGATATGAAATCATGCATATAAGAATTCAGGAAAGACTCAAATAATATTCATGGATAATCTGAACATAAACCCACAATTCATCGAATCTCGACAAACACACCGCAAAAGAGTATTACATCGGATAGATCTCCATGAAGATCATGAAGAACATGGTATTGCTAAGCAAAGAGAGAGAAGAAGCCATCTAGCTACTTGCTATGGACCCGAAGGTCTATGGTGAACTACTCACGCATCATCGGAGGGGCAATGGAGTTGATGTAGATGCCCTCCGTGATCGAATCCCCCTCCGGTAGATTACCGGAAAAGGCTCAAAGATTGGATCTCTCGGGAACGGAGGCTTCTGGCGGCGGAAAAGTGTTTTCGTGGCTCTTTATGATAATGATGGAATATTTGGGTATTTATAGGCCGAAGATTAGGGTTAGGGGAGTTACCAGGGGCCCACAAGCCTGCCCGGCATGGGTGCCCCCTGGCCGCGGCAAGCGGGCTTGTGGCCCCGTGGCAACTCCTCTGCCTTGGTTCTCAAGTCTCGTGGCTTCCATATTTTCAAGAAAAAACCATTCCATAGGTTTTATTTCGTTTGGACTCCATTTAATATTCCTTATCTGCGAAACTCAAAAACAAGGAAAAAACAGAAACTGGCACTAGGCTCTAGATTAATAGGTTAGTCCCAAAAATAATATAAAATAGCATATTAATGCATATAAAACATCCAAAATAGATAATATAATAGCATGGAACAATCAAAAATTATAGATACATTGGAGACGTATCACTCAACATCACGGATGTACAGCACCCCCTCACGCATCTCGATGGTTTGAGGATGTCACAGCACCTCCGCAAGATAGGGGTTGATGACCTTCTCGAAGAACTTGTCCTTCGAAGCACTTGGGGACGTCATGTTGATCTAAAACTGCTGCAGAAACCGCTTAAAATAAAAACAGGAGACGTTGTCGTGATACGAGAGTCGAAACCTTTGGGAGATTATATAATGAATTTTTACTGACCCGAAGTAGTATACCACAAGAAAACGGAGTCCGGGTGGTACACGAGGTGACCACAAGCCACAGGGGCGCGCCCCGGGGGTAGGGTGCGCCCCCCAGGCTTGTCGCCTCCTCATGCACTATTCGGGCTACTTTAAATTTTCCTAATTTTTTAAATAATCCAAACCAGATAAAAATTGCCATTGAAAAAGTTTTGGAGTCTATTTACTTACCATACCACATACCTATTCCTCTTCGGAATCTGAAACGTTCTGGTAAGTCTCCCTAATGTACTCCTCCGAGGTTATGGTATTGATGATATTGGTTTCAACATTTATGGGAGTACCTGAGATATAATGTTTGATTCTTTTACCATTCACGACCTTCGGGTTTGTGCCTTCGGCATTATTAATCTTGATGGCATCGGAACGGTATACCTCCTCGATAACGTAAGGACCTTCCCATTTAGAGAGAAGTTTTCCTGCAAAAAATCTTAAACGAGAAGTGTATAACAAGACATGATCACCTACATTGAAATCACGCTTTTGTATCCATCTATCATGCCATCTCTTAACCTTTTCTTTAAATAACTTGGCATTCTCATAGGCTTGGGTTCTCCATTCGTCAAGTGAGCTAATGTCAAATAACCTCTTCTCACCAGCAAGTTTGAAATCATAATTGACCTCTTTGATTGCCCAATAAGCTTTATGTTCTAGCTCTAGAGGTAAGTGACATGCTTTACCATAAACCATCTTATATGGAGACATACCCATAGGGTTTTTGTAAGCAGTTCTATAAGCCCACAATGCATCATCAAGTTTCTTAGACCAATTCTTCCTAGATCTATTAACAGTCTTCTACAAAATCAATTTAATTTCTCTATTGCTCAATTCTACTTGACCACTAGACTAAGGATGATAAGGAGATGCAATTCTATGATTAACATCGTATTTAGTGAGCAATTTACGGAAAGCACCATGAATAAAGTGCGAACCACCATCAATCATCAAATATCTAGGGACTCCAAATCTAGGGAAATAACTTCTTTAAGCATTTTAATAGATGTGTTATGATCATCGCTACTAGTTGGAATAGTTTCTACCCACTTAGTAACATAATCAACAGCAACTAGAATATGAGTATACCCGTTACATTATGGAAAAGGCCCCATATAATCAAAAACCCAAACATCAAATGGTTCAATAATAAGAGAGTAATTCATAGGCATTTCCTGACGTCTACTAATATTACCAATTCTTTGACATTCATCACAAGACAAGACAAACTTAAGAGCATCCTTGAAGAGAGTAGGACAATAAAACCCAGATTGTAGTACCTTATGTGCAGTTCTATCTCCAGCGTGGTGTCCTCCGTAGGCTTTGGAGTGACACTTGCGTAAGATCTGTTCCTGTTCATGCTCAGGTACACAACGTCTAATAATACCATTTGTCCTTCTTTATAAAGGTGTGGATCATCCCAAAAGTAATGCCTTAAATCATAGAAGAACTTATTCTTTTGTTGGTATGTGAAAGTTGGCGGTATATATTTAGCAACAATGTAATTAGCATAATCAGCATACTATGGAGCATTGTGTGAAGCATTTATGATAGCTAATTGTTCATCAAGAAAGCTATCATCAATAGGTAGTGGGTCATCAAGAACATTCTCTAACCTAGACAAGTTATCTGCCACAGGGTTATCAGCACCCTTTCTATCAATAATATGCAAATCAAATTCTTGTAGCAGAAGGACCCACCTAATAAGTCTAGGTTTAGCATCTTTCTTTTCCATAAGGTACTTAATAGCAGCATGATCGGTGTGAACAGTTACTTTGGCATCAACAATATAAGGTCTAAACTTATCACAAGCAAACATGGCCGCTAAAACTTCCTTTTCAGTAGTACCATAGTTTCTTTGAGAAATGTAGAGTTTTACTAGCATAATGGATAACATTTAATTTCTTATCAACTCTTTGTCCTAGAATAGCACCAACAGCATAATCAATAGCATCACACATAATTTCAAAGGGTAGGTTCTAGTCGGGTGGTTGAACAACAGGTGCGTTAATCAAGGCATTCTTAAGAATTTCAAATGCTTCTACACAATCATCATCAAAAACAGATGGAGCATCTTTTTGCAAAAGATTTGTGAGAGGCCTAGAAATTTTAGAGAAATCTTTGATAGACCTCCTATAGAAACCATCATGACCAAGGAAACTTCTTATACCTTTGATATCTGTAGGGCACGACATTTTTTCAATAGCATCAACTTTAGCTTTATCAACTTCAATACCTCTCTCGGAGATCTTGTGCCCCAAGACAACACCTTCATTAACCATAAAGTGGCACTTTTCCCAATTCAAGACAAGATTAGTTTCTTCACATCTCTGCAAAACTCGGTCAAGGTTGCTCAAACAATCATCAAAGGAAGTTCCGTAAACGAAAAAATCATCCATGAAAACCTCAAGAATCTTTTCACAAAAGTCTGAGAATATAGTCATCATACATCTTTAAAAGGTAGCAGGTGCATTGCATAAACCAAAAGGTATACGTCTATAAGCAAAGGTACCGAAAGGGCAAGTAAAAGTGGATTTTTCTTGATCCTCTCTTGATATAGGTATTTGAGAGAAACCAGAGTAACCATCTAGAAAGCAAAAATGAGTATGTTTGGATAGTCTTTCTAGCATTTGATCAATAAAAGGTAAAGGGTAATGATCTTTCTTAGTAGCTTTATTTAATTTCCTAAAATCAATTACCATTCTATAACCTGTAACAATTCGTTGCGGGATCAATTCATTTTTATCATTAGGAACAACGATAATACCTTCCTTCTTAGGGACACAATGAACGGGACTAACTCATCTACTATCAATAACAGGATAAATTATACCTGCCTCCAGAAGCTTTAGTATTTCTTTTCTTACCACTTCTTTCATCTTAGGGTTCAATCATCGTTGATGATCAATAACTGGTTTGGCATCAGGCTCCACATTAATTTTATGCTGACATAGAGTGGGACAAATGCCCTTAAGATCGTCAAGAGTATAACCAATAGCAGCACGGTGCTTCCTCAAAGTTTTCAATAATCTCATTTATTCATGCTCTGAAAGGTTAGCACTAATAATAATAGGATATATCTCCTTTTCATCAAGATAAGCATATTTCAACATGTCGGGTAATTGTTTGAGCTCAAACACAGGATCACCCTTGGGTGTAGGAGGATCCCCAAGTATTTCAACAGGTAAGTTGTGTTTCAAGATAGGCTGCTGATCAAAGAAAATTTTATCTATTTCATTCCTCTCATTCATATGCATATCATTTTCATGGTCTAGCAAATATTGTTCTAAAGGATCATTAGGAGGCACAACAATAGAAGCAAGACAAATAATTTCATCTTTACTAGGCAATTCTTTGTCATGGGGTTGTCTACAAAATTTAGAGAAATTGAACTCATGAGACACATCCCCAAAACTCACAGTAACTGTTTCTTTCTCACAATCAATCCTAGCATTAACAGTATTCAAGAAGGGTCTACAAAATATAATGGGACAAAAATCATCTTGTGTGGAACCAAGAACAAGAAAATAAGTAGGATATTTTATTTTCGCACACAATAATTCAACATCTCTATCAATCCCCATTGGTGCAATAGTATCTCTATTAGCAAGCTTAATAGTAACATCAATTTCCTGTAGTTCAACTGGTGCAATATCATGCATGATTTCTTTGTATAAGGAAAAGGGAATTGCACTTACGCTAGCACCTATATCACACAAGCCATGATAACAATGATCTCCTATTTTAACAGAAACAACAGGCATGCCAACAACTGGTCTATGTTTACTCTTAGTATCAGGTCTAGCAATTCTAGCCGCATCATCACAGAAATGAATAACATGCCCATGAACATTATCAACCAAGAGATCTTTAACCATAGCAACACTAGGTTCAACTTTAATTTGTTCAGGGGGTGTAGGTGTTCTAATACAACTCTTACGAACCACAGTTGAAGCTTTAGCATGTCCCTTTATCCTAACAGGAAGGGGTGGTTTCTCAATGTAAGCACTAGGAATAACAGTATCAACATTATAAGTAATAGTTTCCTCTTCAACTTTAATAGGTTCAACTACTTTCACTTCAATGGGAGGATGATATTTAAACCACTTCTCCTTAGGGCGATCAACATGAGTAGCAAAAGATTCACAGAAAGAAGCTACTATCTCAGAGTCAATACGATATTTAGTGCTAAATTCACGAAAAACATCGGTGTCTATAAAGGATTTAACACAATCAAACTTAAGGTTTATACCTGACTCCTTACCTTCGCCGAGTTCCCAATCTTCAGGGTTGCGTTTAATTATTTCCAATAAGTCCCATTTGAATTCAATATCTTTCTTCATAAAGGAACCAGAGCAAGAAGTATCGAGCATGGATCGATCATTATGAGAAAGCCGAGCATAAAAATTCTGAATAATAATTTCTCTTGAGAGCTCATGATTGGGGCATGAATATAACATTGACTTAAGCCTCCCCCAAGCTTGAGCGATTCTTTCTCCTTCACGAGGCCAAAAAATGTAGATATAATTCCGATCACGATGAACCAGATGCATGGGATAAAACTTCTCATGAAATTCCATTTTCAGTCGGTTGAAGTTCCATGATCCAATATCATCACATAGCATGTACCATGCCAATGCCTTCTCCTTCAAAGATAAAGGAAACACCTTCTTATTGACAACATCCTCGGGCAAACCTCCAAGCTTAAATAATCCACAAACTTCATGCACATAGATTAGAGGCAAATCAGGATGTAGTGTTCCATCTCCTGCATAAGTATTAGCTAGCAGTTTCTCTATCATACCCAAACGAATTTCATAATAAATATTTTCAGTAGGTGCATCAGGTTGAGGAGTGACTCTTTGTGCTTCTGGTCGAGGTGAATATACACCGAACAAGCCCCTCAAAGGATTATTTTCCATAGTAACAAGTGACAATAAATTTCAGCACACTATATAAATTTTTCCTTACCAAGTTCCACTCACCAAAGGCGCTTCACTCCCCGGTAACGGTGCCAGAAAAGAGTCTTGATGACGCACAAGTATAGGGGATCTATCATAGTCCTTTCAATAAGTAAGAGTGTCAAACCCAACGAGGAGCAGAAGGAAATGACAAGCGGTTCTCAGTAAGGTATTCTCTGCAAGCACTGAAATTATCGGTAACAGATAGTTTTGTAATAAGATAATTCGTTACGGGTAGCAAGTAACAATTGTAACAAAGGTGCAGCAAGGTGACCCAATCCTTTTTATAGCAAATGACAAGTCTGGACAAACTCTTATATAAAAGCAAGGCGCTCCCGTGGACACATGGGAATTTCTGTCAAGCTAGTTTTCATCATGCTCATATGATTCGCGTTCGTTACTTTGATAATTTGATATGTGGGTGGACCGGTGCTTGGGTGCTACCCTTAATTGGACAAACCTCCCACTTATGATTAACCCCTCTTGCAAGCATCCGCAACTACGAAAGAAGAATTAAGATAAATCTAACCATAGCATGAAACATGTGGATCCAAATCAGCCCTTATGAAGCAACGCATAAACTAGGGTTTAAGCTTCTGTCACTCTAGCAACCCATCATCTACTTATTACTTCCCAATGCCTTCCTCTAGGCCCAAACAATGGTGAAGTGTCATATAGTCTACATTCACATAACACCACTAGAGGAGAGACAACATACATCTCATCAAAATATCGAACGAATACCAAATTCACATGATTACTTATAAAAAGGCTTATCCCATGTCCTCGGGAACAAACGTAACTACTCACAAAACATATTCATATTCATAATCAGAGGAGTATTAATGATGATCAAGGATCTGAACATATGATCTTCCACCAAGTGAACCAACTAGCATTAACTACAAGGAGTAATCAACACTACTAGCAACCCTTAGGTACCAATCTGAGGTTTTGAGACAAAGATCGGATACAAGAGATGAACTAGGGTTTGGAGAGGAGATGGTGCTAATGAAGGTGTTGATGGAGATTGACCCCCTCTCGATGAGAGGATCGTTGGTGATGACGATGGCTTTGATTTCCCCCTCCAGGAGGGAAGTTTCCCCGGTAGAATAGCTCCGCCGGAGCCCTAGATTGGTTCTTCCCAAGTTCCGCCTCGAGACGGTGGCGATTCGTCCCGAAAGCTCTGTTATGATTTTTTTCCAGGTCAAAACCCTCCATATATGAGAAGATGGGCATCGGAGGGCTACCAGGTGGGCCACAAGCCCCAGGGGCGCGCCCCCAGGCTTGTGGCCGCCTGGTGGGCCCCAATGTATTTCTTTTGCCCAATATTTTTTATATATTCCAAAATAATTCTCTTTATATTTTCTGTACTTTGGAGTTGTGCAGAATAGGTATCTCAGATTTGTTCCTTTTCTAGTCCAGAACTCCAGCTGCTGGCATTCTCCCTCTTCATGTAAACCTTGTAAAATAAGAGAGAAAAGGCATACGTATTGTACCAAATTGTGTAATAACAGCCCATAATGCAATAAATATCAGTATAAAAGCATGATGCAAAATGGACGTATCAGTATGTGACTCCTCCAATGGTCCAATTAGTTTTTGTTCTAGTGCTTTATATATTGCAAATTGTTGTTGATGTGGTGACCCCGTTCTTGAGCTTGCATGTCAAATTTGTATGGTCCCAAGTAGTTTTGATGCATGGTATAGCCTCTAGGCACTTGTGGGAGTAGTTGTTATGAATTTTGTTGAGTTTTGTTCACCTTTATTTTGAGTCACTAAACATTTCAGAATTTTTTAGAAAAAATAAAAAGTTGAGGAGGGTGTTTCAAGGGGGTTCCTCGAGCAAGAAGGCCCCGATACTCGCGATACGTGAGCTCGACCTTGAACCACTGAGGGAAGCACAAGTATGACCTTGTGAATGGCCATTGGATCAATTTATGAGTGATGTCGGTTTCAAGGAAGAATTCTACGCATACACAAGAAATGTTGGCCTTGAGGAATTCATTTTAGACAAATGCAATACTATCAACTCACGGATTCTTTCGTGCGGAGGTTTGAATTTTTGTTCAATCGTAATAAACCTTCTGTCCTATTTGACCTTTATGACAAATCATATACTTTGGACATATGGGATTTTAACCATGCATGCAAAATTCCACAATGGGGCAGCTATAGTGATCCGCACAAAACTGAATATAATGATTTTCTTGCTAGCATTACCATCGGAGAAACTAGAAACATTACACAGGCTACCGTGGGGAGCATTCACTTTCCTGCTATACATTTTTTTGCTCTATTCATAGGTAGATGTATTAACGATAAAACTGAGCATAACCACCTTTGTGCAACCAATCTTAGTATTCTTAAGAGTGCAGTAATGGGTGAAAGGCGATATAACTTAGGAGCCATTATTGCTAGAAGGTTGCATAATAATGCTAAGGATGAAGATTTCTTTGGTGGGATTTATGCCACTCGTGTAGCTAATTATATTGGGGTACTCATATGGGGAAATGATATTGAGTTACCACCTGCTTTTCTTGATTATGAGGCTTTGGTATGTTTTCGGTTCCTTGAAAGGAACGAACAATCCCTCCAGTACTGACTAGTTTTTGATAGACAGCGTGATGTCCATGTTACCCTTCCTGCTCCTGCCTTCTTTAACTTCCAGGAAAAGTTGAGATACTTTGTAACCAGAGAGGAGGCAAACGAGTACGAGATAAATGCGGAAGCAGCTCGCCTTCACATTGTAGTTGTTCAGGCGGTAGCTGCATCAGCCCAGTACAACCCTGACTATGACTTCGGATATTACCCAGGCCAGCCATGGCCCTAGACCAACTTAGGCCAAAATCCTAAGCTTGGGGGAGTACGTATTTCTCACCGACTTTACATTCATGTTCACACACCCATCTTAGTAGTCGGTGTTCATACTTTTTCATTGTACCATCCATGGTAGTTTATTTCCTTGTTTCGTTTTCTTCTTGTGTGTTGAATTAACTTTGAGAAAAGTACAAAAAAATTAGTTCTAGATTTATCTTCTAGTTGCTTAGTTGTAGCATTAAAAGAAAACCCAAAAAGATTTTTCGTTCTTCTTTTGTTTGTTGGGAGCTTTCCCGTGTAAATAGTTTTTCTCGTTCTTGTTTTGAAGTTTCTTTCTTTGGGTCGTAAGGAGAATACCACAATGAAAATGTTGAGTGGCTCTCATATGCATTATTGTTTATCTATAAGAGAACCCATATTACTTTGCCTTCTCCTTTGAGTTATTGTTTGCAGATTCCAGCTTAGTCTAATGCACGTGCACTCTTATTATTATTCACGCCATTCGGTCGTGCAAGTGAAAGGCAATAATGACGATATTTGATGAAAATATTGAGATGGAGAAAAGCCGGTATGAACTCGACCTATCTTGCTTTTGTAAATATGATTAGCTCATCGTTCCAAATTCATTTCATCATGGGTGAAATATAATTGCAATGACAACTAGAGATTATAGTTACTCATGTCATGCTTAATTAGTTAAGAGTGGATAATGGTTTGTCTTGGGTGCCAACATGCATATTAAAATGGTTGTGATGTAGTATGATGGGATGGTATCCTCCTCTGAACGATTCAAGTGGTTTGACTTGGCACATGTTCACGCATGTAGTTGAAACAAAATCAACATAGCCTCTACAATATTTATGTTCATGGTGATTTATATCCTACTCATGCTTGCATTCGATGTTGGTTAATCTCAAAGTATGTTGATGATTGTGTTGCTCTCTAGTTGGTCGCTCACGAGTCTTTTGCTAGCCTTCACTTGTACTAAGCGGGAATACTGCTTGTGCATCCAATTCCTCAAACCCAAAGTTGCTCCATATAAGTCCACCGTACTTGCATATATGCGGTATTTACCTACCGTTCCAAGTAAATTTGCATGTGCCAAACACTAAATCTTCAAACAAACACTCTATTTTGTATGCCCAAATTGCTCATGTGGCGATTGGGGGTTGTCAATATCTTCCATGATAGGTGGGTTATTCTCACGATATGTGTTGATTCACTATCATTCATGAGAAAATGGTTGGTAATCGGGATGCCCAGTTCCATGCTCGAAATAAAATCAAAATATAGCGAAACAAAACTCCCCCAGGACTATGTTTGTATGGACAGTACCCATGAATTCGGCTCGCCGTGGAGTGTGATTGATTGGTGGAGGGGGAGTAAAAACTTTATCATTCTGTTTGGGAACCGCCTATTATGTATCTAGCATGGAAGATGTTGAAAACCTCTTGGTCATTATGTGAGCAATGAAAGCATACCGCCCAAAAAATCATTACTTATCTCTGTTTTAAAAACTCGAGGTCTGGCACCTCTACAAATCAATGCTTCCCTCTGCGAAGGGCCTTTCCATTTACTTTATTATTGAGTCATCCTCCTCTTATAAAAGGCACCAGTTAGAGAGCACCACCATCTTTTGTATGCTTTGTTGTTAATTGATATTGAGTATGAGCATGACTGGATCTCTTTCACTGTGAATTACAATGTCTAATCAGCCCTTGTTCTTTAGAGGTGCTCTGCATTTATGTTTTGCGGTCTCAGAGAGGGCTAGCGAGATATCATTTCATCATATTGTATCATGATTGTCTTGATAAAAGTGTTGTCATCCAAGAGTTACTATTATCGCTCGCTAGTTGATTGTGTCATTGATATGAGTAAATGTGAGATCTAAATGTTATTGTGAACATGGTTAGTCCATGATCTTTGCTAAAAATTTGAACATCAATTAGACATATTTACAACAACAAGATCAAACAGAGTTTGTAAAAGTTTTTCTTTATCACTTTCAGTTTATCAACTGAATTGCTTGAGGACAAGCAATGGGTTAAGCTTGGGGGATTTGATACGTCTCCATTGTATCTACTTTTCCAAACTCTTTTGCCCTTGTTTTGGACTCTAATTTGCATGATTTGAATGGAAGTAACCCGGACTGACGTTGTATTCAGCAGAATTGCCTTGGTGTTGTTTTTGTGCAAAAGTAAAAGTTCTCGGATTGACCTGAAACTTTATGGAGAATATTTTTGGATTTAATAAAAAATACTGGCAAAAGAATCAACCGGAGGGGGCCACCCACAGATGGCAAGCCTGCCAGGCGCAGCCACCCCCCTGGTCGTGCCTAGCAGGCTTGTGGGCCCCCTGTTGCTCCACCGACCTCAATTCCACTCCCATTTATTCATATTCGCAGAGAAAAATCAAGGAGAAGAGTGCATCACGTTTCACGATACGGAGTCACTGCCACCTTTTGTTCTTCCTCGGGAGGCCAAATCTGGAGTCCGTTTTGGGCTCCCTAGAGGGGAAATCGACACCATCGTCATCACCAACCATCCTTCATCATCAATTCCATGATGCTCTCCATCGTTCGTGAGTAATACCATCATAGGCTTGCTGGACGGTGATGGGTTGGATGAGATTTATCATGTAATCGACTTAGTTTTGTTAGGGTTTCATCCCTAGTATCCACTATGTTCTGAGACTGATGTTGTTATGACTTTGCTATGCTTAATGCTTGTCACTAGGGCCCAAGTGCCATGATTTTAGATCTGAACCTATTATGTTTTCATGAATATATATGTGTTCTTGATCCTATCTTGCAAGTTGTAGACACCTATTACGAGTTATGATCCACATCCCCCAGAGTGACAATAACTGGGATTCTTTCCGATGATTACCGTAGTTTGAGGAGTTCATGTATTCACTAAGTGCTAATGCTTTAGTCCGGTTCTCTATTAAAAGCAGGCCTTAATATCCCTTAGTTTCCATTAGGACCCCGCTACCACGGGAGGGTAGGACAAAAGATGTCATGCAAGTTCTTTTCCATAAGCACGTATGACTATATATGGAATACATGCCTACATTACATTGATGAATTGGAGCTAGTTCTATGTCACCCTATGTTATAACTGTTGCATGATGAATGCCATCCAACATAATTATCCATCATTGATCTGTTGCCTACGAGCTTTTCACATATTGTTCTCTACTAAGTTACTTTTACGTTACTCATGTTACAAACACTACGAAACTGCTACTATCACTTTTTCCATTGTTACCGTTACTTCCATACTACTTTGCTACTAAATACTGTGCTACAGATATTAAGTCTTTCAGGTGTGGTTGAATTGACAACTCAGCTGCGAATACTCGAGAATATTCTTTGGCTCCCCTTGAGTCGAATCAATAAATTTGGGTTGAATACTCTACCCCCGAAAACTGTTGCGATCCCCTATACTTGTGGGTTATCAAAGGCCACTGGGATGATGAAGATGGCCTCCGGTGATTGTTTTCCCCTCCGGCAGGGTGCAGGAACGGGCTCCCGTTTGGTTTTTCGTGGCTCTGGAGGTTTACGGCGGTGGAACTCCCGATCTAGGTTTCTTTTCGGAGGTTTCTATATTTATAGGAATTTGTGGCGTCGATCTCACATCAAGGGAGGCCACAAGGCGGTGGCAAGCCTGCTAGGCACGGCCTAGGGGGGTGGTCACGCCTAGCAGGCTTGCCGCCTCCTTGTGGCTCTTCTGGCCCAGCTCCAATGCTTCGGGGGTCTCTTTTGGTCCACAAAAAGTCATACTAAATTTTCATCCCATTCCAAGAACTTTTATTTCTGCACAAAAAATGATACCATAGTAGTTCTGCTGAAAACAACATCAGTCTGAGTTAGTTCTAATAAAATCATACCAAAATCATATAGAAGTATTGTAAACATGGCATGAATACTTCATAAATTATAGATACATTGGAGACGTATCACAATCCCCAAGCTTAATTCCTGCTCGTCCTCGAGTAGGTAAATGATAAAAGAAATAATTTATGGAGTGTGAATGCTATCTAACATATTTAATCAATGCAATCTTCTTATTGTGGCAAGAATGTTCACATCCATAAGACTCAAAATAAAAGCTTAATGTTGACATAAAAACAGTAATATTTCAAGCATACTAACAAAGCAATTGTGTCTCTTCAAAATAACATGGCAAAAGAAAGTTATCCCTACTAAATCATATGGTCTGGCTATGCTCCATCTTCCCCACACAAAGTATATTTATATCATGCACAACCCCGATGACAAGTCAAGCAATTGTTTCACACCTTTTATGTTCTCAAACCTTCTCAACTCTCACGCAATACATGAGCATGAGCCATGGATATAGCACTATAGGTGGAATAGAATATGGCGGAGGTTGTGAAGAAAAGGAGAAGATAGTCTCACGTCAACTAAGCGTATCAACGGGCTATGGAGATGCCCGTTGATATATATCAATGTGAGTGAGTAGGGATTGCCATGCAATGGATGCACTAGAGCTAGAAGTGTATGAAAGCTCAAAAATAAACTAAGTTCGTGTGCATCCAACTCGCTGGCTCACGAAGACCTAGGGCAATTTGTGGAAGCCCATCATTGGAATATACAAGCCAAGTTCTATAATGAAAAATTCCCACTAGTATATGAAAGTGACGATATAGGAGACTCTCTATATGAAAAACATGGTGCTACTCTGAAGCACAAGTGTGGTAAAGGATGGTAGCATTGCCCCTTCTCTCTTTTCTCTCATTTTTTTTATTTCCTATTTTTTCAAAAAAAACATTTTTTGGTGGGCATCTATGGCCTTTTATTATTTGGGCTTCATTGGCCTCTTTTATTTTTCATAAAGTCCGGAGTCTCATCCCAACTTGTGAGGGAATCATAGCTTCCATCACCCTTTCCTCACATGGGATAATGCTCTAATAATGATGATCATCACACTTTTATTTACTTACAACTCAAGAATTACAACTCGATACTTAGAACAAAATATGACTCTATATGAATGCCTCCGGCAGTGTACTGGGATGTGCAATGATCTAGCATAGCAAATGACATCAAAAACCGGACAAGCCATGAAAACATCATGCTAGCTATCTTACGATCATGCAAAACAATATGACAATGATGATGCGTGTCATAAACAAAACGGTGGAAGTTACATGGCAATATATCTTGGAATGGCTATGGAAATGCCATAATAGGTAGGTATGGTGGCTGTTTTGAGGAAAAATATATGGTGGGTTTATCGCACCGGCAAAAGTTATGCGGTACTAGAGAGGCTAGCAAAGGTGGAAGGGTGAGAGTGTGTATATTCCATGGACTCACATTAGTCATAAAGAACTCACATACTTATTGCGAAAGTCTATTAGTTATTGAAGCAAAGTATTAGATGCATACTCCTAGGGGAGAGGTTGGTAGGAGTTAACCATCGTGCGCTCCTGACCCTCACGCAAAGGATGACAATCAATAAACAAATCATGCTCTAACTTCGTTACATAAAGGTTCACCATACGTGCATGCTACGGGAATCACAAACCTTTAACACAAGTATTTCTAACAATTCACAATTACTCACTAGCATGACTCTAATATCACCATCTTTATATCTCAAAACTTTATGCAAGGAATCAAACTTCTCATAGTATTCAATGCACTTCATATGAAAGTTTTTATTATATCCCTCTAGGATGCCCATTATATTAGGACTATTCTTTACCTAATATTAAAAGGAGGATTGTTTCTCCACTTTTTTCTTCATCGTAAATTTTCGTCTGTCGCTGTGGCTAGCCAGCTCGGCCGTTGGTTTATATTTTTCATATCCGCCTGGGCCTTAGGCCCATTGGCCTGCAGGCCTTCGCCTGGACAGCAACTCATGCTATCTAGAGATAAGTCCGCAGTATTCAACATCAGGATTTGAACTCACGACCTCCCATTCACTACATATGGTTCTAGCCAGCTGCCAGCTGAGCTAGCTCACTTTTGGCTAATGAAAGTGGCTTAGTTAATCTATTAAATAATACCCATCGCTTTCCTATACATAATTTCATTAATTTACATACGTTTTTGAGTTTTTTTATATCAGTGAGCTACATCGGGAATCAATAAAAAGAGGTTGAGAGAGATAAGGAAGAAGACTTACTTACTTGGAATGGGTGAACTCCAAAGAGATATTGAATAAAAATGTACTTAAAACATAACTAAACAAAGAGGCTATCTAAGGAAAATAAACAAAGAGACATGGAATAGTGTACCGGCCACGTCTATCAGCCATGTCGTGCATGTTCTCATAAGAAGGAGACAACCTTGCTCATCCATGTACATGTAATTTTTTTGTTGTTCGCATTGATTTGAACCCTGAAAATGTAGAATTTTGTTAGCAAATTATGTTATAAAAAATGAAAGATAAAAATGGGAACACAACTGGCTACTACAAATTTGCATTCAACAACTAGCTCTCCTGTTTGCAGGAGCTAACGGCCAGCTAGCATTTTTTACGTCGCTAAGCATAGCGCCTGCCAAATATTCCCTCAGTGTTACTTGAAAATATTTTGATATAAAAACCATGGTATGTTAACCCACATGCAAAATTATTGTGTCTTTTTCAATACTATGGTTTTCTAATACTTTGCTGTGAAACACAACCTTAATCTTTTATTAGCATGTGATCTACTATTAATTTTGAATCGTCTCACCCCATATTTATTTTGAATCATGTAAGGCATCCGAGAGGGAAGAATCCGAGCTAGAAGGACTACTCCAAAACGATTTTTGAGGGAAACAAGTCGGCCATCCGTACACCATGGACAATATACAACTCTTTCTTGGCACCAAACCGGTTGATGGTCAACGAGGCCACCAATGATGACAACTCCATCATCGCTAAACACCCGCACACCATGCACATGTTGCGGCTTTCCATGGCATCAATGTCATTCTTATGCGCTACCTAATCTATTCTTCATAGAAACAAGGTTGAAGATATGACCAACCAAGAAACGTGAGGGTGGACTGCGGCAAGCTCGACCATCATGCATCTCATCCTACGGCTCACGATATGTCGAATAGGAACCAATAGATCAATTATCTAATCCTTAATGATCCCTATTTCGCTTTCATCCGTTGCAACACACGGGCACATTTGCTAGTCATAACCTATGAAAATTACCACGCTATTTAGAGACTCTCAAAATAATACAAGTGAAGCATGAGAGTTCATCAATTTCTAAAAAATGAAACCACCGTTGTGCTCTACAAAAATATAAGTGAAGCACTAGAGCAAAAGACAAAACTACTCCAAATAGATATAAGGGAAGATCAATGAGTAGGTAAACAATCAAGTAGCTATGTGAGGACACTCTCTCTCTTTCAATAAATATTTTCAAATCTGAGTATTTTATTTAGACATCAAGAAAAATAAAAATAGCACTCCAAGAATACAACGCATCATGTGAACGAATAAAAATTTAGGCTCAACATAGGCTAACCGATAATTGTTGATGAAGAGAGGTGGGATGCGTAGCATCCCCAAGCTTAGATGCTTGAGAGTTCTTGAAATATTTACTTGGGGTGCCTTGGGAATCTCCAATCTTTATCTTTTGTATCTCGTTCAATCCTCTCATATCATGGTTTCACCTATTCTCAAAAACTTCATCCACACAAAACTCGAAAAGAACTCATGAGATAGGTTAGTACACATAATAATAAATCAACTCTTTATGTACTGTCAATACAAGTTTCACAATAATTTTCAAACATTAGGTACTGTATACTATCATTTACACAATTTATATCTACCAATATAGGCTATGGAAACTATATGACAAGTAGATAACAAAACTATGACAGCAATCTGTCCATACAAAACAGTCTGTAGCAATTTATGAAAATGGTGTACATCTATATCTCAAAAAATTCTGAACATTTAGTAAATGCTATAAAATTTATATGGAAACACTGTGTAAACATTTTGGAAACTTTCCACGTTCCTGTAAAATCTGAAAATTAAGACACTACAGCATAAGTTTCTGTTTTTACACAGTACACATCAAACATGCAATTCAAGCATCCCTAAGGCAATTCTTGGAGCTTTTTATTGTAAAACAAGATTATAAATAACACATAATAGAGAACAACAAAATAAAATGATGCTCCAAGCAAAACTCATATTATGTGACGAATAAAAATATAGCTCCAAGTAAAATTACCGATGGTTGTTAGAAGAAAGATGGGATGTCTTCCAGGGCATCCCCAAGTTTAGTTTCTTGGGAGTCCTTGAATATTACCTTGGGGTGCCTCGGGCATCCCCAAGCTTAGTCTCTTACCACTCCTTATTCCTTCATCCATCGTGATCTCACCCAAAACTTGAAAACTTCAATCACACAAAACTCAACAAAACCCTCGTGAGATCCGTTAGTATAATAAAGAAAATTACCACCTTAAGTACTGTTGCAAACACATTCATATTTTCTTATTGCATTTTAGCTACTGTATTATAACTTCTTTATGGCTTATAATACTGATAAAATCCATAGTTTCATCAAAACTTAACAAAACAATGCATCAAAAATAGAATATGTCTTAAACAGGATAGTCTGTAGCAATCCGAACATTCATCATACTTATGTAACTCTAAAAATTCTGAAAAAATAGGAAAAATAAAAAATTGCATTGCAGTACTGTGTACAAATTTCAGAAACTTCTGACATTCCAGCAAAAAAATCATGCACTACAGCCAAAGTTTCTATTTTTGCACTACACACACCAAACAAGCAATCTAATCATCCTAAAGGCAAATCTTCGCACATTATTTTTATAAAACAATGGATTTATACAAGGGCATAATTCTTTTAGTTTAAAAGTTTCTATGATCAAGATTCACAAAGTTTCCATGGGCATGAACAAAGTTCAAGGGTAGCCCTCACTTCAGTGTTGCTCGTCTTTCTCATTTTCACTTTTCTTTTTGAAAAAGTTTTAAGTCCCCATGTTATTTTTTTGTTTTTAAACTATATACAAGCACAAAATAGAATAAAATGACTCTCTAAAAGTTCCGGGCTTTCTCCCTAGCAATGCTTTCTCCCTAGCATAGCAAAATTTTGGGATCGGTAAACAGCATCATCATAATCTTCATGCTTTTCAAACAAAGCTTCAATTTCATAAGCACCCTTAACAGCAACAAACTCTTCTATTTGTTCCACATCATAGTAATCATATATACCATTAGCATAAGAAGCCAAGGTTTCATTATCATTAAATTTACATGAAAAGGGAAGGTGTTTAGCCTTCATCCTAGAGCAACAATTAATATCATATCTCAAGCATAGATTCCAAGCATACCACTTCAACATATGAATTTGATCCCATGACAGTTTACCTTTTTGAGTCAAGCGATAATCCCTAAAGTATTCACGTTGATCCAATGTGTATCCCATTATATAATTGAATGGGGTTTTCTCAGGATTATTAAAGTAGTGCATAATATCTTTCACATAACGAGCATCGAGGGTTTTAGGAAGTTCCCCATCTCCATGAGTAGCAAGTACACCTAATTTTTTTGGTATTTTACGTTCCATATCCATAACTAAATATAGAGAACAACTTAGAATAGCAAATAAAATCTACTTAGTGATAAAGCAAACAAGCACATATGATGATATTCACCCCATGCTATTCCTCCCCGGCAACGACGCCAGAAAAGAGCTTGATGTCTACTACACAACCTTCTTCTTGTAGACTCGTGTTGGGCCTCCAAGCGCAGAGTTTTGTAGGACAGTAGCAAATTTCCCTCAAGTGGATGACCTAAGGTTTACCAATCCGTGGGAGGTGTAGGATGAAGATGGTCTCTCCCAAACAACCTTGTAACCAAATAACAAAGAGTCTCTTGTGTCCCCAACACACCCAATACAATGGCAAATTGTATTGATGCACTAGTTCAGCGAAGAGATGGTGATACAAGTGCAATATGGATGGTAGATATAGGTTTTTGTAATCTGAAAATATAAAAACAGCAAGCTAACTAATAGTAAACAGTGAGCAAAATGTGGTATAAATGCTTGGAAACAAGGCCTAGGGTCCATACTTTCACTAGTGCAATTTCTCTCAACATTATTGACACACTTGAATCATATGTAAATACCTCTCGTGCGACAAAGAGTTCACTCCAAAGTCACAAAGAGTTCACTAACGAAGAAATTATTGTAGGGTACGAAACCACCTCAAAGTTATATTTTTCGATCAATCTTATGAGATATCCCTATAAGTGTCACGAACAGCCCTAGAGTTCGTACTAAAATAACACCTTAAGACACACATCAACCAAAACCCTAATGTCACCTAGATACTCCAATGTCACCAAAAGTACCCATCGGCTTGATTATACGGTATGCATCACATAATTTCAGATTCATCATGTTCAATCCAACACAAAGAACTTCAAAGAGTGCTCCAAAGTTTCTACCAGAGATTCAAGACGAAAACATGTGCCAACCCCTATGCATAGATTCCCAAGGTCACGGAGCCCGCAAGTTGATCACCAAAACATACATCAAGTGGATCAATAGAACATCCCATTGTCACCACGGATATCCCATCACAAGACATACATCAAGTGTTCTCAAATCCTGAAAGACTCAATCCGATAAGAAAACTTCAAAAGGAAAACTCAATTCATCACAACAAGATAGAGAGGGGAAAACTCCATATGATTCATCTATATCAATAAAGCTCGAGGTACATCAAGATCGTGTCATCTCAAGAACACAAGAGAGAGAGAGAGAGATCAAACACATAGCTACTGGTACATACCCTTAGCCTCGAGGGTGAACTACTCCCTCCTCGTCATGGAGGCCGCCGGGATGATGAAGATGGCCTCCGGTGATGGTTTCCCCCTCCGGCAGGGTGCCGGAACGGGCTCCTAGTTGGTTTTTGTGGCTCTAGAGGCTTGCGGCAGCGGAACTCCCGATCTAGGTTTCTTTTCAGAGGTTTCTATATTTATAGGAATTTTGGCGTCGATCTCACGTCAAGGGAGGCCACGAAGCGGTGGCAAGCCTGCTATGCGCGGGCTAGGGGGTGGCCGCGCCTAGCTGACTTGCCACCTCCTCGTGGCTCTTCTGGCCCAGCTCCAATGCTTCGGGGGTCTCTTTTGGTCCACAAAAAATCATACTAAATTTTCAGCCCATTCCGAGAACTTTTATTTCTGCACAAAAAATGACACCATGGTAGTTCTGCTGAAAATAACGTCAGTCCGGGTTAGTTCTAATAAAATCATAACAAAATTATATATAATTATTGTAAACGTGGCATGAATACTTCATAAATTATAGATACGTTGAAGACGTATCACAATCCAATGAGTTGGGGTTTTGCTAGTGTGTATCACATAACAGTTACGAACGTTCAACAGCCTTACTAATACTTCTGCTAAGAAAAATTTAAAATGTGTCATGCCCCCTAAATCAAAATTGGTACTAGTTTGATATTGTCAAATAAAAAATATTATCGTGAAGTGTTTCTAGAAAACAAAAGTATCTAGTTAACTAGTCGTGCTTATCAGCGATGAGTCACAGATGGGGGAGGCGACCCCGGCGATCGCCCGCACCCCAGACGAGACTGACGCCTCAAGGATGGGCGGGCGCTTCTCGGTGCTGGTTGAGGCCGGTGACGAGGAGGACGACGGGGAGGGCTTCACCGATGTTGTGCAGCCGGAGGTAATCTCGCCGACCCCCTCTGACTACATTTGTAAAGCTTTTCAGGTCGGATATTCGGAGGATGATGTTGCCATCTTGGTGGATGCAGTTGTCCTTGAGGAGGACCCAGCGAGGCAAGGGTTGCCGACGTCGGACAAGATCGAGGTCGCGCGGCAGGTGGTGCATTGGAGGACGGCGGCAATGGTGATCCGATCGTGGCAAGGTCCACTAGCCAAGGTACGGCTGCCCAAGTTGACACTATCAGATTGCATGGATTCTTCTTCCTGACAATTGGTTTGAAACAAATAGAACAGATGGAGACTGGCGATGACAGCTGCAGCGGCGGCGAGCTCGATCTCTGTGATCCGATCACTGCGTCTGAATGCTCTACTGGGCCTAGGTGGGCCAGAACAAGTCGCGCCAGTGGTGGACCTTGCGGAGGCTAGATATGTGGCCCGGTCCGGAGCCCAAGCTGGAGTCGTGACGCTCCCTGATTCAGCCCCCGAGAAGGACTGCGAGAGGTCCCCGATACGTAAGAATACAAGATCGCAGGTTCGTTCTTCGCCTGTTCCTAGGGTTGGAAAGTGGAGGAATAAGCCTGGGTTCCCTCTGCTGCGAGCGGGCACAGCTGCCAGGATCTGTGCGCCGCCAACTGCCGAGCCAACCATGGCTGGGCACGGGAACCACCCGCAGCCGCCGCCCAAACAAACGGCCCCGGCAGGGTCTGGGGCCAACGGGGGTGCGGGCCGTGGGACCGAAACCTGAGGCCATGCGGGTGCTCGTGGGCGCGGTGACTACGGCGACGACCGAAGTTTCCAATCGCAGAACAAAGGTCGGAACTTCGCACGCGGACACTGGGGTGACAATGGCTATAATGCTTATGGCAATGGTGTGCACCGAGGGTCCTCATCTACCAGCGGTGGCCGTGGCGATGGTGGTAGCTGGGGTTTCACCGGTCCCCCTCGCCCATTTGTCGAGGGAGCAATAGGTCCTTTGTACCACAAATCACGGTGGTCGGGGGGTGGACGACGGCCATGGGACTCTATTCCCCCATAGGCCGACCCTCTCCCTAAGGCACTGGAGGGTGCATAGGCTGGGGCGCAGCCGACGGCAAGCGCTGACGGTGCAGGTACTAGTTCTACATCTCTTTCGGGAGCAGCCATGGAGGCGGTTCGTGCTCTCGCGATGGTGAATGTGTCGATTGTTAAGGATGCTGCTAGTCGGGATACGGTGTCTGATAAGGCCAGTAATAAGTCTAATGGTGAGAGAGCTACGAAGTGGGCTCAGGAAAAAAGAAAAGATGACTTGCTACCGATGCGGAGGACCGGGGCATTTTGTGACTGACTGCATGACAGAGCCATGTGACATTTGACGTAAGCCGAAGCATGAGACGAGAGAGTGTCCCTTACTCCTGAGGCCGAAAATTGTGGTTACTATTTATGGGGCATGCTGCCCAGAGCTTATGTTATTTGAATCTGTAATGACCCGAACCTGATAAGATTCGATGTCTCTGTCCTTACTGTGCTAGTCCCTGGATCAATAGCTAGCACACACAGTACATGATGTAATATCAAGAATAAACCACATGTCATAATATTACATCGCAGATCCAGAATTATAATAAAATACATACCTCGTAACTCAAGGCTACAATACAAACAAAATACAGCAGAAAAGCAAATACAATCTTCATGAATCCATCAACACCAGAGGCAAATGTTGAGTATAGACATCGTAACCCTACATCGTATCACTCACTCGTCGTATAAAATCTACAACATGATAAGTTACAGCCACAAGGGTCAGTATATTGAATGTACTGGCAAATCACACAAGGAATGATATAACAGACCTACATCTACATGCAAGGTATATCAAGAGGAGATTGTATTGGTTGTTTTGTAGAAAGCTATTTTTTTCCTGATAACTACATAATAATCAATTTTAATTTGTCTTACTACAATACATATGGTTGAATTGGGCACTCCAATTCCAACCTATCCCATCATTAAGTTTCCCACTCAAATTTCATTAAGGTGTATCATCTATCAAGATCATCCAACAAACTGTAATGGTCTAGCTGCTCAAAGTTTGTCCATACCGGGGACATGGCTAATCATGATTAGTTTTGTTTACACTCTGCAGAGGTTTGCACACTTTACCCACTAGACTCAACCCGAAGATTGAGACAAAGTCTTTCAGAAGCAGTCACCTCCACCCAACGGTAGCCGGTACACCTACTCATATCTACATCTGCTAGCTTTGCCCAGGTGAGGTTCCCACAACCTACTCAACTAAGGCAGAGCCCATATAGCTAATGGTTGCGCATGGAAGCTACTAGTCACTAAGTCTGTCTGATGTTTTTGAACCTGCGCGGCATTCCACTTACATTCAGAGGGTCGAAACCATGATGTTCTTAAAACCACCCAGCAATACCAATTCCGCCCAGAGGTGAATTATATCCCTAGTTACTACTCAAAATTTTTTTAATTTTCCTCACATAATCTCAATGAATACTCGAGCCAACCCCGTCTACATAGCATAGCAAGAATACACTACCACAATCTACATAAGGCTCTACTAAGCTGAATCTTAATCGCAATAACATACCACCATAGTATTCCTACACATGCATAATATAGTAATGTGATATAGAACTACATGCATAGAAAAATAGGTAAAGGATGATCAAGGTGTAACTTTCCTGGTACGTTTGATGAATATCTTCGCACTCACAAGCCTGATATTTCTACGTGTCACACTCCGGACAATCTACACGTTTCAAACAACACAACAAATCAATCATCACTCAAATAACACCAAATAAAACCAACATCAATAAATCATTTTTTAATTCCAAAAACAGTAGCACAACAGTAGGTATAAAAAATCTACAACTCAATAGAAACATAACACAAAAAGAATCAATAAGTTTTAATAAACGGTTTGCAAAATAGGGCCACTAGAAGATTTAAATTAAATTTGAACATTGCAAAATATGCAGAATTTTGGTGCTGTCATATTCTACTAGTCATTATGAGTGCACAGGAAAAAGAATCAACTAAATCGAGTATATGGTTTAAAAGATATTGCTAATTGAAATATGGGTCAAAATCTGTCCAAAATAAGTAAATAACCAGAACAAAATTGAGCTGATGCAGTATTGTAGCAATCGCCACATGGCGCACTGGGATTGGCCAAAGTAGTGTTGTTCGTGCGTGCTCACCAGAAACAGAGAAAGACGATGACGGTCACGGGCGTCGTCGGTGGTGCTTCTCCGTCGACTCTCCGGCGAAGGGGGTGTGAGGATTGGATGCGGCGGACTACGGGGATCCCTCGGGTGGCATAACAGTGATGCGGGAGTCCTTTGTGGCCGGTGGCGACGTCGGGAATCTCCAGCGGGTTCCGACGGCGTCGGGCAGCGGCTTTAGTGAGCGTCACGTTTGGACGGTGGCACAGCTCGGCGTTGCTCGGGGGACACGGTACAAGTCGCTACAGAGCTTGGTGCTGACGAACACATCCTTGGAGAAGATGATCTCGAGCTCCTGTGATGACGGCGACTGACAGGGGCGCCCACGGTGGAAACTTGCTTCGGTTCGAGGACGGTGTGCTCGTCTCTGATGGTTCCCATGCAAATTTGAAAATTGAGAGAGGTAAGGGAAGCATGAGGAATTCTATGGACCAGAAGGAAAGGGGTAGCATCTCACGATGGCCTCGGAATCGACCGACTGAAGGTTCAGGCGGCAGCGAACTCCAGCATGATCTGGCCACTCGTGCGAAAGCGATAGGGCACAGGAGTTTGAGATTTTTCAAAAAATCGATATAGGAGATCAAGGGGAGTCATTCGGTGTCCACGGATTAGAGAAACGGTTTGGCATCGAGCGAAGCGCGACATTGGTTCCAGCCACGTTGGCTATGTCGTTCTGGATCGGGAGTCCAGGCGGAGGAAGAAGAAGGCTAGGTGGGTCCCGATGTCAGTGGAACACAATGGGGAGAGGGAGGCAGTAAGGTGGGGCTCCACTCGCACCAGCGATGCCTTGCGCTGGCTAGGCTGCCGGTTGTGCGCCACGGTGACTCCGGTGGGCTGGGATGGGCCTCGCTGCGCTAGGCTATGTGGCTAAACTGGTTGTGCAGTTTAAAAAAATAATAATACCAGGAATGTATATATGGTTAAATACAAATACCAAACCACCTCCGGAAATTAAAATAAACACACTACAAAATATTAATACAAATACCGAGTACAATCAACATTTTCTTAGACCACAATATTTTTGAACTCCATAAAATAAATGCAAATAACATTTAAAACACTTCCAACTCTTTTTAATATTGAAGGAGTCATATTGCCTTCTCTCATATGATTTCATTTGAGTTAGAATTGTTTTAAACATTCAAAATCCAAATGGGAGAGTATTCAAATATTCACAAATAGTATTCTTGAGGAAGTCATGTCATCCTCTCTCATACGTGAATTGGAAATATTCTAAATATTCTCAAAACCAAAATAAGATCCAAATGAATAATTGGGAAAGTCCTTTTATTCCCTCTTGATAAATATTCATTCAAATCTCAAAAAGTTTCAATTCCTAGTTGAAATTTAGCTAACATCAATGAACACAAGCAAGTTTTTAATTAATCACATTTAAATAATTAACATTCCAAAATTCTAAATTTTGGGATGTTACAGAATCCCCTTGCTCTACTTCGACTGCACGACTCCGGAGAGTTCCCGGATGGGGGTTGTGAGGGTAACTCATGGAACGATGACAATAGACCAAGTTGTTCAGCGTTTGCGAGAGTGAGTATCTACTAGTTTCCAGTGGGACCCAGTCAGGCTCAATGAGCAAGTATTCATGGTTGACTTTCCTACTAAGGAGGATCTTGCGAGGCTTCTTAAGTTTGGGATGAGCAGAGTTCCAAACAACACGTGTGTTCTTGAGTTTGATGCATGGACTCAAAAGGAACCTGAGGGAACTCCTCTATCTCAGCTTTGGGTCAGGTTCCTAGGAGCTCCACGGGTGGCATTAGATGATTTCAAGGTGACCTGGAGTCTGGATCTCTGATTGGTAAGGCAAACAAGGCGGACATGCCTTTCACGCGTGTGTAGGGAGTCGCTCATCTACTCGTTAGCGTTATCAGTATTGAGCATATTCCTGACACCGTCAAATGGATGTATGATGGCAGGAGCTTTGATTTGGATATTGAGATAGAGGAGAATGCCGACTTTCAGGAGTTGGCTAAGCAGGTTGATATGGACACTAATGATAGCCATGGAGGTGATGGGAACCTAGACAAGGGTTCAGATCAGAAGGATACCACCGACAGAGGTTCGACACCATCAGACAAGCCAGCAGAGACTGGATCTACTAGGGAGCAGCCACGTATCTCTACCATGACACATTAGTTAAGGTTTGGATTGTTTGGTTCTTCTTTGGCCCCTGGCGGACTATGGGGTGGCAAGGCGGAGATGGATGATCCGGTGGAGCAGGAGCTGCCACCGATATCACCTTCGGCGACACCGAGGGCATCCAGGACGCTGGCGACGGCTGCGGGCCCCGTGTCGGACGAGGCCTCACCAAGGATGTAGGTGAGCGTTACACCGCGGTCTAAGGACCGGACTCTGGTTCGACGACCGGCCTCTCCAGTGGCATTAGCCTGCCAGGGAATGACACATGCAGTTGGAATGCTGGCAAGTGGCCATACCCCAACTGTTTCGGTGATGACGCGTTCGGCTGGCGGTGTGGTAGGTGACCACAACCTAGCTATGGTCGGGACTGTCTCGGCGACGATGCGTTTTGCTGGCGGTGTGGTAGGTGACCACAACCCAGCTATGGGCATGTCTGCACTAAGTGACGCATGAGGGCAGGCTAGCCTCGCCGGGAACATGACAAGTAGTCACGCTTATGCCGGCGGTGCATGGACTGGCCAGGTCGGACATATGGCAGGCGACCATGTTCCGACAAGGCCCAACCCGAGGAGGTCATCAAGTTTGGAGGGATTTCAGACCCGACGAGCAGGGCCAGGCGGATGAGTGACCGTCTCCAGGCTCAACCGGATGTCGACGAGCTATAGATGGGTCGTACCATGCAGGCGGCTAAGCTTCGGGACATCGAGACAACTACATGTATGGCCATCGATACGAGTTGTTCTATTTTGCATTTCTCTGATGAAGATATTATTTTGAATGCAAGCAGACTCGGGGTATCTCTGGTAGTAATGGGAAGGAAATCTCAAAATATGTGAACGATCATTTAGACTTAGAGACTGAGAAGGCTATGGAGATGGTTAGAAATATTACGGTGATAAAGCCGATGAATGACTCTGATATTAATGCACTAGGGATGGGGGCAGTAGAACGTTTATGTGAGGATCTTGTGCCCACCGTCACTGATGCCTGACGAGGATAATGAAATAGGTGCGGAGGGGTACATGGCCCCTTTGCACCCGAATGATTGCGCACAGTCAAAGACCGGTTATGTGGACCGGTTGGTTGGACAGGATAAATCAAAACGCACCTAGAAGAGGAAGGTGTATCATGTATCGACCGTACGCAAAAGCGCAAGATTTAAGACTACAAAGAAATTTTATGACGAAAGATGAAAGTGATCTTTTGGAACAGCAAGGTCTAGCAGATTTGGATAAAAAAAAATCTAGCGGAAGCATCACTTGAACACAAATTTGATTTTATTGCACTAATAAAAACCGGTAGAGACAATTTTACATCACAATTTCTTACTACTATCTCCGGTGGTATTGATTTTTTATAAATGTGATTTTTTTCAAGAAACACGAATGTGTTTTGAAATAAAAAAGAAAGAGAAAGAAAAAAAGAAAGAAAAGACAAAAATAGGAGAAAAAGAAATCGAAGCAGCAAAACGGTTCAGGAACCTCCTAAAAAGTTTCCAAAACCGAAAAAAACAATTCAGAAACCTCCTATAAGGTTCTCAAAACGAGGATGACAGAAACGGTGGGCGGGCCGACCCAGATCATCCCTCACTCGCAAACCTCTGTGCAAAGGCTCGGCAATTTGCCGCGACCCACACTAAATAGGTATTTCCGGAGAAGCCGACATGGGTGCTTGGTTTATATCATTGCGCTCAGGACGGGCATGAGTTTGATGAGCCCGAAACTGAGACATGACCGGGCCGAACGTGGCATAGCCCGATGTAACAAACAGTGTTGGACGCTTAGTCACGGATGCTGGCGAATATCACTACGCCGCTGTCAGTCACGTAATAACCTTGCTTGACACGTGAAATTAGTGAAAGAAGACGTAACTATATATGCTACATACGCTGCAGCTCCAGTACGTGCAATAGCATGCGGCTGTTCCACCATCAAACGGCTAGAATGAAGAAGGCGACGGACGTTCGAATTTCAAGCGCCATGCGAGCCGGTCCCCACGGGGGCATCGTGGACCGCGACCACCCACCGACGGCCCCAGCCGCACCAGATCGCGCGACGCTACAGGCCGTACGCACGCGCTCCCACGTCCTTCTGTCTTCAACAAGTTTTAAAAGCTTAGATTTCAAAGAAAAAGGTTTCGAAGTTTTTTTAAGGGTCTTCATCAAGTTTTACAAGTTTGAATCGATCCTACTTAGAATGAATGGCCTTGTGGGGTTTATTTTGCCATAGGGTGTTGCACTTTATTTTTTAAGGTTATAGCTAACATTTTGTGCCACCTCCACTCCACCCACCTCGCCCTCCAAAATAATAATTAAACAGGATTCCGCTGGAGGTGTATGGCAAACATTTTTGCGGCAATTTATGTGGCAGGAACATGTCAATTCTTCAAGCACAAATATCCTCTGGTGACATAAATTGACATCAGTTTTGAAGAATTTGCCATAAAAATGCCCCCAAGTGTCACCCCTTCCAATGAACTAGCCATTGAGGTTCAAAATAAAGCATTCCACATTTTTTCAAAGCTCAGGTTATGAGGTGGCACGTATTTCCAAGCTGTGCTGAATATATAGCGTCTTAAAAAAAGAGGCTCAAGTAATTTTGGATACTCTTTCTTTTCCCTCTCGCAAGGAGATTACGGTAGTGCCTTCCTTGCCCCTAATCTTCGTCGACGAATCCGTTAATTTGCCTCTCCAATGACCGGTGCATATAGGTGAATTTTGGTGCCTCGGCTCTTGCTAGTACTAGATAGGTTATGATTTTGATCTTCGTAGGCGGAGCTCAGATGGATGGCGACACTTCTTTTTGAGTCAGCCTTTCAGGCCCCGCTCTCCTCAAGTTCGTCTGTCAAGACGGATTGGAAGGAGCTTCGGCATAGGTTTCTGTCAACTCCTCCAGGCAACGGACAAGGTTCCTCGTTGTGCGTACTCAATGATGCGATCTGGTGTCAGGTTCTTCAGATTAATTTAAGGGTTCAACAACAACGACTGCAACTCAGAAGCATTGGTCCTTGGAGAGAGGGGGCATGCTGAAGACTTCCCGATTGTCATCAAAAAGGCACTACTAGGGAAAAGCCTAGCAGTAGCGCGGTTTTTAGGTGTATCAGTAGCGTGGGTACCGTTTAGCAGTAGCGCGTTTTGACACGCGCTACTGCTATACCTACCTAGCAGTAGCGCTTTCCATACCAGCGCTACTGCTAAGTCCTTTAGCAGTAGCGTTTTTTTGTCCAGCGCTAAAGAGTGTTACTACTATATTTTCTCATGTCTTTTTTTTGCTACGTATTTGTAATGTTTCTGTATAGGTTTCATACAATATTCTAATCATATAATAAACATGCAATATACTCATCGTATCATACACATAATAGTCTCATCATATCATCCAACACAAATCATCTCGTCACATCATAATCATGATATAGCTATACAAGTTACGTGACATGTCTCATCATATATAATGTAGTACTTCTTGAGGCGTTGGTTCGTATCCCTCTCTCGCACTAGCGTGAACCTAAACTAACTACTGGCTGTCTCTGGGAAACCGGAAACCGGTACACCTGGGCCTGACACTCCGGCCACTCGTCGTATACTCGTGTCGTAGCAATTCTTCGCCATCGATGATCTATGCACCTACATCGTCACATGAGTTGATGATATGCAACATATATAATTGAGCAACAGAATGAGACAGACTTGGCAAAAATAGAAGCAACATATCATAAGCATAAATAACAAAGTTCATCATACCCAAAATGCCCTAACTAGAGTGATCTTCGCTAGTTGAGGAGGACGGTTTAATTACATCACAAATAAAGTTTCATCGTGCATAACTCAAAGTTTCGTCATAGAGAAAGTATGGACTAAACTGACACATTGTCATATATCGTCAATCACTCCAACATGTCGTGCCATCAATCCAAGTCAGGGAGATAGTCCCCGAGCGCAGTGAAAGGCTTCAGGTCGAGACGCTAAGCGGCTACGCGTGTTCGGACATCTGCCCACGACATTTGCCCTTCTTCGTAGAAACATCCCTATTTTTTGGAGGACCTCCTTCATGATGATTTGGGCAAGTTCATGCTGGATGTGATAGAACTCAGCTCAGAGTCGATGATCCGGGATATCTCCTAGGTTCTTTGCCCATTGCAGAATACGGGCATTGCCTAATCTATGTGACATGCGAAGGTTCTGCTGATCCCGTCTGTACTCCAGCATGTGGTGGAGGACACAGAATCCATCACTGATAGTACCACTCGGTTGTTGGGTGCAGCAGAAGTCAGTCTTATGGCTGAAGCAGGGCGCGTGGTTCCTTGTCTTTCTGAGCGTGATCTATCCACCCCGTACGCCGTACGTAAAGATAGCACTGTCGAGAACAGATTTAATGTGGGTGTAATCCATTTTCTTCATGTTCATCGACGAGTCCAAGTAAAGAGCGTGGGAGAATCAAGGGTAAAAGATGATGAGGACGGTGTGCTCGTCGCTGCGCAAAATAAGTATACCTCAAATTAGCCTCCACATGTGCAAATGAAATGATTGAAATCAAAGGAAGGATATCCACACGGATGACTTACATGGGATGATAAGGCACGAGAATCGTCTCCTTTGCTGTGGGGAATGTCAAGACACTTCTTCTTTGAGTCAACCTTTCAGGCCCCGCTCTCCTCAAGTTCGTCTGTCAAGACGGATTGGAAGGAGCTTCGGCATAGATGATTTGAGCAAGTTCACGCTGGATGTGATGGAACTTAGCTCGGAGTCGATGATCCGGGATATCTCCTAGGTTCTTTGCCCATTGCAGAATATGGGCATCGCTGGATCTATGTGACATGCGAAGGTTCTGTTGATCTCGTCTGTACTTCAGCATGTGGTGGAGGACATAGAATCCATCACTGATAGTACCACTCGGTTGCTGTGCAGCAAAAGTCAGTCTTATGGCTGAAGCAGGGCGCATGGTTCCTTGTCTTTCTAAGCGTGATCTATCCACCCCGTACGCCGTACGTAAAGATAGCACTGTCGAGAACAGATTTGATGTGGGTGTAATCCTTTTTCTTCATGTTCTTCGACGAGTCCAAGTAAAGAGCGTGGAAGAATCGGGGGTAAAGGATGATGAGGACGATGCGCCCGTCGCTGCGCAAAATAAGTACAACTCAAATTAGCCTCCACGCATGCAAATGAAATGATTGAAATCGAAGGAAGGATATCCGCGCGGATGACTTACATGGGATGATAAGGCACGAGAATCGTCTCCTTGTCCTTATTGTCGATCATGAAATCAGCGATGTAGTTACTCGCGTATTCACGGTACTTTTTGCAGACTGACAAGAAGCTCTTGTGCATGAAGTACGGGTCAGCGACACAGATATAGGGTATCTGCTCAATCCTGATGATGTAGTTCATATACAAGGCAAAAAGGCGGACAGATGTAAAATCCACCTTTTTAAGTGAAACATGTCGAAGATGTAATCGAATCGAAGGAAGAACTTTTCTACGGGGAATGTGTCAACGTACAACCTTTGCTGCAGCACGTTAACCACGTAGAGCGGATATCCTAGCTTTTGTGAGGCAATCAGGCTTTTCTCTCTTTGCAGCACATCGTCATGAAGTCTCCTGAGATCGCCGTATATGGCCTCTATCGCTGCCTTAGGTAGGATTGGTTCACCGGGGATATGGTATTTCGCCGCACCCATGACAGGTATACGGTCTCAAACCCGAGGCTGCGGAGGCGGCTGGATCATAGAAGCAGCTTTGTTGCCTTTCCTCGCTCTCTTCCTATGCTTCTTTGCTACTGGAAGGTCGTCTATAATACGTTCAGCCTCCGGAGGCGGCAATTCAGGCACCGGCTCATGACGCTCAAACACTGAGTACTCATACTATTGAGCCATCAATCCTCCATCGTCATAGGCACCAGTATTAAGATATTGTAGAGTGTCATCGTCATCCTCATCGATGGCATCGATATCATGCATTGCTTCTTCGACGGCAGTGACGTCATCAATAACTAATTGAGCCTCTTTCTCACCCCATCCGCTATCACACGGCACGACAGGCGACGCTAATTGGGTAGGTGGGGTGTTGATGTTCATATCTTGCTGAGGCTGCGTGGGCGTGGGTGTGCTCCCGGCCGCCTCCAGACGAAGTGGACTCTTTGGCCACAACAGGCCCCCACCTCTTGCAATCGCCAAGCCGCCGTGGGGTCTTGTCATCATCTCCCCCTAGTACCGGAGGAGCCAAATTCTCGTGGCCCGATTTGACACTGGCCACGGAAACCTTGAAGACGTCAAGGGGGATCGGTCGGCTGTGGAACAATTGTTCCTTCGGCTTCACTATCATCTCCTTCCCCACGTCCACCTTCTGGCCGCTGATGGTGTACAATATGGTGCACGGGGTTACGTCGGCCTGCAAAGACATGTCTGCGACGTGAGATATCCGAAAGGCAATGGAAATGGGAGATTATACATTTATTGAAGAGGGCCGGTGTGACAGGTACCGTGAGGGCGTCGAGCTCAGCCAAAGATGAAGCACCGCCGAGCATGTCCGAGATGGAGGACGGGCTGCTATGAGTAGGTGCGGGAGCCGGTGCAGAAGCCTGTGCAGGAGCAGGTGCGGGAGCCGGTGCTGGTGCAACGCTAGTCGAGCTGCTCCCGAAGAAGTTGGAAAGGGGAAAGTCCGCTGCCTCTTTATTTGGATTTTGCCTGCTCCAACTGACGATAGCCGGAACCAAGACACCATACGAAGCTGCAATCTCCTATTTTCTGGCAGCTACCGCTGCTGCGACTGTCTCAACTGATTTCTTATCAACTGTAATCGCAACCTTCTTGTCGTTATTTTCTTCATTTAACCTCCGTCTTTCCTTTCTCTCCTCCGTGGTCTCACAGTAGTACTTCTTCTACGTGGCGCCGTCTCCGACGCCATGCACGCGTCCATACGACGATCGAGTGTTCACTGGGAGTCCTTTCAATATGTTCAAGGCCCGGTTAAATGGGGTATCCCACTTGGGCCTCGCCAACGCCTCAGATGGCGAGTCGCTTTCGGCCGCGGTCCTGTGTTGCTCTCTCTGTAAAAGGAACAAGGATCGTTTACAAATATGACTAAACGTGCAGTCGAATTGATCAGAAGCTAAAAATAGGGGGTAAATTAAAAATTACCAGCTATCTCATGAACTCCATCGTGATCGCGTCCGTCTCGAAAACCTTCTTGAGTGGGTCCCAATGGTACCGGGCCCTGAGGACGTCACGCTCCCGCGGGGCGACGAACTCCGCCAAGGGGTCTGGGATGCCCAAACTTTTCGTGTTTCACGTCCTCCTTGGCCCATATGGACCTCTTCCCCACGTAACCACGGCTTCCCGAGGTGGTGGCACCCCATGTTTCTCTCTTGAAGCCCCTTCATGTACTTCGACTTTTCTTTGGCAGCTTCGGCAACGCAAGCCGCCTTGAATATTTCAAACCGCTCTTCTGTAATTATCGGATTATCCTTTACAATCTCGGGGTAGGGTTCCTTTTTGTCGATGATCCTTGCTTTCACCCTTACTTTCCAGGCGGACAATGCATCGCTAAACTTGCCCATGGCGCGTCTGTTTATCTTCTTCATTGTCGGGTCTTTATCTGGATTTTTATATTTGTTTTCATCCCGGCCCGGGAACAAGAACACCTGGTGCAACTTCGTTAGGATGGATTGCTTCATATCTGGTATCTTCCTTAGTTTCGCATCATTGATGGAGGCGGTTGCCCGTAGGATGCAGCCTATTTGATTGCCATAGCATGCGCGCGCTTCCGTAGGCTCTTTTGTCTCAAAATTGCCGTCGTCCACCTTCGTGACCACCCGTCTAGCAGTGATGAGCTGGTTTGTGTGTCGTTGCCTCTTTTGTTTCGGTTCTATACCGGCTTCGCCGGTCTCGGCAATGGTGTCAGTCTCAGCGCCGGTCTCGATGTCGGTCTCAGTCTCGGATGTGACAGGTGGGCCCTTCAACAACTGTTGCTCATCGAGAAGGTTCAAATAGGCGTCTGCCGCCGCGTAGACGTTGCAATCACCAGAACCCTGTCCTTCATTGTTGCTAGCCATGTTTCCTACGATTAAATCTAGTCAATTAATTCTAGACCTAATAAAATGAATAATGACATAAAAAAGACCAATGTTTTGCAGGAACGTTGATTCATTCCCGTTGCAGTAAATCCCAAACACTCGATATGTCCTAGTTTGTAGCACAAGTCATGCCGAAATTCACGGAAAATTTCGGCATGACCTTTGCTACGAACTAGACAGATAGAGCGCTTGAAATTTGCCGGAACGGAAATGAATCAACATTCCGACAAAACATAGGCCACTCGGAATCATTCCCTGCATACAACAAAAGGCCACTTGGGCACAATCGAACCACTTCAATGTTGCATATAACAGGACCACTTAAGAACATGTACATGAGCAACTACAACAGTAGATAAACATGAGCAAACACTATCGAGGAATTTGCATATAACATGACCACTTCAAATTTGCATCTCCTAGTGTTTGACACTTCAAGAAAATCTTAAGTTTAGGGTTTAGGAGAGATGGAGGGAGGAGGGGGTGGGAGGAGGGAGGAGGAGGAGGGAGGAGAGAGGAGGAGGGGGAGGAGGGCGGTGGGAGGAGGGAGGAGGAATGAGGAGGGATGGAAGGAGGGATGAGAGAGGAGGAGGGGGAGGGGCTAGCGGCGGAGGGCTTGGCAGGAGGAGGAGGAAGAATGAAGGAGGGGGCGGCCGAAGGAGGAGGAAGGGGCACGATAGGAAGGAGGGAGGAGGAGGAGGGAGGAGGAGGAGGGAGGAGAGAGGATGAGGAGGGAGGATGGAGGAGGAGGAGGGAGGAGAGAGGATGAGGAGGGAGGATGGAGGAGGAGGGATGGAGGGACTACCTCAATGGAGGAGGAGCAGGAGAGGCGGCGGCGGCGGGTGACGACGGTGGTCGGGGAACGACGACGACGGCGGACGACGGGAGTGCGGGGGAGAGTGAGAGTGGAGTGGAGAGGGGAGAGTGAGGGACGGCCGGTTGGAGAAGATAGGCTTTAGCAGTAGCGCGCTTTGGGATAAAGCGCTACTGCTAAACGACATAGCAGTAGCGCGTTTAGGAAACAAACGCTACTACTATACCTAGACTAGCGGCAAGGTCGTGTCAATTATAGTAGTAGCGTTGTTTCCTCCTGACGCGCTACTGCTATGTGGATAGCAGTAGCGCGGTCTGTTGTAGCGCGCTACTGCTAAGTAGCAGTAGCGCTTGTTTTAACCGCGCTACCGGTAAGATTCTCTCTATAAGGTTTTTCCTGGTAGTGAGGTCATGCTGGTATGGGAGTGGTGACAATGGCGCGTCAACGGCTCGTTCTGACTGTAACAGTGGCAGTTCAATGGTCTAGGAAACACGATGTAGTTTTTATTTTTTTGGGGAGGGGGTTTGGTACTTCCAATGAACCTTTAGAATAGATCTAGTAGATCTAAGTCATTTTCAAAAAATAATCTAGGACATATTTCATGGCATGCCATCCAGGTTCATTCGAAGATGCAAATTTATACAATAGCATAAGTGTGCGCGATAATAAGTTACACATTTCTCCGAGTCCTCAAGAATTCAAATTTACCTAGTGTCTTTCTTTGATATAGTGATTATATTTTTTATTTTTGTAAAGATCTCAAATCTAAATAAAAAGGAAGTACACAAGCACTCCCAACTTAATAAAGCCCACATTAAGGTCCTTGGACGATTGAACGATCACTACTGCCAACAAAAACAAAGCGCCGGCGCGCCGCTATCGTCACTTCCCTACATGAGCCGGTTTAACCTTGTCGATGACAGTTGGAAAGACTTCATACATGCTCCTGATGACCAAGGCCTGGGATGCACATCGGCTACCATTGAACCCTATCGATCCGAAGGGCCTAACATCATATGTCGTTGTCGTAAACACAAAGCGAGAAACTCTAATTTCATTGTCCCAAGGAGATGACATGAATTTATGCCGGAGCTCTATGGAATCAATCCTAATGGACAGACTCCATGAGGATCAGAGCCCAAAAAACCAAGTCGACTGTGAGACGTCTCCATCATCTGAACAGTACCCGTACGAGAAAAGAAAAGCTAACCTAAAGTACTAGCCATGACCAAGACACCCAGATTCATCCCAAAAATATCAAAATCATATCTAGTGATCATTTGCTGGGTAAGGGGGGCAAACAAACCCTTTTTTGATGATGATTTTAGTTCTAAAGGTATCTCCAATAAGGAGACACTTATTTGGATGCTTGGACAATAAACGTGTAGTGTCGGAACTGGAGTCGTTCCTTCAACGCAGAGTTGTTTAATTGGACGCTGACATAGTTAATTTTTTTTAAAAAGTGCAACGTTCGGTAAAAAGTCTCCTGCAAAAAAAATAGAAAATCAAGCGTCAGACGACTGGACTGGCAACGACGCCAACCTAAATCATAGGATCGAACATGATTGAGCCAAAACGGCCAAGAATAACATCCTAGCGCGTGGGCTAAGAGCCCGCGTTGTAGATGCCCTAAGACGAGGTCAACGGTGACAATTTTAAACGAAAAATTATCTTCTTTGATAGAAACTACCATGTCGCTCTGAAGAAACTGCCATCCTTCATAACTAAAAACGCCAATAAAATTGTTCGCAAATGACATTCCCTCATGACAGGCACTCGCCAACTAAGGGGGTCAAAAATATCGGGCACTTGTCAGATCGAAGCATGTTTCGAATTTCAATTTGCATTTATTACCAACTTACTTGTAATAAGATTATAAGACTAGTCACAATGGGGAGTAACATAGAGTAGTAACATGCATATGTTACTAGTCTAAGTTACTACCTTCACAATGGATAGTAACATATGAGTAGTAACATTGAACCTTTCATTTATTAGCTTATAGACTTATTTTGCATTGGTATGTGTTATCTTACTCATAGGGTAGTAACATGCTAAGTTACTCAATTTCTCTCTCTTCTCATTAATTAGATGTCATATCATACTTTTTTACTTAGATAACATTTATGTTACTATCTATGTTACTTCTACTCTAAAGAAATTCAAAATTCGAAACTCACAATCGGCAGTAGGAAGGCAGAAGGGGACTATCCGGTAATTCGCGCAGCAGCCCCCGCCGCACGGCCGCACGCTCCGTTTCTTCTCCACGAAGCACCCCCCCTCCCCCTCCCTCCCCTCCCCTCTCCAAACCCAAACCAACTCGACGCCCCCGAGACGCCACCAGACCGCGACCACCCGCAGCTCCAGCCCGACCGACGCGGCTCGGCTCAGCAGTCGGCGTCGTCTCGCCTCCCCCATCTCTCCCCCCCCCCCCTCCACCGCCTCGATCTCGCCCGCGCGACCCGATCCGCCAGATCCCGCGCCGGCGGCCATGGAGAACCTGATCTCGCTCGTCAACAAGCTGCAGCGCGCCTGCACGGCGCTCGGCGACCACGGCGAGGAGAGCGCCCTCCCCACCCTCTGGGACTCGCTGCCGTCCATCGCCGTCGTCGGCGGCCAGGTGCGCGCCCCGTTCGCTTTCTCCGCCCACGGGCCGGATCTGGCGCCCCAGCTGTGTCTGGTGGATCTCGCGAGCTTGCCGGTAGACCCGCCTGATTTGGCTGCGGTGATGCGGTCTGGTTGTGCTCGGATCTGCGGCTGCCGTAGGCGCCGGCAGCTAGATTTGGGCCGCTGCTGCTTGTTTGAATCTGCTATAGTTTCGTTGCACGTAGCTGCCCAAATGACCAGTAATTGTGTAGTGCTAGGAAGCTAGGTGCTACTACTACCACCACTACTACTTGGGATCAACTAGGCTGGGCGTCGAAAATCCACGTAGTTCCAAGCAATTTTGCATGAACTCACGCTGCTATGAGTAGTTTAAGCCTATGTAAGTATGAGTGGGTATACGGTTCTGTGTTTTGACATTTGAAAACTCCTTTGCTACGCTGTAGAGTTCGGGCAAATCTTCAGTGCTGGAGAGCGTTGTTGGAAAGGATTTCCTACCCAGGGGTTCAGGTATGGTTACTCAAGCCGTAAGAGCTTGTCAGTTGATTTTGGCATTCTGTTTTGTTTTTCTCACACATTAATTTGTTTGGTTTGGTTTGATTCTGCAGGCATTGTCACCCGTCGCCCGCTAGTTCTGCAACTCCATAGGATTGATGGAGACAGAGAGTATGCAGAGTTCATGCATGTCCCCAGGAAGAGATTCACCGATTTCGGTAATTCCTCTATTCTTTGTCTTATCTTCAAGTGCTATGATGATGATGATGATAAGATTGATGCATCATTGAGGGGATATTGTGATAATATTGAACCATATTAGTATATATGTAATGCAATTTGAGTCTGTGAGGCTCATCAAAACATCCAATTTGATGCCAGAACCCACTGTCATTCAAACTGTTGCACTAAGTCGTAGCTTGTCATTTCCTGAAACATAAGTGAAGCCCTGCAATTGTTGCCAAAATTCTCTGTCAGGTGCTTCTTTTAATTCATTTTCTTGCAGTTTACCTCGATGCTACTTGGCACATTATGAAATTTGTATCGTTTGCAGCCATGGTGAGGAAGGAGATAGCTGATGAAACTGACAGACAAACTGGCCATGGAAAGGGAATATCATCTGTCCCCATCCATTTAAGCATATTTTCTCCATACGGTAAGATGGTCAGATAACAATGCTGGTAATATGTCTGTAGTTCTGTACAGTTGGGGAGTGTTTTAATGGTGTTATGTTAGTGCTTTATCAAATAGTCATGCACGTCCATTTTCCAATTCAAAAGATTGTTGTTTGCTGCTGGTATTATGATTTACCTTGAGCTTTTCCCTTGATCAGTTTAGTACGGAGTCATCCCTATCATTGATAGGATAGCTATACTGTACCTGCCCCTTGCTACTTTGTATGGTTTGTTCTCTTTATTTTTGTCATCATGTAGTAACACTTCTTATCATTGCAGTTGTGAATCTGACTCTTATTGATCTTCCTGGGCTTACTAAAGTTGCTGTTGGTAAGTGACTAGAACTTATGAGCCATCGTTCTTCTATTATTCTTGTTTAAGATGTTTATTCTTTTATTTAATACTCTCTTTATGCTTGTTAGAGGGTCAGCCGGAGAGTATTGTTCAGGAAATTGAAAACATGGTCCGTTCATTCATCGAAAAGGTATTTAAGTGTAACCTGCTTAAATGTTGCATCCCAGTATTTCTTCTTTATCATTGCTTACCATGCTTGTCTTGCCTGGATAAGATGGTGCTTTATTTGGTTACGTACAAATTTACAAGTATTTATGTAACGCATATTTGGTCTAGAACACTTTTCTGAGTCATATCCCCTATAATAGCATGTTTGGGCTAATTATTGTATCATGCACTGTGTAAACAACAAAATTTTGGTGTTTTTTTTTCAGCCCAACTGCATCATTCTGGCTGTTTCGCCAGCCAATCAGGACCTTGCGACTTCTGATGCTATCAAGATTTCACGGGAAGTTGACCCAAAAGGTATGCCATTCTTGCAGCTGCATTTTGGGTAATGTGGTTAATGTCATGTTATGTTCCTGTCACTAATGTCTCTTAAAGCTTATTGTCCCAGGTTTCTTTCCTTTTAATAGGCTACAAAGCTTCAAACTGATGTTATATTCACCTTATTTCTTGAACCAATAGGAGACATAAAGATAACTACTGATAATACCTGTACCTTGTAATTTATCTTTGTAATTTATCTTTCTGGGTATCAACTATATCATATTGACAAGTGGTTTGATATGTTTGATTTTTTTTGTGTGATCATATTGTGGGTTAACTCTGTGAATGAAAAGGAAAATTCGCATATAATAATTGCGTTTAATTCAAGTACCAGTTCTCTTGGCAATTTTAGTCATTTCTGAGCTTGAACTTTATTTTTTGTTGATTCAGGTGAAAGAACCTTTGGTGTGCTCACGAAAATTGATTTAATGGACAAGGGTACCGATGCTGTTGATGTAAGTTTGGACGAGTTAACAATCAAGTACTCAATACTCGTTTGTTTTTGTATAGTTATGCTGTCTTCCTTAGTGTGATGTTGATTAAGATGTTTGGTATTCTACTGACCACCCAATCTTGTTACTACTAGCGATCTTTGTTGACAATTATGCCTCACTTTGCCCCACGATTCCATAAGTTTCCCCTCTTGAAAACTGTATGGCCAGCCATTTCAGTATGATTATATATGGACTGATACCATTAATACCATGGAGTTTGAATCTTCCTATATATGCCCCAACTTTTGAGTTAATGCTTGTTCAAAGTAACTCTGTGAGCTTTAAGCCCAAACTTGCCCTACCAAAAAGCTGGCTAGCCATAATATGGTGAAGGTTTTGCTTGCCCATGAGTTAGCCAAAGCTGTCAACAAAATTGAACTAGAGTGGGCCAGGTGGCATTTGGCATGCCAAAAAATTGGTAACCATCCAAATAAAGACCAAACTTTTGGTCATGGCCAAAAAATCCAAACACAACTTCAGTTCTAACAACCCCCTGATTAGTGTGTTTTCACTCGCAAATATTATCCCAGCTGCAAGCAGATAACATGTGTTAGAACATATGTTTGCTAATCTGATCATTGACCATCCTAGATTTTCACGAACCAGATCTCTTACTGAGTTTGATTTTGCAGATACTGGAAGGAAGATCTTACCGTCTGCAGTTTCCATGGATTGGTGTTGTCAATCGATCCCAGCAAGATATCAACAAGAGTGTGGACATGATTGCTGCTAGGCGTAGAGAGCGCGACTATTTCGCAAACACACCGGAATACAAGCATCTCGCTCATAGGATGGGATCAGAACATTTGGCAAAGAGTCTATCAAAGGTATACCTTTGCTCTTTAATCCAGAATACATGTTATGCTGTTTTGCTTTTTTTTTTTAACTTGCTTTCGGTGTAAATGCAGCACTTGGAGTCTGTTATTAAATCAAGAATCCCGGGTCTTCAGTCTCTTATAACAAAGACAGTTGCTGAGCTGGAAACTGAACTTACTCGTCTTGGAAAGCCCATCGCCAATGATGCTGGAGTAAGTCTGGAGTTTGCTTCTTTAATCAAATGAGTTTGTTTGACCTGATCCGGCATACATTTATTATCATCCGTCTTTACTTTTATGGTCTTAGGTATTGACTAGAAGTAGATATACTCCTGATAAATTCTTGTGCACTGTTGATGTCCATCCTTCTAATGTTTAGTTCGATTTGCGCATGATAGGATTGTGTTTTATGGCTTATGCCGCTTGGAGCAAAGTAAATGAACTCATCTCTTGATTTTTTACATTCCACCCTAATAGTCATATTTCTGTGACATCCCTTTCTTGAATCCTGTTTAGATTCTTTCCAGTTTCACAAGATATGGTGTATGCACTGATGTTATTTTTGTTGTATTGTGTGGGTCTAAGTGTGACTTTCTTTTCTTTGCTCAGCACTCAATAAACTTACATTCATTGTGCTAATTGCATATTTTGTGACACTCAGGGAAAGCTGTACACGATTATGGAAATATGCCGCATGTTTGATGGCATCTACAAGGAGCATCTGGATGGAGTGTATGTATTAAACGGATTTCTCTTTCGCTCAGTTTTTTTAATATAATGTTTGCTATATCTAGCAGGTCTTTTGTAGTTTTCATTGGTAACATTTAATTTTTCCTGATCTGCATATAGGGATTCTAATACTAGTGAAGTTCCTAATCCTGTTGACATATTTGGTGTTGTGGCATGTACATGTGTAGTGCAACACAGGTCGATAGTTTAAAAAATAATAACATATATATGCTGTTTGGTCTCTTGTCTAGTAGATTGTTCTTGTTTCTTGTATTTGCACAGAAAATTCTTAATGTTCGGTTTGTCTTTCATAAACGTACCGTATAGTGTTGGTTGACCAGGCTTAGTTGTACAATTGCCATAGCAATTTCCTATCAGATGAAAGGGACCATCTAGTAATTAAGCTTGGAATACAAGATGAATACTAAGACTCACTGCCATGCATAGCTGGTCTGGCAATTTGTGTTACCAGTCATTGTCTGTTGTTTTGACCCTCTTTATTCTCACCGATGTTGAAATAACTAATATCTTGTTCACATGACCCTTGAACTGCTTTGCTGAATGAGCAACTGAATAATTTGCTGCTAATGTGTGCAAATGCTTGTCAAAATGTCACATTATCATTCCTTCCCGCTATCGGCAACTTTCCTAATTTTCCTTTTGTTCTCACTTATGCGCTTGTTATTCTGTGAGATTGCTGTGCTATTGCTTTTCTATTCATGGTCACCAACCAAATGTTCTTTTATCCAGGCGCCCTGGTGGTGAGAAAATTTACCATGTCTTCGACAATCAATTTCCCGTGGCAATTAAACGGTTGCAGTTTGATAAGCAACTGTCAATGGAAAATGTGAAGAAGCTCATAACACAAGCCGATGGATACCAGCCTCACTTGATAGCTCCAGAACAAGGATATCGGCGCCTCATAGAATCTTGTCTTGTTAGTATCAGAGGTCCTGCCGAGGGAGCTGTTGACACGGTATGCTGACTAGATTAATCTGCTCAATAAAAGTTTCAACAGTTCAAAACTATTTATTTTCTTCACTGGGTTCACTGAGCATCCAGCTTGTTACTTATTCAGCAATACTGGTTTAATAGTTTCAGAACGTGATTTTTTTTGCCACATTGGCAGGTCCATGGAATCCTCAAGGAACTAGTTCACAAGGCTATAAATGAAACTCATGTAAGTCTTTTTGCAGTTCCTACCAAATAAGATTTCTTACACTATCTGCATGATGTGCCCTTTAACTAGAACATATGTGCTCTCTCACCTCTCTGGTGGTATGATGAGTTATTATTAACTGGTTGTGTTAGGACCGGGATATATTTTAAAATCAGAATAAAATTGCTGTGTTTGTTTTATATGAGGTGGGGATATGGGATATCAGAATAAAATTTTAACTTGCATCAGACAGGTCTTTCTTATCGATATGAACTACAGATCTTTTTCACAACTTTGAGCATGCAGATTGTAGGCGGATATATAAGTGGATTTAAAAAGAAAAGGTAGTCTTAATTAATTAGTAATGCTGGTTAAATGCTCATCCGAAGTGTTCTACTGCCTTTCTCCAGGAGCTCAAGCAGTTTCCCACTCTTCGTGTGGAAGTTGGCAATGCAGCTTTTGAGTCGTTGGAAAGAATGAGGGACGAAAGCAAGAAGAACACATTAAAGCTGGTTGATATGGAAACAAGCTACTTAACTGTAGATTTCTTCAGGAAGCTTCCTCAGGATGTTGAGAAGGGTGGAAATCCAAGCCACTCTATTTTCGATAGATATAATGATTCTTATCTCAGACGAATTGGTAAGACATCTATCTTTTATATACTTGCATATTTATTGTACCCTTCCATAATTTGCCAATGACAGTCATATTCTCTCAAGGTTGGGATATTACTTCATCTTGAGTTAGAGTTTGAACCGGCTAAAATTTCCATCTTTGGTCACAATTGAGTATCACCTGATATGTTCTCTATTCAGCACGTCTTTGTGTATTGCTTGATAGATAACTTGTATTTGTATTTACCACTCAACCTCAGGGTCAACTGTTCTGGCATATGTTAACATGGTATCTTCGACATTGAGGAACTCCATCCCAAAATCTATTGTGTACTGCCAAGTCCGTGAGGCAAAGCGCTCATTGCTCGACCACTTCTTTACTGAGCTGGGAGCAAGAGAGGTAAATTTTTTGAAACACATGGATGTCCTTTGAGTCTTGTAACATGCAAGTGCGACCTGATTGGTGATGTTGCTGTAGATTTGATCTAGGGTTCTTTTATTGCTTAATAATTTTTCAGAGATTTCTTTTTTCCTTCTATCATCTCTAGACTCTAGCTGTTGCTATGCATGTATTTCTCACCACATTCTAACACGGAAATTCCATTCATGCATTGTGTACTTCAGAAAACTGCCAATCTGTAGATTTGAAGTCAATTCCGAGCTCAGTTTCTTCCATGTTGATGCATGTTTCTGTCTGTACTATTCCCTCCCTTCCTAAATATTTGTCTTTGTAAAGATTCAACTACGGACTACATACGGAGCAAAATGAATGAATCTACACACTAAATTATGTCTATATACATCCGTATGTAGTCCGTAGTGAAATCTCTAAAAAGACGAATATTTAGGAACGGAGGGAGGGAGTAGTACTTTGCCAGCCAACTAGTCAATTACTCCTTAGTTTTCTAATAGGCATCATTCACACTTTCCTTAGTTTTATAAAGAGAAATCCAATGGAATATCAATAATCAAGATTCATCCGTATACAGATTAGGCAACTTTCGAAGCTCCTCGACGAGGACCCTGCGGTCATGGAGCGGAGGACAAACCTCGCCAAGAGGCTGGAGCTATACCGGAGCGCCCAAGCAGAGATTGACGCGGTTGCATGGTCCAAATAATTTTTGTTGACTTATCGTGCCCTAGTGTGTGTTCACCTTTACTCCTTGTTTGGTGACATCTCTCCCCTTATTCTGAGGGTCATATATAGCTGATTCTTTCTTCCCGTTCTAGGTCATATGTTCTTATTAGATGATAGCAGCTCCAAGGTGTGCCATGTGTTTTGTGCTTTTGCTCCTTGTGCTTGAGGATCTCTCTCTCTAGGGGGACACCTTTTTGCTGTACCTTCGTCTGTATCACGTACGAGTTCATATTTTTATGATTTCCGCAACGCAGGTCCTCTTGTACCTTTGCTCCTCTCGTACACGTTCGACGCCAAAGCTGGATCGCTCTCTGGCACCTTTGTCGAACCAAATGAACAATTCCTTTCAAGAGGGCCCGTTTTGCGCTGTATTCGTGATGTCCAACAAAATGGAATAAAAATGCTTCATGATTTCTAGAGTTCTGGGATAAGAGTTGAGTGAGTTTTCCAAATTTGTTTGTAATGCATCGCAGTTGTGAAATGATGCGTTGTTAGATGTATGCCAACACAACACGCTTTGCGTATTTGGAAGCTGTATCATTTCGAGCGGGGCTAAAGTTGGTGATGCCATTTCTTCAGCTGGATCTCAGGGTGCTGGTCGACGACTCGTGCCACGTCGGGACTACGACACTTGTTCACGCTGAAGCCTGTAGAGACGGACTCTTGTCTGACATGCCCCTAAAATAAACTCTGACGCTAACCAAGACGAAAATATAGGACATGAATATTTTGAAGTCCTTAAATTCCCCCAGCGAGGCCACGAAGAAGAAGACGCGGAGGTGCTCCCGAGCAACAAGAGGAAGAAGGCCGTTGTCGTATCATCAGCTCACGCCTTGTTGCTTCCCGACGACATGACATTGGAGGTTCTCCTTCGGCTCCCGGTCAAGTCCATCCCGCGTTTCCGCTCCGTCTGCCGCTCCTGGGCCGCAATGCTGTCCCCCAAGGAGTTCTGCAGCCTCCACATGGCCACCTCTAACATGTCGCCGCCGGCACCGAGGCTACTCGTGTTCTCGCCGACTCGCCCGCAGCAACTCCGTCGAAGCTGCGACGCCCTCGCCATGCTATATATGAACTCACCCTCCTAAACGCCGCCGCCGCGCCGGCCTACACGGGCGATCACGCGCCTGCGGGCTTGCAAATTCTGCGGTGCATCATGCGGTGACGAACAAAACACCGCCTGTGTTCGCCGACGGATCCTTGCACTGGCTGATCAACCCTTCTCTTATCGTTAGAAGGCCGAGAGCTGCGGTCATGTCGTTTTCTGTCGCGGAGGAGACCTTCGGATGCGTCCGTTCGCCGCCGTTCCGGGGACCAAGGGAGCATCTGCGCCCCTCGTCCCGGTCACAAGGAAGGAGAGCACCTGGTCGTGATGGATGATGACCGGCTATGCATTGTCCGGGACCTTCGCAACGGAATCCCTCATGGCGTCACCTTGGAGATTTGGGGACTGCTAGCTGGATTTTGGCTCTGGTGATTGGTCGCTGAATCATCGAATCGATTTGTCCGGGCCACGGATTGTGTGGGTTACTGGTACTACCGTTGGCAACTGCAAGTCGGGGGAGAAGATTGTGATTGCTACTAGCAAGCACTTGGTTCGCGACAAGTTTCAGAAAAAGGTTTTCACCTATGATCCTAGCTCTCAAGTTCTGGAGGGCATTCTTTCGGTCACCGAGACACACACCACCTCTGTTATGCGCTTCATCCCTGGTTCAAGATTCAGCTTACTTGAAGAGAGCCTTGCTCCAGTGCATAAAAGTAAAACTCATGAAGACCTGGCCTTCGGAAATGTACTAGAGAAACTATGGCTCCATGCTAAAAGGCTAAATGATGAAAGGTCATTGTTGTTGAAATCTTCTGTAATTGAAGGACTTTGAGAACCTTGCTAACATATACTCCCTCCATCTGGAAATACTTGTCCTAGAAATGGATGTATCTCGACTTATTTTAGTTATAAATACTTCCATTTTATCCATTTCTAGGACAAGTATTTTCGGACGGAGGGAGTAGTTGTCATGCACGTGATTGTGGTGTAACTCTCCTAATAGTTGCCTTATGCCCAATGAGCAACCTTTAAGTATGAAGAATATGTTGAATATGTTTGATGATTTTCCTTGCCCTTGTTTTTTTGTGGTTTGGCTTGTAGGAGTATTATATGTTTTTTTTCCTTGCGAGTAGTCGAGCACTAAGGATAATGAAGATAGGACTTTCTTGACATTCTTGTGATGGCGATAGATAATTACCTGCATTGTGTGAATGGAAATCATAGACAGTTAACTGTGCATTTGTTTTGAATTTACTCGAAATCAGGTAAGAATCCCAGCCAGTTACCCGACATAGTTTACATATATGTCCTTTTCTTGCTTCGATGTAAGATATGCATAAACATACTTTGTAATTATTCATCCATTTCCTTGTTTTGTGAGACACTCTTGTTCAATTTTTGTCGCATTTTGGTAAACAATAACAAATCTGAAAGTCCGTGTTGATTTTGTATTGCTAATTATGTAGCAGTTGCCGTTAGCATGATCTACTATTTTCCACTATAAATTGGGTAGAATGTTCAGTATTATTTGCACTGCTTAACAAAAGAGGTGACCAGTGTTGGCATGAACTTGCTAGTAGTGGTGACGAGCAAGGTAGCCGACCGTGGTGGTGTGGTGACCAGTGAATCTTCCTCAATGCTACCACAATATCATTGGGAGAGCGTGCTGCCTCCTGTGCATGGTAGGTTCCCAATCTCCATGGTTTTGGTGTAAGCTTATTAGGATGTTATAAAACATGTAAACGACAAACGTTATTACCACCTAGCCAGTGGCATTACTTCGAACAGTATAAGATCGTTTTACTGAAGAAATTGTTAAAAAAGTTCCCAAAAAAGTTGCATATGTCTACAGACAATTGTGCAAGCACGACCACAATAGATTATGGACATGAATGGATGCTTCGTATCAAAGGCCAGATCCACATAAATCTTTGCCATCGCCTCTCATTCAAACGGATTTGAAGCACAAAGCCTGGTCTACCGATCATCCATTTGTCATTGAAACATCAGATAGACATATTTGCAATCTACAAACAGGAAAGTGCATTATTCAACCGAGTGAGATGTTTCAGAAGAAACATAACTACAATGTGTCGAACAGTGCAAGCAATTGCCATGATCACTGCCGTTAAGAGTTAAGAGTGGTTCTGAACATGTGACCGTCTGGCTAAACGGAAAACAGGTGCATTAGAACCGCCATAACACCCAGGTGCATTAGAACTGGGACAATTTAAATAAAACCAGGTATAACATTAACCAATTTCAAAGCTAGAACCGCCATATACAGTGTGTGGCAGCAGGGGTATAAACGAAGACATGTCTGATTTAGTGGGATGCATAAGCCATGGTAGATGGCATGGCTAGCTATCCATTGGTTTATGCACTTGAACAAGGCTCTCTTCAAATAAACTGAATGTTGAACCAGGCCTGGTATGTGTGTGTGTCTCGGTGATGGAGAGGATGGTCTCTAGAGCTTGACACCTAGGGTCATAGGTGTGAAGCTTCTGCTCAAACTGTCCAGGGAACTTGTATTTGGTAGAAGTAATGACTATCTTCTTTGCTGACCTGCAGTTGCCAATGACTCCAATAACCCTCACAACCAGCGGCTCAAGTAAATATATTCCCACATGCCCGAACAAATGGATTCGATGATACAGTGACCATTCACCAGGGCTATAATCCAGCAGTTTCCAGATCTCCAAAGTGCCATCATGAGGGATTGTATTACGAAGGTCACGGACCATGCACAGGTGGTCATCCATCACAACCAGGTGCTCTTTTCCTGACCCGTAGTGCAGGTGCACTTCTGATGTCCAGAAGGGTGGTGGTGATCGGACACATCCGAAGGTCTCGTCCGTCAAGGAAAATGTTAAGATGGCAGCTCTTGTCCTTGTGGCAATATGGGAAGGATTGATGAACCAGTGTAGTAATCCGTTGGCAAACACCGGTGGTACTTTGTCCGTCGCCGCATGTATAATTGCAGAAGTTGCATACCTAGACAGACTAAAAGGTACTCCTCCACCAGCCGCCGGCCTCCAGCAACCAGCTCCAGGGGTGTACACTTCACACTTGTTCCTCTCCTTGTCAGAGCAAGACCCAGTGATCAACCTCACCACCTTGTACTCCCTAGTAAGGGCATCAAATCCAAGTCCGACAGTGGAACGATATTTTGGTGTAGTACTGTGAGGCGGCAGGCGTGTGATTGCCCGTGTAGCTGCATTGCAAACATAGTAAGCTGGCGTGGCATCATCATATAGAAGGGTGAGTCCATGGCATGGCGAGGGCGTCACTATTCCCACGGAATTGCGGCGTGCAGTGTCAACGGTGAAGAGTAAATCATCTCTTGAGCCTGATGGCGAGCATGAATACATTGTGGTGGAGTTCAATCTTGCTGCAGGAGAGACAAGCATGAGTAGCTTTGGTGCTTGTGGCAGCTCCTTGGAGATGGCCATGCGTAAGCTGCGGAAATCCTTGGAGGAGAAGAGTGCAGCCCAAGAGCGGCAGACAGCCCGGAAGCGGAGAATGGATTTGATAGGGAGCCGAAGTAGCACCTCCAACATCATGGCATCAGGAAGCAACAGTGTACAAAGAGATACAACGGCCTTCTTCCTCTTGTTGCCTGGGAACACCTCTGCTGTAATCTTTGCAGCCTCGCCACAGGATGGCATGACAGCTTTTCTCTTGGTGCTATCCATCATCCCACCAATTTCTGCTGCTCCAATCAACATTATACTAATTTAACAAGATGTTCTGCAGTGAAACACACACATTGGAATAATTTGGGGGTTAGTACAGTGAACCCAGATGCATAATTTTTCTGGAAACATAAATTTAACTGACTGCTATTGGTACTATATCAATGCTGCAGGACTAGCCAGCATCTTGGACAGAACATATCTGTATTGTTTTCAAACGAGCAAGCAAGATCAACCAAAATTTTATTTTGATTACATTGAAAAATAAATAAAACGATTGCTCTATTAATTTAAGAGGAATGATTGCTCTTAGTGATACTATCTGAAAACAGTAACAGCAAAAGTTTGAGGGTAATGTTCCTAAAATAAATAAATAAAGTTTCAGGGTAATAGACATCAAAATACATATGAAGATGCCCCCCGCACCATATAGTAGAATACTACAAAAATTTGAAGGGGCCAGATCGACCTTGAGCTAAGACGGATCTACTAGATGATTCCATCACAACAAAGGGAAGGCTAGATCAGAAGGAGATCCGGCTGATTAGAACAGGAATGATGGCATCGAACAGATCCGAGCAGGGTAGGGGTTCCTTACCAAGCGAATCCACTGGAGGACACCCGCGACTAGCAATCCCTTAACTTGGAGGAGTATTGGCGAAGCCGGGGTTACGGCGGCACGGCGGAGAAAAGATGGATTTTTCCGCGAGGGTGTCCTGTTAATCCGTTAGAGCATCTCCAATATCGAGGGGAAGGGGATTAGGGTCACTCCAGCCGTCCGACGCGAATCACCAAAGGCAGCCGTCCGATTGGCACAATACCGGCCGTCTAGATTAGAACCTTTATATGATCTCTCTTGATCCTTGAAAAAATAAAAATAAAAATAAAAATCCTTTATCTCCCTCACATGCAAGTCAACCCTTCCCCTTCCCCTCTTGTATGAGTTGCGCTCCACACACACGAACCCCCATGGCACCTCCCTTCTGTCAGTGATTGTCTCTAGTTGATCGGTTCACACGCGGTCGTCAGGGTTATAGCTTTGTAACCGGCTAGTTCCAACATGTCATCGTCGTGCTTTCAACACCTAGGCGCGGCACACATTTTGTCTCTAGCACTGGCTGCTGTCGACGTCGGGATCTGGAGCAAGGAAAGGAAAATGAGGCGCGTGGCCACCTGCGCGTAGTCATCAAACGTCCAATTCATTTGATTGATTTATTCGCAATAATCAAGATAACCATGCACGGTGGTAAGGGCACGTGGTTGGGCAACTGACTCTTGATGCAGGCCGAGAATCGATCAAGACGTAATTTAGACACATCCCCCACTTCATCTCGTTGCCAGCATATCTTGACGCGTGTCTTTCAGAGAAGAAATTAAGATCATGATGATCCCAATCACAAATATATGGTTGTAAGAAACAAGTCCTCATACCCATGCATGTTTTAATTTTAAGTGTTTACACCCTAAGATTGTTAAGGTTTACAAAATGGAATTTATTTCTCTCGCAAAGACTTAGTAGAACCGCTGTCGTAGTAGCCATCCTCTCGCGAGTTCGACAAACTCAGGGTCACTCCTTAGGGAAAGGGTGTGAATACCTTCGTTATCTAACCGAATCTAAAAGGGCATCAACCGTGAATCCCCATGTGCTATGTATCCGCACCCTTGGAGACTGACGTCGCCATTGTACCACACCGGTCGCCGCCCAGGCCTTGTTGTACCTTCCTCGCCTCACCACGCGCCTACCCACCTTGGCTATGCCGCCATTCCAACCCGGATCCGTCCGCAACCTAGGTATTATTTGGCCCCTGTCAAGGTCGTCCATGTCGGACACCATGCTCGTCAAGTGTACGACCAAATGTCATTGCCAATTTTAGGGCATTCTTGTTGCTTACTTTGAAGCAAACATGACGACAACATGCTCGATGAAGGACAATAGTTATTATGTGAGACCTGGTTGGCCATAAGTGTGGAGTTTCAAGCACGAAGGAAAAATCTACAACAGTTCGGCAACCTGTGCATGTTTGGTTCAATGGGTAGAGGCACTAAGTGCCCTGCAACATGGAAGCGATCCATGATTGTGATGCGAAGTCGCTACTCTATCGATGGAAAGGTATTCAAAAGGTTGCAATAAGTATTGCGGTGCATATGCACAACCACAAATAAGGTGTCCAAGGGGCGTGCCGCCCGAAGAGCTTGTAAGTTTTACTTCTTGTTGCTTTACTGACTAATCATTTCATCGATTTGCTCGATCATTTAAAAAACATCACATCATTTCCTAGACCGGACTTGCTTGTGCGTTGTACCACACGATAGAGGGCAAGCCCTTCAAATATATGCATTGTTATTGCAGCTCAATGGGCATAGCAACTGGATCAACAATACATGACTATGAAGAAGTTCAAGCTTTAGGAGAGCAAGATTGATATGAAGGCCGCTTTCAAGAAGTTAAAATTTGTGGTCATTGGCAGGGATGAAGGGTTATTTTGCTTTTGGGATTGATGAATTTTAAAAACTTATTGAACATCTAGTAGTTTCAGATTTAAAAGTATGGTCGAATTGCTATTTTATATAGATGTATGGGTTGGTGGTGATGTCCCATGGTTCAAGGTCTTCTGGGTCGTATCTTGGATGGCCATATGTATACTTGGGCCTACTTCGTATCTGTAACCCCGACAGTAGCCCCCGAGTCAGTCAAGGTCTCACTAGAGAGGATGACCGATTGCTTTCTGTTGGCGAGGTTCCCTATTGTTCGACGAGCTTAAGGTTCAACCGAGAGACCTCTACGGAATCAGTTTGTTCCTCCACTTGGAGGGTGAAGATGTTGGAAATATGCCCTAGAGGCAATAAATAAAGTGTTTATTATTATATTTCCTTGTTCATGATAATCGTTTATTATTCATGCTATAATTGTATTGATTGGAAACATATTACATGTGTGGGTATATAGACAACACTTTGTCCCTAGTATGCCTCTAGTGAACTAGCTCGTTGATCAAAGATGGTCAAGATTTCCTAGCCATTGACATGTGATATCATTTGATAACGGGATCACATCATTAGTAGAATAATGTGATGGACAAGACCCAAACTACAAACGTATCATATTATCGTGTCAGTTTATTGCTACTGTTTTCTACATGTCAAGTATTTGTTCCTATGACCATGAGATCATGCAACTCACTGACACCGGAGGAGTGCCTTGTGTGTATCAAACGTCACAACGTAACTGGGTGACTATAAATGTGCTCTACAGGTATCTCCGAGGGTGTCTGTCGGGTTGGCATGGATCAAGACTGGGATTTGTTACTCCGTGTGACTGAGAGGTATCTCAGGGCCCACTCGGTAATACAACATCACAATAAGCCTTGCAAGCAATGTGACTAAGTGTTAGTCACGAGATCTTGTATTATGGAACAAGTAAAGAGACTTGCCGGTAATGAGGTTGAACTAGGTATGGAGATAACGACGATCGAATCTCGGGCAAGTAACATACAGAAGAACAAAGGGAACATCATACGGGGTTAACTGAATCCTTGACACAGACGTTCGACCGATAAAGATCTTAGTAGAATATGTAGGAACCAATATGGACATCCAGGTCCCTCTATTGGTTATTGACCGTAGAGGTGTCTCGGTCATGTCTACATAGTTCTCGAACCCGCAGGGTCTGCACACTTAAGGTTTGGTGACGTTTCGGTAGTACAGAGTTATGTATGGTGCTGACTGAAGGTTGTTCGGAGTCCCGGATGAGATCCCAGACGTCATGAGGAGCTCCATAATGGTCCGGAGGTAAAGATTGATATATAGGAAGTCCTATTTTGGTCGCCGGAAAAGTTTCGGGCTCATCGGTAGTGTACCGGGAGTGCCGGTAGTGTACCGGGAGACCATCGGGAGGGGTATTTCGACCCAAGAGGCTACATGGGCTGTGGGAGAGTAAATACCAGCCCTTTGTGGTCTGGTGGAAGTCCCACACAAGGCCCATGCGGCTGGGAAGAAAAGCCCCAAGGGAAAAAGGTGAAAAAATGCCAAAAAATGAGGAATCCTAGTCCTACTAGGATTGGAGGAGGAGTCCTCCTCTCCTCCCCACTTCGGCCGAACCAAGGAGGCTTGGCCCTTGCGCCAAGTCCTCTCCTCCCTACCTCTTATATATACTAGAGGTTTTAGGGTTTTTGCACAGAATTTTTAGCCACGTGCTGCCCGATCCTCAAGTGCATAGTTTCTCCTCTAGATCGGATTTTTGCAGTGCTTAGGCGAACCCCTGCCGGAATAGCTCCACCACCATCGCCGGAGCGCCATCATGCTGCCAGAGAACTCTTCTTCCTCTCTTCTCCCTCTTGCTGGATCAAGACGGCGGAGATCGTCATCAAGCTGTACGTGTGCTGAACGCGGAGGTGTCGTCCGTTCGGTGCTAGATCGGAAGGACCGTGATCAAGTTCGCGGGAGGGATCGTGATCAAGTTCGTGGGACAGATCGTGATTGTATCATGAGATAGATCGTGATTGGATCGCGGGAAGCTCAGCGATTTGGATCGGGAAGACGTTCGACTACACCAATCGCGTTTCTTAACGCTTCCCGCTTAGCGATCTATAAGGGTATGTAGATCCACTCTCCTTCTTGTAGATGCTCATCACCATGGATAGGTCTTGCGTGAACGTAGGAATTTTTTTGTTTCCCATGCAACATTCCCCAACAGTGGTATCAGATCTAGGGCTATCTGTAGATGAGATCTCGAGTAGAACACAAAGAGTTTGTGGGCGTTGATGCTTAGACTTCTTCCTCCCTTGGTCGTGTTTTGGTTCAGCGGTATTGTGAGATGAAGCGGCGCAGACCAACATTACTCGTACGCTTACGAGAGACCGGTTCCCTCAACCGCAACTTGTTGCATAGATGGCTTGCGGGTGACTGTTTCTCTCACTTTAGTTGGATCGAATTCGACAAAGACGGTCCTTGAGAAGGTTGAAAAGCAACTAGTGTATCACCGTTGTGGTTTTTGCGTAGATGAGAATTGTTCTTGCTAGATACCCATAGCAGCACGTAAAACATGCAACAACAATTAGAGGACGTCTAACTTGTTTTTGCAGGGTATGTTGTGATGTGATATGGCCAATTACATGATGTGATATATGTGATGTATGAGATGATCATGTGATGTATAGATTATCACGACTTGCATGTCGATGAGTACGGCAACCGACAGGAGCCATAGGATTGTCTTTAATTATTGTATGACCTGCATGTCAATCATTAAGCATTATGTAATGCTTTACTTTATCGCTAAACGGTAGCAATAGTAGTAGAAGCATGTTGGTCGCGACAACCCCGATGGCGACACGTTGATGGAGATCAAGATGATGGAGATCATGGTGTCGTGCCGGTGATGATGGAGATCATGCCGGTGCTTTCTAGATGGAGATCAAAAGCACAAGTACATGGCCATATCATGTCACTTATGATTTGCATGTGATGTTAATCCTTTTATGCACCTTGTTTTGCTTAGGACGACAGTAGCATTATAAGGTGATCCCTCACTTAAATTTCAAGATGAATTGTGTTCTCCCTGAGTGTGCACCATTGCGAAAGTTCGTCGTGTCGAGACACCACGTGATGATCAGGTGTGATGGACTCTACGTTCACATACAACGGGTGCAAGCCAGTGTTGCACGTGCATAACACTCGGGTTAAACTTGACGAGCCTAGCATGTACAGACATGGCCTCGGAACACTAGAGACTGAAAGGTCGAACATGAGTCATATAGTAGATATGATCAACATAATGATGTTTACCATTGAAGCCACCTCACTCACATGATGATCGGACTTGAGTTGGTGAATTTGGATCATGTGACACTCAGATGACCTGAGGGATGTCAATTTGAGTGGGAGCTTTAGTAACATGATTAACTAAACTCATTATCTTGAACAATAGTCTAAGTAACCTTTGCATATTTATGTTGTAGATCAATGGCTTGCGCAGTAGCACCCCTGAATTTTAATGCGTTCCTAGAGAAAGCTAAGTTGAAAGATGATGGAAGTAACTTTGTTGACTGGGCCCGTAATCTGAGGATTATCCTCACGGCTTCCCATAAATCATATGCCCTTGATGCACCGCTTGGTGACCAACCAGAAGACATGACCTCCGAAGACGTTAAGAACGCTTGGGAGGCACGTACTGGAGATTACTCAATAGTTCAGTGTGCAATATTGTATGGCTTAGAACCGAGACTTCAAAGACGTTTTGAATGTCATGGAGCATACGAGATGTTCCAGGAGTTGAATTTTATCTTTCAGAAGAATGCCCAGATCGAGAGGTATGAGACCTCCGATAAGTTCTATGCTTGCAAGATGGAGGAGAACGGGTCTATCAGTGAACATATACTCAGAATGTCTGGGCATTCAACTCGTCTAGCGGAGTTGGGAATTGCCCTTCCGCCAGAGGCGATCACTGACAGAGTTCTTCAATCACTGCCACCTAGTTACAAGAGCTTTGTGATGAACTATAACATGCACGGGATGAACAAGTCAGTCGCCGAGCTATTTGCGATGCTAAAAGTCGCCGAGTCTGAAATCCAGAAAGAACATCAAGTGTTGATGATCAATAAAACCACTAGTTTCAAGAAGAATGGCAAGGGCAAGGGCAAGGGCAAGAAGGGTAAAACCAAGAAGGATGGCAAAGCAGTTGCTACTCCTGTAAAGAAGCCCAAGCATGGACCTAAGCCAGAAACTGAGTGCTTTCATTGCAAGGGAACTGGTCACTGGAAGCGGAACTGCCCCAAGTACCTGGCTGACAAGAAGGCGGCCAACGACAAACAAGGTATATATGATATACATGTTATTGATGTGTACCTTACTAGCTCTCGTTGTAGCGCCTGGGTATTTGATACCGGTTCGGTTGCTCACATTTGCAACTCAAAGTAGGACCTACGGAATAGACGAAGGCTGGCAAAGGATGAAGTGACGATGCGCGTGGGAAACGGTTCCAAGGTTGATGTGATCACCGTCGGCACGCTCTCTCTTCAATTACCATCGGGATTAGTGATGAACCTGAATAATTGTTATTTAGTGCCCGCGTTAAGCATGAACACTATATATGGATCTTGTTTATTGCGAGACGGTTACTCATTTAAATCAGAAAATAAATGTTGTTCTATTTATATGAGTAATATCTTTTATGGTCATGCACCCAATGTGAGGGGTTTATTCATATTGAATCTCGATAGTGATGACACACATGTTCATAACATTGATGCTAAAAGATGTAGAGTTGATAATGATAGTACCACTTTCTTGTGACACTGCCGTTTAGGTCATATTGGTGTAAAACGTACGAGGAAGCTCCATGATGATGGACTTTTGAAGTCACTTGATTTTGAATCACTTGACACATGTGAACCATGCATCATGGGAAATATGACTAAAACGCCGTTCTATGGAACAATGGAACGGGCGAGTGACTTATTGGAAATCATACATACTGATGTGTGCGGTCCAATGAATGTTACATCGCGTGGTGGATATCGTTATTTTCTCACCTTCACTGATGAATTAAGTAGATATGGGTATATTTACTTAATGAAACACAAATCTGAAACATTTGAAAAGTTCAAGCAATTTCAGAGTGAAGTTGAGAATCATCGTAACAAGAAGATTAAATTCCTGCGATCTGATCGAGGAGGTGAATATCTGAGTTATGAGTTTGGCAGTCACTTAAGACAGTGTGGAATTGTTTCACAGTTGACACCGCCTAGAACACCACAACGTAATGGTGTGTCTAAACGTCGTAATCGAACCTTATTAGATATGGTGCGTTCTATGATGCCTCTTGCTGATTTGCCACTATCGTTTTGGGGTTATGCATTAGAGACAACTACATTCACTTTAAATAGGGCACCATCGAAATCCGTTGAGACGACACCATATGAACTATGGTTTGGCAAGAGGCCAAAGTTGTCGTTTCTTAAAGTTTGGGGATGTGATGCTTATGTCAAAAAGCTTCAACCTGAAAAGCTGGAATCCAAAGCGGAGAAATGCGTCTTCATAGGATACCCGAAAGAGATAGTCGGGTATACCTTCTATCTCAGATCCTAAGGCAAAGTGTTTGTCTCTAAGAACGGAACATTTCTTGAGAAAGAGTTTCTCTCGAAAGAATTGAGTGGGAGGAAAATAGAGCTTGATGAGGTTATTGAACCTTTACTTCAACCAGAAAGTAGCGCAGCGCAGAAAGATGTTTCTGTGGAACCTACGACGGAAGAAGAGAAAGTTAATGATGATGATCATGAAGCTTCGGATCAAGCTACTATTGAACCTCTTAGGTCGACAAGGGCGCGTATTACTCCTGAGTGGTACGGCTTCCCTGTCTGGGAGGTCATGTTGTTGGACAACAATGAATCTACGAGCTATGGAGGAGCAATGATGGGCTCGGATTTTGAGAAATGGTTAGAGGCCATGAAATCCGAGATGGGATCCATGTATGAAAACAAAGTATGGACTTTGGAAGTATTACCTGAAGGGCAAAAGGCCATTCAGAACAAATGGATCTTTAAGAAGAAGACAAACGCGGACGGTAATGTTACCGTCTATAAAGCTTGACTTGTGGCAAAGGGTTTTTCACAAGTTCAAGGAGTTGACTACGATGAGACAATCTCACCCGTAGTGATGCTTAAGTCTGTCAGAATCATGTTGGCAATAGCTGCTTATTTTGATTATGAAATTTGGCAGATGGATGTCAAAACAGCGTTCCTCAACGGTTTCCTTGAGGGAGAGTTGTATATGATGCAACCAGAAGGTTTTGTCGATCCAGAGAATGCTGACAAAGTTTGCAAACTCCAGCGATCCATTTATGGGCTGGTGCAAGCATCTCGGAGTTGGAATAAGCGCTTTGATGAGGTGATCAAAGCGTTTGAGTTTATACAAGTTTATGGAGAAGCTTGTATTTACAAGAAAGTGAGTGGGAGCTCTATAGCGTTTCTAATATTATATGTGGATGACATATTGCTGATTGGAAACAATATAGAAATGCTGGAAAGCGTGAAGGAATATTTGAACAAGAGTTTTTCAATTAAGGACCTAGGAGAAGCTGCTTTCATATTAGGCATTAAGATCTATAGAGATAGATTGAGACGCTTAATAGCACTTTCACAGAGCACATACCTTGATAAAGTTTTGAAGAAGTTCAAAATGGATCAGTCCAAGAAGGGGTTCTTGCCTATGTTACAAGGTGTGAAGTTGAGTAAGACTCAATGCCCAGTGACTGCAGAAGATAGAGAAAAGATGAGTGTCATCCCCTATGCTACAGCCATAGGCTCTATCATGTATGCAATGCTGTGCACAATACCCGATGTCAGCCTTGCCATAAGTATGGCCGGAAGGTTTCAAAGTGATCCTGGAATGAAACACTAGGCAACGGTCAAGAATATCCTTAAATATCTGAAAAGGACTAAGGAAATGTTTCTCGTTTATGGAGGTGATGAAGAGCTCGTCGTAAAGGGTTATGTCGATGCAAGCTTTGACACTGATCCGGATGACTCTAAGTCACAAACCGGATACGTATTTATTCTCAACGGGGGAGCGGTAAGCTGGTGCAGTTCCAAGCAAAGCGTGGTAGCCGATTCTACATGCGAAGCGAAGTACATCGCAGCCTCGGAGGCGGCGAAGGAAGGTGTCTGGATGAAGTAGTTCATGACAGATCTTGGAGTAGTGCCCAGTGCATTGAATCCAATGAACCTGTTCTGTGACAACACTGGTGCCATTGCTCTGGCCAAGGAACCAAAGTTTCACAAGAGGACCAGACACATAAAGCGACGCTTCAACTCCATCCGCGATTACATCGAGGAGAAGGACATAGATATTTGCAAAGTGCACACGAATCTGAATGTTGCAGACCCGTTGACTAAACCTCTTCCAAGGGCTAAACATGATCAACACCAGAACTACATGGGTGTTCGATTCATTACAATGTAAATCACATAGTGATGTGAACTAGATTATTGACTCTAGTGCAAGTGGAAGACTGTTGGAAATATGCCCTAGAGGCAATAAATAAAGTGTTTATTATTATATTTCCTTGTTCATGATAATCATTTATTATCCATGCTATAATTGTATTGATTGGAAACACATTACATGTGTGGGTATATAGACAACACTTTGTCCCTAGTATGCCTCTAGTGAACTAGCTCGTTGATCAAAGATGGTCAAGGTTTCCTAGCCATTGACATGTGATGTCATTTGATAATGTGATCATATCATTAGTAGAATGATGTGATGGACAAGACCCAAACTACAAACGTAGCATATGATCATGTCAGTTTCTTGCTACTGTTTTCTGCATGTCAAGTATTTATTCCTATGACCATGAGATCATGCAACTCATTGACACCGGAGGAGTGCCTTGTGTGTATCAAACATCAAAACGTAACTGGGTGACTATAAATGTGCTCTACAGGTATCTCCGAGGGTGTCTGTCGGGTTGGCATGGATCAAGACTGGGATTTGTTACTCTGTGTGACCGAGAGGTATCTCAGGGCCCACTCGGTAATACAACATCACAATAAGCCTTGCAAGCAATGTGACTAAGTGTTAGTCACGAGATGTTGTATTACGGAACGAGTAAAGAGACTTGCCGGTAACGAGGTTGAACTAGGTATGGAGATACCGACGATCGAATCTCGGACAAGTAACACACCGAAGAACAAAGGGAACATCATACGGGATTAACTGAATCCTTGACACAGAGGTTCGACCGATAAAGATCTTCGTAGAATATGTAGGAACCAATATGGGCATCCAGGTCCCGCTATTGTTTATTGACCGTAGAGGTGTCTCGGTCATGTCTACATAGTTCTCGAACCCGCGGGGTCTGCACACTTAAGGTTTGGTGACGTTACGGTAGTACAAAGTTATGTATGGTGGTGACCGAAGGTTGTTCGGAGTCCCGGATGAGATCCCGGACGTCACGAGGAGCTCCGGAATGGTCTGGAGGTAAAGATTGATATATAGGAAGTCCTATTTTGGTTATCGGAAAAGTTTCGGGCTCATCGGTAGTGTACCGGGAGACCATCGGGAGGGGTAATTCGACCCAAGAGGCTACATGGGCTGTGGGATAGTAAATACCAGCCCTTTGTGGGCTGTTGGAAGTCCCACACAAGGCCCATGCGTCTGAAAAAAAGCCCAAAGGGAAAAAGGTGGAAAAATGCCAAAAAAGGAGGAATCCTAGTCCTACTAGGATTGGAGGAGGAGTCCTCCTCTCCTCCCCACTTCGGCCGAACCAAGGAGGCTTGGCCCTTGCGTCAAGTCCTCTCCTCCCTCCCTCTTATATATACTAGAGGTTTTACGGTTTTTGCACAGAATTTTTAGCCACGTGCCGTCCCTTCTTCTATTGCATACTTTCTCCTCTAGATTGAATTTTTTTGCAGTGCTTAGGCGAAGCCCTGCCGGAATAGCTCCACCACCATCGCCGTGTTGGAAATATGCCCTAGAGGCAATAATAAAATGATTATTATTGTATTTCCTAGTTCATGATAATTGTCTGTTGTTCATGCTATAATTGTGTTAACCGGAAACCGTAATACATGTGTGAATACATAGACCACAACGTGTCCCTAGTGAGCCTCTAGTTGGCTAGCTCGTTGATCAATAGATGGTCACGGTTTCATGACCATGGACATTGGATGTCGTTGATAACGGGATCACATCATTAGGAGAATGATGTGATGGACAAGACCCAATCCTAAGCATAGCACAAGATCGTGTAGTTCGTTTGCTAAAGCTTTTCAATGTCAAGTGTCGTTTCCTTAGACCATGAGATTGTGTAACTCCCGGATACCGTAGGAATGCTTTGGGTGTGCCAAACGTCACAACGTAACTGGGTGGCTATAAAGGTACGCTACGGGTATCTCCGAAAGTGTCTGTTGGGTTGACACGAATCGAGACTGGGATTTGTCACTCCGTGTGACGGAGAGGTATCTCTGGGCCCACTCAGTAAGACATCATCATTATGAGCTCAATGTGACTAAGGAGTTAGTCCCGGGATGATGTATTACGGAACGAGTAAAGAGACTTGCCGGTAACGAGATTGAACAAGGTATGGGGATACCGACGATCGAATCTCGGGCAAGTTCCATACCGATAGACAAAGGGAATTGTATACGGGATTGATTGAATCCTTGACATCGTGGTTCATCCGATGCGATCATCGTGGAGTACGTGGGAGCCAACATGGGTATCCAGATCCCGCTGTTGGTTATTGACTGGAGAGGTGTCTCGGTCATGTCTACGTGTCTCCCGAACCCGTAGGGTCTACACACTTAAGGTTCGATGACGCTAGGGTTATAGGGAGATAGTGTACGTGGTTACCGAAGGTTGTTCGGAGTCCCGGATGAGATCCCGTACGTCACGAGGAGTCCCGGAATGGTCCGGAGACGAAGATTGATATATAGGAAGTGAGGTTTTGGATACCGGAAGTGTTCCGGGACCACCGGAAGGGTTCCGGGGGTCCACCAAGTGGGCCCACCTGCCCCGGAAGGTTCCATGGGCCAAGAGTGGGAGGGAACCTGCCCCTAGGTGGGCTGGTGCGCCTCCCACCCCAACCCTAGGGCGCAGCACCTCTCCTCCCCTCCTCCTATATATAGTGGAGGTATTTGGGGCTGCACAACACACGAGTTCATCTCCTCCCTGGTGCAACCCTACTCCTCCCTCTCCTCGTTCTCCGTAGTGCTTAGCGAAGTTCTGCCGGAGTACCACGCAGCTCCACCGCCACCACGCCGTCGTGCTGCCGGAGCTCTCCCTCAACCTCTCCTCCCTCCTTGCTGGATCAAGGCGTAGGAGACGTCACCGGGCTGCACGTGTGTTGAACGCGGAGGTGCCGTCTGTTCGGCACTTGATCGGATCTATCGCGATCTGAATCGCTGCGACTACGACTCCATCAACCGCGTTCTAGCAACGCTTCCGCTTAGCGATCTTCAAAGGTATGAAGATCCAATCTCTCCCCGCTCGTTTGCTGGTTTCTCCATAGATAGATCTTGGTGACACGTAGGAAAATTTTGATTTACTACTACGTCTCCCAACACGCCGGAGCGCTGTCAGGATGCCGGAGAACTCTTCTTCCTCTCCGCTCCCTCTTGCTGGATCAAGACGGCGAAGATCGTCATCAAGCTGTACGTGTGCTGAACGCGAAGGTGCCGTCCGTTCGACGCTAGATCGAAAGGACCGTGATCAAGTTCGCGGGACGGATCGTAATTGGATCGCGGGACGCTCGGCGATTTGGATCGCGAAGACGTTCGACTACACCAACCGTGTTTCTTAACGCTTCCCGCTTAACGATCTACAAGGGTATGTAGATCCACTCTCCTTCTCGTAGATGCTTATCACCATGGATAGGTCTTGCGTGAACGTAAGAAATTTTTTGTTTCCCATGCAACATTTCTCAACAGAAGAGGCAAGAAATTTGGAAGAATACTCGGTGATACCCAATTTCCAATCTCTTTAGGAGAGGACGGATCGTGGCCCGAGTGTGGGCATATCATCAAATTCTGAGCGGTGATCCGTGTCGCCTAGGCTTGATAAGATCATGTCTCTCCACTCAGTATCCATTATGAGCAACACCAATCGGTCTCTTTTTTGCAGAACCAAGTACGTGCAGCCGGATATTGGAAACTCGCGGAGAGTGTCGCCTTACTCGGTTTTCGTCGAGTGTCACGCACTCGGATCACCATTGTGGTGTGTGCGCACGACTTCGTCGACTCGGGATGAATCGTAATAGTTGGTGTGGGTTTGGATTCGTAGCCAACCGAAGACTTTGGCCGACTGGAAGGTGAATCGTTTGTAGTCATTATTGCGAATCTTTATGAGCCATCACATCAAAATATTTTGGGTGTGTGTCAGACTTCTAGCAGACTTGTCTATGAGAGAAGACTCCTCAAGTTATGCAAGTTACAAAAAATCCAAGTGAGGTTTCACAAGTTAGTGGGTTTAAAATGTCAGCCGTCTATATTCGCCCGCGCTTGATTGACGTTTTGGCTTCCTTTTTTGGTGTGTGTCTGGCGGGTTTCTCACGACGGTTCCCCGCCTCCTCCCCTATAGATAACCGGTCGTGTGTGGGAGTTTTTTTTTTTGCATCCCCCCCATAGACTTCCCGTGCAACCGCCGACATAGTTCCTCTTCTTCCTCCTCCCAAGAATATAGATCTAATTTCGACGTCGACCCGCAACCTTGAGAGGGTCAAGGCAGTTAGCTCTTCCTCTTCCGCGGAGAGATGAACTACTTGGCGGCTGCCACGACTGTCACCATTGCCATTGACACTCGGGAGCACATGGATTGCCTCTTTTAGTGAGAAACCGGGATCCAATGGTCCGAGGGATACGTGAAACTTGGCATCGATGGATAATGATCGATGGTTCTCTGGGGTTGAGGTGGTGTGGGTTCGCAGCTCAAGAGACTCAGCCAAGACTGTAGAGGCTCATAAGACTAGTGACAATGAGAGTATCGTAGCAAGTATCATGCATGTCAACTAGGCATTTTTGTTGAGATGACACACAATTAAATGAGAAGAGAGAGGATTGAGTATCCATGATGTACTAGTATATGTCATGCATGACAATAAGCGAAATCGTGTTTCAATTTAGAAAATTTACAAAATATGACTATGATAAATGAAGCCTTAGATAAAGTGTGTATACATATAGCACGTACTCCCCCTATTAAAATATAAGACGTTTTTATAGTTCAAATTAGACTGCATATACGCCTTACATTTTGGTGCACAGGTAGTAGCACCGTACTAGTGCAGAGGTGAGCCTGAGCAGTTGCTGCATCTCAAGGGCGGACTGACGCGGTGCCATGCAAATTGCATGCATGTCATGTAGTCCCTTAGTTTCTAAATATAAGTTTTTTAAAAGATTTAACTATAAAGTATATATGAATGTATATGAACAGAATTTAAAGTATAGATTTATGTATTTTGCTCCGTATCTAATCCGTAGTCAAATCTCTTAAAAGACTTATATTTAAGAACGGAGAGAGTAGTAGAGCGCACGCAGAAGTGAGACAAAGCTATACCACTCGCAATCCTCTTGTGAGTATCCAGCCAGTACATCGGTAGGAAACCAAGTCTCAGCATATCAGCAGGTATTTTCATACACCATGCTAGTTCTGGTCAACCGAATAGACCTTACGTTTCTTTTGAACTGAATTAAAAAGGTCCGACAAAACAAAAGGTCCGACAAAACAACATCTATCGTGGAATCATGTTGAAGAAGGGTTGGAATATGATGGAAGACGTCACTCGTTGCTGATGAGGGGCTACGGTTTAAATTAACAGAGAATCAAATCCTCTTTAAGTTTTTTTCGAAGTGGGATCAAGTGGCCGAGGGATACATGAAACTTGGCATCAGTCGGCGATGATCGATCGAGGGTTCTCTGCAATGGGGTTGAGGTGGTGTGGGCTCAGGAGACTCAACCGGGAGAGTAGAGAATCAAGTGATGATAGCGGAGAGACGTGCGGTAAGCTACCGCACGGGACACGACGACAAACCAAGACAATGGTGGTTGGAGATGTGGTTAGAGAAAGTGTGGAGAGGGTGTTGAAGTAGTGTTGACGAGTATCGGGTTCAGGCAGGTGACCAGGTCTATCAGTACGAAGAGATGAACGGGAGTTGACCACGAAGAATCTGAAAAATTAGTGAAAATTTTGAAATTTCCAAAAACTTAAGAGCATATGGTCGTATTTTCTATTGTGTTGAATGCACATGTCCAAGTGTGTATGAAAAATGTAGAATAAGGCAGGGTGTTATAGTTGTGAGACATGCAGGAAATTATCTGGAAAAAAGAAAAGGCGAATTTGACTTGAGATAGGTAAGGAGCAACACAAATTTCCTTCAAATTCAAACATGCACTTGACAATAGCAAGGATGATGAATTCAGAAATTCTTATCCTAGCATCCATGAACACAAAATTCATACAACCATATTGGTTCTCGTCAACGTCAACCGAGTGTCGTCTCATATACTTCCTCCGTAAAGAAATATAAATGCTTTTATATTTCTCTATAGAGGAAGCGATATACAAAACCTTACATTTCTTCTGAATTGAATTTAACAACACTACACGAGTCTCTTCAGTCAAACTAAAATACTACAAACACAACACATGCATATATGTTTCAGAACTCACACTGGAAAATCACTAAGGCTCAGGCCTCTCCACAACCTCAAGCCAGAACTGAGGGTACGGAAACATCCTCTCTCTCCTTAGATGACTTTCCTGATGTGCCGTCTGGACGATCCATATTCCCTCCATTAGAAAGGACCGAATCCGAACGGGAACCACCGGTGTGTGTACTCCAAACACATCAGCAGCATGGCAGAAGTAGTACCTGATCACATTCCCCTCCCTCTCTGCTCTGACGAACATGAATGGATGACCAGGAAATGGTGGCACATCTTCTTGCGGGTAAATCTGCACGTGTGGCAAAGACATCCCAGGAACGCGAACTGGCCAAAGCCACGGGACATAGCACTGCCAGAGGTGATACTCACAGAAGTAGTGTTCGCATCGGGGACAATAGAACATCGCGTCAAGACGACACTCGGAACACCTTACAAAGGGGAGACGGAGTGGTGCCGGATCGCCGCCGTCGTCGTTTGCCCCGTCGCCATCTTCAGGCCCTTCGTCGCCACCGTCCGGTCCCTCGTCGCCGCCGCCGCCAATGTCATGTTCCTCGAACCAATCACCCTCGACAATAGGATTGCCACGGCCGTGGCCGACACCACCACCACCTTCCCCACCGCCTGGAGAGCCACGTCCACACCTCGGACCACCCACATCATCGGCTGGCTCTACCAGGAAGTCGGCGCCGCCACCAATGTGAAGACCATGAAATCCATATCTGCCCCTTGAGACCGGAGCATCCCCACGGCCTACGCCGCCGCCACCACCACGACGGCTTGAGATGGGACTGGGAGCAATACCATGGCCGACGACGCGCGTGCCACCACGGTCAGGCTGGACGCCCGTCGCATCACGCTGATGCTGATGGCCTGAGACGAGATCACCCCTATGGCCGACATCGCCACGGCCGCCGCTTGAGATGGGAGCAATCCCATGGCCGACGACGACCCTCCTGGCATCACGCTCATGCTGGTGGCTTGAATGTGGAGGAGCATCCATACGACCGACGCCACCACCACGGCTTGGGACGGGACGGCTTGGGGCGGGAGCAACGATGCCACGGGCCGGCTGGACGCCCGTGGCATCGCCCTCACGCCGACGGCTTGAGAGAGGAGCAACCCGACGGCCGCCGACGAGGCTCGTGGCTCCAGGGGCCGGCACACGCTCACGCTGACGGCCTGCACCCCCGCGGCCGACGAAGACGGCACCACGGGTCGGCTGTCCCCGGAATCCGCGTCCGACGGGGTCGCGCATCAAGGGTGGGAACTCGTCCTCAGGTTCGGCGTCGAAGATGGCGTCGCTGCACGGTCAGAACGCCGATAAGGCCTAATTGTTGAACGGAAGAACACGAAAAATAGGAGAGAGAGAGGAAAAAAGGTGGTACCTTTGCATTTGGAGAGCATGGAACATGTTCGAGGTGGAGATGCCCGTAGTTTCGCCCACGGCGAGACCAGCGCGGGTAGAACGGCCCGGAGGCGGTCGCTGCCACACATTCCCACGAGCTCTGAAACAAATCACCGTGTAAGACAGATTCGGAACCATGGAGGTGACCAAGAAATCAAATCCGAGCAAGAAGCGAGGAAAGAGGAACATACCGCGGCGGCGATGAAGGGCCGGGACCGAGACGGCGGACGAGAGTGTCCCCTGAAGATTCGACCGGGCCATCGCCTGCCGGCCGGTCGGCACGAGGGGCCTCGCGTGGTCGAGCAGCCGGCCGCCACGCGCGGCCTCGCGAGGTGGAGCAGCCCGCCGGTCCTCAAGAAGAAGCCGGTTGAACGCAGGGGCGATCCATGTCCAGAGCGCGCCGCCGCCGCCGCCGCCGCCGGGCTGCCTTGGGTTCATCGCGCTGGGGTTTCTCGCTTAGGGCAGTGGGGGAGACGGGGGAGGGATGGGGCAAAAGGAAGCGACTTCCGCAATAATAGACACAGGGGATTGGGCTCAGGTTTTGGTAGGGGTGTGTGTGTCGGGGGTTGCTAGCAAGTGAATAATTGACACGCGTCGTCTTGGATCCAGTTCTAGCACCATCAACATCAATGAATCTTTTTTTTAGGATCGCAACATCAATGAATCCGGTGGAAATTCCATAAAAGAAAAAAAAAGAATCTGCTGGCAATATTTTATTGCACTACAAGTTTCAAAATCTCCAATTTTTTGTCACGTGTGAACAAATTGGTGCAAAACTGCCAAACCAGAACAAATGGCAACTCCAACACGACTCACCAAATCGGTTGCAAACGTCCGGGCAAAATGATCCAGACACTTTCGGTCATCACAATTATTAGGACCATTTCGGATATCCGAAATCATGCAATCCGACATAAAAAAGGAGAATGTTTTGGGGAGTTCGGATGTCTGCCATGCCATACTTCATTCAATTTCATTTGTTTTTGTGCTCGCTTCATTTCAAATGGGCCATGCATTTGGTGTCCATTGCTCGAAGGTTTGCACCCCGCCAGCTTTCCGTGGACATTTGGTGTCCTTCGTTTGGTGACCTGCATTGAAGTTGTCCTGTTTATTGAACATCACGAGATGTTTGCGGATATTCGTCGGCGGTCAACAATGCTTTATTCGTCAACACCGTGCTACCTAGCGACTCATTCCTATTTTCCCTCCTCGTGCATCCTACTATTTGTATCTTTTTGCATACTTTTAACTATTTTCATCATATTGCACACGTTGAATGATAGATACATGGTCAACTAATTTCCTCACATTCACAAAATTATTAAAGCTCGGATCATTCGACAATATCATATTCACAAATAAATATTAAAGCACAAATAATTCAACAAGTCAATATTTGAAACATACTAAAAAACAAATGAATCAACATTTATGGCACGCATTGGTGTCTCGTCGCATCATGTGGCTCCTTGGCTTCTAAATCCATGATGTTAATGTTGGAAATATGCTCTAAAGGCAATAATAAAGTGGTTATTATTATATTTCCTGAATCATGATAAAAGTTTATTATTCATGCTAGAATTGTATTGACCGGAAACTTAAATACATGTGTTGATATATAAACAAATCCCGTGTCCCTAGTAAGCCTCTACAAGGCTAGCTCGTTGATCAAAGATGGTCAATGTTTCCTAACCATAGACATGAGTTGTCATTTGATAAGGAGATCACATCATTAGGAGAATGATGTGATGGACAAGACCCATCCGTTAGCATAGCATATGATCGTTCTATTTATTGCTATTGATTTCTTATTTGTCAAATACATGGTTCTTTGACCGTGAGATCGTGCAACTCACAGACTCCGGAGGAATGCCTTGTGTGTATTAAACGTCACAATGTAACTGGGTGATCATAAAGGTACTCTATAGGTATCTCCGAAGGTGTCTGTCGAGTTGACATGGATCGAGATTGGGGTTTGTCACCCCGTATGACGGAGAGGTATTGCTGGGCCCTCTCGGTAATATAACATCACAAGAAGCTTGCAAGCAAAATGACTAAGGAGTTAGTTACAGAATGATGTATTACAAAACGAGTAAAGAGACTTTCCGGTAACGACATTGAACTAGGTGTTGAGATACCGACAATATAACCTCAGGCAAGTAACATACCGACAGACAAAGAGAACTACGTATGTTGTCATAAAGGTTTGGCCGATAAAGATCTTCGTAGAATATGTAGGAACCAATATGGATGTAGGAACCAATATGGACATCCAGGTCCCGCTATTGGTTATTGACCAAAGAGGCGTCTCGGTCATGTATACATCATTCTCGACCCGTAGGGTCCCCACGCTTGACGTTCGTTGACGGTATAGTATTATATGAGTTATGTATGTTGGTGACCGAATGTTGTTCGGAGTCCCTGATGAGATCATGGGCATAACGAGGAGGCCCGAAATGGTTTGGAGGTAAAGATTGATATATTGGATGGTCTCCAGAAGGGTTCCGGAATTCACCGGAAGAGTTTTGGATGTTTTCGGAAATGTTCTGATGCGAGGATACTTTGGTTGGGCCAAGGGGTAAGGCCCACGGGACTTTAGGTCGGTGCAAAAGGAAGTTTTGTGGAGGTCAGGGACTAGACACCAGGTACCCTAGCATCTGGCCCTGGACGCCAAGGACCATGGTGTCTGGTGCGGGAATCCAGGAAGGAGTCTTCCTTGCATTCCAAACCGACTTTGGGGAGGCCCTCTCCCCAAGTTACGACCCTAGGACATAAGTTTTAGACCCTCCTCTAGTTGATCGCATTCTAGTTCTAGTTGGTCCTAGTAGACTAATTAGAGCTAGCCCTAGCTACCTCTAAACCTCATAATTAGAAGCCCAGTGTGGTTCTAATCTCATTCCTCTAGTTCATCCTCCGCTCCCGTTCCCCTGAATTTTGATACGTTCCTATAGAAAATAGAGTTGAAAGATGATGGTAGCGATAATGCAGACTGAGTCCGTATCTGAGGATTATCCTCATTGTTGCATAGAAGGCTTATGTCCTTAATGCACCGCACGGCGCGCCACCCCCTCAAGCGTCGTTTGTGGATGTTGTGAATAGCTAACAGGCACGTTCTGATGACTACTTGATAGGTCAGTGCGTCATCCATTACAACTTAGAATTCAGGCCCCAAAAACGTTTTGAACATCATGGAACACATGAGATGTTTTAAGAGCTGAAATTGGAATTTCAGGCTCATGTCCGTGTTGAGAGGTATTAGACTCCGACAAGTTATTTGCCTACAAGATGGAGGAGAATAGCTCAATCGGTGAGCATGTGCTCAGAATGTCTGGGTCCTACAATTGCTTGAATCAAGTGGGAGTTAATCTTCCTAGATAAGATAGTGATTGACAGAGTTCTCCCAATCACTGCCACCAAGCTACTAGAGCTTCATGATGAACTATAAAATGCATGTGATAGATAAGATGACCCCTAAGCTATTCGCGATGTTTTACGATGCGGAGGTAGAAATCAAGAAGGAGCATCAAGTGTTGATGGTACGACCACTAGTTTCAAGAAGGGCAAGGGAAAGAAGAGAAACTTCAAGAATGGAAAACCAGTTGCCTCTCTAGTGAAGAAACCCAAGGTTGAACCCAAACCTGAGACTAAGTGCTTCTATTGTAAGGGGAATGGTCACTGATAGCGGAACTACCCCAAATACTTTGTAGATAAGAAGGATGGTAACATCAACAAAAGTATATTTGATATACGTGTTATTGATGTGTACCTTACTAGTACTCCTAGTAGCACTTGGGTATTAGATACCGGTTCAATTGCTAATATTGGTAACTCGAAATAAAAGCTATGGAATAACGGAGAGTAGCCAAGGGCGAGGTGACGATGTGCGCTGGAAATGTTTCGAAGGTTGATGTGATCACCATCGCACGCTCCCTCTACCTCCGGGATTAGTTTTAGACCTCAATAGTTGTTATTTGGTGCCAGCTTTGAGCATGAACATTATATCTGGATCTTGTTTATTGCAAGACGGTTATTCATTTAAGTCAGATAATAAAGGTTGTTCTATTTATATGAGTACCATCTTTTATGGTCATGCACCTTTAGTGAATGGTATATTCTTGTTGAATCTCGATCATAGTGATACACATATTCATAATATTGATGCCAAAAGATGCAAAGTTGATAATGACAGTGCAATATACTTGTGGCACTACCGTTTGGGTCATATTGGTGTAAAGCGCATGAAGAAACTCCATGCGGATGGACTTTTGGAAGCACTTGATTATGAATCATTTGATACTTGCAAACCATGACTCATGGGTAAGATGACTAAAACTCCATTCTCCAGAACAATGGAGCGAGCTAATGACTTATAGAAAATAATACATACCGATGTATGCCGTCCAGTGAGTGTTGAAGCATGCGGCGGGTATCATTATTTTCTAACCTTCACATGTGATTTGAGTAGGTATGGGTATATCTACTTGATGAAACACAAGTCTGAAACATTTGAAAAGTTCACGGAATTTCAGAGTGAAGTGGAGAATCATCGTAACACAAAAACAAAGTTTCTACGATCTGATTGCGGAGGTGAATATTTGAGTTATGAGTTTGGCCTTCATTTAAGACAATGTGGAATTGTTTCACAACTCATGCCACCTGGAACACCACAACGTAATGGTGTGTCCGAACGGCGTAACCATACTTTATTAGATATGATGCATTCTATGATGTCTCTTATCGATTTACCGCTATAGTTTTCGAGTTATGCATTAGAGACAACCACATTCATATTAAATAGGGCACCATCTAAATCCATTGAAATGACATCGTATGAACTATGGTTTCGCAAGAAACCTAAGCTGTCGTTTCTTGAAATTTGGTGATGTGAGGTTTATGTCAAAAGGCTTTAGCCTGATAAGAACGAACCCAAAGCGGAGAAGTGCATCTTCATAGGATAACCTAAAAAAACAATTGGGTATACCTTTTACCACATATCCGAAGGCAAGATCTTTGTTGCCAGGAATGGATCCTTTCTAGAGAAGGAGTTTCTCTCGAAAGAAGTGAGTGGGGGGAAAGTAGAACTTGAGGAGTTAATTATACCTTCTCTCAAATTGGAAAGTAGCACATCAGAGAAAACCGTTCCCGTGATGCCTACACCAATGTAACGACCAAGATGCGGTTCTATCCCATTAAGGCCCGAGGTCCTTGAAGGGGATAGAAGAGCATCTAAGAGTTTCAAAAGCACATCATCATTGCATACATTTACTAAAGATAAGAGTATAATAGATTGGATTACACTAGCCACATGCTAATTTGCAATGCCACTCAAAACATTCATACATTCATCCATAAAAGCAGGGTCCGACTACGGACGAAATCAAATGACAAAAGATGCAATGAGACTGCCTTGCTATCATAGGGATCACGACCACATTGGGGTACGTAACATACATCTGGTCACATTCTTCATCGTACTCCCACAGAAGCTGAGGCGCATCAATGGAATCAGTGTCGTCGGTACCTGTACTTGTATTGTTGTAATCTGTGAGCCATAGGGACTCAACAGTCTTGTAACCCGGGTACCGAAACTATTCACGCCAATGGATGAGGAAGGTTAAGTGGTGAGGTTTGCAGCAAGCACATAAGCATTTATTAGAGTGGCTAACTTACGAAGACAAGAATTAAATATGGTGACCTACGCATAACGATTGAAAACTAGCATGATCACTAAGTGATCCTGAACACTGATGTCTACTACACAACCTTCTTCTTGTAGACTCGTGTTGGGCCTCCAAGCGCAGAGTTTTGTAGGACAGTAGCAATTTTCCCTAAAGTGGATGACCTAAGGTTTATCAATCCATGAGAGGTGTAGGATGAAGATGGTCTCTCTCAAACAACCCTGCAACCAAATAACAAAGAGTCTCTTGTGTCCCCAACACACCCAATACAATGGGAAATTGTATAGGTGCACTAGTTCGGCGAAGAGATGGTGATACAAGTGTAATATGGATGGTAGATATGGGTTTTTGTAATATGAAAATATAAAATCAGCAAGGTAACAAGTAAAAAAAGTGAGCACAAACGGTATTGTAATGCCTAGAAACAAGGCCTAGGGTTCATACTTTCACTAGTGCAATCTCTCAACAATACTAACATAGTTGAATCATATGTAAATCCCTAACATGCGACAAAGAGTTCACTCCAATGTCACATAGAGTGGAGAACAAGCGTAGAAATTATTGTAGGGTACGAAACCACCTCAAAGTTATATTTTCTGATCAATCTTATGAGCTATCCCTATAAGTGTCATGAATATCCCTAGAGTTCATACTAAGATAACACCTTAAGATATACATCAACCAAAACCCTAATGTCACCTAGATACCCGAATGTCACCTCGACTACCCGTGGGTTTGATTATACGATATGCATCACATAATTTCAGACTCGTCTATTCAATCCAACACAAGATGAAAACATGTGCCAACCCCTATGCATATATTCCCAAGGTCACAGAACCCGCAAGTTGATCACCCAAACATACATCAAGTAGATCAATAGAACATCCCACTGTCACCACAGATATCCCATTGCAAGACATACATCAAGTGTTCTCAAATCCTTAAAGATTCAATCCGATAAGAAAACTTCAAAGGGAAAACTCAATTCATCACAAGATAGAGAGGGGAAAACTCCATATGATTCATCTATATCAATAAAGCTCGCGATACATCAAGATCGTGTCTTCTCAAGAACACGAGAGAGAGAGAGAGAGATCAAACTGTCGGAAATATGCCCTAGAGGCAATAATAAAATGGTTATTATTGTATTTCCTAGTTCATGATAATTGTCTATTATTCATGCTACAATTGTGTTAACCGGAAACCGTAATACATGTGTGAATACATAGACCACAACATGTCCCTAGTGAGCCTCTAGTTGGCTAGCTCGTTGATCAATAGATGGTCACGGTTTCATGATCATGGACATTGGATGTTGTTGCTAACGGGATCACATCATTAGGAGAATGATGTGATGGACAAGACCCAATCCTAGGCATAGCACAAGATCGTGTAGTTCGTTTGCTAAAGCTTTTCTAATGTCAAGTATCGATTCCTTAGACCATGAGATTGTGCAACTCCCGGATACCGTAGGAATGCTTTGGGTGTGCCAAACGTCACAACATAACTGGGTGGCTATAAAGGTGCATTACAGGTATCTCCGAAAGTGTCTGTTGGGTTGGCATGAATCGAGACTGGGATTTGTCACTCCGTGTGATGGAGAGGTATCTCTGGGCCCACTCGGTAAGACATCATCATAATGAGCTCAATGTTACTAAGGAGTTAGCCACGGGATGATGTATTGCAGAACGAGTAAAGATACTTGCCGGTAACGAGATTGAACAAGGTATAGGGATACCGACGATTGAATCTCGGGCAAGTATCATACTCATAGACAAAGGGAATTGAATACGGGATTGATTGAATCCCCGACATCGTGGTTCATCCGATGATATCGTCGTGGTGTACGTGGGAGCCAACATGGGTATCCAGATCCTGCTATTGGTTATTGACCGGAGAGGTGTCTCGGTCATGTCTACGTATCTCCCGAACCCATAGGGTCTACACACTTAAGGTTCGATGACGCTAGGGTTATAGGGAAATAGTGTATGTGGTTACCGAAGGTTGTTCGGAGTCCCAGATGAGATCCCGGACATCACGAGGAGTCCCGGAATGGTTCAGAGACGAAGATTGATATATAGGAAGTGAGGTTTTGGTTACCGGAAGTGTTTCGGGCGTCACCGGTAGTGTACCGGGACCACCGGAAGGGTTTCGGGGGTCCACCAAGTGGGGCCACCAACCCCGGAGGGCTGCATGGGCCGAGGGTGGAGGGAACCAGCCCCTAGGTGGGCTGGTGCGCCACTTCACCAGTCCCAAGGCGTAGGTAAGAGAGGAGGGAGGGGAGACCCTAGACCCAGATGGGCCTAAGGCCCACTAGGGCTGCGCCCTCCCTCTCCCCCCCCTCTGGCCGCCGGCCAAAGCCCCATCTAGGGCTGCCGCACCATCTAGGGTGGGAACCCTAGATGGGGTGCCTCCTCCTCCCTCTCCCCTATATATATGTGAGGTTTTGGGGCTGCCAAAGACTCGGTTTTCTCTCCCTCTCTGGCGCAGCCCTACCTCTCCCTCTCCTCGTTCTCCGTAGTGCTTAGCGAAGCTCTGCCGAAGTATCATGCAGCTCCACCGCCACCACGCTGTCGTGCTACAGGATCTCTTCCCCAACCTCTCCTTCCTCCTTGCTGGATCAAGGCGTAGGAGACATCATCGGGCTGCACGTGTGTTGAACGCGGAGGCACCGTTGTTCGGTGCTAAGATCGGAGTCCATCGCGATCTGAATCACTGCGAGTACGACTCCACCAACCGCGTTCTTGTAACGCTTCCGCTTAGCGATCTTCAAAGGTATGAAGATGCAATCTCTCCCATCTCGTTGCTGGTTTCTCCATAGATAGATCTTGGTGATACGTAGGAATTTTTTTGATTTACTACTACGTCTCCCAACAGTGGCATCATGAGCTAGGTCTATGCGTAGAATCTATGCACGAGTAGAACACAAAGCAGTTGTGGGCGTCGATCTTGTTAATTTGCTTACCACTACTAGTCTTATCTTGATTCGGTGGTATTGTGGGATGAAGTGGCCCGGACCAACTTTACACGTACGCTTATGTGAGACCGGTTCCACCGCCTAACATGCACTTGTTGCATAAGGTGGCTAGCGGGTGTCTGTCTCTCCCACCTTAGTCGGATTGGATTCGATGAAAAGGGTCCTTATGAAGGGTAAATAGCAATTGGCATATCACGTTGTGGTTTTGGCGTAGGTAAGAAATGTTCTTGCTAGAAACCTATAGCAGCCACGTAAAACTTGCAACTACAAATTAGAGGACGTCTAACTTGTTTTTGCAGCATATGCCTTGTGATGTGATATGTCCAAAAGGATGTGATGTGATGCATTGTGATGTATGAGATTGATCATGTTCTTGTAATAGGATTCATGACTTGCATGTCGATGAGTATGACAACTGGCAGGAGCCATAGGAGTTGTCTTATTTTATTGTATGACCTGCGTGTCAATCATAAACGCCATGTAATTACTTTACTTTATTGCTAAGCGTTAGCCATAGTAGTAGAAGTAATAGTTGACGAGACAACTTCATGAAGACACAATGATGGAGATCATGATGATGGAGATCATGGTGTCGTGCCGGTGACAGTGATGATCATGGTGCCCCGAAGATGGAGATCAAAGGAGCAAGATGATATTGGCCATATCATGTCACTATATTGATTGCATGTGATGTTTATCATGTTTACATCTTATTTGCTTAGAACGACGGTAGTAAATAAGACGATCTCTCAATAAAATTTCAAGAGACGCGTTCACCCTAATTGTGCACCGTTGCTAAGGATCGTTGTTCCGAAGCACCACGTGATGATCGAGTGTGATAGGTTCTAAAGTTCGCATACAACGGGTGTAAGCCAGATTTACACACGTGGAACACTTAGGTTGACTTGACGAGCCTAGCATGTACAAACATGGCCTCAGAACACGGAAGACCGAAAGGTCGAACATGAGTCGTATAGAAGATACGATCAACATGGAGATGTTCACCATGGATGACTAGTCCGTCTCACGTGATGATCGGACACGGGCTAGTTGACATGGATCATGTGTCACTTAGATGACTAGAGAGATGTCTATCTAAGTGGGAGTTCATTGAATAATTTGATTATGTTAACTCAATTATCATGGACTTAGTCTAAAATTGTCTTTACTATCTATATTGTAGATCCAATGGCCAACGCGAATGTCACCCTCAATTTCAACGCGTTCCTAGAGAAAACCAAGCTGAAAGATGATGGAAGCAACTATGTGGACTGGGTTCGTGGCTTGAGGATCATCCTCATAGCTTCCAAGAAATTGTATGTCCTTGATGCACCGCTAGGTGACCCACTCCTTCTCCCAGCAGAGCAAGACGTTGTGAACGCTTGGCATTCTCACTGCGATGATTACTCCCTTGTTCAGTGCGGCATGCTTTACAGTTTAGCACCGGGGCTCCAAAAGCGTTTTGAGCAACACGGAGCATATGAGATGTTCCAAGAGATGAAACTGGTTTTCCAAGCTCATGCCCGGGTCGAGAGATATGAAATCTCCGAGAAGTTCTTTAGCTGTAAGATGGAGGAGAACAATTCTTTCAGTGAGCACATCCTCAAGATGTGTGGGCTACACAACCGCTTGACTCAGCTGGGAGTTAATCTCCCAGATGACTCGGTCATTGACAGAATCCTCCAGTCGCTTCCACCTAGCTACAAGAGCTTTGTGATGAACTACAACATGCAGGGTATGGAGAAGTCCATTCCTAAGTTGTACTCGATGCTGAAATTAGCAGAAGTCGAGATCAAAAAGGAGCATCAAGTGTTGATGGTGAATAAGACCATTAGTTTCAAGAAAGGAAAGGGTAAGAAGAACTTCAAGAAGGACGGCAAAGCTGTTGCCGCTCCCGGTAAGCAAGTTGCCGGGAAGAAGAAGAACAAGAATGGACCCAAGCCTGAGACTGAGTGCTTTTATTGCAAGGGTACCGGTCACTGGAAGCGGAACTGCGCCAAGTACTTAGCGGATAAGAAGGACGACAACGTTAAAGGTATATGTGATATACTTGTTATTGATGTGTACTTAACCAGCGCTCGTAGTAGCTCCTGGGTATTTGATACCGGTGCAGTTGCTCACATTTGTAACTCCAAGCAGGAGCTGCGGAATAAGCGGAGGCTGGCAAAGGACGAGGTGACGATGCGCGTCGGGAATGGTACCAAAGTCGATGTGATTGCCGTCGGCATGCTACCTCTACATCTACCTTCGGGATTAGTTTTAAACCTTAATAATTGTTATTTAGTACCAGCTTTGAGCACGAACATTGTATCTGGATCTCGCTTGATGTGAGATGGCTACTCATTTAAATGTGAGAATAATGGTTGTTCTATTTATATGAGAGAAATGTTTTATGGTCATGCCCTGCTAGTCAATGGTTTATTTTTGGTGAATCTCGAACGTGATGTTACACATGTCCATAGTGTGACTACCAAAAAGTGTAAGGTTGATAACGATAGTCCCACTTACATGTGGCACTGCCGCCTCGGTCATATTGGTGTCAAACGCATGAAGAAGCTCCATGCTGATGGACATTTGGAGTCACTTGATTTCGAATCATTTGGCTCGTGCGAACCATGCCTCATGGGCAAGATGACCAAGACTCCGTTCTCCGGAACAATGGAGCGAGCAATTGACTTGTTGGAGATAATACATACCGATGTATGCGGTCCAATGAGCGTCGAGGCTCGCGGTGGCTACCGTTATGTTCTCACCCTCACTGATGACTTGAGCAGATATGGGTATGTCTACTTAATGAAACACAAGTCTGAAACCTTTGAAAGGTTCAAGGAATTTCAGAGTGAGGTAGAGAATCAACGTGACAGGAAAATAAAATGCCTACGATCTGATCATGGCGGAGAATATTTGAGTCACGAGTTTGGCATGCACCTTAGGAAATGTGGAATTGTTTCACAACTCACGCCGCCCAGCACACCTCAGTGAAATGGTGTGTCTGAACGTCGTAATCGCACTCTATTGGATATGGTGCGATCTATGATGTCTCTTACTGACTTACCGCTATCATTTTGGGGATATGCATTAGAGACTGTCGCATTCACTTTAAATAGGGCACCGTCTAAATCCGTTGAGACGACACCGTATGAATTATGGTTTGGAAAGAAACCTAAGCTGTCGTTTCTAAAAGTTTGGGGATGCGATGCTTATGTGAAGAAACTTCAACCTGAGAAGCTCGAACCCAAAGCGGAAAAGTGCGTCTTCATAGGATATCCCAAAGAGACTATTGGGTATACCTTCTACCTACGATCCGAGGGCAAAGTCTTTGTTGCCAAGAATGGATCCTTTCTCGAGAAAGAGTTTCTCTTGAAAGAAGTAAGTGGGAGGAAAATAGAACTTGATGAGGTAATTGTACCTCCACTCGAACCGGAGAGTAGCGTAGCACAGGAAGTTGTTTCTGTGGAGCCTACACCGGCTAGAGAGGAAGTTAATGATGATGATCATGAAGCTTCAGATCAAGTTGCTATTCGAAAGTCCACTAGGACACGTTCCGCACCAGAGTGGTACGACAATCCTATCCTAGAGATCATGTTGCTGGACAACGATGAACCTTCGAACTATGAAGAAGCGATGTCGGGCCCGGATTCCAACAAATGGCTTGAGGCCATGAAATCCGAGATAGGATCCATGTATGAGAACAAAGTATGGACTTTGGTGGACTTGCCTGATGATAAGCGAGCCATTGAAAACAAATGGATCTTTAATAAGAAGAATGACACGGACGGTAATGTGACCGCCTATAAGGCTCGGCTTGTCGCTAAGGGTTATCGACAAGTTCAAGGAGTTGACTACGATGAGACTTTCTCACCCGTAGCGATGCTAAAGTGTGTTCGAATCATGTTAGCAGTTGCCGCATTTTATGATTATGAGATCTGGCAAATGGACGTCAAAACGGCATTCCTTAATGGCTTCCTCAAGGAAGAACTATATATGATGCAGCCAGAAGGTTTTGTCGATCCTAAAGATGCTAACAAAGTATGCAAGCTCCAGCGCTCCATCTATGGGCTAGTGCAAGCATCTCGGAGTTGGAACATTCGCTTTAATGAGGTGATTAAAGCGTTTGGGTTTGTACAGGTTTATGGAGAACCCTGTATTTACAAGAAAGTGAGTGGGAGCTCTGTAGCATTTCTTATATTGTATGTGGATGACATGCTGATAATGAGAAATGATGTAGAACTCTTGGAAAGTATAAAGGCCTACTTGAATAAGTGTTTTTCAATGAAGGACCTTGGAGAAGCTGCTTACATATTAGGTATTAAGATCTATAGAGATAGATCGAGACGCCTCATAGGTCTTTCACAAAGCACATACCTTGAAAAGATATTGAAGAAGTTCAATATGGATCAGTCCAAGAAGGGGTTCTTGCCTATGTTGCAGGGTGTGAGATTGAGTATGACTCAATGCCCGGCCACGACAAAGGATAGAGAAGAGATGAGTGTCATCCCCTATGCTTCAGCCATAGGCTCTATTATGTATGCCATGCTGTATACCAGACCTGATGTGAACCTTGCCATAAGTTTGGTAGGGAGGTACCAAAGTGATCTCGGGGCGGAACACTGGACAGCGGTCAAGAATATCCTGAAGTACCTGAAAAGGAAAAAGGACATGTTTCTCGTATATGGAGGTGTCGAAGAGCTTGTCGTAAAGGGTTACGTCGACGCTAGCTTCGACACAGATCTGGACGACTCCAAGTTGCAAACCGGATACGTGTATATTTTGAACGGAGGGGCAGTCAGCTGGTGCAACAACAAGCAAAGCGTCATGGCGGCATCTACATGTGAAGCGGAGTACATAGCTGCTTCGGAAGCAGCGAAGGAGGGAGTCTGGATGAAGGAGTTCATCACCGACCTAGGAGTGATTCCCAATGCGTCAGGCCCGATGACTCTACTCTGTGACAACACTGGAGCTATTGCCCTTGCGAAGGAGCCCAGGTTTCACAAGAAGACAAGACACATCAAGCACCGCTTCAACTCCATCCGTGATTACATTCAGGAGGGAGACATAGATATTTGTAAAGTGCATACGGATCAGAATGTCGTAGATCCGTTGACTAAACCTCTCTCACGAGCAAAACATGATCAACACCAGAATGCTATGGGTGTTCGATTCATCACAATGTAACTAGATTATTGACTCTAGTGCAAGTGGGAGACTGTTGGAAATATGCCCTAGAGGCAATAATAAAATGGTTATTATTGTATTTCCTAGTTCATGATAATTGTCTATTATTCATGCTACAATTGTGTTAACCGGAAACCATAATACATGTGTGAATACATAGACCACAACATGTCCCTAGTGAGCCTCTAGTTGGCTAGCTCGTTGATCAATAGATGGTCACGGTTTCATGATCATGGACATTGGATGTCGTTGATAACGGGATCACATCATTAGGAGAATGATGTGATGGACAAGACCCAATCCTAAGCATAGCACAAGATCGTGTAGTTCGTTTGCTAAAGCTTTTCTAATGTCAAGTATCGATTCCTTAGACCATGAGATTGTGCAACTCCCGGATACCGTACGAATGCTTTGGGTGTGCCAAACGTCACAACGTAACTGGGTGGCTATAAAGGTGCATTACAGGTATCTCCGAAAGTGTCTGTTGGGTTGGCATGAATCGAGACTCGGATTTGTCACTCCGTGTGATGGAGAGGTATCTCTGGGCCCACTCGGTAAGACATCATCATAATGAGCTCAATGTGACTAAGGAGTTAGCCACGGGATGATGTATTGCGGAACGAGTAAAGAGACTTGCCGGTAATGAGATTGAACAAGGTGTAGGGATACCGACGATCGAATCTCGGGCAAGTATCATACCGATAGACAAAGGGAATTGAATACAGGATTGATTGAATCCCCGAAATCGTGGTTCATCCGATGAGATCATTGTGGAGTACGTGGGAGCCAACATGGGTATCTAGATCCCGCTGTTGGTTATTGACCGGAGAGGTGTCTCGGTCATGTCTACGTATCTCCCGAACCCGTAGGGTCTACACACTTAAGGTTCGATGACGCTAGGGTTATAGGGAAATAGTGTACGTGTTTACCGAAGGTTGTTTGGAGTCTCGGATGAGATCCCGGACATCACGAGGAGTCCCGGAATGGTCCGGAGACGAAGATTGATATATAGGAAGTGAGGTTTTGGTTACCGGAAGTGTTTCAGGCGTCACCGGTAGTGTACCGGGACCACCGGAAGGGTTTCGGGGGTCCACCAAGTGGGGCCACCAACCCCGGAGGGCTGCATGGGCCGAGGGTGGAGGGAACCAGCCCCTAGGTGGGCTGGTGCGCCACTCCCCCAGGCCCAAGACGCAGGTAAGAGAGGAGGGAGGGGAAACCCTAGACCCAGATGGGCCTAAGGCCCACTAGGGCTACGCCCTCCCTCTCTCCCCCCTCCGGCCACCGGCCAAAGCCCCATCTAGGGCTGCCGCACCATCTAGGGTGGGAACCCTAGATGGGGTGCCTCCTCCTCCCTCTCCCCTATATATATGTGAGGTTTTGGGGCTGCCAAAGACACGGTTTTCTCTCCCTCTCTGGCGCAGCCCTACCTCTCCCTCTCCTCGTTCTCCGTAGTGCTTAGCGAAGCACTGCCGGAGTACCACACAGCTCCACCACCACCACGCCGTCGTGCTGTAGGAGCTCTTCCCTAACCTCTCCTTCCTCCTTGCTGGATCAAGGCGTAGGAGACGTGTCGGGACCCCGATCCTAAGTCATATGATTCCATACTGTAACAAGCCACATCACTTTGCGGCCTCACGCACGGTACCCCACGGCTGCAGCCTTACCTTGGCCGGGACCGTTTGCGTCTTTTGGGTCACGTATGTGAACATGTCGCTGGCAATCACACAACAAAGAACCCGGGCCGACATAACTAGTCATAGAACCCAAGTGGCACATCCGTACAGAAACAGGCATACATAACCCAGCAATGCAGGTGTCGGTCTCAAGCGTGTGTAGACGAGTCGTAGCAAGTTACAAGGACTCCATTACGTCGCGAGACACGGATGTCATCGCTGCACGTAGACGAGTCGTAACAGGCTACAGGGACTCCATTACACTGCGAGACATTTCCCCAAAGGGACAGACACAGCAGCAAAGAAGGATACATGCCGGTCAATCAATGTGTCCGGAGCAGTAGCAAGCTACCAAGGCTCGGTGGAAGCACAAAGAGACAGTTTCCCGTAAGGAGTACTGCTAAAGGCACACAACTAGGTGTCGGATCCCATACATACCGTTGCACGTCACACGTACGCACGACATGCCCGATATGCATAGATACAACTATGGCATCACAACATAACCATACAACAACATGACTTTTATTTAAAAGGCCCAGAGGAGCCTTGCATGATATGTTCATACAGACAGGGGTCACATGACCCGGCACTCAAGTCATACAAACAAGTTCATACAAGCCTGACTATCTGAGTACGGACAGTGAAATGAAAAGAGGGCACATGGCCTGACTATCTACAGCACGCCACACGTCACAGGGTCGTAGCTGGGACACCAGCTATTCGGCATCGTCAACGTCTAGATAGAACCCACCTGATAGGTCCTGGTTTTCCTCTGCAACATTAATTATGCAAGGATGAGTACAATCGTACTCAACAAGTCTTTAAATCAGACCTAGTCTAGTTATGCTCATGTATCAACAAAGGGGTGGAGGAGTTTATGCAGAAGCCAGCTTTGACTCATGGCTAACCCACACTACTCAATTTTACCTTCTTTGTTAAAATTTTACTTATCGCACACGAGTCCACTAACTCCATCTCAATACACCACCATGGACTCACCTTGCGGTCCATCAGCCCTTCCGGGATGTGATGGAGACGAAATGCGGCGCTAAACTCTGCCCAGGTTGGCGCGGGTCCTTGAGGACGCATAGCTTCATAGCTTTCCCACCACAGGTTGGCGGGTCCCTCTAGGAAGTATGTTGCAAAGGTCACCTTGTTGGCCTCTGAAACATTTGCAGCTCGAATCTTGCGTGACATGCTGGTTAGCCAATCATCCGCATCGAGGGGATCGATCGAATGATGGTACTTAGGCGGACATAGCTTAATGAAGTCACCAAGTGACACTCCATCATGGTGATCATTGCGGGGAGCACGAGCGGTGTTCTGTTCAATCCTCTCCAACATCCTATTGGTCTCCCTCTTATTCCTTTCGGCTTCTAGCATCACCTCTGCTAGAGATGGTGCTCGTGGCAGCTCTTCTTGCCTTGGCTGGCTACTCTCGCCTTGCTCATGAGCATGCACGGGGTTGTTCCTGGTTGACACCATCCTGGGGAAAACAATCCATAGCTTAGACATAGCAAGCAACAACTCTAGGACAAGAAGTAGGAAATGCTCTGATCAGAATGGCATGTAGAATAAACACCAATCAACATGGTAAAACAACTACCATATGAACATTAGGTTTCATACGCACCATGACTTAGTTCAGTACAAACCCAAGCTGAAAACAACTACGGAGAGATGACACAACTCATCGGAGGCGTTACAAGCATCCTATACATTATCTATCTACACCTCCGAAACTCAACTCTCAACCTTGATCATACCCCACAAGACACACAGGACTGTGGCGATACGTCTACTAGCTTACTAGTTCTAGCATCCTCGCACTCAAACATCACCGTAGAATGCTTCGTACAGGTTATCCCCATGACCTGGAAGCTGAACCTGCGGATCTGGAAACACTCTAGCCTGGAATCCCTGGAAACCATAAGGGCACGGGTGTGGCCTTGGTCCCCTTGTCGGTGGCAACAGCGGTCCTCGAAGAGGGGTGATGCCTCCAACATCAGCCCAGTCTACGTGTGCTGGCAAATGAGTCCGTGATGGAGTCAGCATCTCCATATCTCCATAATCTGTTTGCACAACAGGTGACAACTGCGTCAAAGCTGTCCAAAGACGGGCACGAGTAGCATAGAGCTCCATGCGTAGGGCACGTGCATCACGATCCCTATTCTCCAACATCTGAGCGGTCACCTGCAGTCTAGGGTCTTCATGAGAATGATCAGAATAGGCTGCACTGAGATATCCATCCTCTCCTCCAATGGAAGCAGGAACATAGCAGAACTCCGTGTTCTGTAGCAGACCATGGTGAAACCTCATAATAGTCAGCATGGTGTAAGCGGCTTCCTGAACTGCCATATCTATGGTAACTCCCAATCCATGAGTCCAGTGAAGTGGCTCTGCAGCTCCAGGATAGGAAGGATATATCCTAACGGTACACAGATACTGACTCTGGTTGAAATCTCGATACTGCTCCTCCACTGTGTACTCTGGGTACCAACGATATCCAGCCTCTATCATCACTCTAACCAACATGGCCGTGTGACCCGGCACATCGATGCACCTGGTCAGACGGACCACCTGACGGAAAGGACGAGACGACATCTGAAACAGAGAATGATGCAAAGACATTAGAGATCCTAATGGAAATCGAGCAGCATAACGGCTGTAATTGCTCAACAAAAATCTTGAGACAATTTAAAGGATATTGGAAAGGCATGACCACTCGACTATCTAGACTCAAATCTCTTCTCCATCTGTTTGTCACATCAACAACACTAAAATAACCACACTTACTCACAAACAAGCTAGTTATTGGTCCATGGCTAGTAACTCGTCATCCTACTCAATAGATGAGAATCCTAGTACCTATCCTCGTAGATAAGATGAGAATGACCCAGCATAGAATAACTTGGGAAGAGGAGTAAAAAGAGTCTTACGTTCCCTTCCACAATCAATTCCCCTACTTATCTATAGTGTTTCTAGACTCAACTTCGACCGGTTTGGCTTGATAGTCCTACAGTCAGCCAGGCTCTGATACCAATGCTGTCGGGACCCCGATCCTAAGTCATATGATTCCATACTGTAACAAGCCACATCACTTTGCGGCCTCACGCACGGTACCCCACGGCTGCAGCCTTACCTTGGCCGGGACCGTTTGCGTCTTTTGGCTCACGTATGTGAACATGTCGCTGGCAATCACACAACAAAGAACCCGGGCCGACATAACTAGTCATAGAACCCAAGTGGCACATCCGTACAGAAAGAAGCATACATAACCCAGCAATGCAGGTGTCGGTCTCAAGCGTGTGTAGACGAGTCGTAGCAAGTTACAAGGACTCCATTACGTCGCGAGACACGGATGTCATCGCTGCACGTAGACGAGTCGTAACAGGCTACAGGGACTCCATTACACTGCGAGACATTTCCCCAAAGGGACAGACACAGCAGCAAAGAAGGATACATGCCGGTCAATCAATGTGTCCGGAGCAGTAGCAAGCTACCAAGGCTCGGTGGAAGCACAAAGAGACAGTTTCCCGTAAGGAGTACTGCTAAAGGCACACAACTAGGTGTCGGATCCCATACATACCGTTGCACGTCACACGTACGCACGACATGCCCGATATGCATAGATACAACTATGGCATCACAACATAACCATACAACAACATGACTTTTATTTAAAAGGCCCAGAGGAGCCTTGCATGATATGTTCATACAGATAGGGGTCACATGACCCGGCACTCAAGTCATACAAACAAGTTCATACAAGCCAGCGGAAACTTAGAACTATCTGAGTACGGACAGTGAAATGAAAAGAGGGCACATGGCCTGACTATCTACAGCACGCCACACGTCACAGGGTCGTAGCTGGGACACCAGCTATTCGGCATCGTCAACGTCTAGATAGAACCCACCTGATAGGTCCTGGTTTTCCTCTGCAACATTAATTATGCAAGGATGAGTACAATCGTACTCAACAAGTCTTTAAATCAGACCTAGTCTAGTTATGCTCATGTATCAACAAAGGGGTGGAGGAGTTTATGCAGAAGCCAGCTTTGACTCATGGCTAACCCACACTACTCAATTTTACCTTCTTTGTTACAATTTTACTTATCGCACACGAGTCCACTAACTCCATCTCAATACACCACCATGGACTCACCTTCCCCTCCCGGAAGAGTGCCATCCACGGTACTCACACTTGTCTTGAGATTTTTAGAAGTATCCATTTGATTATCTATGAACAGCATAAGTTCTCCAAGTAGTCCATATCCGCGGACGCGGCTATTCGAATAGTTTCATAACCCTGCAGGGGTGTACTTCTTCACACACGCTCTCGCCACTTATCGCTGTGTGCCATAAACCATGCACCTCGGCAACCTTCAAGCGGATGCCCAGCGAGGGAGTCGGCCACGACCGTCAATCACATAAGACCTCTAGTCCAGGCTACCGCCTATTTGAGACTGACCCGCATGGAAGTCCGGCCGAAGTTTCCACTACGGTCCCAAACGATGTGCGCAGGGTTCCCAAGCCCACCATTCGGGTGACCCTTGGTACACCGTGCCACTGCCTACCGCGTCGTAACCCACCCCGAGGGTCAGCGCTACGCACGGCCTCCAGCATGCTATAAACACCAGAAACTACTTGCAATACCTGGACCAAAGACTAAGCGACTGATAAGTCGAGCGGGGTCATATTTCAGGGCCCAGCATGTGGTAGTATCTCGTCTTGGATCTCAAACACGGAACCCAGTTCCTAAGAACGGTCTCAATGAGACAACCCACTATGTACTCCTACATAGCCTCTCATCGCCACCTTTTACCAAAACGGATTCGTTATGAGCTCAACACATCAGAACATCACAGTTTCACTCTAACTCATCACCCAGATGAATCAGACCTGACACAACTTTAAGCATAGCAGCATGGCATGAAGGTAAGCTAAGCACATCACGGCACAAGCATCTACCAGGTATGCTAGGTTGCAAGGTGTAGCTATTTACTGTGACAAGATCAGGTCATGCATAAGAATAGGATCATCTACCGGGTATGACTGACATGTGATCGTTTGTCCTAATGCAATAATGAGAGCAGGAGCGAGAGAATGGGATGTTATCGGAATGATCAATGGGGTTGCTTGCCTTGCTGAGTTGCGGAAGAGTTCTCTCCTTCGTCGGGGTACGGAGTAGTATCGTCTGGATTCGGACCTGCCGCAATGCAGATAAGAACAATCAATACAAGCAAATGCGACAATATGATGCATGATCATGGCATAGTGGTATACATGGGTGAGCTAATGTGAATGGTGATCATGTCTATTTAATTCAGATTTGAATATAGGTTCCAAGTTGTCCTCATTTCAAATTCCATATAATGACCTAAAGCTAAAATGTCCAAGTTCACCTATTTGGGTTGCTCTATCATGCATGAGAGTAGCACCATTGGATTCATTGGATTTTTCTGATAAATTTTCATATATAAATTATTTTCATCTGACTTACAGATTAATTTATATGATTTTTCAAAGTTTTAAACATTTTCTGGAATTATTTTAAAATAAGAAAATGAGTTATGACATAAGCATGATGTCATGATGACATCAGCTGGTCAGCTGACTCGGCCCAGAGTCAAACCTGACATGTGGGGTCCACATGTCAATGTCTGGTTAGTTTAACTAACTAATTAAAATTAATCCTAACTAATTAGCAGACCGGGGCCCACTTGTCAGTGTCACATTAGTTTAACTAAATGATTTAAAGTAATCCGTGATTAACTTAACTAATCTGGACAGGGGCCCCACCTGTCATTGAGTCACAGAGTCAAGCCAGGGGTCCACCCGGGTCAAACCCACCGGAGTTGGCCGGCGGCTTGACGCCGGTGACCTCCAGAGACGGCGGCGACCGTCGGGTTTCTTCTACAGGGGGTTATCTAGCGAGCTAAGGCCACTGGCGAGTAGCCCGCGCACAACCGCATCCATCCGGAGCCGCAGGAGGTCACGGGGTCGCCGGAGCTCGCCGGAAACGAGCTCGTGGCGGCGGCCGGAGCTCGGGTTCGGACGCAAACGCGACACAGGGCACGGAACGACCGGGCGATGGGTTCTACGAGCTCCTGGGAACTCCAGGAGTTCATTCATGCACACGCGCGTGAGCTTAGGGGTCTGCACGCACGGCGACGACCGACCACGGCGGCGAGGTGGATTCGGGTCCGACGGCTAGGCTAGCTACGGCGCGAGGAAGAGAGGGGGAACGCAGGGGGAAAGAGGAGGAGCTCACTGCGGATCCAGGGAGCTAGTCAGTGGCCTCGGGGGCGGTCGGAATCGACGGCGAGCCTCGAATTCCCCTCCGGCGACCCGAGGAGGAAGAAGACGGCGCGATGGTGATAGAAGCCCTCCGGCGATGCGTGGCTTGTCTGGGAGGTGGAGGAGGTCCGGGCGGAGCGATTGGCTGGCTCAGGAGGACTCGGGGTTGGCTAGAACGACGGCACGTCGGAGAATCGTGGGTCGGCTATGGTGGAGCCGAGAGGAGAAATGCGAGAGAGAGAGAGAGAGAGAGCGCGGGAGAGAGGAGAGTAGAGGAGGACACGGCGGCGAGGAGCTCCACGCTGGCACTCGCGGAGGTCTCCACGGCAACCAGGCAGGCAGGAGGTGGCCGGCGCGCGGCGACCACGCGCACGGCGTCCTCCTGGCGCGAGGTGGACGATGACTGGCGTCGGCTCGCTCCTGGGCCGGGCCTGCTACAGTGTTGGGCCACAGGTAAGCTCTTTCCACTTTTCCTTTTATTTAATTTCTGTTTTCTGTTTTCTAATATTTATTTATTTCCTTTGCAGGTCCAATGACTTTATAAAATGACCCACATATTTTCTAAATTGTAGTTTGAATATTCCAAACTTATAATAATAGTTTCAGATTATTTTGGAAACAGTGATAATGATATTTGCTTTATTTGTCATTTTCCAGGGATGTAAACCATTAATTCAAATTATTTTAAATGTTCAAATAATACAAATGTCCCCTGGTATATCCATGTCCTTATTTATTAGACATAGAGGACATTTTTGATGGGCATTTTGGATTTGTTGAAATTTCATTTATCTAGAAATCCTATAATTCATTAAGTGGGTGGGGTTTTCTTCTTCTCCCCATTTCATATTGATGCATGGATGATGATGATGATGCAAACACATTACTAGCCTATGACTCTTACTAGGGTTGTGACAACTCACCCCCACTCAAAGGAATCTCGTCCCGAGATTTGAAGTCACCGGAAGAGCGCGGGGTACTCTAGTCGGAGACGATCTTCTCTTTCCCATGTCGCCTCTTTCTCGGAATGATGTGACCACTGAACTTTAAGAAACTTGATGTTTCGACGTCGAGTGGTACGCTCGGCCTGGTCGAGAATACGAACAGGATATTCTTGATAAGAAAGGTTATCTTGGAGATCAAGCGCTTCGTGGTCCACTTCTCGGACAGGGTCCGAAAAGCAACGCCTGAGTTGAGAGACGTGGAAGGCATCATGAACTTTGGATAGATGCAAAGGAAGTTCCAATTGGTAGGAAACCTCTCCTCGTTTAGCAAGAATGCGAAAAGGTCCAATGTAACGAGGAGCCAACTTGCCTTTGATACCGAATCGATGGGTACCCTTCAGAGGTGTAACCCGAAGGTAAGCCTTCTCGTCAACTTCATAAGTCACAGACTTATGATGGCGATCATATTGACTCTTTTGACGGGATTGGGCTGTTTTCAACTTTTCACGAATAATGCGAACTTGCTCCTCTGCATCCTGGATCATGTCCGGACCAAAGAGTTGCCTCTCCCCGGTTTCTGACCAGTTAAGAGGTGTTCGGCATTTTCTTGTTCGTTCTTCGAGTAAATGAGTATGTCATCAAGATAAACCACGACGAATTTATCCAAATACTCCATGAAGATCGAATTCATCAGTCGGGAGAAGGTGGCTGGAGCATTGGTTAAACCGAAGGACATGACGGTGTACTCATATTGGCCATAACGAGTGACAAAAGCCGTTTTAGGAATGTCCCCGTTTCTAATTCTGATTTGATGGTATCCCAACCTCAAATCCATTTTCGAGAAGACAGAGGATCCAGCGAGTTGATCATACAAATCGTTAATCCTGGGGAGTGGATACTTGTTCTTGATAGTGACCAAATTCACTGGTCGGTAATCCACAACCATCCGTTCCGAGCCATCCTTCTTCTTAACAAAAAGAACGGGGCAAGCCCAAGGAGAAGAACTAGGACGAATGAACCCTTTCTTCAAAGCTTCATCGAGTTGGGTTTTTAGCTCGGCTAGTTCTAAGGGTGCCATCTTATAGGGTCTTCTGGCTATTGGAACTGTCCCTGGAATAAGTTCTATTACAAACTCGACATCTCTGACAGGTGGAATACCTGGCAGTTCTTCTGGAAAGACATCCGGAAAATCACGGACTACCGGAATATCTTCTAGCTCAGGGAGAGGGCTAGCATTTAGAGAATAGAGTTGGCGCTTGGTTGTTCGACTAGAGACATTAACTACCTCTCCCGAGGGATGTGTAAGTTGAACATTCCTAAAATGAGTATCAATCTTGGCATAGTGGGCTTTCATCCAATCCATACCTAGAATGATATTGATGTCCGAAGACTTAAGAGCTATCAAGGATGCTAGGAATACTAGTCTATCCACCAGAATTTCATTGTCATGGCTCACTCTAGAAGTTTGCCATTTTGATCCCGGAGTCTGAACTACTAAAGGTGTGGGCATGTCACAGAAAGACATGTTATGCAACTGTGCATAACTTTCTGAGATGAATGAATGAGATGCCCCAGTATCAAATAGAACAGATGCTGGATGGCTATTAACAAGAAGCATACCTAGAATGACATCAGGGTCTTCAAGAGCTTCTTCAGCAGACACATAATTAACTCGCCCACGGGCAGGAGTTGGCTTCACATAGAAAGCTTTCCCTGGTTTTCCGTGTCCAGCGGGCTTGGCATTGTTCTGGGGACATTCACGAGAATAATGTCCCGGTTCTCCACACTTATAGCATACCACTGTAGCACGAGGGGCAACATTTGCTTGCGGTCCTCCAAATGGTCTGGGTGGAGGGTTGGACTGAACTGGATGAGGTGCCTGGAAGGATGGCCTCGCAGTGTACCTTGCCGGCATAGCTGCATTGGGTACCCATATTCGGCGCTTGTTGGGTCCTGAACCCGATGCAGGGTTGAAGTCACAGTTATGCCTCCTTGTGGCCTCGTAGTCAGTCTGTCCGGACTCAGCATTGATCGCTTTATTTACGAGAGCTTGAAAGGTGGCGCACTCATGCAGACGAAGATCTCGACGAAGCTCAGCATTTAGTCCCTTGCGGAATCAAGCCTGCTTCTTGGCATTGGTTGAGACCTCCTCTGGAGCATAGCGAGCAAGGTTTCCAAACTCGCGGCTGTATGCATCCACTGTCAATCTGCCCTGGGTGAAGGCACATAATTCCTCTCTCTTGCGGTCCATCAGCCCTTCCGGGATGTGATGGAGACGAAATGCGGCGCTAAACTCTGCCCAGGTTGGCGCGGGTCCTTGAGGACGCATAGCTTCATAGCTTTCCCACCACAGGTTGGCGGGTCCCTCTAGGAAGTATGTTGCAAAGGTCACCTTGTTGGCCTCTGAAACATTTGCAGCTCGAATCTTGCGTGACATGCTGGTTAGCCAATCATCCGCATCGAGGGGATCGATCGAATGATGGTACTTAGGCGGACACAGCTTAATGAAGTCACCAAGTGACACTCCATCATGGTGATCATTGCGGGGAGCACGAGCGGTGTTCTGTTCAATCCTCTCCAACATCCTATTGGTCTCCCTCTTATTCCTTTCAGCTTCTAGCATCACCTCTGCTAGAGATGGTGCTCGTGGCAGCTCTTCTTGCCTTGGCTGGCTACTCTCGCCTTGCTCATGAGCATGCACGGGGTTGTTCCTGGTTGACACCATCCTGGGGAAAACAATCCATAGCTTAGACATAGCAAGCAACAACTCTAGGACAAGAAGTAGGAAATGCTCTGATCAGAATGGCATGTAGAATAAACACCAATCAACATGGTAAAACAACTACCATATGAACATTAGGTTTCATACGCACCATGACTTAGTTCAGTACAAACCCAAGCTGAAAACAACTACGGAGAGATGACACAACTCATCGGAGGCGTTACAAGCATCCTATACATTATCTATCTACACCTCCGAAACTCAACTCTCAACCTTGATCATACCCCACAAGACACACAGGACTGTGGCGATACGTCTACTAGCTTACTAGTTCTAGCATCCTCGCACTCAAACATCACCGTAGAATGCTTCGTATAGGTTATCCCCATGACCTGGAAGCTGAACCTGCGGATCTGGAAACACTCTAGCCTGGAATCCCTGGAAACCATAAGGGCACGGGTGTGGCCTTGGTCCCCTTGTCGGTGGCAACAGCGGTCCTCGAAGAGGGGTGATGCCTCCAACATCAGCCCAGTCTACGTGTGCTGGCAAATGAGTCCGTGATGGAGTCAGCATCTCCATATCTCCATAAACTGTTTGCACAACAGGTGACAACTGCGTCAAAGCTGTCCAAAGACGGGCACGGGTAGCATAGAGCTCCATGCGTAGGGCACGTGCATCACGATCCCTATTCTCCAACATCTGAGCGGTCACCTGCAGTCTAGGGTCTTCATGAGAATGATCAGAATAGGCTGCACTGAGATATCCATCCTCTCCTCCAATGGAAGCAGGAACATAGCAGAACTCCGTGTTCTGTAGCAGACCATGGTGAAACCTCATAATGGTCAGCATGGTGTAAGCGGCTTCCTGAACTGCCATATCTATGGTAACTCCCAATCCATAAGTCCAGTGAAGTGGCTCTGCAGCTCCAGGATAGGAAGGATATATCCTAACGGTACACAGATACTGACTCTGGTTGAAATCTCGATACTGCTCCTCCACTGTGTACTCTGGGTACCAACGATATCCAGCCTCTATCATCACTCTAACCAACATGGCCGTGTGACCCGGCACATCGATGCACCTGGTCAGACGGACCACCTGACGGAAAGGACGAGACGGCATCTGAAACAGAGAATGATGCAAAGACATTAGAGATCCTAACGGAAATCGAGCAGCATAACGGCTGTAATTGCTCAAAAAAAATCTTGAGACAATTTAAAGGAGATTGGAAAGGCATGACCACTCGACTATCTAGACTCAAATCTCTTCTCCATCTGTTTGTCACATCAACAACACTAAAATAACCACACTTACTCACAAACAAGCTAGTTATTGGTCCATGGCTAGTAACTCGTCATCCTACTCAATAGATGAGAATCCTAGTACCTATCCTCGTAGATAAGATGAGAATGACCCAGCATAGAATAACTTGGGAAGAGGAGTAAAAAGAGTCTTACGTTCCCTTCCACAATCAATTCCCCTACTTATCTATAGTGTTTCTAGACTCAACTTCGACCGGTTTGGCTTGATAGTCCTACAGTCAGCCAGGCTCTGATACCAATGCTGTCGGGACCCCGATCCTAAGTCATATGATTCCATACTGTAACAAGCCACATCACTTTGCGGCCTCACGCACGGTACCCCACGGCTGCAGCCTTACCTTGGCCGGGACCGTTTGCGTCTTTTGGCTCACGTATGTGAACATGTCGCTGGCAATCACACAACAAAGAACCCGGGCCGACATAACTAGTCATAGAACCCAAGTGGCACATCCGTACAGAAAGAAGCATACATAACCCAGCAATGCAGGTGTCGGTCTCAAGCGTGTGTAGACGAGTCGTAGCAAGTTACAAGGACTCCATTACGTCGCGAGACACGGATGTCATCGCTGCACGTAGACGAGTCGTAACAGGCTACAGGGACTCCATTACACTGCGAGACATTTCCCCAAAGGGACAGACACAGCAGCAAAGAAGGATACATGCCGGTCAATCAATGTGTCCGGAGCAGTAGCAAGCTACCAAGGCTCGGTGGAAGCACAAAGAGACAGTTTCCCGTAAGGAGTACTGCTAAAGGCACACAACTAGGTGTCGGATCCCATACATACCGTTGCACGTCACACGTACGCACGACATGCCCGATATGCATAGATACAACTATGGCATCACAACATAACCATACAACAACATGACTTTTATTTAAAAGGCCCAGAGGAGCCTTGCATGATATGTTCATACAGATAGGGGTCACATGACCCGGCACTCAAGTCATACAAACAAGTTCATACAAGCCAGCGGAAACTTAGAACTATCTGAGTACGGACAGTGAAATGAAAAGAGGGCACATGGCCTGACTATCTACAGCACGCCACACGTCACAGGGTCGTAGCTGGGACACCAGCTATTCGGCATCGTCAACGTCTAGATAGAACCCACCTGATAGGTCCTGGTTTTCCTCTGCAACATTAATTATGCAAGGATGAGTACAATCGTACTCAACAAGTCTTTAAATCAGACCTAGTCTAGTTATGCTCATGTATCAACAAAGGGGTGGAGGAGTTTATGCAGAAGCCAGCTTTGACTCATGGCTAACCCACACTACTCAATTTTACCTTCTTTGTTACAATTTTACTTATCGCACACGAGTCCACTAACTCCATCTCAATACACCACCATGGACTCACCTTCCCCTCCCGGAAGAGTGCCATCCACGGTACTCACACTTGTCTTGAGATTTTTAGAAGTATCCATTTGATTATCTATGAACAGCATAAGTTCTCCAAGTAGTCCATATCCGCGGACGCGGCTATTCGAATAGTTTCATAACCCTGCAGGGGTGTACTTCTTCACACACGCTCTCGCCACTTATCGCTGTGTGCCACAAACCATGCACCTCGGCAACCTTCAAGCGGATGCCCAGCGAGGGAGTCGGCCACGACCGTCAATCACATAAGACCTCTAGTCCAGGCTACCGCCTATTTGAGACTGACCCGCATGGAAGTCCGGCCGAAGTTTCCACTACGGTCCCAAACGATGTGCGCAGGGTTCCCAAGCCCACCATTCGGGTGACCCTTGGTACACTGTGCCACTGCCTACCGCGTCGTAACCCACCCCGAGGGTCAGCGCTACGCACGGCCTCCAGCATGCTATAAACACCATAAACTACTTGCAATACCTGGACCAAAGACTAAGCGACTGATAAGTCGAGCGGGGTCATATTTCAGGGCCCAGCATGTGGTAGTATCTCGTCTTGGATCTCAAACACGGAACCCAGTTCCTAAGAACGGTCTCAATGAGACAACCCACTATGTACTCCTACATAGCCTCTCATCGCCACCTTTTACCAAAACGGATTCGTTATGAGCTCAACACATCAGAACATCACAGTTTCACTCTAACTCATCACCCAGATGAATCAGACCTGACACAACTCTAAGCATAGCAGCATGGCATGAAGGTAAGCTAAGCACATCACGGCACAAGCATCTACCTGGTATGCTAGGTTGCAAGGTGTAGCTATTTACTGTGACAAGATCAGGTCATGCATAAGAATAGGATCATCTACCGGGTATGACTGACATGTGATCATTTGTCCTAATGCAATAATGAGAGCAGGAGCGAGAGAATGGGATGTTATCGGAATGATCAATGGGGTTGCTTGCCTTGCTGAGTTGCGGAAGAGTTCTCTCCTTCGTCGGGGTACGAAGTTGTATCGTCTGGATTCGGACCTGCCGCAATGCAGATAAGAACAATCAATACAAGCAAATGCGACAATATGATGCATGATCATGGCATAGTGGTATACATGGGTGAGCTAATGTGAATGGTGATCATGTCTATTTAATTCAGATTTGAATATAGGTTCCAAGTTGTCCTCATTTCAAATTCCATATAATGACCTAAAGCTAAAATGTCCAAGTTCACCTATTTGGGTTGCTCTCATGCATGAGAGTAGCACCATTGGATTCATTGGATTTTTCTGATAAATTTTCATATATAAATTATTTTCATCTGACTTACAGATTAATTTATATGATTTTTCAAAGTTTTAAACATTTTCTGGAATTATTTTAAAATAAGAAAATGAGTTATGACATAAGCATGATGTCATGATGACATTAGCTGGTCAGCTGACTCGGCCCAGAGTCAAACCTGACATGTGGGGTCCACATGTCAATGTCTGGTTAGTTTAACTAACTAATTAAAATTAATCCTAACTAATTAGCAGACCGGGGCCCACTTGTCAGTGTCACATTAGTTTAACTAAATGATTTAAAGTAATCCGTGATTAACTTAACTAATCTGGACAGGGGCCCCACCTGTCATTGAGTCACAGAGTCAAGCCAGGGGTCCACCCGGGTCAAACCCACCGGAGTTGGCCGGCGGCTTGACGCCGGTGACCTCCAGAGACGGCGGCGACCGTCGGGTTTCTTCTACAGGGGGTTATCTAGCGAGCTAAGGCCACTGGCGAGTAGCCCGCGCACAACCGCATCCATCCGGAGCCGCAGGAGGTCACGGGGTCGCCGGAGCTCGCCGGAAACGAGCTCGTGGCGGCGGCCGGAGCTCGGGTTCGGACGCAAACGCGACACAGGGCACGGAACGACCGGGCGATGGGTTCTACGAGCTCCTGGGAACTCCAGGAGTTCATTCATGCACACGCGCGTGAGCTTAGGGGTCTGCACGCACGGCGACGACCGACCACGGCGGCGAGGTGGATTCGGGTCCGACGGCTAGGCTAGCTACGGCGCGAGGAAGAGAGGGGGAACGCAGGGGGAAAGAGGAGGAGCTCACTGCGGATCCAGGGAGCTAGTCAGTGGCCTCGGGGGCGGTCGGAATCGACGGCGAGCCTCGAATTCCCCTCCGGCGACCCGAGGAGGAAGAAGACGGCGCGATGGTGATAGAAGCCCTCCGGCGATGCGTGGCTTGTCTGGGAGGTGGAGGAGGTCCGGGCGGAGCGATTGGCTGGCTCAGGAGGACTCGGGGTTGGCTAGAACGACGGCACGTCGGAGAATCGTGGGTCGGCTATGGTGGAGCCGAGAGGAGAAATGCGAGAGAGAGAGAGAGAGAGAGCGCGGGAGAGAGGAGAGTAGAGGAGGACACGGCGGCGAGGAGCTCCACGCTGGCACTCGCGGAGGTCTCCACGGCAACCAGGCAGGCAGGAGGTGGCCGGCGCGCGGCGACCACGCGCACGGCGTCCTCCTGGCGCGAGGTGGACGATGACTGGCGTCGGCTCGCTCCTGGGCCGGGCCTGCTACAGTGTTGGGCCACAGGTAAGCTCTTTCCACTTTTCCTTTTATTTAATTTCTGTTTTCTGTTTTCTAATATTTATTTATTTCCTTTGCAGGTCCAATGACTTTATAAAATGACCCACATATTTTCTAAATTGTAGTTTGAATATTCCAAACTTATAATAATAGTTTCAGATTATTTTGGAAACAGTGATAATGATATTTGCTTTATTTGTCATTTTCCAGGGATGTAAACCATTAATTCAAATTATTTTAAATGTTCAAATAATACAAATGTCCCCTGGTATATCCATGTCCTTATTTATTAGACATAGAGGACATTTTTGATGGGCATTTTGGATTTGTTGAAATTTCATTTATCTAGAAATCCTATAATTCATTAAGTGGGTGGGGTTTTCTTCTTCTCCCCATTTCATATTGATGCATGGATGATGATGATGATGCAAACACATTACTAGCCTATGACTCTTACTAGGGTTGTGACAAGACGTCACCGGGCTGCACGTGTGTTGAACGCGGAGGCACCGTTGTTTGGCGCTAAGATCGGAGTCCACCGCGATCTGAATCGCTGCGATATGACTCCACCAACCGTGTTCTTGTAATGCTTCCGCTTAGCGATCTTCAAAGGTATGAAGATGCAATCTCTCCCCTCTCATTGCTGGTTTCTCCATAGATAGATTTTGGTGACACGAAGGAATTTTTTTGATTTACTACTACGTCTCCCAACACAAACACATAGCTAATGGTACATACCCTCAGCCCGGAGGGTGAACTACTCCCTCTTCGCCATGGAGAGCGTCGAGATGATGAAGATGTCCTCCGGTGATGGTTTCCCCCTCTGGCAGGGTGCCGAAACGGGCTGCCGATTGGTTTTTTGTGGCTACAGAGGCTTGCGGCGGCGGAACTCCCATTCTAGGTTTTGCGTTGTTTTTTTGTATTTATAGGAAATTATGGCAGTGGAAATAAGTCAGGATGGGCCACATGGGAGTCACAAGCTTGCAAGGCGTGACCAGGGGGTGGCCGTGCCCCTGAGGCTTGTGACTGCCTCGTGGGTCTTGTGGCCCAACTCCGATGCTCCGTGGGTCTCTTCTGGTCCAGAAAGATCACCGTAAATTTTTATTCCATTTGGACTCCGTTTGATATCCCTTTTTTTGTAAAACCCAAAAACACGGAAAAAACAGGAACTAGCACTGGGCTCTAGGTTAATAGGTTAGTCCCTAAAATAATATAAAGTTATGGTAAAATGATTATAAAACATCCAATAATGATAATATAACAACATGTAACAAGCAAAAATTATATATACGTTAGAGACGTATCAAACACCTACCTACGTCATTCATAACCCCACCGTGTTCTCTCTCGGTTCGTATTCACGAGAAGAGACAATCACAGTTACGCACACGGTTGGTATATTTTATTTAAGTTTACTTCAAGTTTGCTATAACCGGGTGTTAAACAAAATTTCCAAGTTGCCACGTAACCGTGGGCACGGCTTTCTGAAAGATTTAACCCTGCAGGGGTGCTCCAACTCATCCATCACAAACTAACCACACGCCGCACTGGAATAACCTCGACCCCGGATAACCCGTGATCTCCTAGGAGATTCCGTTGGAATGCCTCAACCTCAGGATAGCCCAAAGTATCCTCAGAATCCCACACACAAGACATCCGAGAAGGTAAAACAAGTCCAGCAAGACCGCCCGACGTGTCGACGAACCCGATAGAAGCCGCATATCTCATTCTCAAGACACGACCGGATGAAGTACGACGACCTGATAGAAATCCCTCGAGTTGCCCTGAGGTGGCCCCGCAAGTGGCCCTGGGTTGTACCATCACTCATGAGGAGCACTGGCCCGGGTTGTTGATTAATTATCCACGAGGTTGCAAAGCCCTATGCATTTTTATTAGGTTATTAGGCAAATGTAGTACCAAACTTGGGTCTTGCCAGACAAGCTTTAATCTAAAACGAATAGTCAAGGGGGTCCCCATAACAACGCCGAGCATGTTAGGAGCGCAAAATATGGAATATAACACTAGTAACAAGTAGCTAAGGTGGAAAAAGTGGAACAAAACACCAAGCAAAAGGCCAAGCCTTCCACCTTTACCAAGATATATAGGTGCATTAATTAAATAGCAATAAATATAGGGATATCTCTAGATATCCATGTTATCGCATGGAAACACCCTGCACCTGCAACTAAGAACGCTATAAGAGGGGCTGAGCAGCGGTAACTTAGCCAAACAAGGTTTGCTAGGTAGTGGAGGGTTAGAGGTTTTCATGGCAATGTAGGAGGCTTGACATGAAAGTGGTAGGTAACTAAAGCATAACAATAAGAGCGAGTCATCTAGCAAAGCAAAAATAGTGTCGGGATCAGGGTACAGTCATCTTACCTGATGGGTCTTCAGCGGGATACATAGTTGGGTCCTCGTAGACATTCTCTCCGGGTTCCTCGTACTCAGGCTCATCACTCGGGTCTATCCAAATGTAAACAACACCAATAAACATACAATCCACATTGCAACGCACAACCAATATGATGCATGACCAAATTAGTGCATTTGACATGGCAACCTAAGCTAGTCATGTTCCACATGCAAGTAATATGTTATTTAGTATTCTGTACAGAACCTCATGTTTAGTTGTCTTATCATGCGTGAACATGGAAAATATGGATGCATCATGCAAAATTGATGCAAACATATAGGTGGAATGTTGCAAACGGAGTAACATAGCTCACGGTATGCTCACAACAAGTTAAGAACGTTAACGGGGACAAATACAAAGAGGGAGAAGGCCATTGGGCTATTTCTTGGTATTCTAAGGGTGCCACTGGATAGGGAATGAAAAACCAACAAGAATAGACCCAAATATCATGCAAAAAAATGGAGTATAGCTCCCACAATTCACAAAACATTCCAACACTCAATCTGTCCACAAACAGCAACATGTCATGTTGTATCACATATAACAAGAGCTAGAAAAAGTTTCAAACCTCTACCAAAGCATGTACATAAAGTATACAACAATCTTAACAAATCATCTATCTATAGAAACTTAAAAAGGAAGCATGGATCAATGGCAATGAAGCTCACAAGATGGCATGTTGAAACAGTTTTTTAGGGACTTCGTGAAAATTCCAGTTTAACAGATTCTGAGTTAACCTGATAGCAACTTGACAGCAGCAAATATATATGCTAGAGGGCATTTCATGGCATGAAACTTAACAGGGTGATAGAGGACAACATCTACTACAAAACACTAGCACTGAGCATGAGCTAAAACATCATAGATCACTTGGTAGCATCCCCTAAACATGGCATGAAAATAACTACAGATTCTTAGACTTAGAAAAATTTAACAAGGGGCAACATGGCACTTGTTAACATAATGGCATTTTGACAGCAGTTTTTATATAACATGCAATGGTCAAATTCACAAGAACTTGGCACACATCTACAGAGGAAGACAAGCACAACAATGCATATATTTGTGCCAAGTCCAAAGGAACACTATATCCATGGGAATCATCAACACAACATGGGAAGATAATAGCAGTTCTAACACTTAGAAAATATTGAACATGTGAGAACAGAATTTTAGTGGCATTTTTGCATCAAGAATCCCACACATCACAAGATCTATCATGGAAAGCAAAAATACCAGGGGTTAGAGCACACCTAAAAGAACATATTACATGTTGACAAGATCATCATAACATGCATGAATTAAATCCTTGAAAATAACAAAAGGCCACCTCATCACAAAATAGCACAGTTGCAAACTTGTTCAAAAGTGAAATCCAACACCACCATTGGATTCCTTGGGAAATTCTATCCCAAAACAATATATCACACTCATGAGTTTATATAGGGGAAACTCACACAAACCTAGAACAAAAATAGCACCAAAACCTCAAATGACTTATAAGTCAAAACCTTCCCTATTTGGCTACTGCCAAATATGGCCATGTCCAGAACTGGACTATCCCTATGGGTATGACAAGTGGGCCAAGGACCCACTATCAGCCACACACACAGAGCAAATCATAGGAAAACATAGAAGGGGTCGGGAGGGATTCGAACGCAGACCTCTTGCGTGCACAACGGGCGCGCTGCCACTGCGCTACACTAGGTTACTTGTCAGAAGAGGGGGTTTGGCCCCTCTTAGCCTAACTACACGGGGAAGCAGACAATTGGCAGAAGTACGACGATGACGGCAACGACATGGCGGCGCACTACGGCGAGGGGAAACCACTCGCGGGGACGCAACCGGGAGGTCACCTATGACTACTCATGCGCGACGGCGAGGGGACTCGAGCTTGAGCTTCTGGTCGTGCGGGCACGGCACGGCAACGGCGATCGGAGCGCAACGGCAACGAGGCTAGCGGGGAAAACAATGTGGAAAGGGTCAGCGGAGCGGATGCTCACTAAGAGAGGCTCGATGACGTGCTCGATGCTGGCCGGGGCGAGGAATAAGATCCACGACGGGGGCTCTCGGTCCACGTAGCCGATGACGACGTAGCTGGCTATGAGAGCATGCTCTTCTCCTCCTAGAGACGGGAATGGGTTGGGGAAGACACCTTCAACCTCCTTGACATCGCGACTGGAGGGGAGAAGGCCGCCGACGCGATGACGATGACAAAGAGGCCGGCGATGCTCTGGTCTCTTGCTCCTCTCTCTTGCTCCTCTCTCTGAACTTCTCTCTTTATGAACTACCAGAATAAACTGAGGAAGGGGAAGGAGGTGGCGGCAACGAGGAGGGATAGGGGGAACCCTAGGGAGGCTCAGATGTCGAGGGGGTTTAAAAGGGGAGGGGGCTGACGGAAGGACCTCGGCGTCCGTGAAGAGCTCACAATGCTGGGGCTGCGCTCTCTCTCTGAACCTGACGGAGGCGAGGATGGAGCAGGTGGCCGCTTGCACTGTTGGGCCAAGAGGCTAGCTAGGCCACGGGGAGGGAAGGAGGAGGCCCAGCCGGGCTGGCCTCACTCTAGCGAAAAGGAAAAAGGGTGGTTTTTTCCTTTATAAAAAACCCGAAACAAAGCAAAACTCGCAGAGAAATAAAAGAGAGTTTTGGCCATAACAAAAATACTTTTGGACTCAATAAGTTGAGACCTACTGTCTAATAAAAATAGAATTAACATTTTTAGGAAAAATAAATTAATCACTTATTAAAAGCATATGCATCTGGTTTTGCAAATCTTACAAGAAAAATATTTACAAACCTGCATATGAGCTACTCCACAAATCTAAACAGAACATATGGAAGAGGTGCAACATTTTAAAATAATTTATTTAACAATAAAAAATTCCACATGTTTTATTATTTGAAAAGAGAGGTGGGGATGGGTTTTGAGAAAAATAATAGTGGAGAGGTTCTACACACCAAAACTCACATGAACCTCTCGCGCACCAGATCAAAAACACACACTCACATCAACATCACCAACATCACAAGCATGACAAGAGTATGATGCACTTTGATATGGTGAACGTGATCCCATGATGCATGAAGAGTGATGAAAGTCATGAAGCACAAATTCTATTAATACTCAACCACATGGCATAGTAGGAAGGTTCACACATGACATGAATTACAAATAATGCAAGGGATGCACTTGGGTTGTTACAACTCTCCTCCACTACACGAGGACCTTGTCCCGAGATCTAAGAATGAAAGAACTCTCAAAATTCAGAACAAAGAAGATCCTCACGTTCCCAAGTGGCTTCTTTGTCGGAGTGATGAGACCACTTCACCTTGAGAAATTTGATTGATTTGTTGCGAGTCTTATGTTCAGTTTGTTCAAGAATAGCAACTGGATGCTCACGATAGGATAGGTCTTCTTGGAGATCAATGTCTTAGAGGTCAATGGTACATTCGGGAGTCTTGAAGCATTTCCAGAGCCGAGAGACATGAAACACGTCATGAACATTTGAGAAATTTGGAGGAAGCTCGAGTTGGTAGGCAAGGTCACCCCTCTTGCCCACAATTTGGAAAGGACCCACAAAGCGAGGAGAAAGCTTCCCTTTGATGCCAAAACGCCGAGTGCCCTTCATGGGAGAAACTCTGAGATAGAAAAAATCATCGATTTGAAAGGAGACATCACAATGCTTGTTATCATAATAGCTCTTCTGGCAGGATTGGGCTGCTTTGAGATTTTCACGAATGACATGACACATCTCTTCTGCTTTAGTGATCATGTCATTTTGAAGAATTTGACGCTTGCCGGTTTCAGACCAATTGAGCGGGGTGCAGCATTTCATGTCGTTGAGAATCTCGAATGGGGCCTTGCCCGAAGTACCTTGGAAGCTATTGTTGTATGAAAACTCTGCAAACGGGAGGCAGCCTTCCCACTTCAGGCCGAAAGAAATCACATAGGCCATGAGCATGTCTTCGAGGATTTGGTTGACTCTCTCAACTTGACCACTTTTTTGAGGATGGAAGGCAGTGTTGAAACGGATCCTTGTACCCATTGCAGTCTGGAAGGAATCCCAAAACTTGGAAGTGAAGAGGCTTCCATGGTCCAAGGAAATGAGCTGAGGAATACCGTGCAAGGAGACTATCCTTGACGTCTACAGCTCTACCAGCTGAGCTGCTGAGATAGATTCTTTGACCGGAAGAAAATGGGCAACTTTGGTGAGCTTGTCGATAACCACAAAGATGACATCATTACCTCTCTTGGACTTAGGGAATCCAGTGAAGAAATCCATCTCCATGTGATCGAATTTCCACTCCGAGATAAGCAAAGGCTAAAGGAGACCTACTGGACGTTGATGTTTTGCCTTCACTCTGCGACAAACATCACATTCATTCACGAACTGAGCAATCTCACGCTTCATGCGAGTCCACAAGAATGTTTTCTTGAGATCCTGATACATTTTGGAACTGCTTGGATGAATGGAGAGGAGAGAATTATGCGCTTCATCCATGATAACTTTCCTTAGATCGCCTTTTGGAACCACCAGACGGTCTTCGAAGAAGAAGGTATCTTTGTCGTCAACACGGAAGCACTTATACTTTGGAATACTCTTGGCCACACCTTTCTTCACTTTCTTCACCATGGCATCAAGAAGTTGAGCTTGGTGAATCTGATCTTCCAAAGTCGGAGAGACTTGAAGATTGGCAAGAAACCCTTGAGGAACAACTTGGATATTGAGCTTGCAAAAGGCTTCACAAAGCACGGGTTGAAGAGGCTTCAGGATAAGACTATTGCAGTACGCCTTTCGGCTGAGCGCGTCTGCAATGACATTTACTTTTCCAGGAGTATACTCAATGCTTGGATTGTACTCCTCAATCATTTTCACCCAACGTGTTTGCCGAAGATTGAGATTCGGTCAAGTTAAAATGTACCTCAAGCTCTTGTGGTTGGTGAACACCTCAACTGGTCTTCATACAACAGATGTCTCCACGTCATCAGAACATGAACAACTGCCGCCAGCTCAAGATAATGAGTGGCGTAGTTCCTCTCGCTAGGCTTCAACTGACGCGACATATAAGCAACAACCTTCTTATCTTGCATGAGAACGCCACCAAGACGTTGACGGGAAGCATATCAGAACACTTGGAAAGGCTTGGATTGCTCTGAAGGAACAAGAATTGAAGCAGAATTCAGCTTCTCCTTGAGTGTATTGAACGCCACATCACTCTCAGGAGACCAGGCATACTTGACATTTTTCTGAAGGAGGTTGGACAGAGGCTTAGCAATTTGAGAGAAGTTCTTCACGAATCTTCTGCAGTAACTTGCAAGCCCGAGGAAGCTATGAAGCTACTTGATATTCTAGGGAGGCTCCCACTTGACAATGGCCTCAACTTTCTCGCGATGCACCTTGATGCCCTCGACAGAGATGATGTGCCCAAGGTAAACCACTTCGTTGAGCCAAAACTCACACTTGGAGAACTTAGCATAGAACCGATGCTCTCTTAGCTTGTCAAGCACAAGTCGGAGATGCTCTACATGCTCTTCTTCAGTCTCCGAGAATACAAGAATGTCATCCAAATACACCAAGACGAACTCATTTTTGAAAGGAGAGAATACAAAGTTCATCATTCTGGAGAATGTCGGAGGAGCATTTGCGAGACCAAAGGACATGACGGTGTAATCATAAGAGCCAAAACTCATCCTGAAAGCAGTCTTTGGAATATCTTCTTCACGGATGCGAATCTGATGATAGCCCATGCGAAGATCTAGCTTTGTGAAAATCTTGGCCCCTTTCAGTTGCTCAAACAGCTCATTGATGTTGGGAAGTGGGTACTTTTTCCTGATTGTCTTCTTATTCAATGGACAATAATCGATGCAAAGTCGGTCCGTGCCATCCTTATTTTTGACAAACAGAACACCACAACCCCATGGTGAAGAACTTGGTCTGATCAGACCCAGACGTTCTTGTTCATCTAGTTGTTTCTTCAATTATTTCAGCTCTTCGGGGCCAAGCTTATAAGGATGATTGCAAACCGGTTCAGTTCGAGGCTCGAGATCAATCACAAACTCTACTGGCCGGTGCAGAGGCATTCTTGGCAATTCTTCTGGAAGGACATCTTCATACTCACAAACAACCGGAATCTGAGAATTGGCTGAGATTTCACCCTTATCATTGATAGAAAATAGACGAATCGTGTCATGCCGAGCTGTGAAAATGATCATGTCTTCTGAAGGATGAGTCATTTTGACTTCTTTGGCTGCACAATTGGTCTTAGCCTGGTTCTTCCTGAGGAAATCCATGCCAAGGATGAGATCAATATTGGAATTACCAAGAACAATTGGAGATGCCAGAAAAGAATAGCTGCCCATTTTGATAGAAACATCTAGAATGCACACATTGGAAGTCATTTGCCGACCCAGAGAGATAACATTTAATGGCCTAGGAGTATTCTCCGTCACCAAATCATGCTTAGCAACGAAAGGTCTTGATATGAATGAATCCGATGCACCAGTATCAAACAAAACTTTTGCGGGAAAAGAATTACTAAAGAGATTACCCATTATCACTTCATGAGACTCCTCTGCTTGAGCTGCATTGACCATGTTCACTCTGACTGACTTGGGATTATGCTTCACCATCTCATTGCCTGGAGGTCTGACTGGAGGAGGAGGCGGAAGACGCCACTGGTTGGGACACTTGTTTGAGTAGTGACCCTTGTGATCATACTTGTGAAGTAACCTCTGAGAGCGAACGAAAGCTTCCAGGAGGAGGAGCATTTGCTGACTTGGGTGTCTGAGGCCTCTGCTGAAATCTTGGGTTGGTCGGGTGGGAAGGACCGCGACCACCGTGCTGCTTATGCTGCTGAGGAGGACGAAACGGAGGTGGAGGAGGCACCCAATATTTCTGCTGCTTAGGAACCATCTGATAGCTGGAATAAGAGTTGGAGTCCCTAAATCGCTTCTTTGAGTTCTCCAACCTGAGCTGAGCTCCCTCGAACTTTAGAGCCATGTTGTAGAACTGATCAAACTCATGAGGCTCGTGCAAGACTAGACCCGACTGAAGTTCATCCTTGAGACCACCTCTGAACTGATAAATCTTCGCCTTGTCATCAGGAACATCTTGCTTAGCATAGCGGGCCAAATTCTAGAACTCGATGTTATACTGATAGACAGACTTACTTCACTGCTTCAAAGTCCTGAACTTCTCATGCATTTCCTAGACAAAGCTCGTCGGGATATGATGAGCTCTGAAGTCACGACAGAAATCATCCAAGCTGATTACACGATCGCCCCTGGAATCCTTGTACTGCTGCCACCAATCTGCCGCCTGACCTTTGAGCTAGAAGGTCGCGAACCTGACATAGCCCGCAGGCCTGACATTGCTGCACTCAAAATGCTTGTTCATGTCACGGAGCCAATCATCCGCATCACAGGGCTTCTCACAACAAGCGAAGGACTTGGGCTAGTTGGCGAGGAACTGGTTGAGAGTCGCGAACTAGGGCTGATTCTGGAAAGTCCCTTGATGACCTTGCTGTCCCTAATCTCTCTGTTGCAATAGCCTGTGCAACATCTGATTATTCGCATTGGTTGCGGCCATCACTGTCATGGGAACGAGCACCTATGGGATCACGGGGATCCCTTTCGGTTCGGCAAGAAGGGTGAGCTCGCGTAAAGAGCCGGTTTGGTAAGCGGTGCACGAGGAGCCTTTTTACCCAGGTTTGGGCCGTACGGATGCATAAAACACTACTCCTGCTTGGTTGTATTGATCATGTTCTAGGGTTCCAGCTATAGGAGCGCCATGAACGGCCGCTACGTGAGCTAGGTCGGCCCTAATCGTCTCACTGCTTGTCTGTCCAATAGGCCAACTATCTAACCTAACAACTATCTAACCTGACAACTATCCAACCTCCTTCCTGTAACGCCCTGGGCCTCCTTTTATACTTAAGGGGAATCCCAACAGTGGCGAACAGTGTGCACACGGGATGCACAATGCTGCTACAGTGCTATCATACCTAACTCTGACGGAGTAGGACAAGAGCATTAAATGCACCGTCAGGTGCCTCAGTCCGTCAGTGGGACGGGACGGGGGTCTGTCCCATCGGCGCTGCTTAGCTCCCTCCAACGTCGATGTTGCAACACGCGTCCAAGTGAATCGACACCTGGCCTGTGCACTGGCGGTGCTTGCCGGGGCCTTGCCTTGCCATGACTTTGCCTTGCCGGGGGGCCTGGAGGCTCTGAAGTCCTCCTGGCAGGGTCTTGCTGGTACTCTTGGGTCTTCTGTGCTGGTGCTTGGCAAGTCTTCGCTGGGCCCTGTAGCCCGGGCGGCTACTACTGCTCGTGTACGAGTAAATGGGCACTAGATAGCCCAAAATCTCTAGTGCACCGATAGGAGCCCCCGGGCCTGGGCCATACATGTCGTGAGGCGTTGTTGGGCTAGGCCCAACCAGTGCATGGGCATGCGTCGTCGGGCCTCACAGTTGTGATCATTGCGCTCGCTGCACCTCCCCATGATGCCCATTGAATGCGGGACGTGGGATACGTGCGTGACGCGACTGTTACAACAGTGCACCTGCGGAAAGCCTATGTATTACCTTGTTTTTGGTAAAAGAGGTTGCCCCGCACCTTCCCCATAAAGAGGAGATTGCAGAGTCGATGCCCATTTACCTCTCACTTTTCCCAATCTGAGAACCGTTATTATCTTCCTCCTCGAGCCCAAAGCAAAGCCTCTCATATCCGCTAGCGCCCCCGCCTCCTCTTTGTTCTCGGTCTCCATCCCCGCCATTACCATGCCGCCCAAAGGCAGCAAGGGCAAGGAAACGGAGGTGGTCTTGGAGAGCAAGGCGGTGAATATGCAAAGGGAGCATGTCGTTTTCCCGCTGAGGCTCAGCGTGGCCACCCTAAAGGAGCGGTACCGGTGGATGTGGGTGATGGTGACGGAAGGGCACCCCGCTACTTGTGTGAGCCCGGGTCCTTCCGGGGAAGGTCCAAGGAAATACCCTTTCTTCGTCGATTACTTTTACTGCGGGCTCTGCCCCCCTTATTTGGATTTATTTATTGACCTCATGATCACTTACAACTTCCAACTCCTGGACTTTACGCTGGACGTCGTGACATCCATGGCGGTTTTCGCTCATCTCTGCAAAAACTTTGCTAGAGTAACTCCTAGCACCGCTCTCTTCCGCCACTATTTCACCCCCCCCCCCGCGCATCCAGCAAGGCGGAGCCCTCTCTGGCGCCGTCACTTGGATCCCCTGACTGGGAACCAAGGAGGTCTACCCAGAAGGGGCTTATTGTGATAGACGGGATGAGTGGCAGGGCAAGTGGTGCTAGCTACGAGAGGAGTAACCCTAGCCCTTCTGTATGCCGCGACAAACCAAGATGGTGCGCGGCAAAGACTAAAGCGCTCTCGATCCTTGGGATGAGAAGCTCACGGTCGTGATCACCAGGATCCACCGCCTCAGAGACGCCAGGCTTTCCGTAGTGATGATAGGCGCTCACTTCCTCCGCTAGCGCATCGCCCCTTTGCAGAACAAAGGGAGACCGGCCAGGGATTTTAGGAATGCGGCAGACATCATGAGGCTGCGCCCCGGGCTAAACCACAATCTGACCACTATGCAGCAGGAGGCCATCTGTCAGATGTTGTTTAGGAGCGTCACGGCAATCGAGCTACTAGCGGGCGTAATCCCCTTGTGTAATAACTTGGCCTTGGGCAGAATCATTGCCATGATGCCGGCGCTCGATGCCCATAGCCTTGATGCAACATGGATGGAACCGTCCGCGGAGGCAGCTCAAGAGTTCTTCGACAACCTATCGGAGAAGGCCATCCGCAAGGAGGAGGGCCTCGTCCGCGACACCACCGAAGAGGAGCTCGCGTACATCGCTTGCAGGGCGGAAGAAGCGGCGCTTGCCGAGGAGGCCGGCAGCGTCGACCTCTTGGAAGACGAAGCCAGGAAAGGGGAAGCACCGCTGGGCGAAGGTCTTGCCAGGCAGGGTGAGATCACCAAGGAGCGGGGCGGCACGTCCGCCCTGGGCCACCTTGCCGGAGACGCATCCGAAGAGGAGCCGCCTGAGGAGGTTCCACCCTTGTTTAAAGGAAAAGGCTCGTTCTCAAGAACGCTTCCTCCGGGCTCCCATCTCGGCAAGCCTCTTCAAGCAGCACAGCCCCCGACAAGGGGGCAACTGACAAGAGCGCCGCTGCTGAGGCCGCTAAGAACGCCGCCGCCGAGGCCGGCAAGAATGCTGCAGCCAAGGCCGCTAGTGCCAAGGCTGCCAGGGCCGCGTAGAAGGAGGAGGCAGCCCAGAAGTCTGCCGAGCAGTCCGACGAGGAGGTCGGCGGGGAGACGGCCGTCAAGTACCGGCCGTCCACGTCCGAAGCCCCTTCATCAAGCAGGTACTTCAAGGTCGGTGACAACCTGTTCGTTAGCATCCCCGATGCGGTAAGCGCTGGGGCGCTGCCTGAGGAGGGAGTCCTTGTTGAGGAGGCTGTTGTCGCCGCCGGGCTTGACATTGTTGATGAGCCAAATGCCGGCAGCAAGTCGCGAGAAGAGCAGCTACTCTAGTCCATGGGCGACGGCTTTCGGAAGCTTCAGGCGCTTCACCGCTCCCCGAAGGAGAAACTCGACTCTAGGGCCGCGGTCATTGAAGCAACCGAGGCCAGTTTCCAGGAACGCGTCGAGGAGACCTAGGCTTGGTACTTTTGGAAATATGTCCTAGAGTCAATAATAAATTAGTTATTGTCATATTTCCTTGTTCATGATAATCGTTTATTATCCATGCTAGAATTGTATTGATCGAAAACTCAGATACATGTGTGAACACATAGACAACACCATGTCCCTAGTATGCCTCTAACAGACTAGCTCGTTAATCAAACATGGTCAAGTTTTCCTGGCAATGGACATGAGATGTCATTTGATAACGGGATCACATCATTAGGAGAATGATGTGATGGACAAGACCCAAACTATAAACGTAGCATATGATCGTGTCAGTTTATTGCTACAGTTTTCTGCATGTCAAGTATCTGTTCATATGACCATGAGATCATGCAACTCACTGACACCGGAGGAGTACATTGTGTGTATCAAATGTCGCAACGTAACTGGGTGACTATAAAGGTGCTCTACAGGTATCTCTGAGGGTGTCTGTTGGGTTGGCATGGATCAAGAGTGGGATCTGTTACTCCGTGTGACGGAGAGGTATCTCAGGGCCCACTCGGTAATACAACATCACAACAAGCCTTGCAAGCAATGTGACTAAAGTGTTAGCCATGGGATCTTATATTACAGAACGAGTAAAGAGACTTGCCGGTAACGAGGTTGAACTAGGTATGGAGATACCGACGATCGAATCTCGGGCAAGTAACATACCGAAGAACAAAGGGAACATCATACGGGATTAACTGAATCCTTGACATAGAGGTTCGACCGATAAAGACCTTCGTAGAATATGTAGGAATCAGTATGGGCATCCAGGTCCCGCTATTGGTTATTGACCGTAGAGGTGTCTCGGTCATGTCTACATAGTTCTCGAACCTGCAGGGTCTGCACACTTAAGGTTTGGTGACATTTCAGTAGTATAGAGTTATGTATGGTGGTGACCGAAGGTTGTATGGAGTCCCGGATGAGATCCTAGACGTCACGAGGAGCTCCCAAATGGTCCGGAGGTAAAGATTGATATATAGGAAGTCCTATTTTGGTCACCGGAAAAGTTTTGGGCTCATCGGTAGTGTATCGGGAGTGCCGGGAGGGTGCCGGGGGACCATCGGGAGGGGTATTTCGACCCAAGAGGTTACATGGGGTGTGGGAGGAGGAATACCAGCCCTTAGTGGGCTGGTCGAAGTCCCACAGGAGGCCCATGCGGCTAGGAGGAGAAACCCAAAAGGAAAAGGTGGAAAAAGAGTTTCCAAAGTGGGAGAGAAGGAGTCCTAGTCCTACTAGGATTGGAGGAGGACTCCTCCTCCTCCCACTTCAGCCGAACCAAAGGGTGGCCCCTTGGGGGCCAAGTCTCCTCCCTCTCTCTTCCTATATATACTAGAGGTTTTGAGGATTTTAGACACAGAAATTTAGCCACGTGCTGCCTGATAACCCACAAGTATAGGGGATCAATTGTAGCCTTTCTCGATAAGTAAGAGTGTCGAACCCAACGAGGAGCTAAAGGTAGGACAAATATTCCCTCAAGTTCTATCGACCACCGATACAACTCTACGCACACTTTACGTTCGCTTTACCTAGTACAAGTATGAAACTAGAAGTACTTTGTAGGTGTGATAGGATAGGTTTGCAAGATAATAAAGAACACGTAAATAAAAACTAGGGGCTGTTTAGATAAAGAAACAATTACGTTAGTTTAACGAGTGTGGAAAAGTGGTGGTAGGTGTTGCGGAATTGTCCCTAAGCAATTGACTATGTTACTAGACCGATAGCAAGTTTTATGTAGGAGAGGCCACTGCTAGCATGTCATCCCTTACATGGAATTCTATGCACTTATGATTGGAACTATTAGCAAGCATCTGCAACTACTAACGTTCATTAAGGTAAAACCCAACCATAGCAATAAGATATATTGGTCCCCCTTCAATCCCATATGCATCAATTTCTATGCTAGGCTAAAGCTTCTATCACCCTTGCCCTCCAATACATAGTACTATGATCAACATACAACTAACCCTATGGTGTGATCCACGCGCGCGCTCATATGATGGGAACCAAAGGACAACAACATAACCACAAGCAATTTAAACCAATCATAGCAATTCATCAATCACTGATAGGACAACGAAAATCTACTCAGACATCATAGGATGGCAACACATCATTGGATAATAATATGAAGCATAGAGCACCATGTTCAAGTAGAGGGTACAACAGGTTGCGAGAGAGTGGACCGCTGAATATAGAGGGGGAAGGTGATGGAGGTGTTGGTGAAGATGACGGAGGTGTTGGTGTAGATCGTCGTCACACGATGATGTCCTGGGCGGCGTTCCGGCGCCGCCGGGAGAGAGTGAGAGAGAGCCCCCCTTCTTCTTCTTCTTCTTCCTTGACCTCCTCCCTAGATGGGAGAAGGGTTTCCCCTCTAGTCCATGGTCTCCATGGAAACAGAGAGGCGAGAGCCCCTCCGAGATTGGATCTCTCTCTCTGTGTCCTTCTGTTTCTGCCTCCCAGATTCTGGCCTTTCACCGTTTCTTAAATTCCCGGAGATCCGTAACTCCGACCGGGCTGAAATTTTGAGGGGATTTTCCTTATAAAAATATCTTTCTTTTGGCGAAAGAAGGTCCCCAACCGACTTAAGGGTTGGTCACGAGACTGCCAGGCGCGCCTGGGGGGGTAGGGCGTGCCTCCCGGGCTTGTGACTCCCTCGGGCATCGTTTCGCGTTGATTCTTCTTCCCAAAAATCATAAATATTCCAAAAAAAATCCCCGTAGGTTTTTTATTGCGTTTGGACCTCGTTTGGTATGGATATTCTGCGAAACAAAAAGCATGCAACGAACATGAACTGACACTAGGCACTGGATCAATATGTTAGTCCCAAAAATAGTATAAAAAGTTGCCAAAAGTATATGAAAGTTGTAGAATATTGACATGAAACAATCAAAAATTATAGATACGACGGACACGTATCAGCATCCCCAAGCTTAATTCCTGCTCGTCCTCGAGTAGGTAAATGATAAAAAAGATAATTTTTGATGTGGAATGCCACCTAGCATAATCTTGATCATATAATCTAATCATGGCATGAATATTAAGACACGAGTGATTCAAAGAAATAGTCTATCATTTGACATAAAGACAATAATATTTCAAGCATACCAATAAAGCAATCATGTCTTCTCAAAATAACATGGCCGAAGAAAGTTATCCCTACAAAATCATATGGTCTGGCTATGCTCCATCTTCATCACACAAGGTATTAAATCATGCACAACCCTGGTTTTAGCCAAGCAATTGTTTCATACTTTAGTATTCTCAAACTTTTTCAACTTTTACGCAATACATAGCACTGTAGGTGTAAGAGAATATGATGGTTGTGGAGAGACAAAAAGGAGGAGATAGTCTCACATCAACTAGGCGTATCAACGGGCTATGGAGATGCCCATCAATAGATATCAATGTGAGTGAGTAGGGATTGCCATGCAACGGATGCACTAGAGCTATAAGTGTATGAAAGCTCAAAAAGAAACCAAGTGGTTGTGCATCCAACTTGCTTGCTCACGAAGACCTAGGGCAATTTGAGGAAGCCCATCATTGGAATATACAAGCCAAGTTCTATAATGAAAATTTCCCACTAGTATATGAAAGTGACAATATAGGAGACTCTCTATCATGAAGATCATGGTGCTACTTTGAAGCACAAGTGTGGTAAAGCATAGTAGCATTGTCCCTTCTCTGTTTCCTCTCATTTTTTGGTGGGCTTCTTTGGCCTCTTTTTTTATTTGGGCTTCATTGGCCTCTTTTATTACTTCCTCACATGGGACAATGCTCTAATAATGATGATCATCACACTTTTATTTACTTACAACTCGATATTTAGAACAAAATATGACTTTATATGAATGCCTCCGGCGGTGTGCTGGGATGTGTAATGATCTAGCATAGCAATGACATAAAAAAATGGACAAGCCATGAAAACATCATGCTAGCTATCTTACGATCATGCAAAGCAATATGACAATGATGGTGCGTGTCATAATAAATGGAACGATGGAAGTTGCATGGCAATATATCTCGGAATGACTATGGAAATGCCATAATAGGTAGGTACGGTGGCTGTTTTGAGGAAGGGTATATGGTGGGTGTAATGCATCGGCGAAAGTTGCGCGGTACTAGAGAGGCTAGCAATGGTGGAAGGGTGAGAGTGCGTATAATCCATGGACTCAACATTAGTCATAAATAACTCACATACTTATCGCAAAAGTCTATTAGTCATTGAAACAAAGTACTACACGCATGCTCCTAGGGGAAGGGTTGGTAGGAGTTAACCATCCGCGATCCCGACCTCCACACAAAGGATGACAATCAATAAATAAATCATGCTCCGACTTCGTTACATAACGGTTCACGATACGTGCATGCTACGGGAATCACAAAACTTAACAAAATTATTTCTATGAATACACAATTACTCACTAGCATGACTCTAATATCACATCTTCATGTCGCAAAACTATTGCAAGGAATCAAACATATCATATTCAGTTATCTACAAGTTTTATGTAGGATTTTATGACTAACCATGTGAATGACCAACTCCTGTTAACTCTCTAAATAGGTATAAGTGAAGCATGAGATTTTAATTCTTTCTACAAAAGATATGCCCCGCTCTAACAAAATATAAGTGAAGCAAAAGAGCATTCTACAAATGGCGGTTTTCTATGTGTAGGGAAATAGGCAATCCAAACTTCGAATGATATAAGTGAAGCACATGAATCATTCTATAAAGCCATACTCAAAAGATATAAGTGAAGTGCAAAGAGAATTCTATAAATCAACCAAGTACTATCTCATACCAGCATGGTGCATAAAAGAAAAAGGAAAAATAAACACAAAATACGCTCCAAGCATTTGCACATATCATGTGACGAATAAAAATATATCTCCGAGTAAAATTACCAATAGATTGTAGATGAAAGAGGGGATGCCTTCCGGGGCATCCCCAAACTTAGACGCTTGAGTCTTCCTTGAATATTACCTTGGGGTGCCTCGGGCATCCCCAAGCTTAGGCTCTTGCCTCTCATTATTCCTTCATCCATCGTGGTCTCATCCAAAACTTGAAAACTTCAATCACACAAAACTCAACAGAAACTCGTGATAGCATTAGCATAAGAAAACAAACCACCAACTTTTTAGGTACTGTATTAAACTTAATTTCCATTTATATTGATGTTATATTACTGTATTCTCACTTTTCCATAGCTCGTACCCCCCGATACTAACCATAGTTTCATCAAATAAGCAATCAACACAACAAAAACATAATCTGTCAAAAACAGAATAGTCTGTAGCAATCTGTATATTTAGTATACCTATGCTACCCCAAAAATTCTGAAACAACTATGAAAATTAGTTCAATTTTCATATCAATCAGCAGCAAAAATAATCAACTCACAATCTCTTTCTGGATAGGAATTAGAAATAATTTCGTGAGCAGAAAGTTTCTGTCTTTTTCAGCATCATCAAACAACTATCACCCAAACTAATCATAAACGATTTATTTGGAAAATTATTTTTATAATACAATGGAATTGTACAAGGGGATAATTATTTTTGCGAGAAACTTCCATGAAAAATTCTACATTGTTTCCATGAGCATGAACACAAGTGTTCAAGGTCGACCCTCACTTCCGCAATGCATCACCTTTCAATCGCTTCTCTTTTTGAAAAAGTTTTAAGTTCCCCTCTATATTTTTTGTTTTTAAACTATATAAAAGCACTCAACAGAAATAAATGACTCTCTAAAACTTCTGGGTTGTCTCCCTGGCAGCGCTTTCTCTAAAGCCATTAAGCTAGGCATAAAGTGCTCAAGTGATGGATCCACCCGGATCCCAAGGTATATCAAAGCCAATTTTAATTAACAATGATTTGTAATTTATTAGTGAGCACAAGGTAACATATATCATGCAATGACGAAGTCTAACTCTCTTCCTATGCATTGGCAGGTCATAAAAGAACAATTCATGCACATCAAGTAAAGGCCAATACATAACATAAGCAGTTTCTTGTATTTTATCGTATTGGAAACATAGAGAGGTGGAGATGTAGTTCCTCTCTCATAATAATTGCAAGTAGGAGCAGCAAGCACATGCATATTATATTCATCAAAATTATTATGTGTAATAGTAGAAGGCAACCCATCAATGTAATCCCTAATAAGAGCAAACTTCTCCGATATAGTGTAGTTGGGAGAATTCAAAAAGATAATAGGACTATCATATGTGGGTGCAATAGCAACAAGTTCATGTTTAACATAAGGAACTATAGCAAGTTCATCTCCATAATCATCATTCATATTGGCATCATGGCCACAAGCATAGCAAGCATCAAGTTCGTAAAAAAGGGATATTTCAAACGAATCCAAGGGATCATAGCAATCAACATAGCATTCATCCTTCGGTAAGCACGAAGGTAAATTAAACAATGTATGAGTTGAAGAGTTACTCTCATTAGAAGGTGGGCACGGGTAGCTAGTCCACTCTTCCTCCTTTTGTTCTTCGCTCTCCTCGTCATCCTTTTCATCTAATGAGCTCACAGTTTCAACATTTTCTTCTTCCATAGTTTCCTGCAAAATATTAGTCTCTTCTTGGGCAGTGGATAATTTCTCCATAAATTGATAAATATGGGCATTATCTTCATAATTAGTATAACAATAACGAAGCATAACTAAATTTTTAGATCGGTAAAAAGCATCATCATTATCATCACACCTTTTAAACAGAGCTTCAATTTCATAAGCACCCATAAAAGCAACAAACTCTTCTATTTGTTACACATCATAATAATCACATATACCATTAGCATAAGAAGCCAAGGTTTCATTAGCATTAAATTTACAAGAAAAGGTAAGGTGTTTAGCCTATATCGTAGAGCAACAAGTAATATCATATCTCAAGCATAGATCCCAAGCATACCATTTCAACATATGAATTTGATCCCATAATAGTTTCCCTTTTTTAGTCAAGCGATAATCCCTAAAGTATTCACGTTGATTCAATGTGTATCCCATTATATAATTAAATGGGGTTTTCTCAGGATTATTAAAGAAGTGCATAATATTTTCCACATAACGGGCATTGAGGGTTTTAGGAGGTTCCCCATCTCCATGAGTAGCAAGTACACCTAATTATTTTGGTATTTCGTGTTCCATATCCATAACTAAAGATATAGAACAACTTAGAACAGCAAATAAATCTACTTAGTGATAAAGCAAACAAGCACACACGAGAATATTCACCCCACACTATCTCTCCCCGGCAACGGCACCAGAAAAAGGTCTTGATAACCCACAAGTATAGGGGATCAATTGTAGCCTTTCTCGATAAGTAAGAGTGTCGAACCCAACGAGGAGCTAAAGTTAGGACAAATATTCCCTCAAGTTCTATCGACCACCGATACAACTCTACGCACACTTTACGTTCGCTTTACCTAGAACAAGTATGAAACTAGAAGTACTTTGTAGGTGTGATAGGATAGGTTTGCAAGATAATAAAGAACACGTAAATAAAAACTAGGGGATGTTTAGATAAAGAAACAATTACGTTATTTTAACGAGTGTGGAAAAGTGGTGGTAGGAGTTGCGGAATTGTCCCTAAGCAATTGACTATGTTACTAGACCGATAGCAAGTTTTATGTGGGAGAGGCCACTACTAGCATGTCATCCCTTACATGGAATTCTATGCACTTATGATTGGAACTATTATCAAGCATCCGCAACTACTAATGTTCATTAAGGTAAAACCCAACCATATCAATAAGATATATTGGCCCCCCTTCAATCCCATATGCATCAATTTCTATGCTAGGCTGAAGCTTCTGTCACCCTTGCCCTCGAATACATAGTCCTATCAACATACAACTAACCCTATGGTGTGATCCACGTGCGCGCTCATATGATGGACACCAAAGGACAGCAACATAACCACAAGCAATTTAAACCAATCATAGCAATTCATCAATCACCGATAGGACAATGAAAATCTACTCAGACATCATAGGATGGCAACACATCATTGGATAATAATATGAAGCACAAAGCACCATGTTCAAGTAGAGGGTACAGCGGGTTGCGAGAGAGTGGACCGCTGAATATAGATGGGAGAAGGTGATGGAGGTGTTGGTGAATATGATGGAGGTGTTGGTGTAGATCGTCGTCACATGATGATGTCCCGAGCAGCGTTCCGGCGCCACCAGGAGAGAGGGGGAGAGAGCCCCCTTCTTCTTATTCTTCTTCTTCCTTGAACTCCTCCCTAGATGGGAGAAGGGTTTCCCCTCTGGTCCATGGTATCCATGGCGACGGAGAGGCGAGAGCCCCTCCGAGATTGGATCTCTCTCTCTCTGTGTCCTTTTGTTTCTGCCTCCCAGATTATGGCCTTTCACCGTTTCTTAAATTCCTGGAGACCGTAACTCCGATCGGGCTGAAATTTTGAGGGGATTTTCCTTATAAAAATATCCTTCTTGTGGCGAAAGAAGGTCCCCAACCGCCTTAAGGGTTGGTCACGGGACTGCCAGGCGTGCCTGGGGGGTAGGGCGCGCCTCCCGGGCTCGTGACTCCCTCGGGCATCATTTCGCGTTGATTCTTCTTCCCAAAAATCATATATATTTCAAAAAAAATCCCCGTAGGTTTTTTATTGCGTTTGGACTTCGTTTGGTATGGATATTCTGCGAAACAAAAAACATGCAACACACAGGAACTGGCACTAGGCACTGGATCAATATGTTAGTCCCAGAAATAGTATAAAAAGTTGCCAAAAGTATATGAAAGTTGTAGAATATTGGCATGAAACAATCAAAAATTATAGATACGATGGAGACGTATCATTGCCCTCTCCTCTAGATCGTAGTTTCTCCTCTAGATTGGTTTTCAGCGGTGCTTAGGCGAAGCCCTGCTGGAATAGCTCCACCACCATCGCCGCAACTCCATCGCGTTGTCGGAGAACTCATCTACCTCTCTGCTTCCTCTTGCTGGATCAAGAAGGCGGAGATCGTCATCGAGCTGTACGTGTGCTGAACGCGGAGGTGTCGTCCGTTCGACGCTAGATCAGAAGGACCATGATCAAGATCGCGAGACGATTCGTGATTGGATCATGGTACGGATCATGATGAGATCGCGGGACGGATCGTGATTGGATCGCAGGACGGATCATGATGGGATCGCGGGACGCTTGGCGATTTGGATCACGAAGACGCTCGACTACATCAACCGCGTTTCTTAATGCTTCTCGCTTAGCGATCTACAAGGGTATGTAGATCCACTCTCCCTCTTGTAGATGCTCATCACCATGGATAGATCTTGCGTGTGCATAGGAAATTTTTTGTTTCCCATGCAACATTCCCCAACAGTGGCATCATGAGCTAGGTCTACGTGTAGATGAGATCACGAGTAGAACACAAAGGAGTTTGTGGGCATTGATGCATAGATTGCTTCCTCCCTTGGTCGTGTTTAGGTTCAGCGGTATTATGGGATGAAGCGGCCCGGACCAACCTTACTCGTACGCTTGCGAGAGACCGGTTCCATCGACTAACATGTAACTTTGTTGCACAAAGATGGCTGGCGGGTGTCTATTTCTCCTACGTTAGTTGGATCGGATTCGACAAAGGCGGTCCTTGAGAAGGTTGAAAAGCAAATTATATATCACTGTTGTGGTCATTGTGTAGGTGAGAATTGTTCTTGCTAGATACCCATAGCAGCCACATAAAACATGCAACAACAATTAGAGGACAACTAACTTGTTTTTGCAGGGTATGTTGTGATGTGATATGTCCAATTACATGATGCGATATATGTGATGTATGAGATGATCATGTTTTTTATAGAATATAACGACTTGCATGTTGATGAGTACGGCAACCGGCAAGAGCCATAGGGTTGTATTTAATTATTGTATGACCTGCGCGTCAATCATTAAGCGCTATGTAATGCTTTACTTTATCGCTAAACGATAGCAATAGTAGTAGAAGCATGGTGGGCGCGACAACCCCGATGGCAACACATTGATGGATATCAAGATGATGGAGATCATGGTGTCATGCCGGTGATGATGGAGATCGTGCCGGTGATTTATAGATGGAGATCAAAAGCACAAGTTCATGGCCGTATCATGTCATTAATGATTTGCATGTGATGTTAATCCTTTTATGCACCTTGTTTTGCTTCGGACGACAGTAGCATTATAAGGTGATCCCTCACTAAAATTTCAAGATAAATTGTGTTCTCCCCGAGTGTGCACCGTTGTGAAAGTTCGTCGTGTCGAGACACCACGTGATGATCGGGTGTGATAGACTCTACGTTCACATACAACGGGTGCAAGCCAGTGTTGCACATGCAGAACACTCGGGTTAAACTTGACAAGCGTAGCATGTACAGACATTGCCTCGGAACACAAGAGACCGAAAGGTCGAACATGAGTCATATAGTAGATATGATCAACATGATGATGTTCACCATTGAAACCACCTCAACTCACGTGATGATCGGACTTGAGTTGGTGAATTTGGATCTTGTATCACTCAAATGACTGGAAGGATGTCTATTTGAGCGGGAGTTCTTAAGTAATATGATTAATTGAACTCATTATCATGAACATAGTCAGTAGTGTCTTTGCAAATTATGTTGTAGATTACTAGCTCACGCTGTAGTTCCCTTGAATTTTTTATATGTTCCAAGAGAAATAGAGTTGAAAGATGATGGCAGCAATATTTTGACTGGGTCCGTGATCTGAGGATTGTCCTCATTGCTGCACAGAAGGCTTATGTCCTTAATGCACCGCTTGGTGCGCCACCCCCTTTAGCGTCGTCTATAGATGTTGTGAACATCTGACAGACACATTCCGATGATTACTTGATAGTTTAGTGTGTCATGCGTTACGGCTTAGAATTGAGGCTCCAAAACGTTTTGAACATCACGGAACATATGAGATGTTCTAAGAGCTAAAATTGGGATCTCAGGCCCGTTCCCGTGTTGTGAGATGTGAGATCTCCAACAAGATTCTTTGCCTGCAAGATGAAGGAGAATAGCTCAAACGTTGAGCATGTGCTCAGATTTTCTAGGTGCTACAATCGCTTGAATCAAGTGGGAGTTGATCTTCCAGATGAGATAGTGATTGATATAGTTCTCCAAGTCAATATCACTAAGCTACTAGAGCTTCGTGATGAACTATGAAATGCCAGGGATAGAAATGACGATGCCTGAGATATTCGCGATGTTTGACACCACAAAGGTAGAAATCAAGAAGGAGCATCAAGTGTTGATGGTTAGTAAAACCACTAGTTTCGACAAGGGCAAGGGCAAGGAGGGAAACTTCATGGACGGCAAGTCAGTTGCTGCTCTAGTGAAGCAACCCAAAGTTGAACCCAAACCCGAGACTAAGTGCTTCTATTATGATGAGAGCCGTCGCTGAAGCGGAACCCTAGATACTTGGTAGATAAGAAGGCTGGTAATGTCAACAAAATTATATTTTGATATACGTGTTATTGATGTGTACCTTGCTAGTACTCCTAGTAGCAACTGGGTATAGGATACCGGTTCAGTTGCTAAATGTTAGTAACTCAAAATAAAAGCTACAGAATAAACGGAGACTAGCTAAGGGTGAGGTGACGATGTGTGTTGTAAATGTCTCCAAGGTTGATGTGATCAATATCGCACGCTCTCTCTACCTTCAGGATTAGTGACGAACCTAAATAAATGTTATTTGGTGTTTGCGTTAAGCATGAACATGATTAGATCGTGTTTATTGCAATACGACTATTCATTTAAGTTAGAGAATAATGGTTATTTTGTTTTCATGAATAATACCTTCAATGGTCATGCACCCAATGAGAATGGTTTGTTGAATCTTGATCGTAGTAATACACATGTTCATAACATAGATGCCAAAAGATACAAACTTAATAATGATAGTACCACATAGTTGTGGCACTGCGGCTAAATGTCATATAGGTGTAAAGTGCATGAAGAAACTCCATGCTGATGGATCTTTGGACTCATTCGATTTTGAATCGGTTGAGACATGCGGACCATGCCTCATGGGCAAGATGACTAAGACCCCGTTTTTTGGAATGATGGAGCGGGCAAGTGACTTATTGGAAATGATACATGTTGATGTATTTAGTCCAATGGGTGTTGTAGCATGCGGTGGATATCGTTATTTTCTTACCTTCACTGATGATTTGAGTAGATATAGTGTATATTTACTTAATGAAACACAAGTCTGAAATGTTTGAAAAGTTCTAGCAAATTCAGAGTGAAGTTTAAGATCATCGTGACAAGAAGATATAAATGTCTACGATATGATCTTGGAGGTGAATATCTGAGTTACGAGTTTGGTATACAACTTAAGACAATGTGAAAGTTCTTTCACAACTCACACCACCTGGAACACCATAGTGTGATGTTGTGTCCGAACGTCGTAGTCGTGCTTTATTGGATACGGCGTGTACTGTGATGTCTCTTATCATTTTTGCCACTATCGTTTTGAGGTCATGCATTAGACACAACTACATTCACTTTGAATAGGGCACCATCTAAATCCGTTGAGATGACACCATATGATTTGGTAGAAACCTAAGTTGTCATTTCTCAGAGTTTGGGAATACGTTGCTTATGTCTGATAAGCTCGAACCCAAAGCAGAAAGGCATCTTCATAGAATACCCTAAGGAAACATTTGGGTATGCCTTCTATCTCAGATGCGAGGGCAAAGTGTTTGTTGCTAAAAATGGGTCCTTTCTCGAGAAAAAGGTTTCTCTCGAAAGAATTGAGTGGGAGGAGGATAGCTTGATGAGGTTGTTGAACCTTTGTTTCAACCAGAGAGTAGCGTAGCGCAGAAAGATGTTTCTGTGGAGCCTACATTAGTTGAAGAGGAAGTTAATGATAAGGATCATGAAGCTTCGGATCAAGTTACTATCGAACCTCATAGGTTGACAAGGACGTGTACTACTCCTGAGTGGTACGACAACCCTGTCTTAGAGGTCATATTGTTGGACAACGATGAACCTACGAGCTATGGAGAAGTGATGGTGGGCCCGGATTCTGACAAATGGTTTGAGGCCATGAAGTCCGAGAAAGGATCCATGTATGAAAACCAAGTATAAGACTTTGGTAGACTTGCCCATTGTACGACGGGTCTTTGAGTACAAATGGACCTTCAAGATGAAGACAGACGCTGATGGTAAATGTCACCATTTATAAAGATCGACTTGTCGCAAAGAAGTTTCCGCCAAGTTCAAGGAGTTGACTACGATGAGACTTTCTCACTCGTAGCGATGCTAAAGTCTGTTGGAATTATGTTAGCAGTTGTTGCATTTTTCAATTATGAAATCTGGCAGATGGATGTCAAAACATCGTTTCCTTAACGGTTTACTTGAGGAAAGGTTGTATGTGATAACAACCAGAAGGTTTTGTCAGTCCTAAGGATGCTAAAAGGTGTGCAAGCTCCAGTGATCCTTCTATGGACTGGAGCAAGCATCTCGGAGTTGGAATATACGCTTTGATTAGGTGATCAAAGTTTTTGAGTCTATACAAAGTTTATGAGAAACTTGTATTTACAATAAAGTGAGTGGGAGCACTATAGAATTTCTGATAAGCATATGTGGATGACATATTGTTGATCGGAAATGATGTCAAATTTCTGGAAAACATAAAGGGTTGTTTGAAAAGAGTTTTTCAAAGGAAGAACTGGATAAAGCTACTTAATTGTTGGGCATCGAGATCTATAGAGATAGATCAAGACGTCTGATAAGACTTTCAAGGAGTACATACATTGACAAGATTTTGAAAGAGTTCAAAATGGATCAGTTAAAGAAAGAGTTCTTGCCTGATTTGTAGGGTGTGAAGTTGAGTGAGACTCAAAGCTCGACCACGTAGAAGAAAGAGAAAGGACGAACGTCGTCCCCTATGCCTTAGCCATAGGCTCTATATAGTATGCCATGTTGTGTACCGCACCTATGTGTGTCTTAAGTCTGTCAAGGGGTACAATAGTAATCCAGGAGTGGATTACTGGACATCGGTCAAAATTATCCTTAGTAACCAAGAGGACTAAGGAGATGTTTCTCGATTATGGAGGTGATAAAGAGTTAGTCGTAAAGAGTTACGTCGATGCAAGCTTTAACACCAATCCGAATGACTCTGAGTAGCAATCCGGATATGTATAGTGGAGTAGCCATTTGGAATAGCTCCAAGTGGAGCGTGGTAGAAGTGTTTACAGTATGACATAGAGATTTGCAAAGTACACACGGATCTGAATGTCGCAGACCAGTTGGCTAAAAGACCTCTCTCACATGCAAAGCATGATTGAGCCCCAGACCTCATTGCGTGTTAGATTCATAACAATGTGAATCACATGGTGATGTGAACTAGATAATTGACTCTAGTGCAAGTGGCAGACTGTTGGAAATATGCCCTAGAGGAAATAATAAATTAGTTATTATCATATTTCCTTGTTCATGATAATCATTTATTATCCATGCTAGAATTGTATTGATCGGAAACTCAGATACATGTGTGGATACATAGACAACACCATGTCCCTAGCATGCCTCTAATAGACTAGCTTGTTAATTAAAGATGGTGAAGGTTTCCTAGCCATGGACATGAGATGCCATTTGATAACGGGATCACATCATTAGGAGAATGATGTGATGGACAAGACCCATACTATAAACGTAGCATATGATCATGTCAGTTTATTGCTACTATTTTCTGCATGTCAAGTATCTGTTCCTATGACCATGAGATCGTGAAACTCACTGACACCGGAGGAGTACCTTGTGTGTATCAAACGTTGCAACGTAACGGGGTGACTATAAAGGTGCTCTACAGGTATCTCCGAGGGTGTCTATTGGGTTGGCATGGATCAAGAGTGGGATTTTTTACTCCATGTGACGGAGAGGTATCTAAGGCCCACTCGGTAATACAACATCACAACAAGCCTTGCAAGCAATGTGACTAAAGTGTTAGCCATGAGATCTTATATAACGGAACGAGTAAAGAGACTTGTCGGTAACGAGGTTGAACTAGGTATGGAGATACCGACGATCGAATCTCGAGCAAGTAACATACCGAAGAACAAAGGGAACATCATACGGGATTAACTGAATCCTTGACATAGAGGTTCGACCGATAAAGACCTTTGTAGAATAGGTAGGAATCAATATGGGCATCCAGGTCCCTCTATTGGTTATTGACCGTAGAGGTGTCTCGGTCATGTCTACATAGTTCTCGAACCCCCAGGATCTGCACACTTATGGTTTGGTGACGTTTCGGTAGTATAGAGTTATGTATGGTGGTGACCGAAGGTTGTTTGGAGTCCCGGATGATATCCTGTACGTCAGGAGGAGCTCCGAAATGGTCCGGAGGTAAAGATTGGTATATAGGAAGTCCTATTTTGGTCACCGAAAAAGTTTCGGGCTCATCGGTAGTGTACTGAGAGTGCCGAGAGGGTGCCGGGGGACCATCGGGAGAGGTATTTAGACCCAAGAGGCTACATGGACCGTGGGAGGAGGAATACCAGCCCTTTGTGGGCTGGCCGAAGTCCCGCAGGAGGCCCATGCGGCTGGGAGGAGAAACCCAAAAGGAAAAGGTGGAAAAAGAGTTTCCAGAGTGGGAGAGAAGGAGTCCTAATCCTACTAGGATTGGAGGAGGACTCCTCCTCCTCCCACTTTGGCCGAACCAAAGGGTGTACCCTTGGGGGACAAGTCTTCTCCCTCCCTCCTCCTATATATACTAGAGGTTTTGAGGATTTTTGACACAGAAATTTACCAATGTGTTGTCCTCTCCTCTAGATCGTAGTTTCTCCTCTAGATCGGTTTTCAGCGGTGCTTAGGCGAAGCCCTGCTGGAATAGCTCCACCACCATCGCCGCAATGCCTTCGTGCTGCCGGAGAACTCATCTACCTTTCCGCTCTCTCTTGCTGGATCAAGAAGGCGGAGATCGTCATCGAGCTGTACGTGTGCTGAACGCGGAGGTGCCATCTGTTTGGCGCTAGAACGGAAGGACCGTGATCAAGATCGCGAGACGATTCATGATAGCACGGGACAGATCATGATGAGATCGCGGGACGGATCGTGATTGGATCTCGAGATGGATCATGATGGGATCACGGGACGCTCGGCGATTTGGATCGTGAAGACGTTCGACTACATCAACCGCGTTTCTTAACGCTTCCCGCTTAGCGATCTACATGGGTATGTAGATCCACTCTCCCTATCATACATGCTCATCACCATGGATAGGTCTTGCGTGTGCATAGGATAATTTTTGTTCCCCATGCAACGTTCCCCAACAGGTACGCCCAAGATTCCAAGAACCTGAAGACAGCCCAGTCGCAATTGAGTGAAGGCTGGAGCCAACTCTACATGCAGAAGTCTGACGCCGAGCAGGCACACGAGGAGGCCAAACAACGGGCCGCTGCAGAGGACGCTCGTTTGACGGAGCGCCGCATCTTTCTTGATGCCCAATAGGAAGACCTCATTGCTCGCGAGAAGGCGCTTGCTGACAAGCTCCGCGGCATGGAAGTGGAGCTCGAGGATCTCATTGTGCGGCGGACCCAGGTGTTGGAGCGGGGGCACAAGAGGCACTCGGAGCCATGGCGGCAGACCATGCCGGCAAGCTGAAGGAGGCCGTCGACGTAGCCGAGGCCAGGGAGACCGCCAAAAGCTCACCGGAGAAGAGGGCAAAGGAACTGGAGGTGGCCCTTGGAGATCAAGGCGCGAAGATCTCATCACTCGAGGGTGATCATGAAAGAGGGCGATGGAACTGGAGGTGTCCCTTGGAGATCATGCCACATATTATTAATAAATGATGTGTTGCCATCCTATGATGTTTGAGTAGATCTATGTTGTCCTTTGGGTTGATTGATTGGTTTTAGCGTATGTTTTATTTTTGTGCTGACCTAAGGTACCTTCCGTGAGGTGCACACGTGAAGGATCCATGCTAGAGGGTGTTGCAATATGCTCATGATTCGCTTATATTGGGTGGCTAGAGTGACAGAAGCTTACACCTGAGTAAGGGGGTTGTTTATGTATGGGAGTAAAGGGGACTTGATGTTTAATGATATGGTTGGGTTTACCTTAATGATTTCTAGTAGTTGTGGATGCTTGCTAGAGGTCCAATCATAAGTGAACATGATCCAAGTTGAGAAAGTGTGTTAGCTCATGCCTCTCCCTCATATAAAATTGCAAGAATGATTACAGATCTTGTTATCAATTTCCTAGGATGATTCCGCACACTGTATCATCATTATTCCACACTCACTATTTGTAATATATTGTGATATATTTTAACTCTATTTAGTGCAGCAACTATTTTTCATATTTTAGTTCTCCAATATCATGCAAAGCTATCCTCTTTATACCCCCAATGTGGTTTTATTTCTTGTTACTAGATAGCAGCAAACGTTAGGTGTATGTAGAGTCGTATCGGTGGCAGATAGGACTTGAGAGAATATTGATATTACCTTTAGCTCCTTGTGCGTTCGACACTCCATACTTATCACTTCCATATTTGGAAAGTGCTACGATGATTCCTTGCACTTGGGGATTATCAGTGGTTCATAAGATTGATTGGAAACACAACTTTGAGGTGGATTACTACCTACACGATTTCATCCTACTTTCTTTGATAGAAACAGAGGCTTTTGCGTGATTCTTTGCCACACTTTGAGGGGTAGTTATGTGATTAAATTATGCTAATGATGTTAAGAGATTGCACCAATGAAAGTATGAACCCTAGGTCTTGTTTGTAAGCATTGAGACATCATTTTTCTCGTTTTTTGTTACTTTATACCTTGTCATTTTTAATTATTTAGATTAGACAAAGCTATTTCTATCATCCATATTGCACTAACAACGACATGAACCATAGGTCTTTGCCAAACTAATGCACATATTGATACGTCTCCAAACTAATTCACCCATGTTTACAATATTTGTATATGGTTTCGATGCACTTCTTATATGATTTAAATTGAACTAACCCGGAGTGACGCTGTTTTCAACAGAATTACCTGGTGTTGTTTTCGTGCACAAAATGAAAGTTCTTGGAATCCCCGAAACTTTTTGAAGATTTTTTTCTAGAACATATAAGAAATACTGGAGCGAAGAACCATCGGAGGGGCCACCAGTTGCCCCCAAAGCAACTGTGCGCGACCAGCCTCCTAGGGCGCACCCTATTACCCTATTCATGTATTCGAAAAATTGTCCATAAATTCCAAAAATCATTGGTGAATTCAAAATAAAATATTTTATTAAAAATATGTTCATAAATGCAAAAGATGTTTGGGAATTTCAAATACGTTCTTGGAAATTTGGAAAATACAGAAAATATAAATTTTCAGGTCACAACAAATTCAAATGTTTAGGATTGCAAAAAGAACATAAAAATGAACGGGAACGAATGAGAAACAAAAAAGTATTTATTGCTTTATTTTTCAGCCAAATAAATATTTGAAGGTTTCTAATTTTTCGTGGAGAGAACAACAAACCATGTGTATGTGGAATTACGTCTGGAATTGAAAAGGAAAAACAAAACATGCAAGTTATTTCATCGAGTAGAAAGAGAGATATTCAGGTTGAATAGGCGAAACAAATTTCGTCCCAACTGTGGGTTGATACGTCTCCATCGTATCTATAATTTTTTATTGTTTCATGCCAATATTCTACATCTTTCATATTCTTTTGGCAACTTTTCATACTATTTTTGGGACTAACATATTGATCCAGTGCCCAGTGCCAGTTCCTGTTTGTTGCATGTTTTTTGTTTCGTAGAAAATCTATATCAAACGAAGTCCAAAGGTGATAAAAACTTACAGAGATTTTTTTGGAATATATATGATTTTTGGGAAAAATGAATCAACGTGAGATGATGCCCGAGGTGACCACAAGCCAGGGGGCGCGGCCTACCCCCCCTGGCTGCACCCTGGGCCCTTGTGGCTAGCCATTAGGTCGGTTGGAGCTCTCCTTTCGCCGCAAGAAACCTAATATCCGGGTAAAAATCCCCTGAAAATTTCAAACCGATCGGATTTACGGACTCCGGATATTTAAGAAACGGTGAAAGGCCAGAATCTGGGAGCGCATTAACAGAAGGAAACATAGAGAGAGAGAGATCCAATCTCGGAGGTGCTCCTGCCCCTCCGCTGCCATGGAGGCCATGGACCAGAGGGGAAACCCTTCTCCCATCTAGGGGGAAGTTCAAGGAAGAACAAGGAGGAGGGGGTTATCTCCCCCTCTCTTCAGGTGGCACCGGAACGTCACTGGGGCCATCATCGTGACGGCGATCTACTCCAACAACTCCGTCGTCTCCACCAACACCTCCATCACCTTCCCCCATCTATCTACAATGGTCCACTCTCCCGCAACCCGTTGTACCCTCTACTTGAACATGGTGCTTTATTCTTCATATTATTATCCAATGATGTGTTGCCATCCTATGATGTCTAAGTATATTTTTGTTGTCCTATGGGTTGATTGATGATCATGATTGGTTTGAGTTGCATGTTTTATTATTGGTGCTGTCCTATAGTGCTCTCTGTATCGCGCAAGCGTGATGGATCCTCATTGTAGGGTGTTGCAATGTTTTCATTATTGGCCTATGGTGGGTTGCTTGAGTGACAGAAGCATAAACCCGAGTAGGTGGGTTGTTGCATATGGGAGTAAAGAGGACTTGATACCTTATAATGTTATGGTTGGGCTTTACCTTAATGATCTTTAGTAGTTGCAGATGCTTGCTAGAGTTTCAATCATAAGTGCATATGATCCAAGTAGAGAAAGTATGTTATCTTATGCCTCTCCCTCATATAAAATTGCAAACCGGCCTAGTTATAGATTGCCTAGGGACAATTCCGCAACTCTTGCCACCACTTTTCCACACTCGTTAAACTAACTTAATAGTTACTTTATCTAAGCAGCCCCTAGTTTTTATTTACGTGCTCTTTATTATCTTGCAAACCTATCCTGTCATACCTACAAAGTACTTCTAGTTTCATACTTGTTCTAGGTAAAGCGAATGTTAAGCATGCGTAGAGTTGTATTGGTGGTCGATAGAGCTTGATGGACTATTTGTTCTACCTTTAGATCCTCGTTGGGTTTGACACTCTTAGTTATCGATAAAGGCTACAATTGATCCCCTATACTTGTGGGTTATCAAGACCTTTTTCTAGCGCCGTTGCCAGGGAGCAATAGCGTGGGGTGAATATTCTCGTGTGTGCCTGTTTGCTTTATCACTAAGTAGATTTATTTGCTGTTCTAAGTTGTTCTCTATCTTTATTTATGGATATGGAACACGGAATACCAAAAAAAACAGGTGTACTTGCTACTCATGGATATGGGGAACCTCCTAAAACCCTCGATGCTCGTTATGTGAAAGATATTATGCACTACTTTAATAATCCTGAGAAAACCCCATTCAATTTTATAATGGGATACACGTTGGATAAATGTGAATACTTTAGGGATTATTGCTTGACTCAAAAAGGGAAACTATTATGGGATTAAATTTATATGTTGAAATGGTATGCTTGGAATCTAAGCTTGGGATATGATATTACTTGTTGCTCTGGGATGAAGGCTAAACACCTTCCCTTTTCATGTAAATTTAATGATAATGAAACCTTGGCTTCTTATGCTAATGGTATATATGATTACTATGATGTGGAACAAATAGAAGAGTTTGCTGCTTTAAGGGTGCTTATGAAATTAAAGCTTTGTTTGAAAAGTATGAGGATTATGATGATGCTGTTTACCGATCCAAAAATTTGGATATAATGCCCATATTGATCAATTTATCGAGAAAGTCTCTACTATCCAAGAAGAGACTAATATTTTGCAGGAATCTATGGAATAAGAAATTGATGACACCGTGAGCTCATTGGATGAAAAAGATGAGGAGAGCGAAGAACAAAAGGAGGAAGAGTGGACTAGCTACCCGTGCCTACCTTGTAATGAGAGTAACTATTCAACTCATACATTGTTTAATTTCCCTTTGTTCTTACCAAAGGATGAATGCTATGATAATTGCTATGGTCCCTTCGATTCATTTGAAATATCCCTTTTTGATGAACTTGATGCTTGATATGCTTGTGGCTATGATGCCAATATGAATGATGCTTATGAAGATGAACTTGCTATAGTTCCTTATGTTAAACGTGAAATTGTTGCTATTGCACCCACACATGATAGTCCTATTATATTTTTAAATTCTCCCAACTACACTATATCGGAGAAGTTTGCACTTATTAAGGATTATATAGATGGGTTGCCTTCTACTATTGCACATGATACTTTTGATAAATATAATATGCATGTGCTTTCTGCTCCCACCTGCAATTATTATGAGAGAGGAACTACATCTCCGCCTATCTATGTTTCCAATACTATAAAATTGCAAGAAACTGTTTATACTATGCATTGGCCTTTACTTTGTGTGCATGAATTGTTCTTTTATGACATGCCAATGCATAGGAAGAGAGTTAGACTTTGTTGTTTCATGACATTTGTTAGTTTGTGCTCACTACTAAATTACAAATCATTGTTAATTAAAATTGGCTTTGATATACCTTGGGATCCGGGTGGATCCATTACTTGAGCACTATATGCCTAGCTTAATGGCTTTGAAGAAAGCGCTGTCAGGGAGAAAACCCGGAAGTTCTAGAGAGTTATTTTATTCTGTTGTGTGCTTTTATATAGTTTAAAAACAAAAAAAATAAAGTGGGGAACTTAAAAACTTTTCAAATAGAAAAGTGAAAGTGAGAAAGACGAGCAACGTTGAAGTGGGGGCTAGCCTTTGTGTGAGGGTCGGGAGCGCGTGATGGTTTACTCCCACCAACCTCTCCCCTAGGGGCATGCGTATAATACTTTGCTTCGATGACTAATAGACTTTTGCAATAAGTATGTGAGTTCTTTATGACTAATGTGAGCCCATGGATTATACGCACTCTCACCCTTCCACCTTTGCTAGCCTTTCTAGTACCGCGCAACTTTCGCTGGTGCATTAAACCCACCATATATCCTCCCTCAAAACAGCCACCATACCTACCTATTATGGCATCTCCATAGCCATTCTAAGATATATTGCCATGCAACTTCCACCATTCCGTTTATTATGAAACGCACCATCATTGTCATATTGCTTTGCATGATCGTAAGATAGCTAGCATGATGTTTTCATGGCTTGCCCAATTTTTATGTCATTGCTACTCTAGATCATTGCACATCCCGGTACATTGCTGGAGGCATTCATATAGAGTCATATTTGTTCTAGGTATCGTTCTTGAGTTCTAAGTAAAAAAAGTGTGATAATCATCATTATTAGAGCATTGTCCCATGTGAGGAAAGGATGGTGGAAGCTATGATTCCCTCACAAGTTGGGATGAGACTCCGGACTTTATGAAAAATAAAAGAGGCTAGCGAAGCCCAAATAAAAAAAAGAGAGGCCTTAGATTCCCACCAAAAGAGAGAGAGAGAGAGAAAAGAGAGAAGTGACAATGCTACTATCCCTTTTCCACACTTGTGCTTCAAAGTAGCACCATGATCTTCATGATAGAGAGTCTCCTATTTTGTCACTTTCATATACTACTGGGAATTTTTCATTATATAACTTGGCTTGTATATTCCAATGATGGGCTTCCTCAAATTTCCCTAGGTCTTCATGAGCAAGCAAGTTGGATGCACACCCACTTAGTTTCTTTTTGAGATTTCATACACTTATAGCTCTAGTGTATCTGTTTCATGGCAATCCCTACTCGCTCACATTAATATCTATTAATGGGCATCTCCATAGCCTGTTGATACGCCTAGTTGATGTGAGACCATCTTCTCCTTTTTCTTCACAACCTCCACCATATTCTATTCCACCTATAGTGTTATATCCATGGCTCACGCTCATGTATTGCGTGAGAGTTGAAAAAGTTTGACAACATGAAAGGTGTGAAACAATTGCTTGACTTGTCATCATGGTTGTGCATGACATAAATACTTTGTGTGGGGAAGATGGAGCATAGCTAGACTATATGATATTGTAGGGATAACTTTCTTTTGCCATTATATTTTGAAGAGATACAGTTGCTTTATTAATATGCTTGAAGTATTATTGTCTTAATGTCAAATGATAGACTATTGCTTTGAATCACTCGTGTCTTAATATTCATGCCATGATTAGATTATATGATCAAAATTATGCTAGGTAGCATTCCACATCAAAAATTATGTTCTTTATCATTTACCTACTCGAGGACGACCAGGAATTAAGCTTGGGGATGCTGATACGTCTCCATCGTATCTATAATTTTTGATTGTTTCATGCCAATATTCTACAATTTTCATATACTTTTAGCAACTTTTTATACTATTTTTGGGACTAACATATTGATCCAGTGCCCAGTGTGAGTTCCTGTTTGTTGCATGTTTTTTGTTTCGCAGAAAATCCACATCAAAATAAGTCCAAACACGATAAAAACTTACAGAGATTTTTTTTGGAATATCTGTGATTTTTGGGAAAAAGAATCAACGCGAGACGATGCCCGAGGTGACCACAAGCCAAGGGCAAGGCCTAGCCCCTGGCTGTGCACTAGGCCCTTGTGGCCATACCTTAGGTCAGTTGGTGCTCTCCTTTCTCTGAAAGAAAGCTAATACTCGGATAAAAATCCCCTCAAAATTTCAGACCGATCGGAGTTGCAGATCTCCGGATATTTAAGAAACAGTGAAAGGCCAGAATCTGGGAGCGCAGAAATAGAAGGAAATAGAGAGAGATCCAATCTCGGAGGGGCTCCCGCCCCTATGCCGTCATGAAGGCCATGGACCAGAGGGGAACCCTTCTCCCATCTAGGGGGAAGATCAGGCAAGAAGAAGAATTAGGGGCTCTCTCCCCCTCTCTCCCGGTGGCACCGGAACGCCGCCGGGGCCATCATCGTGACGGCGATCTACTCCAACAACTCTGTCATCTTCACCAACACCTCCATCACCTTCCCCCATCTATGTACAGTGGTCCACTCTTCCGCAACCCGTTGTACCCTCTACTTGAACATGGTGCTTTATGCTTCATATTATTATCCAATGATGTGTTGCCATCCTGCGATGTCTGAATATATTTTTGTTGTCCTATGGGTTGATTGATGATCATGATTGGTTTGAGTTGCATGTTTTATTATTGGTGCTATCCTATGGTGCTCTCCATATCACGCAAGCATGAGGGGTCCTCGCTATAGGGTGTTGCAATGTGTTCATGATTCGCCTATGGTTGGTTGCTTGAGTGACAGAATCATAAACCTGAGTAGGTGGGTTGTTTCATATGGGAGTAAAGAGATCTTGATACCTTTTAATGCTATGATTGGGTTTTACCTTAATGATCCTTAGTAGTTGCGGGTGCTTGCTAGAGTTCCAATCATAAGTGCATATGATCCAAGTATAGAAAGTATGTTAGCTTATGCCTCTCCCTCATATAAAATTCCAATAATCATTACCACTCTAGTTATCGATTGCCTAGGGACAATTCCGCAACTCCTAACACCACTTTTACACACTCGTTAAACTAACTTATTTGTTACTTTATCAAAGCAGCCCCTAATTTTTATTTACGTGCTCTTTATTATCTTACAAACCTATCCCATCACACCTACAAAGTACTTCTAGTTGCATACTTGTTCTAGGTAAAGCGAACGTTAAGCGTGCGTAGAGTTGTATCGGTGGTCGATAGAACTTGAGGGAATATTTGTTCTACCTTTAGCTCCTCGTTGGGTTTGACACTCTTACTTATCGAGAAAGGCTACAATTGATCTCCTATACTTGTGGGTTATCATGGGTCAAGGATTCACTTGCATCAGGGGCAACTACAACTATGAAATGACACAAAGAAAACTACAACTAATAAAAACCCTGATTACAAGTCAATGCTTGAATTGCAACTAGGGCAACTACACCTCTATGAGAATAGCCCTAGTAGCGAGTCGAGGGTTGACTTCTGACTGAGCCACCTACACCTCTATGAAAAAATCGCAAGTGGTGGGTCGAGGGTTCACTTGTGACTGGGACACCTACACCCTTGCGGAAAAACCCAATTAAGAGTCAAGGGTTAACTTGCAACTAGGACAATTAAAACCTACAAAAAAGATCAATTGCAAGTCGGGTGTTGACTTGTAATTGGGACACACAATCCTACAAAAAGTTTGCCCCACTTGCGACTCAAGGATTGTCGTGCAACCGCGACATGCACACCTATAAAAAAAATCTCTGGTTTGAGAGACAAGGGTCGACTTGCAACTAGGAAAACTACAACTACGAATAAACCTCGGTTGCGAGCCAACAATTGACTTGCGACCGGGGAAACTAGAATTACGAAAAAATCTTGAGTTACAAGTGGGCACTTTACTTGCAGCGCAGGAAAATACAATCATAAAAATGCCCAGTTGCGAGTCAACGGTTGACTTACAACTAGGGCATCTACACTTTACAAAAAAACATGTGTTCTAAATCAAATGGTTAACTTCCAAGTGGGGTAACTACACACACAAACCTATAAAAATCCACAAGTTGCGAGTCAATGGTTGACTTGCAATTGAGGTAACTACAACTACAAAAAAAGTTGAGAGTCGAGGGTTGACTTGCAACTGATGCACAATTGTGTGTCAAGGGCTGACTTGCGACTAGGGCAACTACAACTACAAAAACCACCTAGTTGCGACCCGAGATTTCACTTGCAACTAGGACAACTACAACTACGAAAAATCTTCGGCTGCGAGTCAAGGGTTGACTTGAAACAAGGATAACTACAACTGCAAAAAATCCCAGTTGTGCATTGATGGTTTATATGCAACTATGGCAACTACAACTATGAAGAGAAGCAATTGCGAGTCAAGGGTTTACTTGCACCTCCTCGGGCAACTACACCTACAAAAAAGCAAAGTTGTGAGTCAAGGTTTGACTTGTAACTGAGGCATGCTGTGAATTGAGGGTTGACTTGCCACTAGGCCAACTACAACTATGAAATACCTAGTTGCAAGTCGAGGGTTAATTTGCAACTAGGAAAACTACAACTACAAAAAAGGACCAAGTTATGAGTCGAGGTCTGACTTGCAACTAGGACAGCTAGACCTACAAGAAATGTTCGGTTGTGGTCCACGGGTTTACTTGAAACTAGGGAAACTACAACTACGAAAAATCCCTGGTAGCAAGTCGAGGTTCGACTTGCAATTGGAGCAACAACAAATACGAGAATACCTAGTTGCGAGTAGATGGGTGACTTGCAACTAGGGCAACTACACCTTCAAGAAATCCCCAGTTGCGAGTCGAGGGTTCACTTGCAACTAGGTAAACTACACCTACGAAAAAGTAAAACCTACAAAAAGAAAACCAAGTTGTGAGTCGAGGGTTTACTTGCGATTGGGACATGTACAACTACGGAAAAGCCCCAGTTGCGAGTCGAGAGTTGGCTTACAACTTGAGAAACTACAACTATGATGAAATCTCAAGATTGTAACTGTACAAAAAAATACATGGGCCCAGTTGCTTATCAAGGATGGACCCGCAACTGGGCAAAAGGGGTATCCCCTCCCCCATGTTGGGTGTCGAGTCTGGACTTGCAACTGGGGCAAAAAATGATTTGGGTCTAATTGCATGTTAGGGTGGATTTGCAACTTGGTATAAAATGGATTGCCAAGCATCCTCACCTAGTTGTGTGTCAAGGGTGGATTTGCAAGTGTGTAAAAATAGGCCAGACCTAGTTGCGTATCAAATGTGGACTTGTTGTCTGGTTGTATCTCCCGGGTGAACTTGTAACTAGGACAAAAAGGGCCGAGGCCCAGTTGCGGGTCAAAAGAGGGTTGCATCTAGGATGAAAAATGGGTCAAGAACGTATCAAGGGTGTACTTGTAACAGGGACAAAAAATGGACCAGACCCAGTTGCGTACTAAAAGGTGGACTTGCAAATGAGAAAGAAAAGGAGGCATCCCTTGTTGCATGTCACTGGTGAACTCGCAATTAGGAAAAAATGACAGATCCCTAAGTTGCGTTTTGAGAGTGGATTGGCAGCTAGCACGAAAGAAGGAGTCAGGCTGAGATGCTTATCAAAGACTGACTTGCATATTAAGGGTGGACTTGTAACTGATACAAAACATGGATCAGACCGAGATACTTATCGAAGACTGAGTTGCAACTGATAACAAAGAGACGTGTGTAGTTGCATGTCAGGGGTAGGCTTGCAACTAGGACAAAAAAGGGTTGGCCAACTGCTAGGAAAAAGCTTATAGGTAGAAACTTACTAATAGCGCTTGTTAGCTCCACCGCGATACTGGTAAGTACCAGTAGCGCTAGCAAGAAAGAGCGCTACTGGTACCATTTAGCAGTAGCGCTACTTACGGTGAAAAGCGCTACTGCTAAGTGGGCCCAATGGCAGCCTTGGGTCAGGATAAAGTAGCCGCACATGGACCACACCAAGCGCTACTACTATTTATATATCTGTGGCGTGCTATCACCGAAACGCGCTACTGGTATTTTTCTATGTGTAACCTGAAGGGCACCAATTAGTAGCAGCGTGTGTTTTTGCCGTACTGCTAGTAAGACTAGGAGCAGCGCATCTCCCTAGCCAGTGCTACTGCTATGGTCGCCAACCACAAATATCTTCCCCCTTTTCCCCTTCTTCCGCTTCCTTCTCCCCACCTCCTCTTCCACATGCTTCTTCCTTTAATGGTCCCCCTCCTTCCTCTCTCTCTTTGCCCCTCCATCACCTCCAGTAATGCCCTCCCTCCTCCCTCTCTCTTTCTTTGCCCTCCCACCTTCATTAATTAATGTCCTCCACCACCTCCATTAATTAATAACCACCCTCCCCCTCTCTTTCTTATTTTAGTACTCCACTAGCTTGCTCTCTCTCTATCTTTAGTTAGAGCTATCCAGTTACCTCACTATCTAGATCTACTAGCTAATTAAGAAGGAGAATTGAATATCTTTGTACTGTGCTTGATCTTTCTTGACATAGGTGAGGAACAAGAAGAGTTAACGTGCAATAATCGAAATATGTGTATGTGTTTGTGCACACGCGCGATAGGACCGAGCTATATATGCTCGATCATACCGAATTGTGTCTGTGGCATGTGAGTTGCCTATATTGTGTATTTGTTGAAATGTGTGTGACATGAGTTGCCTATGTTTTCCCGAAATGTCGATTCATTTCTGTTTCGATGAATTTCGGGCAAACTCGGTATGTAATATGTTTAGGGAAGGTTATGTCAATTTTTTGTATGAATTTATTGCATGCATGCATGCATGTGTATGTGGTTATACTTATTTTGCTTCACGCAGGCAATCATGAAGGTCAATGGAAGGAAGGTGGAAAGATACTGGCAATCCGCGATGGACGACATGTATGAAAACAAACGGAAGGAGGTTTTTATGTCTGTGTCGTAGATGCAAAGAATGAGTATGGCTCGACCCATTTAAGGCTGGCAAATTCAAGGCGCACTTGCTCATGCATGGTTTCATGGATGGCCATACTCGATGGATAAGTGAATACGTTGATGATGGGGACGTCGACGGGGCTGGCAATAACGACATGGACCCAAATGAAGAGATGATTGAAAATGGGCCCAAAGAAGAGGGGGTCGGAAATGGCGTCGGACATGGTGCAGAAGAGGTCGGACCTAACGGAGAAGAAACCAGACATGATGAAGAAGACGCAGAAACGTCGCAGTCTTCGTCCCTACTAAGTTCAGCCATGCGAGACCCGCATTTGGAGACATGCTTCACAAGAGGACTATTAGCGACAGAGCTGCTTCTAGAAAGGAGGCCAAACTAGCGCAACTGGAGCTAGACTCAAACACTCAATGATATGACGGTTGCGATCTCGAGGCGACCCGCTTGAGTTTCACACTAGAACTGTTCCGAAGTTTAAAAATATCTTCACATTTTCAACTTTTATTCAATAAGTTCAAAAGATGTTCCTATTTAAAAAAAGTGGTCATTATTTGCAAAATAATGTTCTTGTTTTACGAAAATGTTTCTCTTTTGCAAAATTTCGTTCACAAATTGAAAATGTATTCATAAATTTCAAAACTTGTTCAAATTTTGTTCACCAATTCTAAAAATGTTCATGATTAGAAAATGTTCGATTTTTTTTCAAAAGCTCCCCCTTTAATAATGTTTTCAAATTTTATTTAAAAATCATGTTCCTGAATTGTTTTTAAAAGTGTTCCCACTTTCAAAGTTTCTACACAAAGAAGCGTGAACATTTGTCAAAAATTCAACACATGTTCTGGAATTCAAAAAAAAACTTAAACATTTTTTTAAACTCTTTAAACCTAAATGTTTTGTGAAACGCAATTACTTTTGAATACCGTGAACACATTTTTATAAACTGCCACTTTTTCGAAAATCATGACCAATTGTTTAAAAGGTTTTTTTTTAATTCCACAACAAATTTTGAAAAGGTGAAAAAAATCGACCCCCCTAAAAAAATAGGAAACATTACCATTTTGTAAATTTGGAAACTATTTTCGAAACATTATTACTAATTCAAAATCCTTGAAAAATGAAAAAAATGCACTTTTAAAATATTGTGAACACTTTTTGAAAACAGAATTTTTTGAAAAAAAAAGTTGTGATTATTTTGAACAAAAACATTTTGAGCATTTTTTGAAATTTGTGAACATTTTTTCTAATAGATCATTTTTTGGAAACCAGAAAAAAAATTAACATGATCTTTTAAAATTTTGTGAACGATTCGAAACATAAATAGTTTTTGAAATTCTGCATATTTTTCAAAAAACTTGTGAAATTTATAACCAAAACATACCAGGCAATTTTGAAAGACGTGAACAATTTTTTTAAATCATGAATATTTTTTGTATGTAAGAACTATATTTGAAAACATGATCACATTTGCAAATACTTTTTTTAAACACACAAACATATGAAAGAACAATAGGAAAAGGAAAAAAGGAAGGAAAACAGGAAAAGGCGAGAAAAAAAAGATAATAGAAAGAATAAAATAAAAAAGAAACGGAAAGAGAGAAAAAAAGAATGGGAACAATTTTTGTAAACGTGAACAATTTTTGAAACTCCCGAACAAATTTGCATGCCTGAACGGATTTTGGAAATATGAATATTTTTTTAAGCTCGTCCATAAACTTTAAAACACGAACATTATTCGAAATTTGTGAGCATGTTTGGAAACACAAGAACATATTTTTAAAGCAAGTGAAAATTGAAAAATGAAAAATGGAAACAAAAAGGAAAAAAGAAACAGAAAAAAGGAATAATAAAGAAACAGAACAATATTGGAATTTTTAAAATAATCTTGAGAATAAAAATAAAATAAAAATAAAAAATAAAACCGAAAAAGAATAAAGTAAGAAATAAATAACAAAAAAAAGATAGAGAAGGAAACCGAGTTAATCACGTTTAACTTTTGAATAAGCCTGCAGAGGGGGATGGGCCGGCTCAGTTTATCGCCCACTGTGTGATCGACTGGTTGGTTGACTTAAGGAGCGTCAAATAGGGCTTTCCCGTCACAGAGGTGAGGCTTCGCTGAAGGGTTTCCACCCGACGTCCGAGTTTGGGCCAGCCCACCCTCTGCTTCAATGTTTCTTTCTCCTTTATTATTTTTTCTTTATTTTTCCTTTTCCTGTTTCTATCTATTGTATTTTCCAAGTACTATACAAAATTTTATTGTATTTTCTCAAAAAAAATCTATTGTATTCTCTTTCCCTTTTTTCCTTTTCCAAGTATTACCTCTATAAATTAATATAAGAGTGTTTAGATTACTAAACTTGAGTTCTAAATGCTCTTATATTAGTTTATAGAGGGAGTACTATACCAATTTTTATTGTGTATTACAAATGTCCATCGTATACTAAGAAAATGTTCATGGTATATGAAAAAAGGTTCACCGTACATTATAAAATGTTCATCGTATACTAAGAATTTGTTCAACGAATACTACAAATGTTCACTGTGTATTTGAATAATTTAGCATATATATACAAAATGTTCAATGTGTATTCTTTACACAAGTGTTCCATGTGCGTTCGAAAATTGTTCAACATGCATTACAAAATGTTCAATGCATATTTGAAAGCTGTTGAGCATATATTAAAAAATGTTCAGTGTGTATTTGAATTTTGTTCAGCATATATATTCAGATGTTCAAAATATTCAAAAATAAAACGAAACGCTACAGTAAATTGAATGGCACAGTATGTCCTGCTACAGTGTTCCACAATTTTGTTTTATTTAAACTGGAACGGGATGGCCCAGTTGGATGAACCTTGTGCGAAGCCAGTGCTTCTTGACACACATGGGCGTCCGACAGGGACTCTCTCATCGCATGCCCTGCTGTCATTGTCCATTTGGATCAATCGATCCACGGCACCGCCGCCACGTCGCCTGTTACGTTTGATCTGGCTTGACCTTCAAAATTTAAAAAAAAAATTCTCGCAAGACTTTTTTTTTTTGCTATTTTATGCAATCCCTAATCCGTTAACACTAGCATTTGAAATCAACATTTTACTTTGTGAGAAATCACTTTGAGTCCATACGAAAGCCAATACTACCAAAAAGAGGTAATGTACTATTGGTGAACAAAATGCTCATACATGTATAAGTGATAGTCACCAAAAACATCCACAAACTCTTTCACAAAAGTCTGTCCAAAGCTAAATATCCAAAATCGATGCAACCAACACTCCCCATTCGGTGCCACCGATTTGGGTTACCAACTCTTTATTACGCAAATTCACAAAATCGGTCCGACCGAGTATGTTGAATCGGCGTCACCGATTGTGGTAATCTGACTGTTGGTCACCTTATCGGTACAATCGAGATTGGAGAATCTATCTCACCGAGTTATGCAATCGGACCGTTGGTCATCTGATCGGTACAACCAAGTTTTATGTATCGGTCTCACTGACATTCAAAGTTGCTACCTTTGAGGACCCTCAGTTCCACCGTGATTAACACATTGGTGTCACCGAGTTGGACTTATCAGGTGTAACGATTGGATTTTTGGAGATGCCTATATATACCCCTCCATCACCACTCACTTGCAAGAGAAGCACTCAGAACAGATCCCGCCTCATACCAACTGATTTTGTGAGAGAGAGCTAACTACTCATGTGATGAGATCATGTCATTCCATTCCGACCATATGAATCTTGATCTCTAGCCTCCCCAAGTTGCTTTCCACCCAATCAATCTCTTCCACCAAAGCCAAATCTGTGAGAGAGTGATTGTGTGTTGAGGAGTCTATCATCTTGAAGCACAAGAGCAAGGAGTTCATCGACATTATTGAGCCTATTACCTTTTAGAGGGTGGTGCCTCCTAGATTGGTTAGGTGTCGCTTGGGAGCCTCCTACTTCGTGTTGTGGAGTGAACCAAGAAAGTTTGTAAGGACAAGGAGATCGCCTACTTCGTGAAGATCTAACCCGAGTTAGGCTAGTCCTCCGTGGATGTTGGTCATCATGGTATATTCAAGGTTGCTTCGTCGTGGAACCCTCCGTGGGTAGAGCCCTCCATAGACTCTCGCGACCGTTACCCTCTGTGGGTTGAAGACTCCATAAACATGGACGTACGATAGCACCACCTATCAGAACCACGGGAAAAATCATTGTGCCGCCAAATTGCGTTTGATCTTCCTACCCTTCCTTTACTACTCATGCTTGTCTTTACTTTCTGCTGCTATACTCATAGAAATGCATGTGTAGGGTGTGCTTTACTTGCTATGAATGCTAAAATCTGCCAACACTTAAAATTGGGAAAAGGTAGATTTTTATTTGGTCAAGTAGTCTAATCACCCTCCCTCTAGACCTACTTTCGATCCTACAAGTGATATCAGAGCTTTGGTCTCCATTGCATTGGTCTCACAACATAGGAGAGTATGGCATCTAGTGAGGGAAATTTTCATCGTAGAGGTCCGTACTTTGATGGCACTAATTTTGCTAGTTGGAAGCATAAAATGAAAATGCATATTCTTAACCATAACCCCCCCGTTTGGGCTGTTGTTCATGTTGGATTGCAAGGTAAATTCTTTGCGGATGGAAGGGAACCGGATCATGAAGCGACCGCGGAAGAATTGAAGATATTGCAATTAAATGCTCAAGCATGTGACATTCTCTTTAACTGGCTATGCCCCAAAGAATTCAACAAAATCAGCCGTCTTGTGAATGCAAAAGAGATTTGTGATACTTTGGTTGATATGCATGAAGGTATCAAATCTGTGAGATAATCCAAGTTGGATGTTCTTCAAAGTCAGATTGACAAGTTCGAGATGAAGGATGGTGAAGGAGTCGCTCACGTGTACTCTAGGCTAGCTCTCATCACCAATGAGATTGCCAGCTTAGGAAGCAAAGAAATGACCGTCAAATTCATCATCAAGAAGATACTCCGAGCTTTGGATGATCGATATGACACCGTATGCACATTGATCCAAATGATGCCCAACTACAAAGATCTCAAGCCAACGGAAGTGATTGGAAGGATTGTTTCTCATGAGATGACACTCAAGGACAAGGAAGAGCTTCACCACAAGTCTAGCGGTGCTTACAAGGCCACAAGTGATGCTCCCGCAACCTGAAGCGGCAACCTTGTCACAAATGAAGAGATAAGCCTCATGGTCAATAAATTCAACAAGTTCTACAAGAATAGAGGCAAAGATCGAAGCACCAACTCAAGATGTGTAGAGAAGCGTTCATCAAGTCATGACCGAAATTGCTACAATTGTGGGAAGCCCAAGCACTACTCCAATGAGTGCACGTATTCTTACAAAAGGAAAGAAGAGTCACCAAGAAGATGAAGCTCAAGAGATGAGTCACCTTGAAGAGAGAGAAGGAGTAGGGATGGTCGTTATGAACGAAGATCCTCAAGGAGAAGTAGGGACTCGGAGAAGAAGGACAAGTACACCAAGAGCTACTCAAGAACAAGACATCAAGCTCATGTTGGTGAATCGGTTTCCGGCTCCGAATCCGACAACCACTATGAGAGAAGCTACCAATCCAACTCCGACTATAGTCAAGAAGAAGGCGTTGCCGGACTTGCACTAGTGACAACCGACTCCTATGAAATATTTAATTCACCAAATGAAGGGGGTGGTTGTTGCTTCATGGCTAAAGGCCCCAAGGTATCACACCCCGAGTATCTTGATTTCAATAGTGATGAGGATGACTTGTTAATTGAAGATGACTTGGTATTTTACAAATCTAGTAATGTTAGTCAAGATGAACTTGCTAGTAATCATTCTAGTCTAGATAGGTCGTGTGATGATGATAAGTTGGAAATAGAACGACTAACTCAAGAACTAAAAACTCTTAAGTTAGCTCATGAGTCTACTACAAGATCATAGAGAGCTTGAAAGGACACATGAGAAGCTCCGCTTCGAGAAGCTCAATTTAGAGCAAGAATATGAGTTCCTTAAATCTATCAATGGCGATCTTCGAAAGAAGACTTCCTCTTATCTAGCCAAACGACTTCTCTTGTCTACCTTCATGCCACAAGTTAAGACTAAGCAAACTAGTAACAAAGGCAATAAAGGTTATTCAACTAGTAGCATTACAAATGATAAATCCAATGATATTGCTTCTAGTAGTTCAATTGATCCCACTAACTCTTCTCTTAGCCAAGTTACACTTGAGCAAGAGAATGAACTTTTGAAAGGGATTATAGAGAAAGGTATCTACAAGAGTCTTGCCGGGTGCAAACAATTTGAGGAAATTGTACGCAAGCATGAAGGATACTTGAAGAACCATGGCATTGGATACTTCAACGCTAATGGAGTTGAATGGGAAGAAGGTCAATACCCCAAGCCCAAGTTTGTTCCTCAAAAGGAGAAGTATGAAAATACTCTCCCCAAGGAAACAAAAGCTCAAGATGACCTTCCACCACAAGACCCCAAGCTCAAGGGCAAGAACAAGCTTCAAGAGGACATTGACTCATATGAAGATGAATCCTGAGCTTTGGTGAAGTGGGTTCCCAATGCTACTACAAGATCAACTTCTACAAGTGCTACTTCAACACCAAGGATCCCCATCAACTTGATGTGGGTACCCAAGAAGAACTAGAGAACTTCTTGAGGGGTGACTCCGCCAATGAAATCCACTCATATTCATTATTGGCAAGAACTAGTTGCAATCAACATCAACATCATCCAATAGTTCAAGGAGTCACACATTCCCTCAAAGGTAAGCAAGGGACAAGGTAACAAATCAACAGACATCATCATGTATGCTTTTCACTCCATGTCCATAGATATCTTTGTATTTATCTCTTGTGTGTTTGGACTAACCCATGTAGGTGAGAAGGTAATGAAACAATAAGGATGCTCCCAACTCATGGTGATCTTCATCAAATTTGAGCATCCACCACTACTTCACCTACATGAAGTCTTCAACGACAAAACTCAAGGTTAGTTTATCCCTCCTATGGGGGGATGTCACACCAAGGGGGAGCTTTACTCTAAGACTTGAGTCAAAGCATCTCATAGTATGTGACAACATTAAATGCTTTATGTAAAAGTGGTAACCCCACTTGTGCTTAAACGATGAGTATGACCTATGATCAAGTATTCTTACTTGACTCCTAAGTCAATATACTCATATAAAGATGACTCTGTCATCACCAAAGTGGTTGTTAGATGCTAGTGTGTTTGTGCATGTTTGCCATGTTTTCATTTGACATCTTATTGTGTGAGCATGTTGGTCTGCATTTATTTACTCATTCGAGGACATCCAATTGTTGCTATTTGGCTCTTGATTTTTCTTTTGCCAATTGGATGTACAAGAATGCCTAAGACCAATCCTCTAGCTATATATGTTTTCTCAACTCATGTTCTATTCATGCCGCATCACAAAATTTGAACAAGTACTTTTCGATCTCTCTGTGTGAGGAGCACTCGGAGTTTCGTATCGACAAAGGACCGACCATTAAAACCTCCCAAGTGCATCTCGATGGAACCAACTCAAAAATCTCGGTCTCACCGAATGCCTAGGGTCGATCTAGTTTTCTATCTTGGTACTATCGATTACATATTCTCGTTTGCACCGAGTTCCCCTGTCAGCTGACAGTTGAGAAACTTAGTGGCACCGAAAATTTAGAATCGGTGTCACCAACAACCGCGGGTATATAAGGAGGCGGACCCGACCTTTGAAATTATTCTTCAACCATCGCTCCCTCAAAACCCTACGCTGTCGATTCGAGGCCCCTAGTCATCGCCATTGTCTTCCCAAGCGCCTGTGTCGTTGGAAGTCCACGCCATTGACGAAATCTCCACCCCCGTCGCCGTCGTAGCGAAGTCGTCACCAAGCTAGGGTACAATTTTGAACCCCTCATGTGCTCCCCTCTACGAATCTTGCGCATTGGGACTTTCCATCCATAAGCCACCGTTTGAGATCGATCTATCCATGAAAGAATTCCCATAGTTAGCGAACATGAGGTTTTCTAGGGTTTGTCGTCTGCCCGATGAAACTCGATGGAACCGAAGCAAACAAATCGGTGTCACCGATTTGTCCTCTATGTTGCTGAGAACGATCTCGATGAAACCGAGTACTCATTTTCGGTCTCACCGAAAAGAGTGCCAAGTTTCTATTAAAGAGATAGTCAGTCTTGGTCTCACCAAAAAGAGCACCAAGACTGTCCCTAAGAAGGCTGTTGCTAAAAAGTCCAAGAGGACTACCAGAGACATCCCAACTTCTGAGAAGAACAAGGGATCTACCTTCAGAGAAGCTGATGAGGATGCTATGTCTGCATTGATGAAGCTCTTATCTGTCGCACCTCTTCAGAGTCTGATTCTGATGATGATGAGGAGGATTGTGCACCTGTCAAGACGACTGCCTAGTTCAGGACTCGGGCCAGAACACTTACAACGCCAGCTCCGGAGACGAGACCTTCGTCGTCAGCACCTGCTACTGTCACCTCACCTCCATCAGCTCCTCTAGTTCCTCCAGTTGCTACTCCAACTCCGTATAGGACATCTGCAGAAGTCTTCGCCGACGCACTTCTCTCGACTCCGACATCGAAGGACGATTAGCTATATATCTTTGAACTTTTTGGTAACTTGTTGCCAAAGGGGAGAAGTTGTATATAGATCTTTAGGCTTCGAGTGAGAGAGCGTTTATTTTTATTACTGTTTAAAAGAACATTTGGTCTTTTGATTGCTTGTGTTATACTTTTGTTCATGATTGATCATACGCTTTAATGTGTGTTGCTACTATTTCCGATCCTTTTGATGTTTATGAGATGATCATTCACTTTGCTCGATTGTGTTGTGCTATGATATTCACTCTTATTACTCTCGCACACGACCTAGATGTATGTGACATGGAAGAAGTGCCCCATGTACCTAATAGATTGTGCATTTGCATTCAAACACAAATTTTAAAATAATGCACAAATTTAGGGGGAGCTCTTGCTTATCACATACTTCTCAAAGCAACGATTATATTATTTGATTATATCATATGTCGAAGCTTTGATCTATATGCTATCATCAATTACCAAAAAAGGGGGAGATTGAAAGCACATTTGCTCCCTTGGTGGTTTTGGTAATTAATAGCAACATATATGTCATTGAACTAATGTTTCCACTAAGCATGTTTCATGAAAAGTTCAATGACGGGTTGGCAAAAGGATTGTGGAATACCCCAAGATGCAAGGAAATAGATTGGCAAAGCTTCAAGCAAGAGGACTCTACATTTTTTTTGTGAGAAATCACTTTGAGTCCATAGGAAAGCCAATACTATCAAAAGGAGGTAAGGTACTGTTGGTGAACAAAATGCTCATACGTGCACAAGTGATAGTCACCAAAAACATCCACAAACTTCTTCACGAAAGTCTGTCCAAAGCCAAATATCTAAAATCGGTGCAACCAACACTCCCCATTCGGTGCCACCGAGTTTGGGTTGCCAACTCTCTGTTATGTAAATTCACAAAATCGTCCGACCGAGTTTGTTGAATTGGCGTCACCGAGTGTGGCAATCTGACCGTTGCTCACCTTATCGGTACAACCGAGATTGGAGAATCGGTCTCACCGAGTTGTGCAATCTGACCGTTGGTCATCTGATCGGTACAACCGAGTTTTATGTATCGATCTCACCGAGATTCAAAAGTTGCTACCTTTGAGGCAACTCGGTACCACCGAGATTAACACATCGGTGTCACCGAGTTGGACTTATCAGGTGTAACGGTTGGATTTTTGGAGATGCCTATATATACCCCTCCACCACCACTCACTCACAAGAGAAGCACTCAGAACAGATCCACACTCATACCAACTGATTTTCTAAGAGAGAGCCACCTACTAATGTGTTGAGATCATGTCATTCCATTCCAACCATATGAATCTTGATCTCTAGCCTTCCCAAGTTGCTTTCCACCCAATCAATCTCTTCCACAAAAGCCAAATCTACGAGAGAGTGATTGTGTGTTGAGGAGTCTATCATCTTGAAGCACAAGAGCAAGGAGTTCATCGACATTATCAAGCCTATTACCTTTTGGAGGGTGGTGCCTCGTAGATTGGTTAGGTGTCGCTTGGGAGCCTCCTACTTCGTGTTGTGGAGTGAACCAAAAAAGTTTGTAAGGACAAGGAGATTGCCTACTTCATGAAGATCTAATCCGAGTTAGGCTAGTCCTCCATGGACGTAGGTAATCATGGTATATTTAAGGTTGCTTCTTCGTGGAACCCTCCGTGGACTCGTGCGACCGTTACCCTCCGTGGGTTGAAGACTCCATAAACGTGGACATATGATAGCACCACCTATCGGAACCACGGGAAAAATCATCGTCTCACCAAATTGCGTTTGATCTTCCTACCCTTCCTCTACTACTCATGCTTGTCTTTACTTTCCGTTGCTATACTCGTAGACATGCATGTGTAAGGTGTGCTTGACTTGCTATGAATGCTCAAATCTGCCAACACTTAAAATTGGGAAAAATTAGATTTTTATTTGGTCAAGTAGTCTAATCACCCCTCCCCCCTCTAGACCTACTTTCGATCCTACAACATTTCCGACCCATATGTGTCATCAAGCCTAACAAAGAGCAACACCGATTTATGAGAGGTCTTGGTCTTCTCCCCCGAAAGACTGCCTGATAGGAGGGGACACCCGTCCATATAAGTCGTATTCAGTCTCCTCCCACAATCGATGTGGGACTATACCCAACAATTTGTCCTCACACATCAGGCACAATGGGCCCGCTAACACCAGCGTTTCCAGCCCACCAATCATGACCGACCACCCGTGAGTCCACCAAGATTTATTCTGGGCACCCGGGCTTCGATACCAATTGTTAGGATTAATCCGAGATGCCCTGTCGATCTACCGAGGACCAAGCAATCACACGAGGCATGACACCGAGATTTATTAACAAGTTTCACAGATATCGCTACATACTGGTGTCTGACTTCAGGCACTCCCCCCCCCCCCCGTGACACCGCCAACTATAATACCGCACCTCGGCCGCCAACACACGCCGTCGGCTCCCCCTGCATGCCTATGCTACTATGTTGGCATATGTTATATCGTGTGTCTATCCCCGTATTATATAAAAGGTCTAGGATACAAGAGTCCTACTAGAACACTACATCATATCCTGTCTACACACTGTACGACTCCAAGTCCAACAGTAACCTATACCGTGTATGATAATATTCGACACAACTCTAATAAATCACAATAGATTACGGACATGAATGAATGCCTTGTATGAAAAGCCAGATCCGCGGAAATCTTTGCCATCCCGTCGTAGGTCAGATGGATTTGAAGCACAATCTCCTGTACACAGCCTGGTCCATCATCCATTGGTCACTGAAACATCAGATAGATATATTTGCAATCTACTAACATAGGAAGTGCATAATTCAATCATCTGAAATGTTTCAGAAGAAGCATAACTACTATGTGTCCGAACAGTGCAACTGCAAACAATTAGCATGATCACTGTCGTTAAGAGTGGTTCTGAACATGCATGTCGTCGTCTACCTAAACGGACAACAGAGTTGAAAAACATATTGGCCTGTTTGAACACCAACTTGATGGATACCCAGATTAAGCTGGGAATGAATCTAACCATCACAATCTCATCATGTCCCTACCACAACACCCAGGTGAATTAGAACTGGGACAATTTAGTTCCAACATGAAATAAAACCAGGTATAACATTAACCAATTCCAAAGCTAGAACCGCCATATACAATGTGTGTGGCAGCAAGGGTATAAACAAAGACATGTCTGATTTAGTAGCATGCATTAGCCATGGTAGATGGCATGGCTAGCTATCCATTGGTTTATGCACTTGAACAAGGCTCTCTTCAAATAAACTGAATGTTGAACCAGGCCTGGTATGTGTGTGTGTCTCGGTGATGGAAAGGATGGTCTCTAGAGCTTGACACCTAGGGTCATAGGTGTGAAGCTTCTGCCCAAACTGTCCGGGGAACTTGTATTTGGTAGAAGTAATGACTATCTTCTTTGCTGACCTGCAGTTGCCAATGACTCCAATAACCCTCACAACCAGCGGCTCAAGTAAATATATTCCCACATGCCCGAACAAATGGATTCGATGATACAGTGACCATTCACCAGGGCTATAATCCAGCAGTTTCCAGATCTCCAAAGTGCCATCATGAGGGATTGTATTACGAAGGTCACGGACCATGCACAGGTGGTCATCCATCACAACCAGGTGCTCTTTTCCTGACCCGTAGTGCAGGTGCACTTCTGATGTCCAGAAGGGTGGTGGTGATCGGACACATCCGAAGGTCTCGTCCATCAAGGAAAATGTTAAGATGGCAGCTCTTGTCCTTGTGGCAATATGGGAAGGATTGATGAACCAGTGTAGTAAACCGTTGGCAAACACCGGTGGTAGTTTGTCCGTTGCCGCATGTATAATTGCAGAAGTTGCATACCTAGACAGACTAAAAGGTACTCCTCCACCAGCCGCCGGCCTCCAGCAACCAGCTCCAGGGGTGTACACTTCACACTTGTTCCTCTCCTTGTCAGAGCAAGACCCAGTGATCAACCTCACCACCTTGTACTCCCTAGTCCGGGCATCAAATCCAAGTCCTGCAGTGGAACGATATCTTGGAGTAGTGTGACTGTGAGGTGGCAGGCGTGTGACTGCCCGTGTAGCCGCACTGCAAACATAGTAAGCTGGCGCGGCATCATCATATAGAAGGGTGAGTCCATGGCATGTTGAGGGCGTCACTATTCCCACGGAATTGTGGCGTGCGGTGTCAACGGTGATGAGTAAGTTATCTCTGGAGCCTGACGATGAGCATGAGTACATTGCGGTGGAGTTCAATCCTGATGTGGGCGTGACAAGCGTCAGTAGCTTTGGTGCTTGTCTCACCACCTTAGAGGTCGCCATGTGGAGGCTGCAGAAATCCTTGGAGGAGAATAGCGCAGCCCAAGCGCGGCAGACGACCTTGAAGCGGAGAATGGATTTGACGGGGAGCCGAAGTAGCACCTCCAACATCATTTCATCAGCCTTCTTCCTCTTGTTGTTGTTGCTTGGGAACACCTGGTCTGCTGTGGTCACTCTTCCTTTTGCTGCTATCCATCATGTCTGTCGCCCCAAATACCAGCTGAGGCCAATTAACTGGTGATCGTAAAATACAGCAAGATGGTCTGCAATGAAATCAGCGTACAGGGATAAGACAATCTGGGTGTTAGTACCGTGAACCTTGATGCATATACCCTGCATAAATTTGAAAAGCTTTGGGGTCCGAGGTAACCCAATTTTCTGTTTGAATAGTGGAGTTGGTACTATCAGAACTTTGGACAGTCATATTTTGATTTGAAACGAACCGGCAAGACCAACTTAATTAACTATAGTTGCTACTGTACCTGCTACTATCAGAACTTGCTGTTAGCAGTAGAGTTGCTAGCGAAAGGAAAGATGATAGCGCAACGAGATCTGGGTGACAAAGAAACCAAACAACGGCAGAAAAATATCCATGTGATTGAGCTTCCTTACCAAGAGATCACTCCAACCGAATCCATCCGCTAGAGTGGGTAAGGACGACGCGCGCCTGCGACCGGAGAAGCGAACCCCTTGGGCCGAGAGGACCGGCGACGCGGGCGCGCGGCGGCGGCAGCTCGGCGAGCACTCGATTTCTCCCCGAGAGAATTATCAAAGGGAACAGATCAGAGCAAACCGGTGCTGGTTCTTTTTTCCCATGGGGAGAGGGACTTAGTTGGGCCACAACGCGGAATTGCGACAGGGTGTGTTTGACCCACTTCAGCCTTTTGCCCTTTTGGGCTCGGAGATGTTGTAGAAATTAGATCCACCTTAGAGATCCAGGATATATAAAGAGGCAAAATCTCTAGTTAGCGACACCTTCCAATGATTACTCCCACCTCCTCAGGTTATAACAAGCGGCGCACTGTATACGTGTCATTTGTCGCAACCTGAGAGTTTTTACTTTTTTCATAGAATCCGTATTTTAAAAATGTTTTATCTTCTAAACTGTGCGTCCAAATCTCGAACCGTTTTCATCGTTGGCTTTCTCGCGTCGAGATCTTCAAACACAGATTATTGCACAGAGGCACAGGTTCACTGCGCAGGGCCCAGGTTCGGCGGAAATGTGAATAACAACTTTAGAGGAACAAAAAAAATGAAACAATGATTGTACATTTGTTTGTCCAAGTCTAACTTGTTTGCCCAATTTTCTGTTTGAATAGTGGAGTTGCTGCTATCAGAACTTTGGACAGTCATATTTTGATTTGAAACGAACCGGCAAGACCAACTTAATTAACTATAGTTGCTACTGTACCTGCAACTATCAGAACTTGCTGTTAGCAGTAGAGTTGCTACTGTATGTCGAAATAATTAATTATGGCGAAAGGAAAGATGATAGTGCAACGAGATCTGGGTAACAAAGAAACCAAACAACGGCAAAAAAATATGCATGTGATTGAGCTTCCTTACCAAGAGATCGCTCCAACCGAATCCATCCGCTAGAGTGGGTAAGGACGATGCGCGCCTGCGACCGGAGAAGCGAACCCCTTGGGCCGAGAGGACCGGCGACGCGGGCGCGGCGGCGGCTCGGCGAGCACTCGATTCCTCCCCACGAGAATTATCAAAGGGAACAGATCAGAGCAAACCGGTGCTGGTTCTCTTAGTTGGGCCGCAACGCGGAATTGCGACAGGGTGTGTTTGGCCCACTTCAGCCTTTTGCCCTTTTGGGCTCGGAGATGTTGTAGAAATTAGATACACCTTAGAGATCCAGGATATATAAAGAGGCAAAATCTCTAGTTAGCGACACCTTACAATGATTACTCCCACCTCCTCAGGTTATAACAAGCGGCGCACTGTATACGTGTCACTTGTGGCAACCTGAGAGTTTATACTTTTTTCATAGAATCCGTATTTTTAAAATGTTTTATCTTCTAAACTGTGCGTCCAAATCTCGAACCGTCTTCATCGTTGGCTTTCTCGCGTCGAGATCTTCAAAACCAGATCCCAGATTGATAGTTTTTTACGAACTTTTTTCACTAAAAAACCAGACGAAAAAACCGTGTCTCACGCGATAGGAAAAAACTGAAAACACGTTTTTTTCCTTTCCAAGAGGCACGTGCCATGCCTCTCGCAAAGGCAAAATCATGCCTCTCGCAGAAAAAAGAGAGAGCAGAAAACACATTTTTTCCCTTTTGGGAGAGGCACGGTCGTGCCTCTCAAGATAGCAAAACCGTGCCTGTCACGAAAAAAGAGAGAGCAGAAAACGCATTTTTTCCCTATCTGAGAGGCACGGCAGTGGCTCTCGCGAAGGCAAACTCGTGCCTTTCGTGAAAGCAAAACCGTGCCTCTCGCAAAAAAAACAGAAAACACGTTTTTTTCCCTTTCCGAAAGGTTGCAAGAAAATGCCTTTTTCGCGTTTTTCGCGATTCTTTTGAATTTTTTCCGTCCAAAGGCTACGAAAGACCGGTGGAACACCAAAAAAATCCATAAAAAAACCCACTCCAAAAGGCGAAAACGCGTGCACAAAAATAAAATAATAAAATTCGAAGGAAACGCTCAGAACACGACACGTGACGGCGATTGAGAATGCGTCAAATGGCGACGCATGGGAGCGATCGCCGAAACGTTTATGAAGGAGCGCTTGGTAACTAGTTGCTCTCTAAAGAAGGGCACGAGTGGACAGTATGCTTCTGTGATTAGAGAGATCTGTTCTCGAGTTGAGAACTTCCACTGTAATTGCGGTAAATACCGATGCACACTTGAGCTTGATGTTCGTTTTTTTGAGGCATTTGTGACCAGTTCATCCTCATGATCCAAATTGTATCCCACGACTATGGTCTTTGATCAATAAAGTTGGCCTTTACCCCTAAAAACCTAATCAACAGGTCAATTCTAAAAAAAGCCAATCAACGGGTGGGTGTGGGTGGGGGGGGGGAGCGCTATGCCTTTCTTGTAGCACGACCTAGCGTGCTCTCTGCGTTAGGGGCCTCCTAAATGAGCTAGTCCGGCGCGTGGGAGGTCACTGGTCACTGTCGTGTTAGCGGCCTCACAAGTATTTCAGGACGGAGGGAGTATATAAGAACCAAATGAATACAAAATATGCACATTGTATGCGAAAAGAATGTCTATTAAATTACAAAAGTTTTCACCTTGTATTGAAAAATATTTACCATGTACTAAAAAAATTAATATTATATTTAGAAATGATAAACGTGTATTAATATGTCTTTTATATATACCAAAAATGCACAATGTGTATGAAAAAAGTAAACATAAAAATATTAGTTTAAAAATATATTCATGTATTTCAAACCTATTAAACATGTATATGAAATATGTTTCTGATATATACGAAAAATAGTGAATGTGTACTTGAAAAAATTGACATGTGTTGAACAAAAGAAAAAAGGATGAAAATCGACAAAGAAACAAATAAAACCAAAGAAACACAATAAAAACCTAAAAGTAAACAAAGAAAAAAAAATGAAAACCCAAGAAAAACATTGGAAAAGAATGAAAAGAATGAAAAGAATGAAAACCAAGAAAGAACAAAGAAAAACGAGGAAAACCGATGAAAACAAAGAAAAATGAAGAAAGAGAACAGAAAACCCAAAGAAAGACAAGAAAGAACCAAGGAAAGTGAAGGAATAAACGAACGAAAGAAAAAAATAGCAGAAACAAACCAAGCAAAGGAAACCCATCAAAACCGTGGGAACGAAACCAGAGAACTCAAATGAAATGTAGCGAATGAAAACAAACAAACATAAATGGGTCGGCCCAATAGATAAAAGGTCCTCCCTCCATCTGGAATGCAAGTGCATTAGTAAGAATCCATGCTATGTACTCCCTCCGTCTGAAATTACTTGTTGTAAAAATGGATGTATCTAGACGTATTTTAGTTCTAGACACATCCATTTTTATCAATTTCCGCGATAGCAATGTATACCATATATATAGAGAGAGAGAGGGAGGGAGAGAGAGAGAGAGAGAAAGAGAGAGAGCACCCGATAGCATCAAATTTAACAACATAATAAGAATAAAGCTCAATCTAGGAATAAACAAAAAAAAAATCCATGTAGTGTACATAGACAATTAGAGGAGCTTTCCTGCATTTGAATGAGAAAGGGAAGGGGGCATTTTCAATTTTTCATAGCTGAGACCTAGAAGCAGCTAAACTTTTACAGTACAATTTATCAATCCATCACCTGCTCCAAATGTCAGGTAATCCTTCATACACCATTCTCAGTTCATTCAACCGTATTTCACAAGAAGGTTCCTTTAATTAGATGAACTAGGCCATATCTATGACACCAATCACCTATCAATTTATGATTAATGAAACAGCAACAGCACGGATAAAAAATGTAACAAACACAGACTATTGCACAGAGGCACAGGTTCACTGCGCAGGGGCACAGGTTCGGCGGAAATGTGAATAACAACTTCAGAGGAACAAAAAAAATGAAACAATGATTGTACATTTGTTTGTCCAAGTCTAACATGTTTGCCCAGGTCTGAAGCAACAAACTCTACAAATAATATTTCATACTATCCCTAAATCATTTCGTGCAAATTTATGCTACATAATGTTAGAAGACCAAGCGCTAACCACACCAATGTACATACTTACTACTCCCTCCGTCCCATAATATAAGGGCATTTTTGACACTACACTAGTGTAAAAAACGCTCTTGTATTACGGGACGGAGGGAGTAATATCAATTGCCTAGTTAAGAGATACGGGTAGGCAGACCTGCACAAAGCTACATGGTATAACATAACAAATACTATTCCAAAGTTTGAGATGGTCATATTGTTGAACCTAATGATCTAAAACATCACTGCATATCAATGTAAGTCAAAGAAAAGGGTAAAACGTGTGCACAAATTTTCTTGTGCACAAGTGAGGGGCAATGGCATGGATACTAACCAGATTGGATACATAATCAAGATCTGCTATAATTGAAGAATTTGCCTGAAAACATAAGCATCGATGAACAACAAAAATCTTATAGAAAAATCATGAAACTTCCAGCAGTTAGTTGTGGAACTGATAGCCCTTGCTTGGGGACTTGCAGCTTTTCAACCAAGTCAATGCTCATATGTTGCAACTTATTTGCCAGATGCTCTAATATTCCTACTTCAAATTTTTTGTTTATATGAAGCAAATAGCAAATGCAAAAACAAGAGAAGCGGAAGAAAAATATTACACAAAGAAATAAAAGGAGATAAATAACCTACACACCACATTTGTGCACCATTTATGGTCAATGACGTTTGTATGTTCTTTTTTATATATTCAATCATAAGTTATTTCTTGTTACCTGATGAATGAAATTGAGAGCTTGAGACGTAGGAGTACTACTTTGGCCTGGAATAAAAAAGGAAACTCAGAAGGAGTGTAAAACAGCTGAACCCATAGTCATATGCTGGCTAAAAATGTCATGGTTATTCCTAGTTTCTTTGAGCTTCCTTTTTAATCACATGTTTAACCGGATATTCTTCATATATGCACAATTAACATTTGCCTTTTTTCTGAAGAAATTCAACTCTACAAGTTCCATCTGTACAGGCAGTGATTGGCACACATTTTGAAGGTACCCAAAAAGCTTTATTTCCAACTTCAGATACATGTTATCTTGGAACAGTATATCTCATGTCTACCTTCCATACTATCATCAATCCATTTCATCCCATCCTTAACGGACGGAACTTCTAATGAGCAAAACTGTCAATGGAAGTGTCATTGCATACAGGTGCATCTGGATAAAACTTCTAATCAGGTCACACTGTTACTCGCTGACGGTAGTTATTTTCAACTGCTTTCGCAGTAAAGAAACTCTTTGTGCTCATGCTGCAGCGTGCTTTCCAACACACACTAACATCACTCTTGCTCTCTTATAGTTAGCTTACCATCACATCTTGCTCCCTTGCTGATACGGTAATATTGTCTGGGATGTTCAGCTGAACACATAAGGTACAAGGCAGACTCTTCTGTGCCTGTATACTGTTACCAAGCATTCAGATCAGCCAGGTCTAGCTGGATGCATGCACCAATGTCTATGCCAGCCCACAAGCAATATGTATCCCCTTTTCTCTCTTTTATCTTGTTATGGTGCGTGTCATGCAGATATAGAAGATCAATTTTATATGAAAGCATAGAACAAAACACTGGAACTCTCTGGTACCGGAACGTTCCATTCCAAATACCGAACTACGTAGTTCACCATAATGGAATTAATAAGAGTGTCTAGTATACAGTACTTGTGGAGAACTCAAATTAAGAACATGTCTCTCAAGTGTTTCTTAATTGAACTAAGTAAATGCACAGACCACTCGACCACTTAAGATTGGCAGGAAATAACTGAACAATTATCGAGGTGCATGTTTTGATCATTGCTTTGTACCGTAATGTAGCATGAGTTGATATCTTTGACGAATTCACATTGTGTGTGGTCTAGGACTTAGAACTTCCTTGCCCTCAACCTCGGATGTGGACTGACTTCCTCCCATCTCTCTATAACCCTTGCCTCCTAGGAGGATTGCACTATTCTTGTATCTTTTCAATGAAATGAAACGCAAAGTCCTTTGCGTTTTCAAGAGAGAAAAAAGAGATGGAGCTAGGGAGGAAAACAACCAAACAATACACATGACCCACAAGAGCTGCAGGGAGGTACATGAAGGTTAAAAGTAGAACGAACCCAACTAACTAGCTCTTGAGGCAGGGCTAACCTCCATCATGTTGCCCAGAGAACATTATCAAAGAGGTATTATCTTTCTTTTCAGTACAGTTTAGACACCTGTATAAGGATTTTGACTATATTACAGCAAGCAGAGATACAAATAATATCTTGAAATGGACATGAACAAAGTAAAGTAAACAGAACCTTGAGCATGTGAGGAATATCTCTCATTCAAGTCTCACGCAGTGCAGACATTATTTCTACACAGCAAAGGAAAAAAGGTATGTAGAATTGCCGTCTGCCAGCGGACGGCAAAGGGCATGGAGGGCACACGTGGCAGCTTAGGTCCATTAAGGTCTTAACGACGTGCTTTGTCGTCCAGTGGCAGACGACAAAGACCTTGGTTCTTTGTCATCTGCCAGCGGACGGCAAAGCACCTGTTTCTTTGCCGGCCTAGGTGGGTTCTTTGCCGTCCGCTGGCAGACGACAAAGAACCTTAGGTCTTTGTCGTCTACCAGCGGACGACAAAGAACCCACCTAGGTTGCACAGGTTGCACAGGTAGCTGCCACGTGGCAACTTTGCCGTCTGCTAGCTGACGGGAAAGACCTTTGCGGTCTGCCAGCAGACGACAAAGTGGCTATATAGCCCTTGTTTTTTCTGTTTTTTCTTAAAATCGTTCAATTTGACAGAATTTCACATATATATCCAACATATCAACAATACAAGTTTCCAACAAGCATACCAACAATAAGTTTCAACAAGCATACCAACAATAAGTTCCAACAACATATCCAACATACAAGTTTCCAACAACATATCCAACATACAATGGTTTCCAACAACATATCCATACATACATATACAAAACAAGTTTCCAACAAGTTTCCATAAACAAAAAGGAAGCACAAGTAGAAGAGTACACTCCATCAATGCAAGCCTCCTCATCTATAGCAAATCTGCAAATTAGGAAAGATGAATGTTAGAAGAAGAAGACTAGCTAGAAGAAAAAGAAGAAAAAGAAGAAGAATACTTTATCTTCTCTTTCTTTTTCTCCTCTCCTCTCCTCTTCTCCAAGGTAGTAATGCCATTTTCTAGCTAACTAAGCATATCAAGTCATTTTGGAGGAAAAAATGCTAAGTATAGGTCATTTTATAGCTATCCTAGGTAGAATATATCATTTTGGAGGTAAGTAAGATTATTATGTCATTTTTGAGGAAAATAAGCTAAATATAGATCATTTTGGAGCTAAACCAAGGTTATTATGCCATTTTTTTACCTAAATGAGCTAATTATGTCATAAATGAACTAGCTAAGCTAATTATAGATCATTATTGAGCTATCCTAGGTAGTTATGCCATTTTGTACCTAAGTGAGCTAATTATGTCATAAATGAACTAGCTAAGCTAGCTATAGATCATTATTGAGCTATCCTAGGTAGTTATGTCATTTTCTAGCTAACTAAGCATATCAAGTCATTTTGGAGGAAAAAAAATGCTAAGTATAGGTCATTTTATAGCTATCCTAGGTAGAATATATCATTTTGGAGGTAAGTAAGGTTATTATGTCATTTTTGAGGAAAATAAGCTAAGTATAGGTCATTTTGGATCTAAGTAGGTCATTTGTTAAGCTAAGTATGCATTTTTTAATGAAAACACTTGGGAAAACTTATTGTTGTTGTTTGAAGTAGAGAACGAGAGAGACAATACACAAAGACGTAAAGTGAACATTTGTCTTTATTGATGATGGATTACACATATCTATAGCCCCCCAAGGGGTGTGTCCGAAGGGACATGAGGCAACTTCCTTTGTCAGGAAAAGCAGGGATTAATAGGATTAATTAAATCCTAGCACTCCCCCTAATCCATGCTCGTTAGTGTAAGTATCATCATCTTGAAAAAGGCTCCTCCAAAAACCGTGTGGGAAAAATATGAGGAGATATGTGTTTGATATGTTGCTAAAACTCCTTCAAACCCAGTGCGAAAAATAAGGATAAAATGATGCAACATATAATGGTTATTGTCTCTTTTAACTCAATACGAGAAAACTCATAGAGTTTAGAGAACAATAAATATGTCATATATACTTTCTTAAAAACCCCGGTGGGGAAAACAGAAAATATGACATATGAACTTGTGTTGATATTACCTCATTAAAAACCTTTTATGAGAACCTGTAAAGTAAACTCGTGAAGGGAAAAAGAGTATAATATGATGCATTGAACAGGAACAATTCAGGAAGATACTCCCCCTGATTCTTGCAAAATTTGAAGTCGTCACATACCAATTCCCTGAACTCATTTTTGGAACATAGAAGTTGGTAGAGACCCCATGAACAAATCGGTCATATGATTTGCCTTGCAAGATATGAAATATAGCGATATTGCTTATTGTGTAACCTGTTTGCATCCGGGCAACACAAGAGACATTATCGTTGAGATAATGGTTTGTGGATGTAGCCATGAGGTATGTTTCGAAGACTCTTCATGAGAGGGCTACCACACCTATTAGGAACACTAAGCTTGTCTATGATCTTACATAGTGGGGATCTGATCGATGTATCCAATGATATCGGTGTTCACATTTCTGTGAAATTAAAAAACCAGGACAAGATGTTTGATGCCTTGAAGATATCAAAAGATATTCTTGAGTACCAACAAGTTGTGTTTGGTGGATCCAATGGCATTATGGAACGTTGAGTCCCAATATCTTATTTCCATCATCTCTTGGTCTAAATAGATCTTTCTCTACGTCTAGAGAATGAACGACCATGAGAATTATGGATGGATAAGATTTGTCCACAATGAATTTCTCCAATATATTATGGATATAGACAACATAGTATACCATAATGTATGAATGAAGGTGCTCAAGTTGTAGTAATGAGCGGTATTTTAGTTTACCAAAATCCTTCATTAAACTCCGTCATTTAGATGATTACATGTGTCGTCATTGCAGACAAACAAACATGGATAATCATCATTGTAGGAGTAATCCTTGTGTATAAGGAACTCACTATGTCGGTTGTACCATATGTACCGACAACAATAAGTATTATGGTGACTTACTGATTTTACACAATGTATGTTGCGTTTTGCATTTCGATTCAGAAGTGAGATTCCATCGAGAATCAATCATTTGTACTGCCAATGATATAAGTTATCAGAAGGAGATTCCATCTCTGAAGAATAGTTGGGTATCTACATGAACCCTTGTGCTACAATACTTTCTCTTTGTTTCACCACCTCATTGTTCTCAATTCTGTTTCCAGAAGAAAACTGGAGTAGGTATTGCTTAAGAATACCTTCCCATTATTGAGCAAGACCATTTCTACCTAGATTATACCCTTTGCTTGAATTTAGTCCGAGTGTTGTTCACACTTTGCCATGGCCATGGTCTTTGGATCTGAATCATTTGAAAGGTTTTTGCAATCTAGTTGAGAAATGTATGTCGACAATTGTAAACTTCCGGTTATATGTTTCTCCAGAATCTATATATCAATATAGAGTTGATGGAAATATCGTTACCCATGGTGACTGCACGTGATTTCCCAATGCGATTAAGTTGGGTATTCCGATGTCTCGGTCATTATGTGCACTATGACCCGAGTTGGTGGAGGTTTCCCATCCACTGGGTATATACTACCCATTAGGTGTCTTGCAACGTGAAGTTGACTTGCATTTACTGTTTCACAGGCCTTGATATCCTTGCTTGCGAGAAGCTAAATCCTGATGTACTTTTTCCATACATCTCCCCCTATTGCTTTGAACGGAGAGTGGAGTGGATTTTGTTGGTACCTCCACTCTTTCAGGTATACTTTTGCAGGATTGTAGGATTGTGTGACACCTTTATAGTCAGTAAATGAATCTGGCACGTTATTTGCAATGTGTTGCAAACCTTCTGAACGCATGGTTCAGCTTTTTGAGTATGTGGATTTGAGCAGAAATGTGTTGAACATTCCACTAATTTCCTAGCATTCTTTATGGTACTTTAAATCTCCCCCTAATGCCCGGAAATATTCCTCATGAATCAGCATACTGGCCTTGAATAACTCCCCATGCGAGGGGCTTGAGGTATTGACGGAAATAATGCTATTCCTCACATAGATCCCAACTATATGTTGAGGGGACAATGATGTATGCCAGGTGGTGATATTGGTATACAACCAAATTACCGCAGATAGAAAATACTTGGTAGATTTCCACGTATCAAAGATAGAGGGGAATAATAGTATGCAGTTTGGTCATGAGTGTGTAAAACTGCATGACTCCAACGTAAAGTTGGTAAGTTGCAATTCGAAAGTAAAGATAATGCAATGAGCTTTGTTGGGGAACGTTGCATGGGAAACAAAAAATTTCCTATGCACACGCAAGATCTATCCATGGTGATGAGCATCTACGAGAGGGAGAGTGGATCTACGTATCCTTGTAGATCGCTAAGAGGGAAAGTTAAGAAATGCGGTTGGTGTAGTCGAACGTCTTCACGATCCAAATCGCCGAGCGTCCCGCGATCCAATCACGATCCGTCCCGATCAAGCACCGAACGGATGGCACCTCCGCGTTCAGCAGACATATAGCTTGATGACGATCTCCGCCTTCTTCATCCAGCAAGAGGGAGCGGAGAGGTAGACGAGTTCTCCGGTAGCGTGACGGCGCTGCGGCGATGGTGGTGGAGCAATTCCGGCAGGGCTTTGCCTAAGCACTGTAGAAAACCGATCTAGAGGAGAAACTATGCACTAAAGGAACGGGTAGCACGTGGCTGAAAATCAAGTGCCAAAAACCCTAAAACCTCTAGTATATATAAGAGGAAGAGAGGAGGAAGCTTGTGTTGGGGAACGTTGCATGGGAAACAAAACATTTCCTACGCACATGCAAGATCTATCCATGGTGATGAGCATCTATGAGAGGGAGAGTGGATCTACATATCCTTGTAGATCGCTAAGCGGGAAGCATTAAGAAATGCGGTTGGTGTAGTCGAACGTCTTTGCGATCCAAATCGCCGAGCATCCCATGATCTCATCACGATCCGTCCCACGATCCAATCACGATCCGTCCTGCGAACTCATCACGATCCGTCTCGCGATCTTGATCACGGTCCTTTCGATCTAGCGCCGAACGGACGACACCTTCGTGTTCAGCACACGTACAGCTCGATGACGATCTCCGCCTTCTTGATCCAGCAAGAGGGAGCGGAGAGGTAGACGAGTTCTCCAGCAGCTCGACGGCATTGTAGCGATGGTGGTGGAGGAATTCCAGCAGGGCTTCGCCTAAGCACTGCTGAAAACCGATCTAGAGGAGAAACTACGATCTAGAGGAGAGGTAGCACGTGGCTATTAGGGTTACCTTTTCCCTCTAAATCCTCTAGTATATATAGGAGGGAGGGAGGGGAGGAGGCAGCCTCAAACCCTCAAGGTTTGGTCGAAATTGGAGGTGGAGGAGTCCTACTCCAATCCTATTAGGAGTAGGATTCCTCCTTTCCACTTGGAAACTCTTTCCAACTCTCCACCTTTGGATTTTTTCCTTCTCAAACCACTCCAGCCGCATGGGACCTTAGAGGAGGCTTCGGCCAGCCCACAAGGGGCTGGTTTACCTCCTTCCATAGACCATGTAGCCTCTTGGGTCGAGACGCCCCTCCCGATGGTCCCCCGGTACCCTCCCGACACTCCCGGTACACTACCGATGAGCCCGAAACTTTTCCGGTGACCAAAACAGGACTTCCTATATATTAATATTTACCTCCGGACCATTCCGAAGCTCCTCGCGATGTCCGGGATATCATCCGAGACTCCGAACAACCTTCGGTCACCACCATACATAACTCTATACTATCGAAACGTCACCGAACCTTAAGTGTGCAGACCCTGCGGGTTCGAGAACTATGTAGACATGACCGAGACACCTCTACGGTCAATAACCAATAGCGGGACCTGATGCACATATTGGTTCCTACATATTCTATGAAGATCTTTATCAGTCGAACCTCTATGTCAAGGATTCAATTAATCCCGTATGTTGTTCCCTTTGTTCTTCGGTGTGTTACTTGCCCGAGATTCGATCGTCGGCATCTCCATACCTAGTTCAACCTCATTACCAGAAAGTCTCTTTACTCATTTCTTAATACAAGATCTCGTGACTAACACTTAGTCACATTGCTTGCAAGGCTTATTGTGACGTTGTATTACCGAGTGGGCCCTGAGATACCTCTCCTTCATACGGAGTAACAAATTTCAGTCTTGATCCATGCCGACTCAACAGACACCCTCGGGGATACTGTAGAGCACCTTTATAGTCACCCAGTTACGTTGCGACGTTTGATACACACAAGGATCTCTTCCGGTGTCCGTGAGTTACATGATCTCATGGTCATAGGAACATATACTTGACATGCAGAAAACCGTAGCAATAAACTGACACGATCATATGCTACATTTGTAGTTTGGGTCTTGTCCATTACATCATTCTCCTAATGATGTGATCCCGTTATCAAATGACATCACATGTCAATGGCTAGGAAACCTTGACCATCTTTGATCAACGAGCTAGTTCACTAGAGGCACACTAGGGGCAAAGTGTTGTCTATTTACCCACACATGTAATGTGTTTCCAATCAATAAAATTATAGCATGGATAATAAACGATCATCATGAACAAGGAAATATAATAATAAACACTTTATTTATTGCCTCTAGGGCATATTTCCAACAGTCTCCCACTTGCACTAGAGTCAATAATCTAGTTCACATCACTATGTGATTTACATTGTAATGAATCGAACATCCATGCAGTTTTGGTGTTGATCATGTTTAGCCCTTGGAAGAGGTTGAGTCAACGGGTCTGCAACATTCAGATCCGTGTGCACTTTGCTAATATTTATGTCCTTCTCCTTGATGTAATCACGGATGGAGTTGAAGCGTCACTTTATGTGTCTGGTCCTCTTGTAAAACCTTGGTTCCTTGGCCAGAGCAATGACACCAGTGTTGTCACGGAACAGGTTCATTGGATTCAGTGCTCCAAGATCTATCATGAACTGCTTCATTTAGACACCTTCCTTCACCGCCTCCGAGGCCGCGATGTACTCCGCTTCGCACGTAGAATCGGCTACCACGCTTTGCTTGGAACTACACCAGCTTACCGCTCCCCCGTTGAGAATAAATACGTATCCGGTTTGTGACTTAGAGTCATCCGGATCAGTGTCAAAGCTTGCATCGACGTAACCCTTTACGACGAGCTCTTCATCACCTTCATAAACGAGAAATATTTCCTTAGTCCTTTTCAGGTACTTAAGGATATTCTTGACCGCCGCCCAGTGCTCCATTCCAGGATCGCTTTGAAACCTGTCGGCCATACTTATGGCAAGGCTGACATCGGGTCTTGTGCACAGCATTGCATACATGATAGAGCCTATGGCTGAAGCATAGGGGATGCCACTCATCTTTTCTCTATCTTCTGCAGTCACTGGGCATTGAGTCTTACTCAACATCACACCTTGTAACACAGGCAAGAACCCCTTCTTGGACTGATCCATTTTGAACTTCTTCAAAACTTTATCAAGGTATGTGCTCTGTGAAAGTGCTATTAAGCGCCTTGATCTATCTCTATAGATCTTAATGCCTAATATGAAAGCAGCTTCTCCTAGGTCCTTCATTGAAAAACTCTTATTCAAATATTCCTTCATGCTTTCCAGCAATTCTATATTGTGTCCAATCAGCAATATGTCATCCACATATAATATCAACTTGATGCATTCAAGGAGTTTGAGTGGTTCAGTGTAGACTTTAAGGTGCCCGAGCCTTAAAATTAGCTTTCCTGTGTCACATGTAGCGCACATAAAATCCAAATATTGTTAGAATTTAGCATCATAATAATCATAAACTATTGGATTTGCTAATAGTTCGGTTTCAACCCAATGTCTCGATGACCAAGGCGAGTATGCCAAGTTTGTCATGTACAAGACAATTTGGAAAATTATCTTGGGCGCAACATGTGCTACGGGTTATTTGCAATGTGTAGTACAATCCAGATGATACATCGAGAATGTGCTTGCCATGCCCATTGCATATGGTAAAGAGAAGCTACTCCTCTTTGTTGCCATCAGAAATTTCGCTATGGAAACTATTTTGACGGATACCTCTATACTTTCGTAGGGTATGAGTTAAACTTGGAGGCAATGAAGCATCCTGACGTTACTCAAGTACCCACAGGGATAGTAAATATGATTCGAGTTGAGCCAACAAATACCTCATCGCGTCTAGAGATTTTAAAATATCCCCTTTCTCTCAACGAGAGTGGAAACATTTCACTTCCCTGAGTATAGAGTTTGTGGTGCATTTGTCCACAAGGCACATATCATCTTACATCAGATTGACCCCCGTAGAAATCTATATGTAGACATGAAGATCCTTAAGAAAATCACTGTCGGATATATAGAATACATACAAATGTATTTGTACGAAAGTGCTGATACAATATATTGTGATATACAATATATGATGACAACAATACTTATGTTGTTGTTACAACATCATAAATGAACATTAATTATATTAACCACTCAGGAGATTGAAAGACTATTCGTAGTCTCCAAAGATGTCGGTTGAGGCATATTTAACCATCACATTCTCCGTGCCCATAGGGTCCCATCATCATTGGTGATGTCGGGTTGAAGGTTGAAGTGAGCTCCAAACCTTCGCACTTGAGTTCATTGTGTCCCAAGAATTGCTGATACAGAATAACTAGATGCTGAGATCTGAATCTAATGTCTTATAATGTATAAGACAACATTTTTCTCTTAGCGATGTGATCCTGACCAGAAGTGAATCCTGGATTGCACATATTATCCCACGAGACATAAGAGCGGTCATGATGTCCATGGCCCAGATAGGGCAGTGGTGGCCATTGAGGGCGAAGCCTCAAATTGTATTGCCATATGTTACCGCTATGGGTAAACCAGAGATAATCAATTTACATTCAGTAAATTAAAGACCATCATGGTTGATGTTGTAATGAACTTAGCAAAATTAATGGGTATTTCAAGAAGTTACCTTGAAACCATTAATGTGAATCTCAAATTGCTAAGTATGACACCTTGAAGATAATCTTCAAAATGAAGTAGATCTCGCAGCACTAGAGAGTATAATCTGATAAAATCAGTAGATACTCACTTGTAATGCCTTATGTCATGACTTAGTAAAATGTGTGGGAGAGCACTTTGTAAAGCAATCATAATGTCGAAACGACAAAATGTAGGCTTTATCAATAGTCATCGATAATCTGCGTAGGCAGTAGATCCATATGACTACCTTGTGATCCCAAGCATCAATTTGAAGAAACCACCTTGAATTTTGCACCTCGTACTCAACGGAGAAACTGTACTGCAGAGATACTGAATTTATCTTTGCAAGAGATTAAAAATCTCAATTGCAAATGGACGTAATAAATCTCGACACGTGATAAACGTGGAAAAATATTACAACAACTTAACATCTGGATTACATCTCAGTACTCAACAGACATACACTACTATTGTACTGAATAGTAATGATGTTGCAAACTTGATGTTCAACTGAAAAACTTGAATTGTATAGACCTCAAATGAAATGAGATAATCTTGTATCAAGTTGCAAGTTAATTCAGCAGAGCAAATTAATATTTTGCGAGAGAAAATCAATCTCAATCGCAAAGAGATTGTTTTGCGAGAAAATAATAATTCTCAATCGCGAAGAGATTGTTTTGCGAGAAAATAATAATTCTCAATCGCAAAAACATGTTCTAGAAAATATGGTAAACACATTGAACATGTCAAGTATCAACATACACATATTTTTAGTATTGTAAAACTCAACAGAAAATGGGTTGAAAATGCAAAGTCCAAGGAGCCAAATGGCTGAGTAAAATACAGTAAAGCATAGAGCTAAACTGCAAAGATTTGTAAGCCTTAGGATCGAATCAAAATTTACTTGAAACTATTTAGCATTAAGATAATGTCCAAGGACTAAATCGAGGAATGGCTGAAAGGATAAGATGCCCTTTCTTCTTCCTGTATGGCCAGCCCGTAACCATCGCCTGTGAGCGCGACTGGACGGCTGCGGCCAGGCACGAGCGACGGCCGGGCGCGTGCGACGGCCGGGTGGCGCCGGGCCAGCCAAGGCCTGGCGCGGTGACGTGTGGACGAGCCGGGCAGCCCATCTTCCTCCTTTGGAGAAGATCCACCAGGAAGGCCGGAGTAGGATGCCACGCCGCTGGGGAGCCCGAGCGCTGTCGGGTGCTGGCGCAGTGCGCCGGCTCGGATCACTTATCCAGTCCGCGTGGATAGCCGGTTGCATGTCATCATTCACCGGAGGGCGCCGTGCACCGGGCCAATGGACATGGTCACACGCCAGAGGTCGCTGCCTCTGGGCCGAATGCGCGTGCGGGGATGCACGCCGGCTGTGGCCGTCTCAGAGGCGCTGCCGTGCTGCGGTAAATGCGTTGCCGCTCCACACGCTGGAGTGCGCTGTGTTAAAATCCGGCCGACGGCTTCCACCACCAGGGGCTAGAATTGATGCCATACCTGCCAAAGTCGCCGCTGGTACTTTTGCCATATCCGTAGAAAAAATTCTTCCGATTCTTGTATGGAGTAGCAATCGGTGTCTTAGTGTCCTATCTCCATGAATTCATTCGCGATCCAGAACGGATGATTCATATGTGCATAAGATGATCAGAAGACACATGATTAGATGTATGATAATAATCACAAAAGACAAACCAAGTTGGTTTCTTCAACTCGATCTTTTGCACGGATGCATGAGGAGGCGGGATGCCTTCTTGTCTTTCCTGTGAGCAGCCTGGGGCGCGCGCCGCCGCGAATCATCTCCTACGTTTCTGCTATCTTGCCGTGAATAGCACGGTTGCTGTCGAGCGCTGATGGAATTGCTTCGACGGAAGCGTATCATCTCCTACGTTTCTACTATTCTTGTATGGAATTGCTTCGCCGGGAGCGTATCATCTCCTACGTTTCTACTATTCTTGTATGGAATTGCTTCAACGGAAGCGTATCATCTCCTACGTTTCTACTATTCTTGTATGGAATTGCTTCGCCGAGACGTATCATCTCCTACGTTTCTACTATTCTTGTATGGAATTGCATCGCCGGGAGCGTATCATCTCCTACGTTTCTACTATTCTTGTATGGAATTGCTTCGCCGGGAGCGTATCATCTCCTACGTTTCTACTATTCTTGTATGGAATTGCTTCGACGGGAGAGTATCATTGTTGGGGAACGTTGCATGGGAAACAAAAATTTTCTTACGCACACGAAGATCTATCCATGGTGATGAGCATCTACGAGAGGAAGAGTGGATCTACGTACCCTTGTAGATCGCTAAGCAGGAAGCGTTAAGAAACGCGGTTGGTGTAGTCGAACGTCTTCACGATCCAAATCACCGTGCGTCCCGCGATCCAATCACTATCCGTCCCGCGATCCAATCACGATCCGTCCCGCAATACGATCACGATCCGTCCCATGAACTTGATCACGATCCGTCCCACGAACTTGATCACGATCCTACCGATCTAGCGCCGAACGGACGACACTTCCGCGTTCAGCACACGTACAGCTTGATGACGATCTCCACCGTCTTGATCCAGCAAGAAGGAGTGGAGAGGAAGAAGAGTTCTCCGGCAGCCTAACAGCGCTCCGGCGATGGTGGTGGAGAAATTCCGGCAGGGCTTCGCCTAAGCACTGAAGAAAACCGATCTAGAGGAGAAACTATGCACTATAGGAACGGGTAGCACGTGGCTGAAAATTATGTGCCAAAAACCTAAAATCCTCTAGTATATATAGGAGGAGAGGAGGAGGAGGATTGTTTGCCAAAAAGCCAGCCCTTGGGTCGACCAAAGTGGGAGGTGGAGGAGGACTCTCCTCCTCCACTCCTAGTAGGACTAGGACTCTTCCCTTTTGCCTTTTTTTCCACCTTTTTTCTTTGGGTTTCTTTCTTCCAGCCACATGGGCCTATTGTGGTTGTTCCACCAGCCCACTAAGGGCTGGTTATTACTTTACCACAGCCCATGAAGCCTCTTGGGTCGAAATACCCCTCCCGGAGGTCTCTCGGTACACTACCGGCACTCCCGGTAGTGCACTACCGATAAGTCCGGAACTTTTCCTGCGACCAAAATAGGACTTCCTATATATGAATCTTTACCTCCGGACCATTCCGAAGCTCCTCGTGACCTCTAGGATCTCATCCCGGACTCCGAACAAACTTCGGTCACCACCATACATAACTCTATACTACCAAAACGTCACCAAACCTTAAGTGTGCAGACCCTGCGGGTTCGAGAACTATGTAGACATGACCGAGACACCTCTACAATCAATAACCAATGGCGGGACCTGGATGTCCACATTGGTTCCTACATATTCTACGAAGATCTTTATCGTTGAACCTCTATGTCAAGGATTCAGTTAATCCCGTATGATGTTCCCTTTGTTCTTCGGTATGTTACTTGCCCGAGATTCGATCGTCGGTATCTCCATACCTAGTTCAACCTCGTTACCTGCAAGTCTCTTTACTCATTCCGTAATACAAGATCCCGTAACTAACAATTAGTCACATTGCTTGCAAGGCTCATTGTGATGTTGTATTACTTAGTGGGCCCCGAGGTACCTGCCAACTCAACAATTAGTCACACGGAGTAACAAATCCCAGTCTCGATCCATGCCAACTCAACAGACACCATCCGAGATACCTATAGAGCACCTTTATAGTCACCCAGTTACGTTGCGACGTTTGATACACACAAGGCACTCCTCCGGTGTCAGTGAGTTGCATGATCTCATGATCATAGGAACAAATACTTGACATGCAGAAAACAGTAGCATTAAACTGACACGATCATATGCTACGTTTGTAGTTTGGGTCTTGTCCATCCCATCATTCTCCTAATGATGTGATCCTGTTATCAAATGACATCTCATCAATGGCTAGGAAACCTTAACCATCTTTGATCAACGAGCTAGTCTATTAGAGGCATACTAGGGACATGGTTTTGTCTATGTATCCACACATGCATTTAAGTCTCCGATCAATACAATTATAGCATGGATAATAAACGATTATCATAAACAAGGAAATATGATAATAACTAATTTATTATTGCCTCTAGGGCATATTTCCAACAGTCTCCCACTTGCACTAGAGTCAATAATCTAGTTCACATCACCATGTGATTCGCATTGTTATGAATCTAACACCCAACGAGTTCTGGGGCTCGATCATGATTTGCTTGTGAGAGAGGTCTTATAGTCAACGGGTCTGCGACATTCAGATCCATGTGTACTTTGCAAATCTCTATGTCAAACCGTAAACACTGCTACCACACTCCACTTGGTACTATTCCAAATGGCTGCTCCACTATACGTATCCAGGTTGCTACTACGAGTCATCCGGATTGGTGTTAAAGCTTGCATCGACGTGACTCTTTACGACGAACTCTTTATCACATCCGTAATCGAGAAACATCTCCTTAGTCTTTTAGTTACTAAGGATAATCTTGACCGCTGTCCAGTGCTCCATTGCAGGATCACTTTGAAACCTTCCGACCATACTTATGGCAAGGCTGACATTGGGTCTTGTGCACAACATTGCATACATGATAGAGCCTACGGCTGAAGCATAGGGGATGACACTCATCTTTTCTCTATCTTCTGCAGTCACTGGGCATTGAGTCTTACTCAACTTTATACCTTAAAAATCAGGCGAGAACTCTTTCTCTGACTGATCCATTTTGAACTCTTTCAAAATCTTATCTAGGTATGTACTCATTGAAAGTCTCATCAAGTATCTTGATCTATCTCTATAGATCTTGATGCTCAACAATTAGGTAGCGTTATCCAGGTCTTCCTTTGAAAAACTCTTTTCAAACAACCCTTTATGATTTCCAGAAATTCTATATCATTTCCGATCAACAATATGTCAACCACATATGTTTATCAGAAACTCTAAAGTGCTCCCACTCACTTTATTGTAAATATAAGTTTCTCGTAAACTTTGTATAGACTCAAAAACTTTAATCACCTGATCAAAGTGTATATTCCAACTCCGAGATGCTTGCTTCAGTTCATAGAAGGATCACTGAAGCTTGCACACCTTTTAGCATCCTTAGGACTGACAAAACCTTCTGGTTGTATCACATACAACCTTTCCTCACGAAAGGAAACGATGTTTTGGCATCCATCTGCCAGATTTCATAATTGAAAAATGCAGCAACTGCTAACATAATTCTAACAGACATTAGCATCGCTACGAGTGAGAAAGTCTCATCGCAGTCAACTCCTTGAACTTGCGGGAAACTTCTTTGCAACAAGTCGAGCTTTATAAATTGTGACATTCACCATCAGTGTCTGTCTTCATTTTAAAGATCCATTTGCACTCAACGACCTGCCGTCCAATGAGCAAGTCTACCAAAGTCTATACTTGGTTTTCATATATGGATCCTTTCTCGGATTTCATGGCCTCTAACCATTCGTCGGAATCCGGGTCCATCATCGCTTCTTCACAGCTCGTAGGTTCATTGTTGTCCAACAACATGACCTCCAAGACACGGTCGTCGTACCGCTCAGGAGCAGTACACATCCTTGTCGACCTACGAGGTTCGATAGTAACTTGATCCGAAGCTTCATGATCATCATCATTTACTTCCTCTTCAACTGACGTAGGTTCCACAGAAACATCTTTCTCTGCTGCGCTACTCTCTGGTTGAAACAAAGGTTCAACAACCTCATCAAGTTCTATCTTCCTCCCACTCAATTCTTTCGAGAGAAACTTTTTCTCGGGAAAGGACCCGTTTTAGCAACAAACACTTCATGCTTGGATCTGAGATAGAAGGTTCACCCAACTGTTCTTAGGGTATTCTACGAAGATGCATTTGTCCGCTTTGGGTTCGAGCTCATTAGGTGAAAACATTTTCCACACAAGCGTCGCAGCCCCAAACATCAAGAAATGACAGCTTAGGTTTCTATCAAACCATAATTCACACGGTGTCATCTCAACGGATTTAGATGGTACCCTATTTAAAGTGAATGTAGTTGTCTCTAATGCACAACCCCAAAATTATAGTAGCAAAACGATAAGAGACATCATAACATGCACCATATCCAATAGAGCACGACTATGACGTTCGGACATACCATCACACTATGGTGTTCCAGGTGGCGTGTGTTGTGAAACAACTTTCACATTGTCTAAAGTTGTATGCCAAACTCGTAACTCAGATATTCACCTCCACGATCATATCGCAAACATTTTTATCTTCTTGTCACGATGATCTTAAAACTTCACTCTGAATTTGCTTGAACCTTTCAAACGATTCAGACTTGTGTTTTATTAAGTAAATATACACTATATCTACTCAAATCATCAATGAAGGTAAGAAAATAACGATATCCACCGCACGCTACAAGACTCATTGGATTGCATACATCAACATGTATCATTTCCAATAAATCACTTGCCCGCTCCGTCAAACCAGAAAACGGGGTCCTTAGTCATCTTTGACCAAGAGGCATGGTTCGCATGTCTCAACCGATTCGAGATCGAAAGAATCCAAAGATCCATCAACATGGAGTTTCTTCATGCATTTTATACCAATATGACATTTAGCGGCACTGCCACAAGTATGTGGTACTATCATTATTAACTTTGCATCTTTTGGCATCAATGTTACGAACATTTGGATTACTACGGTCAAGATTCAACAAACCATTCTCACTGGGTGCATGACCATTGAAGGTATTATTCATTTAAATAGAATAACCATTATTCTCTAACTTAAATGAATAACCGTGTTGCAATAAACACGATCTAATCACGTTCATGCTCAACGCAAAACATCAAATAACACTTATTTAGGTTTGTTACTAATCCCGAAGGTAGAGAGAGCGTGCGATGTCGATCACATCAACCTTGGAAACACTTCAAACACACATCGTCACCTCACCCTTAGCTAGATCTCCGTTTATTTCGTAGCTTTTATTTCGAGTTACTAACATTTAGCAATCGAACCGGTATCCAATACCAGGTGCTACTAGGAGTAGAAGCAAGGTACACATCAATAACACGTATATCAAATATACTTCTGTCGACGTTGCCAGCCTTCTTATCTACCAAGTATCTAGGGTTGTTCCGCTTCAGCGACCTCTCTCCTCATAATTGAAGCACTTAGTCTCGGGTTTGGGTTCAACTTTGGGTTGCTTCACTGGAGCAGCAACTGACTTGCCATCCATGAAGTTTCCCTCCTTGCCCTTGCCCTTCTCGAAACTAGTGGTTATACTAACCATCAACACTTGATGCTCCTTCTTGATTTCTACCTTCGCGGTGTCAAACATCGCGAACAGCTCAGGGATCATTAATTCTATCCCTGGCATTTTATAGTTCATCACCAAGTTCTAGTAGCTTAGTGAAAGTGACTTGGAGAACTATACCAATCACTATCTTATCTAGAAGACGAACTTCCACTCAATTCAAGCGATTGTAGCACCCAGACAATCTGAGCACATGCTCAACGATTGAGCTATTCTCGTTCATCTTGCAGGCAAAGAATCTTGTTGGAGATCTCATATCTCGCAACACGGGCACGAGCCTGAGATCCTAATTTCAGATCTTAGAATATCTCATATGTTCCGTGACGTTCAAAACGTTTCGAAGCCTCAATTCTAAGCCCTAATGCATGACGCACTAAACTACCAAGTAGTCATCAGCACGTACCTGTCAGATGTTCACAACATCTACAGACGATGCTAGAGGGGTTGGCGCACCGAGTGGTGCATTAAGGACATAAGCCTTCTGTGCAGCAACGAGGACAATCCTCAGATCACGGATCCAATCCGCAATATTGCTACCATCATCTTTCAACTCTATTTCTCTAGGAACATATAAAATTCAAGGGAGATACAGCGTGAGCTAGTAATCTACAACACAGTTTTGCAAAGACACTACTGACTATGTTCATGATAATGAGTTCAATTAATCATATTACTTAAGAACTCCCACTCAAATTGACATCCCTCCGGTCATCCGAGTGATACATGATCCAAATTCACCAACTCAAGTCCGATCATCACGTGAGTTGAGGTGGTTAGAATGGTGAACATCATCATGTTGATCATATCTACTATATGACTCATGTTCGACCTTTCGGTCTCTTGTGTTCCGAGCCCATGTCTGTACATGCTAGGCTCGTCAAGTTTAACCCGAGTGTTCTGCATGTGCAACACTGGCTTGTACCCATTGTATGTGAACGTAGAGTCTATCACACCCGATCATCACGTGGTGTCTCAACACGACAAACTTTCGCAACGGTGCACACTCGGGGAGAACACAATTCATCTTGAAATTTAAGTGAGGGATCACCTTATAATGCTACCGTCATCCTAAGAAAAACAAGGTGCATAAAAGGATTAACATCACATGTAAATCATAAGTGACATGATATGGCCATGAACTTGTGCTTTTGATCTCCATCATGAAAGCACCGGCATGATCTCCATCGCCATCGGCACGACACTATGATCTCCATCATCTTGATCTCCATCAACGTGTCGCCATCGGGGTTGTCGCGCCCAACATGCTTCTACTACTATTGCTACCGTAGCGATAAAGTAAAGCATTACATAGCGCTTAATGATTGACACGCAGGTCATATAATAATTTAAAGACAACCCTATGGCTCCTGCCAGTTGCCGTACTCATCGACATGCAAGTCGTGATAATCTATACATCACATGATCATCTCATACATCACATATATCACATCATGTAATTGGCCATATCACATCACAACATACCCTGCAAAAACAAGTTAGACGTCCTCTAATTGTTGTTGCATGTTTTATGTGGCTGCTACGGGTATCTAGCAAGAACAATTCTCACCTACGCATAAACCACAACGGTGATACACTAGTTGCTTTTCAACCTTCTCAAGGACCGCCTTTGTCGAATCCGAACCAACTAAAGTGAGAGAAACTGGCACCCGCAAGCCATCTATGCAACAAGTTGCAGTCGAGGGAACCGGTCTCTCGTAAGCGTATGAGTAATGTTGGTCCGAGCCGCTTCATCTCACAATACCACTGAACCAAAATCCGACCAAGGGAGGAAGCAATCTAAGCATCAACGCCCACAAACCTTTTGTGTTCTACTCGAGATCTCATCTACACATAGACCTAGCTCATGATGACACTGTTGGGGAATGTTGCATGGGAAACAAAAAATTTCCTACGCACACGAAGATCTATCCATGGTGATGAGCATCTACGAGAGGGAGAGTGGATCTATGTACCCTTGTAGATCGCTAAGCGGGAAGCGTTAAGAAACACGGTTGGTGAAGTCGAACGTCTTCACGATCCAAATCGCCGTGCGTCCCGCGATCCAATCACGATCCGTCCCGCGATCCAATCACGATCCGTCCCGCAATCCGATCACGATCCGTCCCATGAACTTGATCACGATCCGTCCCACGAACTTGATCATGATCCTACCGATCTAGCGCCGAACGGACGGCACCTCCGCGTTCAGCACACGTACAGCTTGATGACGATCTCCACCGTCTTGATCCAGCAAAAAGGAGTGGAGAGGAAGAAGAGTTCTCCGACAGCCTAACGGTGCTCCGGCGATGGTGGTGGAGAAATTCTGGCAGGGCTTCGCCCAAGCACTGTAGAAAACCGATCTAGAGGAGAAACTATGCACTAGAGGAACGGGTAGCACGTGGCTGAAAATTATGTGCCAAAACCCTAAAATCCTCTAGTATACATAGGAGGATAGGTGGAGGAGGCTTGGCTGCCAAAAATCCAGCCCTTGGGTCGACCAAAGTGGGAGGTGGAGGAGGACTCTCCTCCTCCACTCCTAGTAGGACTAGGACTCTTCCTCTTTGCCTTTTTTTCCACCTTTTTCCTTTGGGTTTCTTTCTTCCAGCCACATGGGACTATTGTGGTTGTTCCACAAGCCCACTAAGGGCTGGTTATTACTTTACCACAGCCGATGAAGCCTCTTGGGTCGAAATACCCCTCCCGGAGATCTCCCGGTACACTACCGGCACTCCCGGTACACTACCGATAAGCCCGAAACTTTTCCGGCGACCAAAACAGGACTTCCTATATATGGATCTTTACCTCCGGACCATTCCGGAGCTCCTCGTGACGTCCGGGATCTCATCCGGGACTCCGAACAACCTTCGGTCACCACCATACACAACTCTACACTATCGAAACGTCACCGAACCTTAAGTGTGCAGACCCTACGGGTTCGAGAACTATGTACACATGACCGAGACACTTCTACGGTCAATAACCAATGGCGGGACCTGGACGTCCACATTGGTTCCTACATATTCTACGAATATCTTCATCGGTCGAACCTCTATGTCAAGGATTCAGTTAATCCCGTATAACGTTCCCTTTGTTCTTCGGTATGTTGCTTGCCCGAGATTCGATCGTCGGTATCTCCATACCTAGTTCAACCTCGTTACTGGCAAGTCTCTTTACTCGTTCCGTAATACAAGATCCCGTAACTAACAATTAGTCACATTGCTTGCAAGGCTCATTGTGATGTTGTATTACCGAGTGGGCCCTGAGATACCTCTCCGTCACACGGAGTAACAAATCCCAGTCTCGATCCATGCCAACTCAACAGACACCCTCGGAGATACCTGTAGAGCACCTTTATAGTCACCCATTTACGTTGCGACGTTTGATACACACAAGGCACTCCTCCGATATCCATGAGTTGCATGATCTCATGGTCATAGGAACATATACTTGGCATGCAGAAAACAGTAGCAATAAACTGACACGATCATATGCTATGTTTGTAGTTTGGGTCTTGTCCACCACATCATTCTCCTAATGATGTGATCCCGTTATCAAATGACATCTCATGTCCATGGCTAGGAAACCTTAACCATCCTTTGATAAACGAGCTAGTCCATTAGAGGCATACTAGGGACATGGTTTTGTCTATGTATCCACACATGCATTTAAGTCTCCGATCAATACAATTATAGCATGGATAATAAATGATTATCATGAACAAGGAAATATGATAATAACTAATTTATTATTGCCTCTAGGGCATATTTCCAACAGTCTCCCACTTGCACTAGAGTCAATAATCTAGTTTACATCACCATGTGATTCGCATTGTTATGAATCTAACACCCAATGAGTTCTGGGGCTCGATCATGCTTTGCATGTGAGAGAGGTCTTATAGTCAACGGGTCTGCGATATTCAGATCGTGTGTACTTTGCAAATCTCTATGTCAAACCATAAACACTGCTACCACACTCCACTTGGTACTATTTCCAAATGGATGCTCCACTATACGTATCCAGATTGCTACTACTAGTCATCCGGATAGGTGATAAAGCTTGCATCGACGTAACTCTTTACGACGAACTCTTTATCACCTCCATAATAAAGAAACATTTCCTTAGTCCTCTGGTTACTAAGGATAATTCCGACCGCTGTCCAGTGATCCACTCCTGGACCACTCTTGTACCCCTTGACAGACTCATGGCAAGGCACACACAGGTGCGGTACAGAGCATGGCGTAATATAGAGCCTATGGCTAAGGCATAGGGGACGACGGTCGTCCTTTCTCTTTCTTCTGCCGTTATCGAGCTTTGAGTCTCACTCAATTTCACACTATACAAATCAGACGAGAACTATTTCTCTGGCTGATCCATTTTGAACTCTTTCAAAATCTTGTCAAGGTATGCACTCATTGAAAGTCTCATCAAGCATCTTGATCTATCTCTATAGATTTTGATGCTCAACAATTAGGTAGCTTTATCCAGGTCTTCCTTTGAAAAACACTTTTCAAACAACCTTTTATGCCTTCCAGAAATTCTACATTATTTCCGATCAACAATATGTCAACCACATATACTTATCAGAAACTTTATAGTGCTCGCACTCACTTTATTGCGAATACAAGTTTCTCGTAAACTTTGTATAAACTACAAAAACTTTGATCACCTCATCAAAGTGTATATTCCAACTCCGAGATGCTTGCTCCATTCCATAGAAGGATCACTGAAGCTTGCTCATCTTTTAGCATCCTTAGGACTGACAAAACCTTCTGGTTGTATCACATACAACCTTTCCTTAAGTAAACCGTTAAGGAAATGATGTTTTGACATCCATCTGCCAGACTTCATAATTGAAAATGCAGCAACTGCTAACATAATTTCAACAGACTTTTAGCATCGCTACGAGTGAGAAAGCCTCATCGTAGTCAACTCCTTGAACTTGTCATAAACAACTTTGCAACAAGTTAAGCTTTACAAATGGTGACATTTACCATCAGTGTCTGTCTTCATTTGAAAGATCCATTTGTACTCAACGACCTGCCGTCCAACGAGCAAGTCTACCAAAGTCTATACTTGGTTTTCATACATGGATCCTATCTCGGATTTCATGGCCTCCAACCATTTGTCGGAATCCGGGCCCATCATCGCTTCTCCATAGCTCGTAGGTTCATCGTTGTCCAACAACATGACTTCCAAGACAGAGTTATCGTACCACTTAGGAGCAGTACACATCCTTGTCGACCTACGAAGTTCGATAGTAACTTGATCCTGAAGCTTCATGATCATAATCATTAACTTCCTCTTCAACTAACGTAGGCTTCACACAAACATCTTTCTGCGCTGCGCTACTCTCTGGTTGAACAAAGGTTTAACAACCTCATCAAGTTCTATCTTCCTCCCACTCAATTCTTTCGCGAGAAACATTTCCTCGAGAAAGGATCCGTTTAAACAACAAACACTTTGCACTAGGATCTGAGATTGAAGGTTCACCCAACTGATCTTAGGGTATTCTATGAAGATGCATTTGTCCGCCTTGGGTTCGACCTCATTAGGTGAAAACATTTTCCACACAAGTGTCGCAACCCCAAATACTAAGAAATGATAGCTTAGGTTTCTATCAAACCATAATTCACACGGTGTCATCTCAACAGATTTAGATGGTGCCCTATTTAAAGTGAATGTAGTTGTCTCTAATGCATAACCCCAAAATTATAGTAGTAAAACGATAAGAGACATCATAGCACGCACCATGTCCAATAGAGCATGACCATGATGTTCGGACACACCATCACACTATGGTGTTCCAGGTGGCGTTTTAGTTGTGAAACAAATTTCACATTGTCTTAAGTTGTATGCCAAACTCGTAACTCAGATATTTACCTCTACGATCATATCGCAGTCATTTTTTATCTTCTTGTCACGATGATCTTAAACTTCACTCTGAATTTGCTTGAACCTTTCAAACGATTCAGACTTGTGTTTCATTAAGTAAATATACACTATATTTACTCAAATCATCAGTGAAGTAAGAAAATAACGATATCCACTGCACGCTACAAGACTCACTAGATTGCATACATCAACATGTATCATTTCCAATGAATCACTTGCCCGCTCCATCCAACGGGGTCCTTTAGTCATCTTGCCTAAGAGGCATGGTTCGCACGTCTCAACAGATTCGAAATCGAATGAGTCCAAATATCCATCAGCATGGAGTTTCTTCATGCGCTTTATACCAATATGACATTTAGCGGCAGTGCCACAAGTATGTGGTACTATCATTATTAACTTTGTATCTTTTGACATCAATGTTATGAACATGTGTACTACTATGATCAAGATTTCAACAAACCATTCTCACTGGGTGCATGACCATTGAAGATATTATTCATGTAAACAGAATAACCATTATTCTCTAACTTAAATGAATAACCGTATTGCAATAAACATGATCTAATCATGTTCATGCTCAACGCAAAACACCAAATAACATTTATTTAGGTTCGTCACTAATCCTGAAGGTAGAGAGAGCTTGCGATGTTGATCACATCAACCTTGAAAACATTTCCAACACACATCGTCACCTCACCCTTAGCTAGTTCTCCGTTTATTCCGTAGCTTTTATTTCGAGTTACTAACATTTAGCAACCGAACCGGTATCCAATACCCAGGTGCTACTAGGAGTACTAGCAAGGTACACATCAATAACTCGTATATCAAATATACTTCTGTCGATGTTGCCAGCCTTCTTATCTACCAAGTATCTAGGGTTATTCCACTTCAGCGACCGTTCACCTCATAACAGAAGCACTTAGTCTCGGGTTTGAGTTCAACTTTGGGTTGCTTCACTGGAGCAGCAACTGACTTGCTATCCATGAAGTTTCCCTCCTTGCTCTTGCCCTTCTCGAAACTAGTGGTTTGGTTAACCATCAACACTTGACGCTCCTTCTTGATTTCTACCTTCGCGGTGTCAAAACATCGCGAACAGCTCAGGAATCATTATTTCTATCCCTGTCAATTTATAGTTCATCACTAAGTTCTAGTAGCTTACTGACAGTGACTTGGAGAACTATGTCAATCACTATCTTATCTGGAAGATCAACTCCCACTTGATTCAAGCGATTGTAGCACCCACACAATCTGAGTACATGCTCAACGATCGAGCTCTTCTCTTTCATCTTGCAGGCAAAGAATCTTGTTGGAGATCCCATATCTCGCAACACGGGCACGAGCCTGAGATCCTAATTTCAGCTCTTAGGAACATCTCATATGTTCCGTGACATTCAAAACGTTTTTGGAGCCTCAGTTCTAAGCCGTAACGCATGACGCACTAAACTATCAAGTAGTCATCAGAACGTGCCTGTCAGATGTTCACAACATCTACAGACGATGCTAGAGGGGTTGGCGCACCGAGCGGTGCATTAAGGACATAAGACTTCTGTGCAGCAATGAGGACAATCCTCAGATCACGGACCCAGTCCGCAATATTACTACCATCATCTTTCAATTCTATTTCTCTAGGAACATATAAAAAAACAAGGGAGCTACAGCGTGAGCTAGTAATCTACAACATAATTTGCAAAGACACTTTGACTATGCTCATGATAATGAGTTCAATTAATCATATTACTTAAGAACTCCCACTCAAGTTGACATCCCTCCGATCATTCGAGTGATACATGATCCAAATTCACCAACTCAAGTCCAATCATCGCGTGAGTTGAGGTGGCTACAATGGTGAACATCATCATGTTGATCATATCTACTATATGACTCATGTTCGACCTTTCGGGCTCTTGTGTTCCGAGGCCATGTCTGTACATGCTAGGCTCGTCAAGTTTAACCCGAGTGTTCTGCACGTGCAAATCTGGCTTGCACCCGTTGTATGTGAATGTAGAGTCTATCACACCCGATCATCACGTGGTGTCTCAACACGACGAACTTTCGCAACGGTGCACACTCGGGGAGAACACAATTTATCTTGAAATTAAGTGAGGGATCACCTTATAATGCTACCGTCGTCCTAAGCAAAACAAGGTGCATAAAAAGGATTAACATCACATGCAAATCATAAGTGACATGATATGGCCATGAACTTGTGCTTTTGGTCTCCATCTAGAAAGCACCGGCATGATCTCCATCGTCACCGGCATGACACCATGATCTCCATCATCTTGATCTCCATCAACGTGTCGCCATCGGGGTTGTCACGCCCTGCATGCTTCTACTACTATTGCTACCGTAGTGATAAAGTAAAGCATTACATAGCGCTTAATGATTGACACGCAGGTCATACAATAATTAAAGACAACCCTATGGCTCCTGCCGGTTGCCGTACTCATCGACATGCAAGTCGTGATAATCTATACATCACATGATCATCTCATACATCACATATATCACATCATGTAATTGGCCATATCATATCACAACATACCCTGCAAAAACAAGTTACACGTCCTCTAACTGTTGTTGCATGTTTTACGTGGCTGCTACGGGTATCTAGCAAGAACAATTCTCACCTACGCATAAACCACAACGGTGATACACTAGTTTGCTTTTCAACCATATCAAGGACCGCCTTTGTCGAATCCGATCCAACTAAAGTCAGAGAAACTGTCACCCGCAAGCCATCTAGGCAACAAGTTGCGTCGAGGGAACCGGTCTCTCGTAAGCGTACGAGTAATGTTGGTCCGGGCCGCTTCATCTCACAATCCCGCTGAAACAAAACCCGACCAAGGGAGGAAGCAATCTAAGCATCAACGCCCACAAACCTTTTGTGTTCTACTCGAGATCTCATCGAACCATCAACCTAGCTCTGATACCACTGTTGGGGAACGTCGCATGGGAAACAAAAAATTTCCTACGCACACGCAAACCTATCCATGGTGATGAGCATCTATGAGAGGGAGAGTGGATCTACGTACCCTTGTAGATCGCTAAGCGGAAAGCGTTAAGAAACGCGGTTGGTGTAGTCGAACATCTTCGCGATCCAAATCGCCGAGCGTCCCGCGATCTCATCACGATCCGTCCCGCGATCCAATCACGATCCGTCCCGTGAACTCATCACGATTCGTCCCGCGATCTCATCACAATCCGTCTCACGATCTTGATCACGATCCTTCCCGCGAACTCATCACGATCCGTTCCGCAATCTCATCACGAACCGTCCCGCGATCTCGATCACGGTCCTTCCGATCTAGCGCCGAACGGACGGCACCTCCGCGTTCAGCACACGTGCAGCTTGATGACGATCTCCACCGTCTTGATCCAGCAAGAGGAGGTGGAGAGGAGAGAGTTCACCGGCAGCGTGACGGCGCTCCGGTGACGGTGGTGGAGCAATTCCGGTAGGGCTTCGCCTAAGAACTGCGGAACTACGATCTAGAGGAGCACCGGTGGAACGGGTAGCACGTGGCCGTAAGTTGTGTCCCGTGTGCTAGCCCTGCCCCTCTATTTATATGTTGAGTCCTGGGGCCTAATCTTGGAGCAAAAACCTCTACAAGGTCGGTTTTGCCCGCACAAGGTCGGTTTGGCCCGCAAGGAAAGAGTCCAACTCGGATCCCTGCAGTCCCGCGCACAAGCGGTAGTACCGCTTCACGAGCGGTAGTACTGCCTTACTGCTTAAGGCAGCAACAAAACTTCCTTTTGCCCCTTCCAATACCTCGTGGGTTTTACCCCATTGGCCCATATAAAGTGTTGTTGTACCCGAACACTTCGGTAAACATCCGGAACCCCTTCCGGTTAATTCCGGAACTCTTCCAAAGATCAAAACACTATTATCACATATATCAATCTTTATCTCCATACTTTTCTGGAGATCCTCGTGACATCCGGGATCTCATCCGGGACTCCGAACAACCTTTGGTCACCACCATACACGACTCTACACTACCGAAACGTCACTGAACCTTAAGTGTGCAAACCCTGCGGGTTCGAGAACTATGTAGACATGACCGAGACACTTCTACGGTCAATAACCAATGGCGGGACCTGGACGTCCACATTGGTTCCTACATATTCTACGAAGATCTTCATCGGTCGAACCTCTATGTCAAGGATTCAGTTAATCCCGTATAACGTTCCCTTTGTTCTTCGGTATGTTACTTGCCCGAGATTCGATCGTCGGTATCTCCATACCTAGTTCAACCTCGTTACTGGCAAGTCTCTTTACTCGTTCCGTAATACAAGATCCCGCAACTAACAATTAGTCACATTGCTTGCAAGGCTCATTGTGATGTTGTATTACCGAGTGGGCCCTGAGATACCTCTCCGTCACACGGAGTAACAAATCCCAGTCTCGATCCATGCCAACTCAACAGACACCCTCGGAGATACCTGTAGAGCACCTTTATAGTCACCCAGTTATGTTGCGATGTTTGATACACACAAGGCAGTCCTCCGATATCCATGAGTTGCATGATCTCATGGTCATAGGAACATATACTTGGCATGCAGAAAACAGTAGCAATAAACTGACACGATCATATGCTATGTTTGTAGTTTGGGTCTTGTCCACCACATCATTCTCCTAATGATGTGATCCCGTTATCAAATGACATCTCATGTCCATGGCTAGGAAACCTTAACCATCCTTTGATCAATGAGCTAGTCCATTAGAGGCATACTAGGGACATGGTTTTGTCTATGTATCCACACATGCATTTAAGTCTCCAATCAATACAATTATAGCATGGATAATAAACGATTATCACGAACTAGGAAATATGATAGTAACTAATTTATTATTGCCTCTAGGGCATATTTCCAATATTAGAGGCATACTGGGAACATGATTTTGTCTATGTATCCACACATGTATTTAAGTCTCCGATCAATACAATTATAGCATGGATAATAAATGATTATCATAAACAAGGAAATATGATAATAACTAATTTATTATTGCCTCTAGGGCATATTTCCAATAATCATCTCCTACGTTTCTATTATTTTTGTATGGAATTGCTTCGTCAGGAGCATATCATCTCCTACGTTTCTACTATTCTTGTATGGAATTGCTTCGACGGGAGCATATCATCTCCTACGTTTCTACTATTTTTGTATGGAATTGCTTCGCCGGGAGCGTATCATCTCCTACGTTTCTACTATTCTTGTATGGAATTGTTCCGCCACGCCGCTGGTCAATGCAACGCTGCCGCACCAGGGCGTCTCGCCCCTGTTGCCCAGGATGACTCGATGCATCGATCGCCTTTGCGCGCTTGCGCCGAGCTGCCGAGGGCTTTCCCGTCGAGACCAGCAGCGGGGCCGTCGGGGACCACACGAGGCGTCGACGAGGTCTGCATGCATGCCTGAGCGCCGCCAGCCAGACTAGCGTGGAGACTCGCTGGTTCGAGCGTGCTGATAACGTGTTTGAAGTAGAGAAGGAAAAAAACAGTACACAAAGATGTAAAGTAAAGTTGTCTTTATTGATGATGGATTACATATACATACATATACATATACATATACATATACATATATATATATATATATATATATATATATATATAGAAAGTCTATTCATCACCCAGGGTATAGAATAAGTTATTCTTCGTCCGAAATAATTTCATGATTGTTTAATAAATAAATTACATTTGAAATGCAAATATTTACATTTATATTGATTCACTGCATAAAATTTGGCATAAGAAATTTAAATATAGGCCATAAAGTTAGAAAAATCGCATTTTATGTATATTTTACACTATGTTATTATGTTTATAATTTTACATGACGTAAAATATTTTTTACGGTGAGTATACGTTTTCTTACCGTCTCTTTTTAAGTATGAAATAAAACAGAATTGACGGAACGTAAAATTATGATGCATTGATGTAAAAATCGAGGGGGTGAAGAATAACTATTCCTCACCCAGGGTGACGAATAGTCGATCCCTATATATATATGTATATGTATATATATGTTGTTTCCTGACGACATGATATTGGAGGTTCTGCTCTGGCTCCCGGTCAAATCCATCCCGCGTTTCCGCTCCCTCTGTTAAGCGCTTCATCCCTGGTTCAAGATTCAGCTTACTTGAAGGGAGCCTTGCTCCAGTGCATAAAAGTAAAACTCGTGAAGACCCGGCCTTCAGAGATGTACCAGAGAAACCACGGCTTCATGCTAAAGGCTAAATGATGAAAGGTCACTTTTCCTAAAATCTTCTGTAATTTAAGGATTTCAAGAATCTTGCTAACATATAGTTGGCATGCACGTGATTTTGGTGTAACTCTTGTAACTGTTGCCTTATGCCCAACAAGCAACCTTTAAGTATGAAGAATATGTTGAATATGGTTGATGCCATCCTTGCCCTTGTTTTGTGGTTTGGCTCGTACGAGTATTGTTTTTTTGGCAAGTAGTTGAGCACTATAATGAAGATATGACTTTCTTGACATCCTTGTGATGGCGATAGATAATTAGCTGCATTGTGTGAATGGAAAATGATAGACAGTTAATCGTGCATATGTTATGAATTAACTCAAAATCAGGTAAGAATCCAAGCAAGTTACCTGACATAGTTTACATGTATGTCCTTTTCTTGTTTCGATGTACCATGTGCATATATAAGCATACTTTATAATTATTCATCCATTTCCATGTTTCGTGGGAAATGTCTTGTTCAATTTTTGTCGCGTTTTGGTAAACAAGAACTAATCTGAAAGTCCTTTTTAGCAAGTTTATTGATAGAGATTAATCATTTATTCCCAGATGCTTTGTCATTCCTTTTTTTTAATTCTAGTTATTGCTATGGGAGGGATAGGTTTCTTCATGATATGACAAAATTTTATCTTTTCATTTTCAATCCTTTTTTAGTATCGGAAGGAAAAAAGAAAGAAAAGATGGATTGGGTGGAACCTCAGAGTTATTTTTGATTTTGAATCGCTAATGATGTAACAGTTTCCTCTAGCATGATCTACTATTTTCCACTATAAATTGGGCAGAATGTTTAGTATTATTTGCACTGCTTAACAAAAGAGGTGACCAGTGATTGGCATGAACTTGCTAGTAGTGGTGACGTGCAAGATACCCAACCGTGGTGACCAGTGAATGTTGCTCCATGCTACCACAACATCATTGGGAGGGCGTGCCGCCTCCTGTGTATGGTATGGTAGGGTCCCAATCTCCATGATTTTGGTTTAAGCTTATTAGGATATTATAAAACATGTAAACGACGAACATTATTACCACCTAGCCAGTGGCGTTACTTTGAACAGTATAAGATCGTTTTACTGAAGAAATTGTTCAAAAAGTTCCCGAAAAAAGTTGCATATACCTACAGACAATTGTGCAAGCACGATCACAATAGATTATGGACATGAATGGATGCTTCGTATCAAAAGCCAGATCCACATAATTCTTTGCCATCGCCTCTCGTCCAAATGGATTTGAAGCACAAAGCCCGGTCTACTGATCATCCATTTGTAATTGAAACATCAAATAGATATATTTGCAATCTACAAACAGGAAAGTGCATTATTCAACCGAGTGAGATGTTTCAGAAGAAACATAATTACAATGTGTGGAACAGTGCAAGCAATTGCCATGATCACTGCCGTTAAGACTTAAGAGTGGTTCTGAAAATGTGACCGTCTGGCTAAACGGAAAACAGGTGCATTAGAACCGCCAAAACACCCAGGTGCATTAGAAGTGGGACAATTTAGTACCAACATGAAATAAAACCAGGTATAACATTAACCAATTTCAAATCTAGAACCGCCATATACAGTGTGTGTGGCAGCAGGGGTAGAAACAAAGACCGTATGTCTGATTTAGTGGGATGCATAAGCCATGGTAGATGGCATGGCTAGCTATCCATTGGTTTATGCACTTGGACAAGGCTCTCTTCAAATAAACTGAATGTTGAACCAGGCCTGGTATGTGTGTGTGTCTCGGTGATGGAGAGGATGGTCTCTAGAGCTTGACACCTAGGGTCATAGGTGTGAAGCTTCTGCTCAAACTGTCCGGGGAACTTGTATTTGGTAGAAGTAATGACTATCTTCTTTCCTGACCTGCAGTTGCCAATGACTTCAATAACCCTCACAACCAGCGGCTCAAGTAAATATATTCCCACATGCCCGAACAAATGGATTTGATGATACAGTGACCATTCACCAGGGCTATAATCCAGCAGTTTCCAGATCTCCAAAGTGCCATCATGAGGTCACGGACCATGCACAGGTGGTCATCCATCACAACCAGGTGCTCTTTTCCTGACCCGTAGTGCAGGTGCATTTCTGATGTCCAGAAGGGCGGTGGTGATCGGACACATCCGAAGGTCTCGGCCGTCAAGGAAAATGTTAAGATGACAGCTCTTGTCCTTGTGGCAATATGGGAAGGATTGATGAACTAGTGTAGTAATCCGTTGGCAAACACCGGTGGTACTTTGTCCGTCGCCGCATGTATAATTGCAGAAGTTGCATACCTAGACAGACTAAAAGGTACTCCTCCACCAGCCGCCGGCCTCCAGCAACCAGCTCCAGGGGTGTACACTTCACACTTCTTCCTCTCCTTGTCAAAGCAAGACCCAGTGATCAACCTCACCACCTTGTACTCCCTAGTAAGGGCATCAAATCCAAGTCCGACAGTGGAACGATATTTTGGTGTAGTACTGTGAGGCGGCAGGCGTGTGATTGCCCGTGTAGCGGCATTGCAAACATAGTAAGCTGGCGTGGCATCATCATATAGAAGGGTGAGTCCATGGCATGGCGAGGGCGTCACTATTCCCACGGAATTGCGGCGTGCAGTGTCAACGGTGAAGAGTAAATCATCTCTGGAGCCTGACGGTGAGCATGAGTACATTGCGGTGGAGTTCAATCCTGCCGTGGGCGAGACAAGCGTCAGTAGCTTTGGTGCTGGTCTCACCGCCTTAGAGGTCGCCATGTGGAGGCTGCAGAAATCCTTGGAGGAGAATAGCGCAGCCCAAGCGCGACAGACGACCTGGAAGCGGAGAATGGATTTGACGGGGAGCCGAAGTAGCACCTCCAACATCATTTCATCAGGAAGCAACAGTGTACAAAGAGAGAGTAGAAGGGCCTTCTTCCTCTTGTTGTTGTTGCTTGGGAACACCTGGTCTGCTGTGGTCGTGGCAGCCTCGTCACTCTTCCTTTTGCTGCTATCCATCATGTCTGTCGCCCCAAATGCCAGCTGAGGCCAATTAACCGGTGATCGTAAAATACAGCAAGATGGTCTGCAATGAAATCAGCATACAGGGATAAGATAATCTGGGTGTTAGTACTGTGAACCTTGATGCATATACCCTGCATAAATTTGAAAAGCTTTGGGGTCCGAGGTAACCCAATTTTCTGTTTGAATAGTGGAGTTGCTGCTATCAGAACTTTGGACAGTCATATTTTGATTTGAAACGAACCGGCAAGACCAACTTAATTAACTATAGTTGCTACTGTACCTGCTACTATCAGAACTTGCTGTTAGCAGTAGAGTTGCTAGCAAAAGGAAAGATGATAGTGCAACGAGATCTGGGTGACAGAGAAACCAAACAACGGCAGAAAAATATCCATGTGATTGAGCTTCCTTACCAAGAGATCGCTCCAACCGAATCCATCCGCTAGAGTGGGTAAGGACGACGCGTGCCTGCGACCGGAGAAGGGAACCCCTTGGGCCGAGAGGACCGGCGACGCGGGCGCGGCGGCGGCGGCGGCTCGGCGAGCACTCGATTTCTCCCCGAGAGAATTATCAAAGGGAACAGATCAGAGCAAACCGGTGCTGGTTCTCTTAGTTGGGCTGCAACGCGGAATTGCGACAGGGTGTGTTTGGCCCACTTCAGCCTTTTGCCCTTTTGTGCTCAGAGATGTTGTAGAAATTAGATCCACCTTAGAGATCCAGGAAATATAAAGAGGCAAAATCTCTAGTTAGCGACACCTTACAATGATTACTCCCACCTCCTCGGGTTATAACAAGCGGCGCACTGTATATGTGTCACTTGTCGCAACCTGAGAGTTTTTACTTTTTTCATAGAATCCGTATTTTTAAAATGTTTTATCTTCTAAACTGTGCGTCCAAATCTCGAACCGTCTTCATCGTTGGCTTTCTCGCGTCGAGATCTTCAAAACCAGATCCCAGATTGATAGGTTTTTACGAACTTTTTTTCACTAAAAAACCAGACGAAAAAACCGTGTCTCACACGATAGAAAAAAACTGAAAACACGTTTTTTTCCTTTCCGAGAGGCACGTGCCATGCCGCTCGCAAAGGCAAAAGCATGTCTCTCGCGGAAAAAAGAGAGAGCAGAAAACACGTTCTTTCCCTTTCGGGAGAGGCACGATCTCATGATAGCAAAACCGTGCCTGTCGCAAAAAAAACAGAGCAGAAAACGCATTTTTTCCCTATCCGAGAGGCACGGCCGTGCCTCTCGCGAAGGCAAACTCGTGCCTTTCGCGGAAGCAAAACCGTGCCTCTCACAAAAAAAACAGAAAACACGTTTTTTCCCTTTTCGAAAGGTTGCAAGAAAATGCATTTTTTCGCGTTTTTCGCGATTCTTTTGAATTTTTTCCGTCCAAAGGCTACGAAAGACCGGTGGAAAACCGGAACACCAAAAAAATCCAGAAAAAAACCCACTCCAAAAGGCGAAAACGCGTGCACAAAAATAAAAATAATAAAATTCGAAGGAAACGCTCAGAACACGACACGTGACGGCGATTGAGAATGCGTCAAATGGCGACGCATGGGAGCGATCGCCAAAACGTTTGTGAGGGAGCGCTTGGTAACTAGTTGCTCTCTAAAGAAGGGCACGAGTGGACAGTACGCTTCTGTGATTAGAGAGATCTGTTCTCGAGTTGAGAACTTCCACTGTAATTGCGGTAAATACCGATGCACACTTGAGCTTGATGATCGCTTTTTTGAGGCCAGGGACGCCATTTGTGACCAGTTCATCCTCATGATCCAAATTGTATCCCACGACTATGGTCTTTGATCAATAAAGTTGGCCTTTACCGCTAAAAACCTAATCAGCAGGTCAATTCTAAAAAGAGCCAATCAACGGGTGGGTGTGGGTGGGGGGAGCGCTATGCCTTGCTTGTAGCACGACCTAGCGTGCTCTCTGCGTTAGGGGCCTCCTAAATGAGCTAGTCCGGCGCGTGGGAGGTCACTGGTCACTGTCGCGTTAGGGGCCTCACAAGTATTTCCGGACGGAGGGAGTATATAAGAACCAAATGAATACAAAATATGCACATTGTATGCAAAAAGAATGTCTATTAAATTACAAAAGTTTTCACCTTGTATTGAAAAATATTTACCATGTACTAAAAAAAATTAATATTATATTTAAGAAATGATAAACGTGTATTAATATGTCTTTTATATATACCAAAAATGCACAATGTGTATGAAAAAAGTAAACATAAAAATATATTCATGTATTTCAAACCTATTAAACATGTATATGAAATATGTTTCTGATATATACGAAAAATAGTGAATGTGTACTTGAAAAAATTGACATGCGTTGAACAAAAGAAAAAAGGATGAAAATCGACAACGAAACAAATAAAACCAAAGAAACACAATAAAAACCTAAAAGTAAACAAAGAAAAAAAATGAAAACCCAAGAAAAACATTGGAAAAAAATGAAAAGAATGAAAACCAAGAAAGAACAAAGAAAAATGAGGAAAACCGATGAAAACAAAAAAAATGAAGAAAGAGAAAAGAAAACCCAAAGAAAGACAAGAAAGAACCAAGGAAAGTGAAGGAATAAATGAACGAAAGAAAAAAAAAGCAGAAACAAACCAAGCAAAGGAAACCCACCAAAACCGTGGGAACGAAACCACAGAACTCAAATGAAATGTAGCGAATGAAAACAAACAAACATAAATGGGTCGGCCCAATAGATAAAAGGTGCTCCCTCCATCTGGAATGCAAGTGCATTAGTAAGAATCCATGCTATGTACTCCCTCCGTCTGGAATTACTTGTTGTAAAAATGGATGTATCTAGACGTATTTTAGTTCTAGACACATCCATTTTTATCAATTTCCGCGATAGCAATGTATACCATATATATATAGAGAGAGAGAGAGGGAGAGAGAGAGAGCACCCGATAGCATCAAATTTAACAGCATAATAAGAATAAAGCTCAATCTGGGAATAAACAAAAAAATCTATGTAGTGTACATAGACAATTAGAGGAGCTTTCCTGCATTTGAATGAGAAAGGGAAGGGGGCATTTTCAATTTTTCATAGCTGAGACCTAGAAGCAGCTAAACTTTTACAGTACAATTTATCAATTCATCACCTGCTCCAAATGTCAGGTAATCCTTCATACACCATTCTCAGTTCATTCAACTGTATTTCACTAGAAGGTTCCTTTAATTAGATGAACTAGGCCATATCTATGACACCAATCACCTATCAATTTATGATTAATGAAACAGCAACAGCACGGATAAAAAATGTAACAAACACAGATTATTGCATAGAGGCACAGGTTCACTGCGCAGGGCCCAGGTTCGGCAGAAATGTGAATAACAACTTCAGAGGAACAAAAAAATGAAACAATGATTGTACATTTGTTTGTCCAAGTCTAACATGTTTGCCCAGGTCTGAAGCAACAAACTCTACAAATAATATTTCATACTATCCCTAAATCATTTCGTGCAAATTTATGCTACATAATGTTAGAAGACCAAGCGCTAACCACACCAATGTACATACTTACTACTCCCTCCGTCCCATAATATAAGGGCATTTTTGACACTACACTAGTATAAAAAACGCTCTTATATTACGGGACGGAGGGAGTAATATCAATTGCCTAGTTAAGAGATACGGGTAGGCAGACCTGCACAAAGCTACATGGTATAACATAACAAATACTATTCCAAAGTTTGAGATGGTCATATTGTTGAACCTAATGATCTAAAACATCACTGCATATCAATGTAAGTCAAAGAAAAGGGTAAAACGTGTGCACAAATTTTCTTGTGCACAAATGAGGGGCAATGGCATGGATACTAACCAGATTGGATACATAATCAAGATCTGCTATAATTGAAGAATTTGCCTGAAAACATAAGCATCCATGAACAACAAAAAATCTTATAGAAAAATCATGAAACTTCCTGCAGTTAGTTGTGGAACTGATAGCCCTTGCTTGGGGACTTGCAGCTTTTCAACCAAGTCAATGCTCATATGTTGCAACGTATTTGCCAGATGCTCTGATATTCCTACATCAATTTTTTTGTTTATATGAAGCAAATAGCAAATGCAGAAACAAGAGACGCGGAAGAAAAATATTACAGAAAGAAATAAAAGGAGATAAATAACCTACACACCACATTTGTGCACCATTTATGGTCAATGACGTTTGTATGTTCTTTTTTTATATATTCAATCAACAGTTATTTCTTGTTACCTGATGAATGAAATTGAGATCTTGAGACGTAGGAGTACTACTTTGGCCTGGAATAAAAATGGAAACTCAGAAGTAGTGTAAAACAGCTGAACCCATAGTCATATGCTGGCTAAAAATGTCATGGTTATTCCTAGTTTCTTCGAGCTTCCTTTTTACTCACATGTTTAACCGGATATTCTTCATATATGCACAATTAACATTTGCCTTTTTTCTGAAGAAATTCAACTCTACAAGTTCCATCTGTACAGGCAGCTTTATTTCCAACTTCAGATACATGTTATCTTGGAACAGTATATCTCATATGTGCCTTCCATGCTATCATCAATCCATCCCATCCCATCCTTAACGCACGGAACTTCTAATGAGCAAAACTGTCAATGGAAGTGTCATTGCATACAGGTGCATCTGGATAAAACTTCTAATCAGGTCACACTGTTACTGGCTGATGGTAGTTATTTTCAACTGCTTTCGCAGTAAAGAAACTCTTTGTGCTCATGCTGCAGCATGCTTTCCAACACACACTAACATCACTCTTGCTCTCTTATAGTTAGCTTACCATCACATCTTGCTCCCTTGCTGATACGGTAATATTGTCTGGGATGTTCAGCTGAACACATAAGGTACAAGGCAGACTCTTCTGTGCCTGTATACTGTTACCAAGCATTCAGATCAGCCAGGTCTAGCTGGATGCATGCACCAATGTCTATGCCAGCCCACAAGCAATATCTATCCCCTTTTCTCTCTTTTATCTTGTTATGTTGCATGTCATGCACATATAGAAGATCAATTTTATATGAAAGCATAGAACAAAACACTGGAACTCTCTGGTACCGGAACGTTCCATTCCAAATACCGAACTTGTGGAGAACTCAAATTCAGAACATGTCTCTCGAGTGTTTCTTAATTGAACTAAGTAAATGCACAGACCACTAGACCACTTAAGATTGGCAGGAAATAACTGAACAATTATCAAGGTGCATGTTTTGATCATTGCTTTGTACCGTAATGTAGCATGAGTTGATATCTTTGACGAATTCACATTGTGTGTGGTCTAGGACTTAGAACTTCCTTGCCCTCAACCTGGGATGTAGACTGATTTCCTCCCATCTCTCTATAACCCTTGCCTCCTAGGAGGATTGCTCTGTTCTTCTATGTTTTCAATGAAATGAAACGCAAAGTCCTTTGCATTTTCTCGAGAGAAAAAAGAGATGGAGCTAGGGGGGAAAACAACCCAACAATACACATGACCCAGAAGAGCTGCAGGGAGGTACATGAAGGTTAAAAGTAGATCGAACCCAACTAACTGGCCTTTGGGGCAGGGCTAACCTCCATCATGTTGCCCAGAGAACATTATCAAAGAGGTATTATCTTTCTTTTCACTACAGTTTAGACACCTGTATAAGGATTTTGACTATATTACAGCAAGCAGAGATACAAATAATATCTTGAAATGGACATGAAGAAAGTAAAGTAAATAGAACCTTGAGCATGTGAGGAATACCTCTCATTCAAGTCTCACGCAGTGCAGACATTATTTCTACACAACAAAGGAAAAAAGGTATCTAGAATTGCCGTCTGCCAGCGGACGGCAAAGGGCATGGACGCCACACGTGGCAGCTTAGGTCCATTAAGGTCTTAACGACGTGCTTTGTCGTCCAGTGGCAGACGACAAAGACCTTGGTTCTTTGTCATCTTCCAGCGGACGGCAAAGCACCTGTTTCTTTGCCGGCCTAGGTGGGTTCTTTGCCGTCCGCTGGCAGATGACAAAGAACCTTAGGTCTTTGTCATCTGCCAGCGGACGACAAAGAACCCACCTAGCCCAGCCTAGTGCTACCCCAGGTTGCACAGGTAGCTACCACGTGGCAACTTTGCCGTCTGCTAGCTGACGGGAAAGACCTTTGCGGTCTGCCAGCAGACGACAAAGTGGCGATATAGCCCCTATTTTTTGTTTTTTCTTAAAATCGTTCAATTTGACAGAATTTCACATATATATCCAACATATCAACAATCCAAGTTTCCAACAAGCATACCAACAATAAGTTTCAACAAGCATACCAACAATGAGTTCCAACAACATATCCAACATACAAGTTTCCAACAACATATCCAACATACAATGGTTTCCAACAACATATCCATACATACATATACAAAACAAGTTTCCAACAAGTTTCCATAAACAAAAAGGAAGCACAAGTAGAAGACTACACTCCATCAATGCAAGCTTCCTCATCTATAGCAAATCTGCAAATTAGGAAAGATGAAAGTTAGAAGAAGAAGACTAGCTAGAAGAAAAAGAAGAAAAAGAAGAAGAATAATTTATCTTCTCTTTCTTTTTCTCCTCTCCTCTCCTCTTCTCCAAGGTAGTAATGCCATTTTCTAGCTAACTAAGCATATCAAGTCATTTTGGAGGAAAAAATGCAAGTATAGGTCATTTTATAGCTATCCTAGGTAGAATATATCATTTTGGAGGTAAGTAAGGTTATTATGTCATTTTTGAGGAAAATAAGCTAAATATAGGTCATTTTGGAGCTAAACCAAGGTTATTATGCCATTTTTTTACCTAAATGAGCTAATTATGTCATAAATGAACTAGCTAAGCTAATTATAGATCATTATTGAGCTATCCTAGGTAGTTATGCCATTTTGTATCTAAGTGAGCTAATTATATCATAAATGAACTAGCTAAGCTAGCTATAGATCATTATTGAGCTATCCTAGGTAGTTATGCCATTTTCTAGCTAACTAAGCATATCAAGTCATTTTGGAGGAAAAAATGCTAAGTATAGGTCATTTTATAGCTATCCTATGTAGAATATATCATTTTGGAGGTAAGTAAGGTTATTATGTCATTTTTGAGGAAAATAAGCTAAGTATAGGTCATTTTGGAGCTAAGTAGGTCATTTCTTAAGCTAAGTATGCATTTGTTAATGAAAACACTTGGGAAAACTTATTGTTGTTGTTTGAAGTAGAGAACGAGAGAGATAATACACAAAGATGTAAAGTGAACAGTTGTCTTTATTGATGATGGATTACACATATATATATAGCCCCCCAAGGGGTGTGTCTGAAGGGACATGAGGCAACTGCCTTTGTCAGGAAAAGCAGGGATTAATAGGATTAATTAAATCCTAACACTCCCCCTAATCCATGCTCATTAGTGTAAGTATCATCATCTTGAAAAAGGCTCCTCCAAAAACCCTGTGGGAAAAATATGAGGAGATATGTGTTTGATATGTTGCTAGAACTCCTTCAAACCCAGTGGGAAAAATAAGGATAAAATGATGCAACATATAATGGTTATTGTCTCTTTTAACTCAATACGAGAAAACTCATAGAGTTTAGAGAACAATAAATATGTCGTATATACTTTCTTGAAAACCCCGGTGGGGAACACAGAAAATATGACATATGAACTTGTGTTGATATTACCTCATCAAAAACCTTTTATGAGAACCTGTAAAGTAAACTCATGAAGGGAAAAAGATTATAATATGATGCATTGAACAGGAACAATTCAGGAAGATACTCCCCTTGATTCTTGCAAAATTTGAAGTCGTCACATACCAATTCCCTGAACTCATTTCTGGAACATAGAAGTTGGTAGAGATCCCATAAACAAATCAGTCATATGATTTGCCTTGCAAGATATGCAATATAGCGATATTGCTTATTGTGTAACCTGTTTGCATCCGGGCAACACAAGAGACATTATCGTTGAGATAATGGTTTGTGGATGTAGCCATGAGGTATGTTTCGGAGACTCTTCATGAGAGGGCTACCACACCTAGTAGAACACTAAGCTTGTCTATGATATTACATAGTGGGGATCTGATCGATGTATCCAATGATATCGGTGTTCACATTTCTGTGAAATTGAAAAACCAGGACAAGATGTTTGATGCCTTGAAGATACCAAAAGATATTCTTGAGTACCAACAAGTGGTGTTTGGTGGTGGAACGTTGAGTCCCAATATCTTATTTCCATCATCTCTTGGTCTAAATAGATCTTTCTCTACGTCTAGAGAATGAACGACCATGAGAGTTATGGATGGATAAGATTTGTCCATAATGAATTTCTCCAATATATTATGGATATAGACAACATAGTATACCATAATGTATGAATGAAGGTGCTCAAGTTGTAGTAACGAGCGGTATTTTAGTTTACCAAAATCCTTCATTAAACTCCGTTATTTAGATGATTACATGTGTCGTCATTGCGGACAAACACACATGGATAATCATCATTGTAGGAGTAATCCTTGTGTAGAAGTAACTCACTATGTCGGTTGTACCATATGTACCGACAACAATAAGTCTTATGGTGACTTACTGATTTTACACAATGTATGTTGCGTTTTCCATTTCGATTCAGAAGTAAGATTCCATCGAGAATCAATCATTTGTACTGCCAATGATATAAGTTATCGGAAGGAGATTCCATCTCTCAAGAATAGTTGGGTATCTGTGTGAACCCTTGTGATACAATACTTTCTCTGTGTTTCACCACCTCATTGTTCTCAATTCCGTTTCCAGAAGAAAACTGGAGTAGGTATTGCTTAAGAATACCTTCCCATTATTAAGCAAGACCATTTCTACCTAGATTATACCCTTTGCTTGAATTTAGTCCGAGTGTTGTTGACACTTTGCCATGTCCATGGTCTTTGGATCTGAATCATTTGAAAGGTTTTTGCAATCTAGTTGAGAAATGTATGTCGACAATTGGAGACTTCCGGTTATATGTTTCTCCAGAATCTATATATCAATATAGAGTTGATGGAAATATCGTTACCCATGGTGACTGCACACGATTTCCCAATGCGATTAAGTTGGGTATTCCGATGTCTCGGTCATTATGTGCACTATGACCCGAGTTGGTGGAGGTTTCGCATCCACTGGGTATATACTACCCATTAGGTGTCTGTCAACGTGAAGTTGACTTGCATTTACTGTTTCACAGGCCTTGATAGCTTGCGAGAAGCTAAATCCGGATGTACTTTTGCCATACATCTCCCCCTATTGCTTTGAACGGAGAGTGGAGTGGATTTTGTTGGTACCTCCACTCTTTCAGTTATACTTTTGCAGGATTGTAGGATTGTGTGACACCTTTATAGTCAGTAAATGAATCTGGCACGTTATTTGCAATGTGTTGCAAACCTTCTGAACGCATGGTTCAGCTTTTTGAGTACGTGGATTTGAGGCAGAAATGTGTTGAACATTCCACTAATTTCCTGGCATTCTTTATGGTACTTTAAATCTCCCCCTAATGCCTGGAAATATTCCTCATGAATCAGCATACTGGCCTTGAATAACTCCCCATGCGAGGGGCTTGAGGTATTGACGGAAATACAGCTATTCCTCACATAGATCCCAACTATATGTTGAGGGGCCAATGATGTATGCCGGGTGGTGATATTGGTATACAACCAAATTACCGTAGATAGAAAATACTTGGTAGATTTCCACGTATCAAAGATAGAGGGGAATAATAGTATGCAGTTTGGTCATGAGTGTGTAAAACTTCATGACTCCAACGTAAAGTTGGTAAGTTGCAATTCCAAAGTAAAGATAATGCAATGAGATTTGTTGGGGAACGTTGCATGGGAAACAAAAAAATTCCTATGGACACGCAAGATCTATCCATGGTGATGAGCATCTACGAGAGGGAGAGTGGATCTACGTATCCTTGTAGATCGCTAAGAGGGAAACGTTAAGAAATGCGGTTGGTGTAGTCGAACGTCTTCACAATCCAAATCGCCGAGGGTCCCGCGATCCAATCACGATCCATCCCGATCAAGCACCGAACGGACGACACCTCCGCGTTCAGCACACGTATAGCTTGATGACGATCTCCGCCTTCTTGATCCAGCAAGAGGGAGCGGAGAGGTAGACGAGTTCTCCGGTAGTGTGACGGTGCTGCGGCGATGGTGGTGGAGCAATTCCGGCAGGGCTTTGCCTAAGCACTGCAGAAAACCGATCTAGAGGAGAACTATGCACTAAAGGAACGGGTAGCACGTGGCTGAAAATCAAGTGCCAAAAACCCTAAAACCTCTAGTATATATAAGAGGAAGAGAGGAGGAGGCTTGTGTTGGGGAACGTTGCATGGGAAACAAAAAATTTCCTACGCACACGCAAAATCTATCCATGGTGATGAGCATCTGTGAGAGGGAGAGTGGATCTACATATCCTTGTAGATCGCTAAGCGGGAAGCATTAAGAAATGCGGTTGGTGTAGTCGAACGTCTTTGCAATCCAAATCGCCGAGCGTCCCATGATCTCATCACGATCCGTCCCGCGATCCAATCACGATCCGTCCTGCGAACTCATCACGATCCGTCTCGCGATCTTGATCACGGTCCTTCCGATCTAGCGCCGAACGGACGACACCTTCGTGTTCAGCACACGTACAGCTCGACGACGATCTCTGCCTTCTTGATCTAGCAAGAGGGAGCGGAGAGGTAGACGAGTTCTTCGGCAGCTCGACGACATTGTAGCGATGGTGGTGGAGGAATTCCAGCAGGGCTTCGCCTAAGCACTGCTGAAAATTGATCTAGAGGAGAAACTACGATCTAGAGGAGAGGTAGCACGTGGCTATTAGGGTTACCTTTTCCCTCTAAATCCTCTAGTATATATAGGAGGGAGGGAGGGGAGGAGGCAGCCTCAAACCCTCAAGGTTTGGTCGAAATTGGAGGTGGAGGAGTCCTACTCCAATCCTATTAGGAGTAGGATTCCTCCTTTCCACTTGGAAACTCTTTCCAACTCTCCACCTTTGGATTTTTTCCTTCTCAAACCACTCCAACCGCATGGGCCCTTAGAGGAGGCTTCGGCCAGCCCACCAGGGGCCGGTTTACCTCCTTCCATAGCCCATGTAGCCTCTTGGGTCGAGACACCCCTCCCGATGGTCCCCCGGTACCCTCCCGACACTCCCAGTACACTACCGATGAGCCCGAAACTTTTCCGGTGACCAAAACAGGACTTCCTATATATCAATATTTACTTCCGGACCATTCCGAAGCTCCTCGTGATGTCCGAGATATCATCCGAGACTCCGAACAACCTTCGGTCACCACAATACATAACTTTATACTACCGAAACGTCACCGAACCTTAAGTGTGCAGTCCGTGCGGGTTCGAGAACTTGTAGACATGACCAAAACACCTCTACGATCAATAACCAAGAGCGGGACCTGATGCACATATTGGTTCCTACATATTCTACGAAGATCTTTATCAGTCGAACCTCTATGTCAAGGATTCAATTAATCCCGTATGTTGTTCCCTTTGTTCTTCGGTGTGTTACTTGTCCGAGATTCGATCGTCGGCATCTCCATACCTAGTTCAACCTCATTACCAGAAAGTCTCTTTACTCATTTATTAATATAAGATCTCATGACTAACACTTAGTCACATTGCTTGCAAGGCTTATTGTGACGTTGTATTACCGAGTGAGCCCTGAGATACCTCTCCTTCATACGGAGTAACAAATCCCAGTCTTGATCCATGCCGACTCAACAGACACCCTCGGGGATACTTGTAGAGCACCTTTATAGTCACCCAGTTACGTTCCGACGTTTGATACACACAAGGAACTCTTCCGGTGTCCGTGAGTTACATGATCTCATGGTCATAGGAACATATACTTGACATGCAGAAAACAGTAGCAATAAACTGACACGATCATATGCTACATTTGTAGTTTGGGTCTTGTCCATCACATCATTCTCCTAATGATGTGATCCCATTATCAAATGACATCACATGTCAATGGCTAGAAAACCTTGACCATCTTTGATCAACGAGCTAGTTCACTAGAGGCATACTAGGGACAAAGTGTTGTCTATTTACCCACACATGTAATGTGTTTCCAATCAATAAAATTATAGCATGGATAATAAACGATCATCATGAACAAGGAAATATAATAATAAACACTTTATTTATTGCCTCTAGGGCATATTTCCAACAGTCTCCCACTTGCACTAGAGTCAATAATCTAGTTCACATCACTATGTGATCTACATTGTAATGCATCGAACACCCATGCAGTTTTGGTGTTGGTCATGTTTAGCCCTTGGAAGAGGTTTAGTCAATGGGTCTGCAACATTCAGATCCGTGTGCACTTTGCAAATATGTATGTCCTTCTCCTCGGTGTAATCGCGGATGGAGTTGAAGCGTCACTTTATGTGTCTAGTCCTCTTGTAAAACCTTGGTTCCTTGGCCAGAGCAATGGCACCAGTGTTGTCACAGAACAGGTTCATTGGATTCAGTGCACTGGCCTCTACTCCAAGATCTGTCATGAACTGCTTCATTTAGACACCTTCCTTCGCCGCCTCCGAGGCCACGATGTACTCCGCTTCGCACGTAGAATCGGCTACCGCGCTTTGCATGGAACTACACCAGCTTACCGCTTCCCCGTTGAGAATAAATACGTACCCGGTTTATGACTTAGAGTCATCCGGATCAGTGTCAAAGCTTGCATTGACGTAACCCTTTACGACGAGCTCTTCATCACCTTCATAAACGAGAAATATTTCCTTAGTCCTTTTCAGGTACTTAAGGATATTCTTTACCGCCGCCCAGTGCTCCATTCCAGGATCGCTTTGAAACCTTTCGGCCATACTTATGGCAAGGCTGACATCGGGACTTGTGCACAGCATTGCATACATGATAGAGCCTATGGCTGAAGCATAGGGGATGACACTCATCTTTTGTCTATCTTCTGCAGTCACTGGGCATTGAGTCTTACTCAACTTCACACCTTGTAACACAGGCAAGAACCCCTTCTTGGACTGATCCATTTTGAACTTCTTCAAAACTTTATCAAGGCATGTGCTCTGTGAAAGTGCTATTAAGCGCCTCGATCTATCTCTATAGATCTTAATGCCTAATATGAAAGCAGCTTCTCCTGGATCCTTCATTGAAAAACTCTTATTCAAATATTCCTTCACGCTTTCCAGCAATTCTATATTGCGTCCAATCAGCAATATGTCATCCACATATAATATCAATTTGATGCATTCAAGGAGTCTGAGTGGTTCAGTGTAGACTTTAAGGTGCGCGAGCCTTAAAATTAGCTTTCTTGTGTCACATGTAGTGCACATAAAATCCAAATATTGTTAGAATTTAGCATCATAATAATCATAAACTATTGGAATTGCTAATAGTTCGGTTTCAGCCCAATGTCTCGATGACCAAGGCGAGTATGCCAAGTTTTTCATGTACAAGACAATTTGGAAAACTATCTTGGGTGCAACATGTGCTACGGGTTATTTGCAATGTGTAGTACAATCCAGATGATAAATCGAGAATGTGCTTGCCATGCCCATTGCATATGGTAAAGACAAGCTAGTCCTCTTTGGTGCCATCATAAATTTCGCTATGGAAACTATTTTGACGGATACCTCTATACTTTCGTAGGGTACGAGTTAAACTTGGAGGCAGTGAAGCATCCTGACGTTACTCGAGTACCCACAGGGATAGTAAATATGATTCGAGTTGAGCCAACAAATACCTCATCGCGTGTAGCGATTTTAAAATATCCCCTTTCTCTCAACGAGAGTGGAAACATGTCACTTCCCTGAGTATAGAGTTCGTGGTGCAATATGTTACCGCTAAGGGTAAACCATAGATATTCAATTTACATTCAGTAAATTAAAGACCATCATGGTTGATGTTGTAATGAACTTAGCAAAATTAATGGATATTTCAAGAAGTTACCTTGAAACCATTAATGTGAATCTCAAATTGCTAAGTATGACACCTTGAAGATAATCTTCAAAATGGAGTAGATCTCGCAACACTAGAGAGTATAATCTGATAAAATCAGTAGATACTCACTTGTAATGCCTTATGTCATGACTTAGTAAAATGTGTGGGAGAGCACTTTGTAAAGCAATCATAATGTCGAAACGACAAAATGTAGGCTTTATCAATAGTCATCGATAATCTACGTAGGCAGTAGATCCATATGACTACCTTGTGATCCCAAGCATCAATTTGAAGAAACCACCTTGAATTTTGCACCTCGTAATCAACGGAGAAACAGTACTGCAGAGATACTGAATTTATCTTTACAAGAGATTAAAAACCTCAATTGCAAATGGACGTAATAAATCTCAACACGTGATAAACGTGGAAAAATATTACATCAACTTAAGATCTGGATTACATCTCAGTACTCAACAGACTTACACTACTATTGTAATGAATAGTAATGATGTTGCAAACTTGATGTTTAAGTGAAAAACTTGAATTGTATAGACCTCAAATGAAATGAGATGATCTTGTATCAAGTTGCAAGTTAATTCAGCAGAGCAAGTTAATATTTTGCGAGAGAAAATCAATCTCAATAGCAAAGAGATTGTTTTGCGAGAAAATAATAATTCTCAATCGCAAAAACATGTTCTAGAAAATATGGTAAACACATTGAACATGTCAAGTATCAACATACGCATATTTTTAGAATTGTAAAACTCAACAGAAAATGGGTTGAAAATGCAAAGTCCAAGGAGCCAAATGGCTGAGTAAAATACAGTAAAGCATAGAGCTAAACTGCAAAGATTCGTAAGCCTTAGGATCGAATCAAAATTTACTTGAACCTATTTAGCATTAAGATAATGTCCAAGGACTAAATCGAGGAATGGCTGAAAGGATAAGATGCCCTTTCTTCTTCCTGTGTGGCCAGCCCGTAACCATCGCCTATGAGCGCGACTGGACGGCTGCGGCCAGGCGCGAGCGGCGGCCGGGCGCGTGCGACGGTTGGGTGGCGCCGGGCCAGCCAAGGCCTGGCGCGGCGACGCGTGGATGAGCCGGCAGCCCGTCTTCCTCCTTTGGAGAAGATCCACCAGGGAGGCCGGAGTAGGATGCCACGCCGCTGGGGAGCCCGAGTGCTGTCGGGTGCTGGCGCAGTGCCCCGACTCGGATCACTTATCCAGTCCGCGTGCCGGTTGCATGTCATCATTCACCGGAGGGCGCCGTGCACCGGGCCAATGGACATGGTCACACGCCAGAGGTCGAATGGCCGTCTCAGAGGCGCTGTAGTGCTGCGGTATATGCGTTGCCGCTCCACACGCTGGAGTGCGTTGTGTTAAAATCCGCTGATGCGCGGAGATTGAGCGCCGGCCGACGGCTTTCACCATATCAAGGGCTAGAATTGATGCCATACCTGCCAAAGTCCCCGCTGGTACTTTTGCCATATCCGTAGAAAAATTTCTTCCGATTCTTTTATGGAGTAGCAATCGGTGTCTCAGGGTCCTATCTCCATGAATTCATTCGCGAGCCAGAACGGATGATTCATATGTGCATAAGATGATCAGAAGACACATGATTAGATGTATGATAATAATCACAAAAGACAAACCAAGTTGTTTTCTTCAACTCGATCTTTTGCACGGATGCATGAGGAGGCGGGATGACTCGATGACTCGATGAGCAGCCCAGGATGACTCGATGACTCGATGCATCGATCGCCTTTGCGTGCAGCCCAGGATGACTCGATGCATCGATCGCCTTTGCGTGCTTGCGCCGAGCCGCCGAGGGCTTTCCCGTCGAGACCAGCAGCGGGGCCGTCGGGGACCACACGAGGCGTCAACGAGGTCTGCATGCATGCCTGAGCGCCGTCAGCCAGACTAGCGTGGAAACTGGCTGATTCGAGCGTGCTGATAAAGTGTTTGAAGTAGAGAAGGAAAAAGACAGTACACAAAGATGTAAAGTAAAGTTGTCTTTATTGATGATGGATTACATATACATACATATACATATACATACACATATACATATACATATATATATATAGAAAGTCTATTCATCACCCAGGGTATAGAATAAGTTATTATTCATCCGAGGTAATTTTACGATTGTTTAATAAATAAATTACATTTGAAATTTAAATATTTACTTTTATATTGATTCACTGCATAAAATTTGGCATAAGAAAACAAATATATAGGCCATAAAGTTAGAAAAATCGCATTTTATGTATATTTTACACTATGTTTTTATGTTTATAATTTTACATGACGTAAATATTTTTTATAGTGAGTATACGTTTTCTTACAGTCTCTTTTTAAGTATGAAATAAAACAGAATTTACGGAACGTAAAATTATGATGCATTGATGTAAAAATCGAGGGGATGAAGAATAACTATTCCTCACCCAGGGTGACGAATAGTCAATCTCTCTATATATATGTATATGTATATATATGTTGCTTCCTGACGACATGATATTGGAGGTTCTGCTCCGGCTCCCGATCAAATCCATCCCACGTTTCCGCTCCCTCTGTTAAGCGCTTCATCCCTGGTTCAAGATTCAGCTTACTTGAAGAGAGCTTTGCTCCAGTGCATAAAAGTAAAACTCGTGAAGACCCGGCCTGCACAAATGTACTAGAGAAACCACGGCTCCATGCTAAAAGGCTAAATGATGAAAGGTCACTGTTGCTGAAATCTTCTGTAATTGAAGGATTTCAAGAATCTTGCTAACATTTAGTTGGCATGCACCTGATTTTGGTGTAACTCTCGTAACTGTTACCTTATGCCCAACGAGCAACCTTTAAGTATGAAGAATATGTTGAATATGGTTGATGCCATCCTTGCCCTTGTTTTGTGGTTTGGCTCGTACGAGTATTGTTTTTTTTGGCAAGTAGTTGAGCACTATAATGAAGATATGACTTTCTTGACATCCTTGTGATGGCGATAGATAATTAGCTGCATTGTGTGAATGGAAAATGATAGACAGTTAATCGTGCATATGTTATGAATTAACTCAAAATCAGGTAAGAATCCAAGCAAGTTACCTAACATAGTTTACATGTATGTCCTTTTCTTGTTTCGATGTACCATGTGCATATATAAGCATACTTTATAATTATTCATCCATTTCCATGTTTCGTGGGAAATGTCTTGTTCAATTTTTGTCGCGTTTTGGTAAACAAGAACTAATATGAAAGTCCTTTTTAGCAAGTTTATTGATAGAGATTAATCATTTATTCCCAGATGCTTTGTCATTCCTTTTTTTTTTAATTCTAGTTATTGCTATGGGAGGGATAGGTTTCTTCGTGATATGACAAAATTAACCGGTGATCGTAAAATACAGCAAGATGGTCTGCAATGAAATCAGCATACAGGGATAAAATAATCTAGGTGTTAGTACTGTGAACCTTGATGCATATACCCTGCATAAATTTGAAAAGCTTTGGGGTCCGAGGTAACCCAATTTTCTGTTTGAATAGTGGAGTTGCTGCTATCAGAACTTTGGATAGTCATATTTTGATTTGAAACGAACCGGCAAGACCAACTTAATTAACTATAGTTGCTACTGTACCTGCTACTATCAGAACTTGCTATTAGCAGTAGAGTTGCTACTGTATGTCGAAATAATTTATTATGGCGAAAGGAAAGATGATAGCGCAACGAGATCTGGGTGACAAAGAAACCAAACAACGGCAGAAAAATATCCATGTGATTGAGCTTCCTTACCAAGAGATCGCTACAACCGAATCCATCCGCTAGAGTGGGTAAGGACGACGCGCGCCTGCGACCGGAGAAGCGAACCCCTTGGGCCGAGAGGACCGGCGACGCGGGCGCGGCGGCGGCGGCGGCTCGGCGAGCACTTGATTTCTCCCCGAGAGAATTATCAAAGGGAACAGATCAGAGCAAACCGGTGCTGGTTCTTTTTTCCCATGGGGAGAGGGGCTTAGTTGGGCCGCAACGCGGAATTGTGACAGGGTGTGCTTGGCCCACTTCAGCCTTTTGCCCTTTTGGGCTCGAAGATGTTGTAGAAATTAGATCCACCTTAGAGATCCAGGATGTATAAAGAGGCAAAATCTCTAGTTAGCGACACCTTCCAATGATTACTCCCACCTCCTCAGGTTATAACAAGCGGCGCACTGTATACGTGTCACTTGTCGCAACCTGAGAGTTTTTACTTTTTTCATAGAATCCGTATTTTTAAAATGTTTTATCTTCAAAACTGTGTGTCCAAATCTTGAACCGTTTTCATCGTCGGCTTTCTCGCGTCGAGATCTTCAAAACCAGATCCCAGATTGATAGGTTTTTATGAACTTTTTTTACTAAAAAAACCAGACGAAAAAACCGTGTCTCACGCGATAGAAAAAAAACTAAAAACACGTTTTTTCCTTTCCGAGAGGCACGGGCCATGCCTCTCGCGAAGGCAAAATCACGCCTCTCACGCAAAAAAAGTGTAAAAAACACATTTTTTTTTTCCTTTCGGGAGAGGCACGATCGTGCCTCTCGCGATAGCAAAACCGTGCCTGTCGCGAAAAAAAGAGAGCAGAAAACGCATTTTTTTCCTATTCGAGCTCTCACGAAGGCCTCTCGCGAAGGCAAACTCGTGCCTTTCGCGAAAGCAAAACCGTGCCTCTCGCACAAAAAAACAGAAAACGCGTTTTTTCGATTTCCGAGAGGCACGGCCGTGCCTCTCGTGAAGGCAAAATTGTGCCTCTTGCAAGAAAATGCTTTTTTCGCGTAAAAACAAAAACACGTTTTTTCGCGATTTTTTTGAATTTTTTTCATCCAAAGGCTAGGAAACACCGGTGGAAAACCGGAACACCAAAAAAATCCGAAAAAACCACACTCCAAAAGGCAAAAACGCGTGCACAAAAATAAAAATAAAAATAATCGGAGGGAACGCTCCGAGCGCGACACGTGACGGCGACTGAGAACGCGCCAAATGGCGACGCGTGGGAGCGATCGATGGAACGTTTGTGCGGGAGCGCTCGGTAACTAGTTGCTCTCTAAAGAAGGGCACGAGTGGACAGTACGCTTCTGTGATTAGAGAGATCTGTTCTCGAGTTGAGAATTTCCACTGTAATTGCGGTAAATAGCGATTTACACTTGAGCTTGATGTTCGCTTTTTTTAGGCCAGGGACGCCATTTGTGACCAGTTCATCCTCATGATTCAAATTGTATCCCAGGACTATGGTCTTTGATCAATAAAGTTGGCCTTTACCCCTAAAAACCTAATCAGCAGGTCAATTCTATAAAAAGCCAATCAACCGGGGGAGCGCTATACCTCGCTTGTAGCATGACCTAGCGTGCTCTCTGCATTAGGGGCCTCCTAAATGAGCTAGTCCGGCGCGTGGGAGGTCACTGGTCACTGTCGCGTTAGGGGCCTCACAAGTATTTCCGCACGGAGGGAGTATATAAGAACGAAAGAAAAAAAACAGCAGAAACAAACCAAGCGAAGGAAACCCACCAAAACCGTGGGAACGAAACCAGAGAACTCAATTGAAATGTAGCGAATGAAAACAAACAAACATAAATGGGTCGGCCCAATAGATAAAAGGTTCTCCCTCCATCTGGAATGCAAGTGCATTAATAAGAATCCATGCTATGTACTCCCTCCGTCTGGAATTACTTGTTGCAAAAATGGATGTATCTAGACGTATTTTAGTTCTAGACACATTCATTTTTATCAATTTCCGCGACAAGTAATTCGGGGCATAGGGAGTATATTTCATGTTAACATAGTAGAAAATGAGACCTTCTATAGCATAAACAAAAGAAAGAAGGGCAAAGCTTGAGCATGCAATAGCAATGTATACAATAGAGAGAGAGAAAGAGAGAGAGCGCGCGCACTCTATAGCATCAAATTTAACAGCATAATAAGAATAAAGCTCAATCTGGGAATAAAAAAATCCATGTAGTGTACATAGACAATTAGAGGAGCTTTCCTACATTTGAATGAGAAAGGGAAGGGGGCATTTTCAATTTTTCGTAGCTGAGACCTAGAAGCAGCTAAACTTTTACAGTACAATTTATCAATCCATCACCTGCTCCAAATGTCAGGTAATCCTTCATACACCATTCTCAGTTCACTCAACTGTATTTCACAAGAAGGTTCCTTTAATTAGATGAACTAGGCCATATCTATGACACCAATCACCTATCAATTTATGATTAATGGAACAGCAACATCACGGATAAAAAATGTAACAAACATAGATTATTGCACAGAGGCACAGGTTCACTTCACAGGGGCCCAGGTTCGGCGGAAATGTGAATAACAACTTCAGAGGAACAAAAAAAATGAAACAATGATTGTACATTTGTTTGTCCAAGTCTAACATGTTTGCCCAATTTTCTGTTTGAATAGTGGAGTTGCTGCTATCAGAACTTTGGACAGTCATATTTTGATTTGAAACGAACCGGCAAGACCAACTTAATTAACTATAGTTGCTACTGTACCTGCTACTATCAAAACTTGCTGTTAGCAGTAGATTTGCTACTGTATGTCGAAATAATTAATTATGGCGAAAGGAAAGATGATAGCGCAACGAGATCTGGGTGACAAAGAAACCAAACAACGGCAGAAAAATATCCATGTGATTGAGCTTCTTTACCAAGAGATCGCTCCAACCGAATCCATCCGCTAGAGTGGGTAAGGACAACGCGCGCCTGCGACCGGAGAAGCGAACCCCTTGGGCCGAGAGGACCGGCGACGCGGGCGCGGCGGCGGCGGCGGCTCGGCGAGCACTCGATTTCTCTCCGAGAGAATTATCAAAGGGAACAGATCAAAGCAAACCGGTGCTGGTTCTTTTTTCCCATGGGGAGAGGGGCTTAGTTGGGCCGCAACGCGGAATTGCGACAGGGTGTGTTTGGCCCACTTCAGCCTTTTGCCCTTTTGGGTTCGGAGATGTTGTAGAGAAATTAGATCCATCTTAGAGATCCAGGACACATAAAGAAGGCAAAATCCCTAATTAGCGAGTACACCTTTCAATTATTACTCTCACCTCCCCAGGTTATAACAAGCGACGCACTATATGCGTGTCACTTGTCGCAACCTGAGAGTTTTCACTTTTTTTGTAGAATACGTATTTTCAAAACATTTTATCTTCTAAACTGTGCGTCCAAATGTCGAACCGTTTTCATCATTGGCTTTCTCGCGTCGAGATCTTCAAAACCAGATCCCAGATTGATAGGTTTGTACGAACTTTTTTTCACTAAAAAAACAGACGAAAAAACCGTGTCTCACGCGATAGAAAAAAACTAAAAACACGTTTTTTTCTTTTCCTAGAGGCACGGTCCATGCCTCTCGCGAAGGCAAAATCATGCCTCTCTTGGAAAAAAAAGAGAGCAAAAAACACGTTCTTTTTCCTTTTGGGAGAGGCACGGTCGTGCCTCTCGCGATAGCAAAACCGTGCCTGTAGCGAAAAAAAGAGAGCAGAAACGCGTTTTTTTCCTATTCGAGCTCTCGCGAAGGCCTCTCGCGAAGGCAAACTCGTGCCTTTCGCGAAAGCAAAACCGTGTCTCTCGCAAAAAAAACAGAAAACGCATTTTTTCGCTTTCCGAGAGGCACGGCCGTGCCTCTCGTGAAGTCAAAATTGTGCCTCTTGCAAGAAAATGCATTTTTTCACGTAAAAAACGAAAAACACGTTTTTTCGCGATTTTTTTGAATTTTTTTCATCCAAAGGCTACGAAAGACCGGTGGAAAACCGGAACACCAAAAAAATCCGAAAAAACCCACTCCAAAAGGCAAAAACGCGTGCACAAAAATAAAAATAATAATATTCGAAGGGAACGCTCAGAGCACGACACGTGACGGCGACTGAGAACGCGCCAAATGGCGACGCGTGGGAGCGATCGCTGGAACGTTTGTGAGGGAGCGCTCGGTAACTAGTTGCTCTCTAGAGAAGGGCACGAGTGGACAGTACGCTTCTGTGATTAGAGAGATCTGTTCTCGAGTTGAGAACTTCCACTGTAATTGCGGTAAATACCGATGCACACTTGAGCTTGATGTTCGCTTTTTTGAGGCCAGGGACGCCATTTGTGACCAGTTCATCCTCATGATTCAAATTGTATCCCACGATTATGGTCTTTGATCAATAAAGTTGGCCTTTACCCCTAAAAACCTAATCAGCAGGTCAATTCTAAAAATAGCTAATCAACGCGGGGGGGGGGGGGGGGGAGCGCTATACCTCGCTTGTAGCATGACCTAGCGTGCTCTCTGCATTAGGGGCCTCCTAAATGAGCTAGTCCGGCGCGTGGGAGGTCACTGGTCACTGTCGCGTTAGGGGCCTCACAAGTATTTCCGCACGGAGGGAGTATATAAGAACCAAATGAATACAAAATATGCACGTTGTATGTGAAAAGAATGTTTATTAAATTACAAAAGTTTACACCTTGTATTGAAAAATATCTGCCATGTACTAAAAAATTAATATTACATTTAAGAAATGATAAACATGTATTAATATGTCTTTTGTATATACCAAAAATGTACAATGTGTATGAAAAAAGTAAACATAAAAATATTAGTTTAAAAATATATTCTTGTATTTCAAACCTATTAAACATGTATATGAAATATGTTTTTGATATATGCGAAAAATAGTGAATGTGTACTTGAAAAAATTGACATGTGTTGAACAAAAGAAAAAAGAATGAAAATCGACAAAGAAACAAATAAAACCAAAGAAACACAATAAAAACCTAAAAGTAAACAATGAAAAAAATGAAAACCCAAGAAAAACATTGGAAAAGAATGAAAAGAATGAAAACCAAGAAAGAACAATGAAAAACGAGGAAAACCGATGAAAACAAAGAAGAATGAGGAATGAAAACAGAAAACCCAAAGAAAGACAAGAAAGAACCAAGGAAAGTGAAGGAATAAATGAACGAAAGAAAAAAACAGCAGAAACAAACCAAGCGAAGGAAACCCACCAAAACCGTGGGAACGAAACCAGAGAACTCAATTGAAATGTAGCGAATGAAAACAAACAAACATAAATGGGTCGGCCCAATAGATAAAAGGTGCTCCCTCCATCTGGAATGCAAGTGCATTAGTAAGAATCCATGCTATGTACTCCCTCCGTCTGGAATTACTTGTTGCAAAAATGGATGTATCTAGACGTATTTTAGTTCTAGACACATTCATTTTTATCAATTTCCGCGACAAGTCATTTGGGGCATAGGGAGTATATTTCATGTTAACATAGTAGAAAATGAGACCTTCTATAGCATAAACAAAAGAAAGAAGGGCAAAGCTTGAGCATGCAATAGCAATGTATACAATAGAGAGAGAGAAAGAGAGAGAGAGCGCACACTCTATAGCATCAAATTTAACAGCATAATAAGAATAAAGCTCAGTCTGGGAATAAAAAAAATCCATGTAGTGTACATAGACAGTTAGAGGAGCTTTCCAACATTTGAATGAGAAAGGGAAGGGGCATTTTCAATTTTTCATAGCTGAGACCTAGAAGCAGCTAAACTTTTACAGTACAATTTATCAATCCATCACCTGCTCCAACTGTCAGGTAATCCTTCATACACCATTCTCAGTTCACTCAACTGTATTTCACAAGAAGGTTCCTTTAATTAGATGAACTAGGCTATATCTATGACACCAATCACCTATCAATTTATGATTAATGGAACAGCAGCAGCACGGATAAAAAATGTAACAAACACAGATTATTGCACAGAGGCACAGGTTCACTGCGTAGGGGCCCAGGTTCGGCGGAAATGTGAATAACAACTTCAGAGGAACAAAAAAATGAAACAATGATTGTACATTTGTTTGTCCAAGTCTAACATGTTTGCCCAGGTCTGAAGCAACAAACTCTACAAATAATATTTCATACTATCCCTAAATCATTTCGCGCAAATTTATGCTACATAATGTTAGAAGACCAAGCGCTAACCACACCAATGTACATAATTACTACTCCCTCCGTCCCATAATATAAGAGCATTTTTGACACTACATTAGTGTAAAAAACGCTCTTATATTACGGGACGGAGGGAGTAATATCAATTGCCTAGTTAAGAGATACGGGTAGGCAGAACTGCACAAAGCTACATGGTATAACATAACAAATACTATTCCAAAGTTTGAGATGGTCATATTGTTGAACCTAATGATCTAAAACATCACTGCATATCAATGTAAGTCAAAGAAAAGGGTAAAACGTGTGCACAAATTTTCTTGTACACAAGTGAGGGGCAATGGCACGGATACTAACCAGATTGGATACATAATCAAGATCTGCTATAATTGAAGAATTTGCCTGAAAACATAAGTATCCATGAACAACAAAAAATCTTATAGCAAAATCATGAAACTTCCAACAGTTAGTTGTGGAACTGATAGCCCTTGCTTGGGGACTTGCAGCTTTTCAACCAAGTCAATGCTCATATGCTGCAACTTATTTGCCAGATGCTCTGATATTCCTACTTCAATTTTTTTGTTTATATGAAGCAAATAGCAAATGCAGAAACAAGAGAAGCGGAAGAAAAATATTACAGAAAGACATAAAAGGAGATAAATAACCTACACACCACATTTGTGCACCATTTATGGTCAATGACGTTTGTATGTTCTTTTTTTATATATTCAATCAACAGTTATTTCTTGTTACCTGATGAATGAATTTGAGAGCTTGAGACGTAGGAGTACTACTTTGGCCTGGAATAAAAAAGGAAACTCAGAAGTAGTGTAAAACAGCTAAACCCATAGTCATATGCTGGCTAAAAATGTCATGGTTATTCCTAGTTTCTTCGAGCTTCCTTTTTACTCACATGTTTAACCGGATATTCTTCATATATGCACAATTAACATTTGCCTTTTTTCTGAAGAAATTCAACTCTACAAGTTCCATCTGTACAGGCAGTGATTGGCACACATTTTGAAGGTACCCAAAAAGCTTTATTTCCAACTTCAGATACATTTTATCTTGGAACATTATATCTCATGTCTGCCTTCCAGACTATCATCAATCCATTCCATCCCATCCTTGACGGACGGAACTTCTAATGAGCAAAATTGTCAATGGAAGTGTCATTGCATACAGGTGCATCTGGATAAAACTGTCAATGGAAGTGTCATTGCATACGGTGCTGGTTCTTTTTTCCCATGGGGAGAGGGGCTTAGTTGGGCCGCAACGCGGAATTGCAACAGGGTGTGTTTGGCCCACTTCAGCCTTTTGCCCTTTTGGGCTCGGAGATGTTGTAGAGAAATTAGATCCACCTTAGAGATCCAAGATATATAAAGAAGGCAAAATCCCTAGTTAGCGAGTACACCTTCCAATGATTACTTCCACCTCCCAAGGTTATAACAAGCGGCGCACTGTATGCGTGTCACTTGTCGCAACCTAAGAGTTTTCACTTTTTTCGTAGAATCCGTATTTTCAAAACGTTTTATCTTCTAAACTGTGCGTCCAAATCTTGAACCGTTTCCATCGTTGACTCTCTCACGTCGAGATCTTCAAAACTAGATCCTATATTGATAGGTTTTGACAAACTTTTTTTCATGAAACAAACTGAACGAAAAAATCATGCCTCATGCGATAGAAAAAAACAGAAAACACGTTTTTTTCTTTCCGAGAGGCACGAGCAAAACCATGCCTCTCGCGGAAGCAAAACCATGCCTCTCACGAAAAAAGGTGAACAAAAAACGCGTTTTTCCCTTTCGTGAGAGGCACGGCCATGCCTCTCGCGATAGCAAAACCGTGCCTCTCACAGAAAAAAAAAGAGAGCAGAAAACACATTTTTTTCCCTTTTCAAGAGGTACGGCCGTGCCTCTCGCGAAGGAAAAACCGTGCCTCTCGTGAAAACAAAACCGTGCCTCTCGCAAGAAAACACGTTTTTCGCGTAAAAAAATAGAAAACGGGTTTTTCGCGATTTTTTTCTTGAATTTTTTTTTAGGTCCAAAAGCTACGAAAGACTGGTGAAAACAGGAACACCAAAAAACTCTGGAAAAAAACCACTCCAAAAAGGCAAATACGTGTGCGAAAAAATAAAAATAAAATAAAATTCGAAGAGAATGCTCTGAGCGCGACACGTGGCGACGACTGAGAACGCGCCAAGTGACGACGCGTGGAAGCAAGCATTGGAACGTTGATGAGGGAACGCTTGCTAACTAGTTGCTTTCTAAAGAAGGGCACGAATGGACAGTACGCTTCTGTGATTAGAGAGACCTGTTCTCGAGCTGAGAACTTCCACTGTAATTGCGGCAAATACCATGCACACTTGAGATAGATGTTTGCTTTTTTTTAGGCCAGGGGCTCCATTTGTGGCTAGTTCATCCTCATGATCCAAATTGTATCCCAGGACTATGGTCTTTGATCAATAAAGTTGGCAATTACCCCTAAAAAACCTAATCAGCAGGTCAATTCTAAAACAACCAATCAACAGGTGGGGGAGCGGTATGTCTCGCTTGTAGCATGACCTAGCATGCTCTGGCGTTAGGGGCCTCCTAAATGAGCCAGCCCAACGCGTGGGAGGTCACTGGTCACTGTCTCATTTTTCCCAAAAATTTTACGCTGCTTTCTTTTTTCTGTTTGTGTATGCTTTTAACTATTCTAAATATATACTCCTTCAACTAATTCGAGATGGAGGTAATATTTTATAAAAATAGTCTATATAAAATATTTGATAAATGGAAACCAAGTACTTGAAAAATGTCAAATGCTATGAAAAAACATGTTTCACATGTATACAAAAAATTTATTTAAATTATATAATGTTTATAATTTTTTTTATCATGTATTTAAAAATGGTAATCAAGCATTTGAAATATGTTAATCAAGTACTTAAAATGTTAGTCAATCATTTTTAAAAATGCTAATGTTTTTTATAAAAATATTTGTCATTTATAAGAAAAATATAAACGATAAAACCAATGTATATGAAAAATTATTGATCATGTATTTAAAAAATGTTAAGCACGCACTGGTGTATGAGGAAAATGTACAACGTACATTAAAAAAAGTATACATAAAAACATACATTAATAATAAAATTAATTATATATTTTAAAAATGCTAAACATGTATATAAAAACTAAATGGATACAAAATATGCACATTGTATGCGAAAATAATGTTTATTAAATTACAAAAGTTTTCTCCTTGTATTGAAAAATATTTACCATGTACTAAAAATTAATATTATATTTAAGAAATGATAAAAGTGTATTAAAATTTATTTTATATATACCAAACATGTACAATGTGTATGAAAAAGTAAACATAAAATATTAGTTTAAAAATATAATCATGTATTTCAAAACTATTAAACATCCACTTCCTCTGTTCCAAAATATAGGTCGTTTTAGCAAGCTAGTTTAACTTTCTAAAACGACTTATATTGTGAAACGGTGGGAGTATATGAAATATGTTTCTGATATATACGAAAAATAGTGAATGTGTACTTGAAAAAATTGACATATGTTGAACAAAAAAAAGGATGAAAATCAACAAAACCAATAAAAACAAAGAAACCCAATAAAAACCTAAAAGTAAACAAAGAAAAAAAAATGAAAACCCAAGAAAAATATTGCAAAAGAATGAAAAGAATGAAAACTGAGAATGAACAAAGAAAAACGAGGAAAACCGATGAAAACAAAGAAAAATGAAGAAAGAAAGAAAACAAAAAACCCAAAGAAAGACAAGAAAGAACCAAAAAAAGTGAAGGAATAAACGAACCAAAGAAAAAACTAACGGAAATAAACCAAGCGAAGGAAACCCACCAAAATCGTGGGAAGGAAACCAGGGAACTCAAACAAAATGTAGCGAATGAAAACAAACAAACATAAATGGGTTGACCCAATAGATAAAAGGTGCTCCCTCCATCTGGAATGCAAGCGCATTAGTAAGAAGCCATGCTATGTACTTCCTCCGTCTGGAATTACTTGTCGCAAAAATGGATATATCTAGACGTATTTTAGTTCTAGATACATCCATTTTTATCAATTTTTGCGACAAGTAATTCGGGGCGGAGGGAGTATATTTCATGTTAACACAGTAGAAAATGAGACCTTCTATAGCATAAACAAAAGAAAGAAGGGCAGAGCTTGAGCATGCAATAGCAATGTATACCATAGAGAGAGAGCACTCGATATCATCAAATTTAACAACATAATAAGAATAAAGCTCAATCTGGGGATAAACAAAAAAAATATCCATGTAATGTACATAGACAATTAGAGGAGCTTTCCTGCATTCGAGTGAGAAAGGGAAGGAGGCATTTTCAATTCTTCGTAGCTGAGACCTAGAAGCAGCTATACTTTTACAATTCATCAATCCATCACCTTCTCCAAATGTCAGGTAATCCTTCATACACCACTCTCAGTTCATTCAAGCTCAGCGATACTTAATACTTTAGAGCACAGTTTCTTGAAGAAATCAGCTAACTCACAAACAATGCTCATAACATCTTTGCTTGGATGACACGAGTGTAGTGCGGCTGGAAGTATATGCTCAATAAGAACATGACAATCATGACTTTTTAGGCCCTTTATTGTAAGCTCCTTCAGATTTACACATCTTGATAAGAATGATGCATAACTGATTACCTTCTGGTGTTCTAAGTTTTTGAATAATAGATCAGAGAACCTCCTTTTGTTCCTTAGTCATAATAAAAGGTGCAAGTGGCTGCTGTTCTTTACCTTTGTCATCTTCATCGGGATGGAGTGCAGCTCTAATTCCCATATCTACAAGATCAAGTCGAGCATTGAGATTATCTTTTGACTTAGAATCAATATTTAGCAGTGTCCCTGCTAAATTATCACAAACATGTTTTTCTATGTGCATCACATCGAGATTGTGCCACAACAAGTTGTGCTCCCAGTATGGCAAGGAAAAGAATATTGACTTCTTCTTCAGCCACTCCTTTGGCTCCTTTTTCTTCTTAGTTGAGCCTCCAGTTAACTTTCTCTTGCATGTTTCTCCTTTTCTTTTATTTTTACCTGTCTTACTTTTCCCTTTGGCCTTAGATTTTGCCTTCTTTACAGTACACCCTTTCTTTGATGGGTCATCTTTTTTTCCATATACAAACACCCTTCCTTCCAACATTTTCAACACTGAACTCCCACTCATAGTTTTTTGTGCAAGTTCATTCTCCATAGTTCCGTCAAACTTATTCTTTTGCCGGCGATATGAGTGGACTTGTGGTAACCATCGATGATGACCCATATAAGAAAATTTCTTCCCTTTCTTTAGGTAAACTGATCTTCTAGAATCTCCACAAGATGGACATGCATATCCCCCCCCCCCCCCGTACTCCAGCCATATAAGTATGCTAATGCAGGGACATCATTAAGTGTCCACATCAATGCAGCCTTTAGAGGGAACTTTTTTTAGTGGTACAATCAAATGTGTCCACACCTTTCCATAGTTGCAAGAGCTCTTCAACTAACGGCTGCAAATAGACATCTATATCATTCTCTAGACTACTGAGTCCTCGGATGATCATTGATAAAATTAAAGATGTTTCTTTCATGCAAATCCATGAAGGTAGGTTGTAAGGAATAAGCATCACTGGCCAAGTGCTATGCTTTGAGCTCATGTTTCTGAAAGGATTGAACCTATCACTAGTAATGCCAAGACGTATGTTGCAGCAATCCTTGGCAAAGTCAGGATAACGAGCATCCAAATCTTTCCATGCTTCTGCATCTGCTGGACATCGCAACAATCCATCTTTTGTATGGCCATCTTCATGCCACCTCATATCATTTGATGTTTTATTAGTGGTATATAACCTCTGCAGCCTAGGCATGAGTGGAAAGTAGCGCCAAACCTTTGTGGGCTTTTTTCTTATGCATTGAATTTGTTTGTGTATCAACATTGTCTCCATCAGCCCAACGGAGCTATTACAGACATGGCAAGATTGTTGATTAGCCCACTCACCCCAATATAGCATGCAATCTTGCTACCTCTTGAGCTTGCGTTGGTTTTCCCTTGAAGCGGAAAGGATGATGCAGTGAAGTAGATAAGTATTTCCCTCAGTTGATGAGAACCAAGGTATCAATCCAGTAGGAGGAGCAAGCAAGTCACCAATGGATGCACCTACACAAACAATCAAACTATTGCACCCAATGCTATAAAGGGGTTGTCAGTCCCTTCATGGTTATTTGCAAGGATTAGATCTGATAGAGATAGATGTAAACGAGTGCGGAAAGTAAAAGACAAATAAATTGCAGCAAGGTATTTTTGGTTTATAGATCTAAAAATATATTATGGAAAGTAGACCCAGGGGCCATAGATTTCACTAGAGGCTTCTCTCTTGAAGGAAAGTATCACGATGGGTAAACAAAATACTGTCAAGCAATTGATAGAAAAGAAAATAATCATGTAGATATCCAAGGCAATGATTATGCACATAGGCATCACGTCCGTGTCAAGTAGGCCGAAACGATTCTGCATCTACTACTATTGCTCCACACATCGATCAACTCCTTCCTGCATCTAGAGTATTAAGTTCATGAGGAACAGAGTAACACATTAGGTAAGATGACATGATGTAGAGGGATAAAATCAAGCAATATGATGAAAACCCCATATTGTTACCCTTGATGGCAACAATACAATACGTGCCTCGCTACCCCTACTTTATAACTAGGCGAGGACACTGCAAGATTGAACCCAAAACTAAGTACTTCTCCCATTGCAAGAATTACCAATCTAGTTGGCCAAACCAAACCAATAAATCCAAGATACTTGCAAAGATATGAAATCATGCATATAGGAATTCAGAAAAGACTCGAATAAGATTCATGGATAATCTGAAACATAAACCCACAATTCATCGGATCTTGACAAACACACCACAAAAGAGTATTACATCCGATAGATCTCCATGAAGATCATGAAGAACATGGTACTGAAGATTAGAGAGAGAGAAGAAGCCATCTAGCTACTAGCTATGGACCCGTAGGTCTATGCTGGACTACTCACGCATCATCGGAGGGGCAATGGAGTTGATGTAGATGCCCTCCGTGATCGGATCCCCCTCCGGCAGATTAACGGAGAAGGCTCCAAGATTGGATCTCTTGGGAACGGAGGCTTCTGGCAGAGGAAAAGTATTTGCGTGGCTCTTTTGGTGTTGGGGGAATATTTGGGTTTTTATAAGACGAAGAATATGGTTAGGAGAGATGCCAAGAGGTGGCAAGCCTGCCACGCGTGACCAGGGGGGTGGCCTCGCCTCCCTGGCTTGTGATCTCCTGGCAGATGCCCTGCCGTGCAGTCCAAGTCTGGTAGATCTCTTTCCTTCTAGAAAAAATCATTCCGAAGATTTTATTCCATTTGCACTCCGTTTAATATTTCATATCTGCAATACTCAAAAACAAGGAAAAAAACAGAAACTGGCACCAGGCTCTAGATTAATAGGTTAGTCCCAAAAATAATATAAAATAGCATATTAATGCATATAAAATATTCAAAACAGATAATACAATAGCATGCCATCATAAAAAATTATAGATACGTTGGAGACGTATCAAATCTTTGGGACATGCATGAATTTTGTCATAGCTAAGACCCAAACCACGAATGATTTTCTTTGCTTCATGGTAGTTCTTGGCTAGACTTGCATCTTTTGGAAAAGCATCAGATAATAAATCAAGTACTAATTTGAACGATGCTTGACTCCACCCATGTAAAACCTTTAAGTGAAATAACCTGACTAAGAAGGATAACTGTGAAAAAATTTCACATCCGTCATACAAGTTGGAGTCTGCATTCTTCAAGAATCTTAAAAATGTTTCTTTTTTTCTGCTCCCATCTTGACCTTTAGCGGCAACATTCTCTTCTGCTGGTGATCTAGCCATTTTATCAGGGACCTCAAGTTATTCATCATCTAAAGCTGCTAAGTTTTCTTCTTCATTGGAGAACACAAGCTTATCATCATCTGATATGCTATCCAGTGAATCATAATCTGGCACATTGAAAACAGCATTAAGGAGCTCTCACGTGTCATCTAGTCCTCTAGAGTCACCCTGTCTTGGAACATGTGTATGGATATCTGAAATAGATGCATCCTTTGAGGAATGGAATACATCATCAAATACATCTTCCGATGAATGAAATTGCTCTCCATGGCAGATCCATGTTGCATATCCTTGTAGGATACCATGACTTCTCAAATGGGTTTTTACTTAATCGTAAGTTTGCATCCTCTTGTTTGCACAGTTTACACACGGACATAGAATCTTGCCACCATCTCTTACATCATGGAAGACAAAAGAAAGGAACTGCTCAACACCATGTTTGTACTCTGCACTGGTTCTTAGTTTACTCATCCACCTCCTATCCATCATTTAATGCAAAATCTGAAATGGAATAGCAAAAAATGTCACTCATTTAATTTCTATTTAACAAAAATCATTAATGTTCAATAAAAAAGAAGTTAAAAATACTCCCTCCGTTTGGAAATAGTTAACTTGGTTTGAGTTCCTCGTTTCAGCGAAATATCTAATGTATGGTTTTCCATGGACTTAACCTTCGTATTCAAGTATTGTTTACTATCATCATACAGCTTGCACTGCATCTCCTCAAACTGGCAGCTTCAAAACAGTGAAGTACATGCCCCTAGTATTCTTTAATTAGATTTTATGTAGTCTGAATTTCATTTTAAGTTATGGTATGTGAAAATAAACCATAGACATAATTTTATTTGTTAAAGTTAAATTGTTGTAAGATCCGATGTCTAGCCAGTAGCCACAATACAAACTTACATGAAAATAAAATAAAAATGTGCATTTTTACCCTATCGTACCTATGCATAATAAAAAGAGGGATTCAGAACTGTTTAACTTGAAATGAGTCAAGTTCACTGATATTTAATTACACTAAAGCATAAACTTTTGTACAAACATGATCATTAATGTTAGCTATATCATTATGCGTGAGTGGGTGGTCCCTCCACTCTTGTTTTTCCTGTTGAAATATTTGGGCTATACTGTTGCTTGGTGTTTCTCTCGGCTGTACTTCACTTTGTGTGTTGTAGTTTAGGGCAGCATACTTTATGTTTTTCTATATATTGCCGTTTCACAGATATGGCACATAATGGATCACAACATTGCAGAAAAAGCTAAATGCCTCAAGTAATTGTCCCTGAAGATTGTGTCACTAGAGAAAACCTATATTGCCCTTTCAAGTAACTAAAGTAAGGGTTAAGCTGACCATATATTTCAACAACTTCTACCTTTCCGGTGATGCTTTCTAGCATCTCAAACTTTCAGAGTAGAGTAATCTTGTTTTTAGTGCATCATGTGATATTCATAACAAACTCAATCGTGACATGTTGATGTGTTTTGCAGCCATGTGTAAAGTCCACTCAAACAACACAACTAAAATCTTATGTATAATTTCAACACTGATACGAGATGAGAATCAAGAGAGATTAGTGTAGTGTGATGTGTTAACCTGCTAGTTCGTTGGCTGAAGCAATGAAGTAGGTTAAATCATTGACTCCCGTATGAATCAGATCCAGATCGTGAGTGGCAGAGGAGGGAGATCAGAGGCAGATTGGCCTACGAATTGGATACAGACCATGAGTGGCAGAGGAGGGAGATCAGAGGCAGATTGGCGGCGGCAAGGGCACACAGAGGGAGGTGGTGGCGCCTAATCTGACCCACACATACTCTAATCATGCACAAACTAAAGTTGCTATGCTGCTCAGGAGACAAGATCCAAGGCTTCTTTGCTAATTTGGGCCTGGACGCTAGTGGGCTTTTAGTATGGGCTTATTTTAATCTTTTTCATGTATACACGAGAGGCAAGGGGGACCAAGTATGGATGTACGTATGACTGGTTGTGTACACTGGTTACAAGTATCAGTCGGTGTTTGCTGTCGTGAAAGGTTAATTGTTGATTTTCTTTACTTTGACTTGTTCATGTAAATCAGTTGGATCTATTAGAATTAATAAAATTTGTGAATATGCTTTGTTAAAAGTGAAGATTACAGTTTACTAGAAACTCGAAAAAGGGCCTGTGCTTCGCAATGGGAGAAAAAAAATGCATAATCTTCGATGGTCATGATCATATATTACTGCATCATGAAGATACACTATCACTCCTAATTTTATGAAATCATAAAAAAATCATGAAATATTTTAACCCATGAACAATTAAATTCATGAACACTTAATTTTTTTAAATATTTTCTTAAATCAAGAACATTTTTTGAATTCATGAACATTTTATACTATTAGTAAACATTTACAAAAAAATATGATTTTTGAACAGTTTTCTAGAATCGACGAACATTTTAAAAATGGGGGAAGATTGTTTTGAAAATTGGTTAGACAATATGAAAATCATGCACTTTTTTATTTAACAAATATTTTTTAAACGGATGACAATTTTTTTAATCAACAAACAATTTATGAATGAATAAACTATTTTGTAAGTCATTAACAGTTTTTAAATTTTTGGGATATTTTTCCATTCATGAATATTTTCTGAACTGGTGAAACTTTATTCAATTCGATCAAAAAATTTAATACACAAAGCTATTAAAAAATCATGAACATTTTTAGATTTCCCAAAAAATTGTTTTAATTTTTTTGAATATTTATTGAATAAGCAAAAAATTTGGGATAACATTGCGAACATTTTTTGAATCCATAAAAGTGCTATAACTAACCATGTGTGTCTTACAAGATACTAGGGGTCTCAAACCAACTCACTCAAACACACTCACTTAATTCAAAGGCAACCGACCCAACTGGACACGCGCCTCTACTCTTTGAGCTTCCTCTTCCCATGTGTCTTGTTTGTGAGTGTCGATGCCAGGGTCTGACAACTATTTAAGACACTGTAATTTTTTAGAACAAAATAGAAACTACTCACATTCAGAGACAACTAAATTAATAAACCTACAAAAGTCATGGCTTTCTCAACCCCTATAAAATCCTTCAAACATCGCTATGACCAACATCCCCAAGTCTCCGCGCCACGACATGGACTGCCCAAGGGCTTCTCTCCTACCAACGGTAGCATGTTTGCCGGCCAACCACTAATGTATTCCTTCCTTCTCCTCTCTTCCTTTCTTGTTTGTTTGAGAATTTCTCCTCCTCTCTTCCCGAACACCCCTCACCGCACTGAACTGGCAAAGAGTTAGAGGAGAGATCTATTTAGAATCCTCGCATTGATTGCTGACGACCAACCCGAACTTGCTCGGGCCGTTCCGAGGTTCTCTTTTCTAGGAAACGCGAATTACCAATTGAATGTCACTGTTCAAGAAGCTGTTAACTGGAAGCTGCTTGTTCAGCTTGCGAGTAGTGATTAATCGCTCAATCAGCCTATTAACTAAATTAATCGATCGATCATTAATCGGTGTAATTTCAAACTCAATATAATGAAATTTTGTATGGAGAAAAAAATATACATTGCAAATATAAATAAAATAGCACCATTTTATTTTCTTAATAGATGACAAACCCGTATACAACAAAAATCATCCCTATGGGCTTAATAATCATCAACAAACATATACACAACAACACTTTTTACTGATTTCCTGGGACGCAACTCCGAGAGATGGCAGCCATGCGAGAACGACAAATAGAGGAAAGGTGACGACGGTCGCGCAGGGCGTCTGAATGGGTCCATTGTCGAAGGTGGCAAGTCGCGAAGGAGGAGCGGAAGTAGCAGCGCACAAAGGGAGAAAAGAAAGAGGCGACACACAGGGAAGGGGGAAAGTGTCGGCGCATCGATGAGGGACTGGCCAATATACCTGACATGGGCAGCCCGGCCCGACCTTGCCCACGGGCTAACCTCGGGCCTAGAGTTTGAGCCCGGTGGTCGGGTCAGGCCGGGCTCGGGCCCGATGAAAATGAAATTTACGCCTACGTCGGACCGGGCCTACCGGGTCGGGCCGGGCTTTTTCGGGCATGGGCCCAAAAAAAGGCCCGATAGCCGGGTTGGGCCGGGCTCGAGCTTGGGTGTTTAGTGCCAGGCTTTTTTCGGCCCGGTCTGGCCCGAGGTATGGCCAGGTATACTGGCCAACTGTCTTCTAGGTCGGAAGGGGTGGGAAGAATGGGAGGGGTTGGTGGAGGGATAAACCATAGTTCTTTAGAAGGGGAGGGGCTGGGAGGGGTTATTGGCCAAATAATGGGTTTTGTTTGCCCATGAGTTAGTGGAACATCAACGATTAATCGGCCTAACAACCGATTAATTGGTCAGCAGAGCATTTAATCGGCCCGACAAGTTAACACATGAATAGGTGTTATTCGATTTGATCACCCGATGAATAGCGATTAGCTGACCAATTAGCTGATTAATTGGATGAATTTTTAAACATTGTTGAATGCTAGAATGAATTTATTTGATTGCGGTTTGCGTCTCTGCATAAACCCAAGTGTCTCCAAGAGAGAGAAAAAACGTGAGAATTCGATGACCAATTCCTGTGTTCACCTCAACATGAAATTAAATTTGTTCAAAAATCATAGGTTTCGTCCGAGTTTCCATTGTTTTTTTCTATTTTAAACCCAATGCAAGGCACCGAGTTGGAAGGAATGCCACGTCATGCATGAGAAGCGATCGAATCACTTTGCCAGAGGGGAAACAGTCTAGTATCCAAATCGACCCGTGCAAATTGTTTGGATTCACCCCCAGACTCATTTGCCCCCCTGCAGCAACCTTTTTTTTACCGGTATATATCGACGACGTCACGCGCTCCCGGCCGTCGCGACTCATTACCACAGTTTTTTCGCAGTAAAATTACCACAGAGTTACTCCAGCCCTCACCGACCTACCCACTACAAAGTCGCGGCGCTAAACCCCGCTCCCACATTTCCCACCCCACCGGCTCCGAGCACACCCCCGCCTCCCACCACGCCTCGCCGCCCCCGCTCCTCCTCCCCGCCGGGAGACCGGCCGCGCCACCGCCGCCTACGCTCCGCCCGCCCGCTCGCAGCATTCGCCCGTCGGCCCCGAGGTACGCGCGCACGAGGCCGCTCGCCCCTCCTCCCCCAGTGACCCCCCCCCCCCCCGCCGCTTAAATCCGGCCCGGGGCACGGCCTCCGTGGGCGCGCGCGCCGTCTAGATCCGCCTCCGCAGGCCTCGTCGCCTGCGGGGGCGGACCCGCGTCGTCGATCGTGCTCCCCTCTCGCCCCGGCTCACCGCGCTCGAGGTTTATGTGGCGTGAGAGGGTTTTGCGATTTCGCACGCCCGGGTTCGCTCGTCCCCTGTTCTGCCCATTTTTTTCTCGCATTCTAGCTAGGTCCTTCGATCCGCTCCGCTCCGGGTCGTCCGTCCATGGAGCGCTCGGTTCCGGAGGCCGTCGCCCTGGCGGCCGCGCCTCTGCTCTTGTGGCAGAGTGTCTGGAACGCTTGGCTGATTTCGGTCCTGGTGGTGCGTGCGCACCGTCCGCCGTTTACTTCGTGTCCTTCTGCGTACGAGAAGGGGGTGCGCCATCCTGTTCCACGCTTCTCCCATTTGGAGGATCGAATTTGTTGACGGATCATGGTTATGTTGCGCATCCGTGATGATGGTTTATTCTGTGCTGATTGGGTTTGAGGATGCAGTGGATGTTTTCGTGCTTTTGGTAACAACTTGAGATGTGGTGGTCGGTGTAAGGCGGTGCCCCTGTGCGGTGATCGATCAGTTTGCTTTGATAGTTTTCCTAGTAAGTGATTGTTGGATTTGCATTTCAAGTCTCTGAGCATTCTGAGCATTCTGAGGATTTGGTATTCTCCTCAGCGCTGTACATGAGACAAGTATTTTACAGGGCTTACTGGGTAAACATACGTAGGTGGCTTGTGCCACGTTTACATCAGAATTATGCACGGTCCATAGCCCATCTTATTTTCAAACAGTAGGCAGCCTCAGGCAATTCCGCACAACTGTCGTTCCCCAAAGCTATTGTTCCTAGCAGTATGTGAGTAAATTACCAATGCTAGTCCCTTCCTGTCATTCCCTTTTCCTATGGATAAGATTATGTATTCCTCTTGTTGTTGGTTTACATTTTAATAACGACATGGTATTTTGTTCGTGTGTCTTCTTAAGTAAGAAAGATGCAGTGCATGTTGGTTTCATTTTGCTCTGCTTTCATCGCTGGTTCATGTTCTGGTATCTCAGTTTGTCATTGGTAACCTTCACCAAACATATACCCATTTCCACTTGTAAGTTGCACGAGCTGCTGGCCTTTTCAGTTAGAATGCAATGTATTTTACTTCATGTAGAGTAACGATTTTCTGAATTTCGAAATGAATTCGACCCACTCTTGGATAAAATCTGACTTGCGTTTACCTTTTTGTACTATTAGCAGAGGAGCAGATGAAAAAAATGTGGCCTATGGAACGGCACAGATCTGCTGAAGTGAGCCAAGCATTCCTATCTAAGCTAGAGCATGATGGTTTTCAACTTTGTCATCAGCCCCAAATCTTGGAGATCGTTAAAGGTGGTTGTACACCAAGATCTTCATGTGATCCTTCTGAAGAATTCACTGCAGACAGCAATGGGATGCACAGGCACACAATCACAGATGCTGCTTGGGAAGCCCTAAAGCAATCGATAGTTTACTTCAAAGGTCAGCCAATTGCTGCAATAGACAAGTCTCAGGCAGAACTCAACTACGACCAGGTTACCTTTTCCTTCCCAGTCCAACCGTTGTTTCTTTCTTCCTTGTAGTTATGAACTTCCCTTACTCTATTCTATTTTTTAGAGCAAAAGTCTCGAATAGCGAACATTGATGCTTTTAGTTATTCTGTCTCTTGTCTCATGAATAGTGTGTCTCATGAAAAACTTATAAATCTCCTTGTACCCTACATACATTATTATCAACAGTGATGAAATTCTTGCCATATCCTGGAACAGGTTTTCATGAGGGATTTCGTTCCTAGTGCCTTGGCTTTCTTGATGAAAGGGGAGCCAATGATAGTGAAGAATTTCCTGGTAGACTGCTCGTCTTCAATCAAGAGAGAAGATGGTTGATCTTTTTAAGCTTGGACAGGGTGTGATGCCAGCAAGCTTCAAGGTGCACCATTCCCACCCTACGAAGAAGACTGAAACTCTGCTTGCTGATTTTGGTGAAATTGCTATCGGGCGAGTTGCTCCTGTGGATTCTGGCCTATGGTGGTTTTTTCTTCTTCGTGCTTACACCAAATATCCAAGGGACAGTTCTCTGGCTGAGAGTCCTCACTGCCAAAGAGCCATGCGCCTTACTCTCAAGCTGTGGCTCTCTGAAGGGTTTGATACATCTCCAGCATTACTTTGCGCTGATGGTTGCTCCATGATAGACCGTAGAATGGTAAGCCACTCATATAGACACCAATAAAGAAATGTGGTCTGTTATTATGGTTACATTACATTTTGTGCCTGTGTGATTACCATCAAAATTGAAATTGTCCCCTTATCCCATTAGTTCTATTATTACAAAGTAACTGTCCAGGCACATTCTTACAAATGCACTCTTGATCAGAATTGAAATTACATTAAGCTCATTAGGATTATGTGGGTGCTTATAAGGATATTTTGTGTAGGCTTAAGGGAAAAACTACTGATGCATGGTGTATTAGGAATGAGATAAGGAACCTGAAATGTGATCAGCCTGAACATTAGGAATCATATGTTACACAATGATGCAGTAGTTTTATAAGTATGAGCATTCTGTAGTTATGAACAGCATACTTTCAGACAAGTGAATGCCATCAATCAAAATGTTGAAGGGACAAGGCGATTCGTTTTAGTAACGTATTACGGCTCTTATTGAGATTGGGACTGGAAACAAAGTTCACCTTAGATTGCATAATAATGTTGTACAAGGTCAAGTAAATAGCACAGATCATATTATGAACTCTGGATGGGGAACTATCCGAATGTATATCGTAAGCATTTGTTCATGGCCATATTTTCTCCTGCTTATAGTAATTAAAATGCGTGCAGGGTTCGCAGACAGCTCTGAACAAGTTCAGTGTGATCCCTGAATCGATCCCTGACTGGATATTTGACTTCATGCCTAGCCGCGGTGGCTACTTCATTGGAAACGTCAGTCCTGCAAGGATGGACTTCCGCTGGTTCTGCTTGGGCAACTTCATTGCGATCCTGTCATCGTTGGCAACTGGAGAACAAGCTGAGGCAATATTGGATCTCGTGGAGGAACGCTGGGAAGAGCTTATTGGCGAGATGCCCTTGAAGATCTGTTACCCTGCAATGGAAAACCAGGAATGACAGATAGTCACTGGATGCGACCCAAAGAACACCAGATGGAGCTACCACAATGGAGGGTCATGGCCAGGTAAGTCTGAAAATAGTTGAATTAAACCTGAGAGTTCAAATGTTATTCTGGTCTGGGAGTAATATTGATCTGTTTTAGTTACCTCTTCTGTCAAGGATTGATTGATGCATCTTGTATGATTCCGTTGTGAACCTTGGTGAGGTTGCAATCTTGGTAGAGTAGCTCTTACAAAGTAAACAGATACCTGTCCAGCACTCATATTGTGTTTGATGTAGATTTGTAGGCATTTATCTTCAGAAAATGGTTGTGTACAGTATCAATATTTCTAGGAATATGATGACAACACCCTGCCCTATCATGCCCCCCCATAAAACACATGAATTTGTTTTACTTTTCCCCGGTCTAGGTTACCCCTGTCCTGAGTAGTGGAGTATTGGTTGTGTACAGTAGTTTTCTGTTCTGCCTTATACCTGTGCGTGGTCTACTTGTCCAGAACTTGAGGACACAGTGTCGTGTGGTGGTATTTTACTTTTCTGTTCAGCTTTATACCTATCTATGGCGTTTATATGAATGTCCTGAAAGGCTGAAATCAAAGAACCCTCACAAGAGATTGGTAGTTTAGCCCATAAAAGATGATCTTATAGTTTCCATGTATGCAGTGCATTTCTATATGCCAATGTGGTTTACACATGTGTTCTAAGTTGCGGTGCGCGCGCAAACTGCAGTGCTGCTGTGGCTCCTGGTGGCGGTGAGCGTGAAGCTGGGGCGGCCCCACATCGCGCGGCACGCGGTGGAGCTGATGGAGAGGCGTCTGGCCAAGGACGACTTGCCCGAGTACTACGACGGCAAGACTGGGCGGTACATCGGGAAGCAGTCGCGCAAGTTCCAGACGTGGTCGGTGGAGGCGGCCATCAAGGGAGAGAGCGCGGGACATGCCGACCCGGCGATCAAGGCCGAGGGACACGCCGAGCCGGCGAGCGAGGGCGACGCCGAGCTGGATGTCAAGGGCGGCAAGGCCGCACACAACGTCCCCGACCTCGCCGGCGAGGTCAATGCCCAGGACTTGTTAGTCGGCTCTGTCCTCGTACGATGCGGGCGCCCAGTTGCTGCTGTGGCTGCAGGTGTTGAGGGATGCCGTGGCGGAGGGCCTGGCGGAGGCAGTGGGGCAGGACCGGCCGGAGGTGGTGCCGGATGTGGCGGCGCCGACGGAGGGCCAATACCTGATGGCGGCGGAGGCGGTGTGGGAGGGGGAGGACCGGCCGATGGCGGCGGAGCAGGAGCTGGTGGGGGAGGAGGACCCCCCGGTGGCCCCGGCGGTCCGCCGCCTCCCCAGCCGCCCTATCCACAGCGCCTTCCGTATGCCAGATGCCAGCGGGCAGGCTGCGCTGTCGACGCCCTCTTCTTCTGCTCCCAGTGCGGCTTGATCTGCTGCCCACAGCACGTCTGCCCGGATTGCGGCGTGCCACTCTTTGAGCTGCCGGCGCCTCGCCTATCTGTGCCGCAGGTACAGATTTTCCAGCCGTTTCAGTACCCGCCCACCCTTATGCTCTTCGTGGGCGCATCTCGCGTGGGAAATCGCGTCAGTCACTATTTTGCTAGACCTCAAGATGTGTTTGGTCATGGAGATGCTATTGCTGGAGAAGCAGCATTTTGACATGCAGTGACTGTGGATGGTCAGAACCGTCCGTGAGGCGCCCTGCATTCTCCGGAGGGTAAACATGTTTCCTCCGGCCCAGTTTTACTCACCGTACATACGGTTTTGTTAGCAAGCGCAATGTAGATGTTTAGAAACTGGATTTTGTGCATCTAATGATGCGATGATTTGTAGACTATAATGATTGATAAATGATGCATATTGAATGGCGAGCGATTGATGTTGCTGTGATATTTTTAGGGAAACACTTAATATCATGCGTCTGATACGAGACAAACGCCAGCCCAATCACGAGTCGTTGATTCACACTTGATCCCACGGCCAAGAGACTCCAGCAAAATCACCTCCTAATACCCCGTGTTTTACGCAGCTAGCTTGACAGCTTCCCATAATCCCTCGCATGATGCCCAGATCGCATCTCATGTTCGTCTCTCCGACCTCCATGCTCTCTCCGGCAGCACCGGCCAGGTTGGATCCCTCCGGCCGCCCACCTCTTGATGTGGCTCCCAGTCCACCACGCATGCCGTTCTCCACTACATCACCGACGGGCCCGCCTCTCCGTCCTTTCTTTGTTATCCATCTTCCCTCCACTAGCATAGCCATCTTGCCCAGATGTGCTCCTCCACCCCCACCTTCCTGCGTAGGTTTTCAATAAGGATGCACTAGAATACATGTGGGCTGGCAATCAATGGGATCTATGTTGATATGTCTGACTGCTGTTATTTAAATTGATTTGTGTCCATTTGTGATATTTCCAATTAGTTTAGACTAAATTGATTTTTAGATAATAACTTTCTGCACCTAGATAACATTTTCAAAACTGCTATTTCGCATCTTCAAATTTTTGTTCTTGCAATACATCTCACATTCTTAGTATGTCATGGTACCAAACAATTATTGGTACAGAACATCCATGCTTCCTATGTTAATATTCTTCTTCCATGCTACATATTTGCGGATGGAATATTGAATATTTGCCATGCTTCCTACGAGAAGGTACATAGGCTTCTAGCCATTTAATTCTAGTTTGAGATGCATTATTTCGGAAGATCCATGCTTCCAAATCACCGACAAAGATCATTGCTTAGCATCCATGCTGCCTAGGGTTTTTTCATGATTCTCATGTACAGATAGAATTACATCATGCCATCTTGATTCAGTATATTTGTTTCCGGTGTGTGGAGATTTATTTATTTGAAAACAATTGCTTCATGATATTTATCATCGCATCTGTAATTTCTCTATATTGCAATGCCCCCTTAAATGTTTATACCTAGCCTTTTTTATATTCTAAAATTCCAGTCGGTTTGCACATTTTTTTTCATTCCATATATCTCTCTGGCGCTATGTTCGTCGCCGTTTGTACCACTATGTTTCCATGATAGACAAAATTAAGATGACGAGATTTTCAAGCCATTTGCTAGTTTATGTAGTCGTATGCTTCCCTCCACTTTTTATTGCTTCAAAATGTGAAACTATGTGCTTTGGATATACAATTGTTTCTTCCAACTAGTTCACCAAACATTCCTTGCTTATATATATGTTTCCAGTCAAACCTTTTATTGCTTTCATGGAATTAATGGTTTTTGCTTCAGGCAATTGACATGTGATTTCGATATCGTTGGAAGCACCACCTCGTTGGAAGCACCACCTCATTGAAAGCAAAACTTACTACAGTTTGAAGCACCGCATAGACAAGTGTTGCACCCTCCTGCGCTAAGATCATGTGCACCTTGGCCGGGAAGCCACACCAAAGGCATCGACTTGCTGGTGGTTTGTCACATCCCGTACAACAAGAAGTAGAAAGCTACTATGAGCAAATATCATCTTGTTTGAGCATGTATTTCATTCAAATTGTTTGTCTATGGAACTATGAAGCAAAAAATATGCCCACGGAAGCAAACAACTAGTCCATTTGAAGCATGTATTTTTGCGGTAGTGCAACTATTTTTCTCTTTAGATGGACATAGATTACTATTTGGTTGGAAGTGATTCTCTAGTCGATAAAAACAAAAGAACATGGTCCTTTTGAAACAAGCAGATTTTTCTTCTTAGATGGAAGCAGATTAATATTTCATTGGAAGCAATTTTATAGTTGAAGGAAACAATAAAAGTGATGTGCTTCATATAGCTAGGTGCAATTCTTGTCAGTTGAATCAAGTTTGCTTCCGTGACAAAATGTCTCATCGTGTAGAACACAAATTTAGTTCAAACTGAAGCAAAATCATTCCCTATTGACAAAAACTCTCCGATGAATGGAAGCACAATTTTTTTCCTAAGGAAATGGACTGTAAGAGAACGTCATGCATCTATCTTCTTGGTTAGGAAATAAATTTATGGAGGAATTAATGGGTATAATTACTGGAAGCATGCAAAACCGTTATGGAAGCAAAGACATTTCTAGAGGGGCATGCTAAGTGGAGCAGTTAAGGACGCAATTAAAATAGGAAAGAAACAACTCAGCGCTGACCTTTACCAAATCTGGCGGTAATCACAGTTTTAATCGTACGGTCATTGACTGGTCTGATAATATGCTAGAGATCAGTAGTCTGATCCCTAGTGGTGTCCATATTTTCATTACTTGTCCATTTTTTCTAGCCATGACGCCCAACATTCTCTCAACTTATCCAGCAGGTGGGTGAGTGACTAGGGTTCCTTCTCTGCCCCCCACTCCCGCCGTCGCCGGCCGTCGGCTAAGCCCCCCAAACCCGTCCCCTTTTGTACCCCTCCTCCACCCGTCCAGATCCGCCCTCGCGCAGCCTCCCCGGGAGGTGGCCGGGGTGGAGCTCGAGCTCCACCTCTGCGGGCTCCCTCCTCCCTCGTCTCCCCTCCCCCTCCCCCCCGCTGCCGACGGGCGGCCCCGACGCTGGCCCGGGTGCTGCCAGCTAGCACGCACCTGGTTTGGCAGCGGTCCGACGGCCCTGCGGTGGCGGCCGGCGATAGGCGTGGTGACGCGTCCCCGGCCTAGATTTGGGCCCGACGGGCCCCATCTAGGTCCTAGCGGGCCGACGTCCCGACGTGGCCTCGTTGTCTACTGCGCGGTGAGGAGGAGGAGCAGCTCGGATGTGGGGCGGCGGTGCCGACGGCGTGCCTACAGCAGCGCGAGGGCGGGAGCTTTACAGGCCTATGAGGGCCCGGTCAGGCCTGTGGGCCCACGGGCCTGGTGTGCTCGTGCTATTGCGTCCGGACGGCTATCGTTGTTGACGGTGGAGGTTGAGGCCTCTCACGTGTCGACGGTGCTGCTGCCCTAGTCCCGGCTCCGAATCATCACCGTGCTGTCCTCACTTCGCGGTGCCGTGGTCGACCGATCTGGAGTAGTTCTCAGGCCCCATAACACAGACGGCAGCTCAGTTACCCAAGCACCAGCGACATGATCTAGGGCACGCATGAGACGGGGCTTAAGACCTTGCAAGATGAGGTCGTTGTCTCGCTCGACTTGCCCATTGGTTTGTAGGTGAGCGACAGATGCATAATCTACCCGAGTGCCCTAGGAGTTGCAGAAGTTCCTGAATTCTTCTGAGTCAAAATTAGTGTCGTTGTCTGTAATGATGTTGTGTGGAATTCCGTATCGATAAATTATCTCCCTCATGAATGTGACTGCCGTGCGGGAGTTCAGCTTCTTGATTGGCTTGGCTTCTATCCACTTGGCAACCATCACAATGATCAATGATGTCTTTAGCCATCTCATTAGCTCGTGGCCAGTAAAAACCAGCTCGGTATGCTTTAGCGACAATCGTCCTTGAGGACGCATGGTGGCCGCAAGTTCCCGAGTGAATCTCGTCTAGAATCATTCGACCTTCCTCGGGGGAAATGCAGCGCTGTGTAACACCAGTCGCACTCTCTCTGAACAGCTGATCTCCAATCATAGTGAAAGCCTTGGACCTGCGCACAATCTGTCGAGCCTCTGTTTTGTTGGGGAACGTTGCATGGGAAACAAAAAATTTCCTACGCACACGCAAGATCTATCCATGGTGATGAACATCTACGAGAGGGAGAGTGGATCTACATACCCTTGTAGATCACTAAGCGGGAAGCGTTAAGAAACGCGGTTGATGTAGTCGAACGTCTTCACGATCCAAATCGCCGAGCGTCCCGCGATCTCATCACGATCCGTCCCGCGATCCAATCATGATCCGTCCTGCGAACTCATCAAAATCCGTGCCGCGATCTCATCATGATCCGTCTCGCAATCTTGATCACGGTCCTTCTGATCTAGAGCCGAACGGACGGCACCTCCGCGTTCAGCACACGTACAGCTTGATGACGATCTCCGCCTTCTTGATCCAGCAAGAGGGAGCGGAGAGGTAGAAGAGTTCTCTGGCAGAGTGACGGTGCTCCAGCAATGGTGGTGGAGCTATTCCGGTAGGGCTTTGCCTAAGCACTGCAGAAAACCGATCTAAAGGAGAAACTATGCACTAGAGGAACGGGTAGCACGTGGCTGAAAATCAGGTGCAAAATACCCTAAAACCTCTAGTATATATAGGAGGAGAGGAGGAGAGGCCTTGGCACAAGGGCCAAGTCCTCTTGGGTCGGCCGAACTAGGTGGAGAGGTGGAATCCACCTCCAATCCTAGTAGGACTAGGATTCACCCTATTTTTGCCTTTTTCCACTTTTTCCACCTTTTTCCTTTTGGGCTTTTCTTCCCAGCCTCATGGGCCTTGTGTGAGACTTCCACCAGCCCACTAAGGGCTGGTATTCACTCTCCCACAGCTCATGTAGCCTCTTGGGTCGAAATACCCCTCCCGATGGTCTCCCGGTACACTACCGGCACTCCCGGTACACTACCGATGAGCCCGAAACTTTTCCGGCGACCAAAATAGGACTTCCTATATATCAATCTTTACCTCTGGACCATTCCGGAGCTCCTCGTGACGTACGGGATATCATCCGGGACTCCAAACAACCTTCATTCAACACCATACATAACTCTATACTACCGAAATGTCACCAAACCTTAAGTGTGCAAACCCTGCGGGTTCGAGAACTATGTAGACATGACCGAGACACCTCTACGGTCAATAAACAATAGCGGAACCTGGATGCCATCATTGGTTCCTACATATTCTATGAATATCTTTATCGGTCTAACCTCTATGTCAAGGATTCAGTTAATCCCGTATAATGTTCCCTTTGTTCTTCGGTACATTACTTGCCCGAGATTCGATCGTCGGTATCTCCATACCTAGTTCAACCTCGTTACCGGCAGGTCTCTTTACTCGTTCCGTAATACAAGATCCCGTGACTAACACTTAGTCACATTGCTTGCAAGGCTCATTGTGATGTTGCATTACCGAGTGGGCAATGAGAAACCTCTCCGTCACACGGAATAACAAATCCCAGTCTTGATCCATGCCAACTCAACAGACACCCTTGGAGATACCTGTAGAGCACCTTTATAATCACCCAGTTACTTTGCGACGTTTGATACACACAAGGCACTCCTCCGGTGTTCGTGAGTTGCATGATCTCATGGTCATAGGAACATATACTTGACATGCAGAAAAGAGTAGCAATAAACTGACACGATCATATGCTACATTTGTTGTTTGGGTCTTGTCCATCACATCATTCTCCTAATGATGTGATCCCGTCATCAAATGACATCTCATGTCCATGGCTAGGAAACCTTAACCATCTTTTGATCAACGAGCTAGTCTACTAGAGGCATACTAGGGACATGGTTTTGTCTATGTATCCACGCATGCATCCGAGTTTCCGATCAACACAATTATAGCATGGATAATAAACGATTATCATGAACAAGGAAATATGATAATAACTAAGTTATTATTGCCTCTAGGGAATATTTCCAACAGTCTCCCACTTGCACTAGAGTCAATAATCTAGTTCACATCACTATGTGATTCGCATTGTTATGAATCTAACACCCAATGAGTTCTGGGGCTCGATCATGCTTTGCATGTGAGAGAGGTCTTTATAGTCGATGGGTCTGCGACATTCAGATCCATGTGTACTTTGCAAATCTCTATGTCAAACCGTAAACAATGCTACCACACTCCACTTGGTACCTTTCCAAATGGCTGCTCCACTATACGTATCCATATTGCTACTACGAGTCATCCGGATTGGTGTTAAAGCTTGCATCGACGTAACTCTTTACGACGAACTCTTTATCACCTCCATAATCGAGAAACATCTCCTTAGTATTTCGTTACTAAGGATAATCTTGACCGCTGTCCAGTGATCCACTCCTGGATCACTCTTGTACCCCTTGACGGACTCATGGCAAGGCACACACAAGTGCGGTACACAACATGGCATACTATAGAGAGCCTATGGCTAAGGCATAGGGGACGACGTTCGTCCTTTCTCGTTATTCTGCCATTGTCGAGCTTTGAGTCTCACTCAACTTCACACCTTACAAATCACATGAGAACTCTTTCTCTGACTGATCCATTTTGAACTCTTTCAAAATCTTTGTCAAGGTATGTACTCATTGAAAGTCTCATCAAGCATCTTGATTTATCTCTATAGATCTTGATGCTCAACAATTAGGTAGTTTTATCCAGGCCTTCCTTTGAAAAACACTTTTCAAACAACCGCTTATGCCTTCCGGAAATTCTACATTATTTTCGATCAACAATATGTCATCCACATATACTTATCAGAAACTCTATAGTGCTCTCACTCACTTTATTGCAAATACAAGTTTCTCGTAAACTTTGTATAGACTCAAAAACTTTGATCACCTCATCAAAGCGTATATTCCAACTCCGAGATGCTTGCTTCAGTCCATAGAAGGATCACTGAAGCTTCCATACCTTTTAGCATCCTTAGGACTGACAAAACCTTCTGGCTGTATCACATACAACCTTTCCTCAAGTAAACCGTTAAGGAAACGATGTTTTGACATCCATCTGCCAAATTTCATAATTGAAAAATGCAGTAACTGCTAACATAATTCCAACAGACTTTAGCATCGCTACGAGTGAGAAAGTCTCATCGCAGTCAACTCCTTGAACTTGTCACAAACATCTTTGCAACAAGTCGAGCTTTATAAATGGTGACATTTACCATCAGTGTATGTCTTCATTTTAAAGATCCATTTGTACTCAACGACCTGCCGTCTAACGAGCAAGTCTACAAAAGTCTATACTTGGTTTCCATACATGGATACTTTTCTCAGATTTCATGGCCTCTAACCATTTGTCGAAATCCGGGCCCATCATCACTTCTTCATAGCTCGTAGGTTCATCGTTGTCCAACAACATGACCTCCAAAACAGGGTTGTCATACCGCTCAGGAGTAGTACACATCCTTGTCGACCTACGAAGTTCGATAGAAACTTGATCCGAAGCTTCGTGATCATCATCATTAACTTCCTCTTCAACTAACGTAGGCTTCACAGAAACATCTTCCTGCGCTGCGCTACTCTCTGGTTGAACAAAGGTTCAACAACCTCATCAAGTTCTATCTTCCTCCCACTCAATTCTTTCCAGAGAAACTTTTTCTCGAGAAATGACCCGTTTTAGCAACAAACACTTTGCACTTGGATCTGAGATAGAAGGTATACCCAATTGTTCTTAGGGTATTCTATGAAGATGCATTTGTCCGCTTTGGGTTCGAGCATATTAGGTGAAAACATTTTCCACACAAGCGTTGCAACCCCAAACATTAAGAAATGACAGCTTTAGGTTTCTATCAAACCATAATTCACACGGTGTCATCTCAACGGATTTTGATGGTGCCCTATTTAAAGTGAATGTAGTTGTCTCTAATGCATAACCCCAAAATTATAGTAGTAAAACGATAAGAGACATCATAGCACGCACCATATCCAATAGAGCATGACTATGACGTCCGGACACACCATCACACTATGGTGTTCCAGGTGGCGTTAGTTGTGAAACAACTTTCACATTGTTTAAAGTTGCATGCCAAACTCGCAACTCGGATATTCACCTCCACGATCATATCACACACATTTTTATCTTCTTGTCACAATGATCTTAAACTTCACTCTGAATTTGCTTGAACCTTTCAAATGATTCAGACTTGTGTTTCATTAAGTAAATATCCACTATATCTACTCAAATCATTAGTGAAGGTAAGAAAATAACGACATCCACCGCACGCTACAAGACTCATTGGATCGCATACATCAACATGTATAATTTCCAATGAACCACTTGCCCGCTCCATCAATCCGGAAAACGGGGTCCTTAGTCATATTGCCAAAAAGGCATGGTTCGCATGTCTCAACCGATTCGAAATCGAATGAGTCAAAAGATCCATCGACATGGAGTTTCTTCCTGCGCTTTATACCAATATGACATTTAGCGGCAGTGCCACAAGAATGTGGTACTATCATTATTAACATTGTATCTTTTGGCATCAATGTTATGAACATGTGTATTACTACGATCAAGATTTCAACGAACCATTCTCACTGGGTGCATGACCATTCAAGGTATTATTCATGTTAACAGAATAATCATTATTCTCTAATTTAAATGAATAACCGTGTTGCAATAAACACGATCTAATCATGTTCATGCTCAACGCAAAACACCAAATAACATTTTTAGGTCTCTTACCAATCCCGAAGGTAGAGAGAGCGTGCGATGTTGATCACATCAACCTTGGAAACATTTCCAACACACATCGTCACCTCACCCTTAGCTAGTCTCCTATTTATCCCGTAGCTTTTACTTCGAGTTACTAACATTTAGCAATCGAACTGGTATCTAATACCCAGGTGCTACTAGGAGTAATAGCAAGGTACACATCAATAACATGTATATCAAATATACTTCTGTCGACGTTGCCATCCTTCGTATCTACCAAGTATCTAGGGTTGTTCCGCTTCAATGACTGCTCTCCTCATAATTAAAGCACTTAGTCTCGGGTTTGGGTTCAACTTTGGGTTGCTTCACTGGAGCAGCAACTGACTTGCTATCCATGAAGTTTCCCTCCTTGCTCTTGCCCTTCTCGAAACTAGTGGTTTGACTAACCATCAATACTTGACACTCCATCTTGACTTCTACCTTCGCAGTGTCAAACATCGCGAATAGCTCAGTGATCATTACATCTATCCCTGGCATTTTATAGTTCATCACCAAGTTCTAGTAGCTTAGTGATAGTGACTTAGAGAACTATATCAATCACTATCTTATCTGGAAGATCAACTCCCACTCGATTCAAGCGATTGTAGCACCCTGACAATCTAAGCACATGCTCAACGATTGAGCTATTATCTTTCATCTTGCAGGCAAAGAATCTTGTTGGAGATCTCATATCTCGCAACACGGGTCGAGCCTGAGATCCTAATTTCAGCTCTTCAAAACATCTCATATGTTCCGTGACGTTCAAAAAACATTTCGGAGCCTCAATTCTAAGCCGTAATGCATGACGCACTAAACTATCAAGTAGTCATCAGAACGTGCCTGTCAGATGTTCACAACATCTACAGATGACACTAGAGGGTTGGCGCACCGAGCGGTGTATTAAGGACATAAGCCTTCTGTGCAGCAATGAGGACAATCCTCAGATCACGGACCCAGTCCGGAATATTGCTACCATCATCTTTCAGCTCTATTTCTCTAGGAACATATAAAAATTCAAGGGAGCTACAGCGTGAGCTAGTAATCTATAACATAATTTGCAAAGACATTACTGACTATGTTCATGATAATGAGTTCAATTAATCATATTACTGAAGAACTCCCACTCAAATTTCATCCCTCCGGTCATTCGAGTGATACATGATCCAAATTCACCAACTCAAGTCCGATCATCACGTGAGTTGAGGTGGCTGCAATGGTGAACATCATCATGTTGATCATATCTACTATATGACTCATGTTTGACCTTTCGGTCTCTTGTGTTCCGAGGCCATGTCTGTACATGCTAGGCTCGTCAAGTTTAACCCGAGTGTTCTGCATGTGCAACACTGGCTTGCACCCGTTGTATGTGAACGTAGAGTCTATCACTCCCAATCATCATGTGGTGTCTCAACACGACGAACTTTCGCAACGGTGCACACTCGGGGAGAACACAATTTATCTTGAAATTAAGTGAGGGATCATCTTATAATGCTACCGTCGTCCTAAGCAAAACAAGGTGCATAAAAGGATTAACATCACATGCAAATCATAAGTGACATGATATGGCCATGAACTTGTGCTTTTGATCTCCATCTAGAAAGCACCGGCATGATCTTCATCGTCACCGGCATGACACCATGATCTCCATCATCTTGATCTCCATCAACGTGTTGCCATCGGGGTTGTCGCGCCCAACATGCTTCTACTACTATTGCTACCGTAGCGATAAAGTAAAGCATTACATAGCGCTTAATGATTGACACGCATGTCATACAATAGTTAAATACAACCCTATGGCTCCTGCCCGTTGCCATACTCATCGACATGCAAGTCGTGATAATCTATACATCACATGATCATCTCATACATCACATATATCACATCATGTAATTGACCATATCATATCACAACATACCCTACAAAAACAAGTTAGACGTCCTCTAATTGTTGTTGCATGTTTTACGTGGCTGGTACGGGTATCTAGCAAGAACAATTCTCACCTACGCAAAAACCACAGCGGTGATACACTAGTTGCTTTTCAACCTTCTCAAAGACTGCCTTTGTTGAACCCGATCCAACTAAAGTGAGAGAAACTGGCACCCGCAAGCCATCTATGCAACATGTTGCGGTCGAGGGAACCAGTCTCTCGTAAGCGTACGACTAATGTTGGTCCGGGCCGCTTCATCTCATAATACCGTTGAACCAAAACACGACCAAGGCAAGATGCAGTCTAAGCATCAACACCCACAAACTCTTTGTGTTCTACTCGAGATCTCATCTACACATAGACCTAGCTCTGATACCACTGTTGGGGAACGTTGCATGGGAAACAAAAAATTTCCTACGCACACGCAAGATCTATCAATTGTGGTGAGCATCTACGAGAGGGAGAGTGGATCTACATACCCTTGTAGATCGCTAAGCGGGAAGCGTTAAGAAATGCGGTTGGTGTAGTCGAACGTCTTCGCGATCCAAATCGCCGAGCGTCCCGCGATCTCATCACGATCCGTCCCGCGATCCAATCACGATCCATCCCGCGAACTCATAATGATCCGTCCCGTGATCTCATCACGATCCGTCTCGCGATCTTGATCATGGTCCTTCCGATCTAGCGCCGAACGGACGGCACCTTCGCGTTCAGCACACGTACAGCTTGATGACGATCTCCGCCTTCTTGATCCAGCAAGAGGGAGCGGAGAGTAGAAGAGTTCTCCGGTAGAGTGACGGCGCTCCAGCAATGGTGGTGGAGCTATTCCGGCAGGGCTTTGCCTAAGCACTACAGAAAACCGATCTAGAGGAGAAACTATGCACTAGAGGAACAGGTAGCACGTGGCTGAAAATCAGGTGCAAAATACCCTAAAACCTCTAGGATATATAGGAGGAGAGGAGGAGAGGCCTTGGCACAAGGGCCAAGTCCTCTTGGGTCGGCCGAACTAGGTGGAGAGGTGGAATCCACCTCCAATCCTAGTAGGACTAGGATTCACCCTATTTTTGCCTTTTTCCACTTTTTCCACCTTTTTCCTTTTGGGCTTTTCTTCCCAGCCTCATGGGCCTTGTGTGGGACTACCACCAGCCCACTAATGGCTGGTATTCACTCTCCCACAGCCCATGTAGCCTCTTGGGTCGAAATACCCCTCCCGATGGTCTCCCGGTACACTACCGGCACTCCCGGTACACTACCGATGAGCCCAACACTTTTCTGGCGACCAAAATAGGACTTCCTATATATCAATCTTTACCTCTGGACCATTCCAGAGCTCCTCGTGACATACGGGATCTCATCCGGGACTCCGAACAACCTTCGGTCAATACCATACATAACTCTATACTACCGAAACGTCACCAAACCTTAAGTGTGCAGACCCTGCGGGTTCGAGAACTATGTAGACATGACCGACACACCTCTACGGTCAATAACCAATAGCGAGACCTGGATGCCCATATTGGTTCCTACATATTCTACGAAGATCTTTATCGGTCGAACCTCTATGTCAAGGATTCAGTTAATCCCGTATAATGTTCCCTTTGTTCTTCGGTATGTTACTTGCCTGAGATTCGATCGTCGGTATCTCCATACCTTGTTCAACCACGTTACCGGCAGGTCTCTTTACTCGTTTCGTAATACAAGATCCCGTGACTAACACTTAGTCACATTGCTTCCAAGGCTCATTGTGATGTTGCATTACCGAGTGGGCCCTGAGAAACCTCTCCATCACACGGAGTAACAAATCCCAGTCTTGATCCATGCCAACTCAACAGACACCCTCGGAGATACCTGTAGAGCACCTTTATAGTCACCCAGTTACGTTGCGAAGTTTGATACACACAAGGCACTCTTTCGATGTTCATGAGTTGCATGATCTCATGGTCATAGGAACATATACTTGAGATGCAGAAAATAGTAGCAATAAACTGACACGATCATATGCTACGTTTGTAGTTTGGGTCTTGTCCATCACATCATTATCCTAATGATGTGATTCCGTTGTCAAATGACATCTCATGTCCATGGATACGAAACCTTAACCATCTTTTGATCAACGAGCTAGTCTACTAGAGGCATACTAGGGACATGGTTTTGTCTATGTATCCACACATGCATCCGAGTTTCCGATCAAAACAATTATAGCATGGATAATAACCGATTATCATGAACAAGGAAATATGATAATAACTAATTTATTATTGCGTCTAGGGCATATTTCCAACATGTTTCATCTTCAAGGAGCTCTTGTATGAGGATATAAGAAATGTAAGGCACAGTTCAATCGGGAGTGATAACCAGAATCTCCATGACCAGGTCAATCACTGCGGGGACTTCGACTTCTGTGGGGTCAGTGGAACTCAAAGCTTGTGGGGGCACATCAGTGAATGGATCTTCTTGAACCAAAGGAGTGTTCAAGTGCTCCAATAACACACCGCTGGGGACATGCCGTCGAGTGGAACCAATCTAGGATAGCTCATCAGTTGCCTGATTTTTCAGTCGGGGAACATGATGAAGTTCCGGGCCTTTGAATTTCTTCTCAAACTTTCGGACTGCATTGCAGTATCCAGTCATAGCAGGGTTTCGAACATCCCACTCTTTCATCACTCGATTCACCACCAGATCTGAGTCGCCATAAACCATCAGCTGCTTGACGTCGAGTGAGATAGCCATGCGCAACCCATACAAAAGTTCTTCATACTCTGCCTCATTGTTGGAGGAATCGAAGTGAATTTGCAAGAGATACCTGAGCTTGTCGCCCCTAGGATATATCAAGACAACACCAGCACCGAACCCATTCAACATTTTGAAGCCGTCAAAGAACATTGTCCAATGCATCGAGTGAACTTGGATAGGCTGTTTCTGTTCAATCCATTCGGCCATGAAATCTGCCAATGCTTGGGACTTGATTGCTTTTTTGGCTTCGAATCTGATGTCAAAGTGTCCAAGATCGATTGCCCATTTAGCCACTCGACCTGATGCGTCACGATTATTGAAAATCTCGAACAAAGGAGCATCACTGACGATTCAAATCGAGTGGTCTTGGAAATAATGTGCCACCTTCTTCGCTGATAGGTAAATACCATAAACCAACTTCTGATAGTGTGGATATCTTTGCTTTGAGGGGGACAAAACTTCCGAGACGCAATAGACTGGCCGCTGGACTGAAAGTGCATGTAGTACCCATGTGTGGTTTTGTTAATTGATGACAATCATAATGGATTAATGTTTGCATTAAGTTATACATTTGAAGGAAAATTCCATTTGCAATGCATGAAGAATATTGGATGAATTGAAAGATGTTTGTTCCATGGTTGATGCAAGAAGGAGATTGAATGGATTCGGAATGAATGCCATATACATATACTTGTGCATCAAGGTTGAGCCATGATGGATCATGATCTTGAGAGAATGATTAAAGAGAAGAACTCTACATATGGATTGAAGATAGGATCATGATGTACTCATATATTGAGTCATGGATGATTATGTCTTGAAGCAAGTAATTCATGTGAAGAATTCATTGTGCCTCTCAAGAAATTGTGATGGAGCATGAAGGAGAACAAATGATGACCAATATGGTATTCAGGGATAAAATCTATATGGTCATATGATAATTGAGATATGGGTAATCATGTCTTGAAGAAATGAAGCATAATATGGCCTTCAAGGCATCAAGATTAAGCATGGAGTAAAGATAAAGGTTGACCAAGACAAAGATCAAAGAATCAAACTTTAAATGGTCAACACACAAGTGCAAATGATGCATCATATAGGATCTTGTGGTATGAAAAGAAATTGTCAATTGCACTTTGTGTACTAACCCATGCTATGTGTTGTCTATGTTTATGAGGGTTAGTGTTGGGGAACGTTGCATGGGAAACAAAAAATTTCCTACGCACAAGCAGATCTATCCATGGTGATGAGCATCTACGAGAGGGAGAGTGGATCTACATACCCTTGTAGATCGCTAAGCGGGAAGCGTTAAGAAACGCGGTTGGTGTAGTCGAACGTCTTCGCGATCCAAATCGCCGAGCGTCCCGTAATCTCATCACGATCCGTCCCGCGATCACATCACGATCTGTCCCGTGAACTCATCATGATCCATCCCAAGATCTCATCACGATCCGTCTCGTGAACTCATCGCGATCCGTCCCGCGAACTCATCATGAACCGTCTCATGATTTTGATCACGGTCCTTCCGATCTAGCGCCGAACGGATAGCACCTCCGCGTTCAGCACACGTACAACTTGATGACGATCTCTGTCGTCTTGATCCAGCAAGAGGGAGCGGAGAGTAGGAAGAGTTCTCCGGCAGTGTGACGGCACTTCGGCGATGGTGGTGGAGCTATTCCAGCAGGGCTTTGCCTAAGTACTGCAGAAAAACCGATCTAGAGGAGAAACTATGCACTAGAGGATAGGGTTGCACGTGGCTGAAAATCAACTGCAAAACCCCTAAATCCTCTAGTATATATAAGAGGAAGAGATAGGAGGCTTGGCGCAAAGCGCAAAGCCCTCTATGCTTCGGCCGAATAGGGATGGGAGGAGGATTCCTCCTCCAATCCTAGTAGGACTAGGACTCCTCCTTATTTTTGCCTTTTTCCACCTTTTTCTCTTTGGGCTTTCTCTCCCAGCCACATGGGCCTTGTGTGGGACTTACACTAGCCCACTAAGCGCTGGTATTCACTCTCCCACAGCCCATGTAGCCTCTTGGGTCGAAATACCCCTCCCGATGGTCTCCCGGTACACTACCGGCACTCCCGGTACACTACCGATGAGCCCGAAGCTTTTCCGGCGACCAAAATAGGACTTCCTATATATCAATCTTTACCTTCGGACCATTTCGGAGCTCCTCGTGACGTACGGGATCTCATCTGGGACTCCGAACAACCTTCGGTCACCACCATACATAACTCTATACTACCGAAACGTCACCAAACCTTAACTGTGCAGACCCTGCGGGTTCGAGAACTATGTAGACATGACCGAGACACCTCTACGGTCAATAAACAATAGCAGGACCTGGATGCCCATATTGGTTCCTACATATTCTACGAAGATCTTTATCGGTTGAACCTCTATGTCAAGGATTCAGTTAATCCCGTATGATGTTCCCTTTGTTCTTTGGTATGTTACTTGCCCAAGATTCAATCGTCGGGATCTCCGTACCTAGTTCAACCTCGTTACCGGCAAGTCTCTTTACTCGTTCTGTAATACAAGATCCCATGACTATCTCTTAGTCACATTGCTTGTAAGGCTTATTGTGATGTTGTATTACCGAGTGGGCCCTGAGATACCTCTCCGTCACACGGAGTAACAAATCCCAGTCTTGATCCATGCCAACTCAACAGCTACTCTCGGAGATACCTGTAGAGAACCTTTATAGTCACCCAGTTACCTTGCGACCTTTGATACACACAAGGCACTCCTCCGGTGTCCGTGAGTTGCATGATCTCATGGTCATAGGAACATATACTTGACATGCAGAAAACAGTAGTAGTAAACTGACACGATCATATGCTATGTTTGTAGTTTGGGTCTTGTCCATCACATCATTCTCCTAATGATGTGATCCCGTTATCAAATGACATCTTATGCCCATGTCTAGGAAACCTTAACCATCTTTGGATCAACGAGCTAGTCTATTAGAGGCATACTAGGGACATGGTTTTGTCTTTGTATCCACACATGTATCTAAGTCTCCGATCAATACAATTATAGCATGGATAATAAACGATTATCATGAACAAGGAAATAGGATAATAACTAATTTATTATTGCCTCTAGGGCATATTTCCAACAGTCTCCCACTTGCACTACAGTCAATAATCTAGTTCACATCACCATGTGATTCGCATTGTTATGAATCTAACACCCAATGAGTTCTGGGGCTCGATCATGCTTTGCATGTGAGAGAGGTCTTATAGTCAACGGGTCTGCGACATTAGGATCCGTGTGTACTTTGCAAATCTCTATGTCAAACCATAAACACTGCTACCACACTCCACTTGGTACTATTCCAAATGGCTTCTCCACTATACGTATCCAGATTGCTCCAACGAGTCATCCGGATTGGTGTTAAAGCTTGCATCGATGTAACTCTTTACGACGAACTCTTTATAACCTCCATAATCGAGAAACATCTCCTTTGTCTTTTAGTTATTAATGATAATCTTGACTGCTGTCCAGTGATCCACTCCTGGGTCACTCTTGTACCCCTTGATGGACTCATGGTAAGGCACACACAGGTGCGGTACACAGCATGGCATACTGCACAGCGCCTATGGCTAAGGCATAGGGGACGATGTTTGTCCTTTCTCTTTCTTCTGCCGTGGTCGAGCTTTGAGTCTCACTCAATTTCACACCTTACAAATCAGCTGAGAACTCTTTCTCTGACTAATCCATTTTGAACTCTTTCAAAATCTTTGTCAAGGTATGTACTCATTGAAAGTCTCATCAAGCATCTTGATCTATCTCTATAGATCTTGATGCTCAACAATTAGGTAGTTTTATCCAGGCCTTCCTTTGAAAAGCACTTTTCAAACAACCGCTTATGCCTTCCGGAAATTCTACATTATTTCCGATCAACAATATGTCATCCACATATACTTATCAGAAACTCTATAGTGCTCTCACTCACTTTATTGCAAATACAAGTTTCTCGTAAACTTTGTATAGACTCAAAAACTTTGATCACCTCATCAAAGCGTATATTCCAACTCCGAGATGCTTGCTTCAGTCCATAGAAGGATCACTGAAGCTTCCATACCTTTTAGCATCCTTAGGACTGATAAAACCTTCTGGTTGTATCACATACAACCTTTCCTCAAGTAAACCGTTAAGGAAACGATGTTTTGACATCCATCTGCCAGATTTCATAATTGAAAAATGCAGTAACTGCTAACATAATTCCAACAGACTTTAGCATCGCTACGAGTGAGAAAGTCTCATCGCAGTCAACTCCTTGAACTTGTCACAAACATCTTTGCAACAAGTCGAGCTTTATAAATGGTGACATTTACCATCAGTGTATGTCTTCATTTTAAAGATCCATTTGTACTCAACGACCTGCCGTCTAACGAGCAAGTCTACAAAAGTCTATACTTGGTTTCCATACATGGATACTTTTCTCGGATTTCATGGCCTCTAACCATTTGTCGAAATCCGGGCCCATCATCACTTCTTCATAGCTCGTAGGTTCATCGTTGTCCAACAACATGACCTCCAAAACAGGGTTGTCATACCGCTCAGGAGCAGTACACATCCTTGTCGACCTACGAAGTTCGATAGAAACTTGATCCGAAGCTTCGTGATCATCATCATTAACTTCCTCTTCAACTAACGTAGGCTTCACAGAAACATCTTCCTGCGCTGCGCTACTCTTTGGTTGAAACAAAGGTTCAACAACCTCATCAAGTTCTATCTTCCTCCCACCCAATTCTTTCGAGAGAAACTTTTTCTCGGGAAAGGACCCGTTTTAGCAACAAAAACTTTGTGATTGGATCTGAGATAGAAGGTTCACCCAACTGTTCTTAGGGTATTCTATGAAGATGCATTTGTCCGCTTTGGGTTCGACCTCATTAGGTGAAAACATTTTCCACACAAGCGTCGTAGCCCCAAACATTAAGAAATGACAGCTTAGGTTTCTATCAAACCATAATTCACACGATGTCATCTCAACGGATCTAGATGGTGCCCTATTTAAAGTGAATGTAGTTGTCACTAACGCATAACCCCAAAATTATAGTAGTAAAACGATAAGAGATATCATAGCACGCACCATATCCAATAGAGCATGACTATGACGTTCGGACACACCGTCACACTATGGTGTTCCAGGTGGCGTGAGTTGTGAAACAAATTTCACATTGTCTAAAGTTGCATGCCAAACTCGCAACTCGGATATTCACCTCCACGATCATATCGCCGACATTTTTATCTTCTTGACACGATGATCTTAAACTTCACGCTGAATTTTCTTGAACCTTTCAAACGATTCAGACTCGTGTTTCATTAAGTAAATATACACTATATCTACTCAAATCATCAGTGAAGGTGAGAAAATAACGATATCCACCGCACGCTACAAGACTCATTGGATTGCATACATCAACATGTATCATTTCCAATGAACCACTTGCCCGTCCATCAATCCGGAAAACGGGGTCCTTAGTCATCTTGCCCAAGAGGCATGGTTCGCATGTCTCAACCGATTCGAAATTGAATGAGTCCAAAGATCCATCAGCATGGAGTTTCTTCATGCGCTTTATACCAATATGACATTTAGCGGCAGTGCCACAAGTCTGTCGTACTATCATTATTAACTTTGTATCTTTTGGCATCAATGTTATGAACATGTGTATTACTACGGTCAAGATTTCAACAAACCATTCTCATTGGGTGAATGCCCATTGAAGGTATTATTCATGTAAACAGAATAACCATTATTCTCTAACTTAAATGAATAACCGTGTTGCAATAAACATGATCTAATCACGTTCATGCTCAATGCAAAACACCAAATAACATTTATTTACGTTCGTCACTAATCCTGAAAGTAGAGAGAGCGTGCAATGTTGATCATATCAACCTTGGAAATATTTCCAAAACACATCGTCACCTCACCTTTAGCTAGCTCTCCGTTTATTCCGTAGCTTTTATTTCGAGTTACTAACATTTAGCAACTGAACCGGTATCCTATACCCAGGTGCTACTAGGAGTACAAGCAAGGTACACATCAATAATACGTATATCAAATATACTTCTATCGACGTTGCCCGACTTCTTATCTACCAAGTATCTAGGGTTGTTTCGCTTCAGCGACCGCTCTCCTCATAATTGAAGCACTTATTCTCGGGTTTGATTTCAACTTTGGGTTGCTTCACTGGAGCAGCAACTGACTTGCTATCCATGAAGTTTCCCTCCTTGCTCTTGCCCTTCTCGAAACTAGAGGTTTGACTAACCATCAACACTTGACGCTCCTTCTTGATTTCTACCTTCACGGTGTCAAACATCGCGAACAGCTCAGGGATCATTATTTCTATCCCTGGCATTTTATAGTTCATCACCAAGTTCTAGTATCTTAGTGACAGTGACTTGGAGAACTACATTAATCACTATCTTATCTGGAAGATCAACTCCCACTCGATTCAAGCGACTGTAGCACCCAGACAATCTGAGTACATGCTCAATGATTGAGCTATTCTCCTTCATCTTACAGGCAATGAATCTTGTTGGAGATCTGATATCTCGCAACACGGGCATGAGCCTGAGATCCCAATCTTAGCTCTTAGAACATCTCATATGTTCCGTGACGTTCAAAACATTTCGGAGCCTCAATTCTAAGCCGTAATGCATGACGCACTAAACTATCAAGTAGTCATCAGAACATGCATGTCAGATGTTCACAACATCTACAGACGACGCTAGAGGGGTTGGCGCATGGAGCGGTGCATTAAGGACATAAGCCTTTTGTGCAGCAATGAGGACAATCCTCAGATCATGGACCCAGTCCGCAATATTGCTACCATCATCTTTCAACTCTATTTCTCTAGGAACATATAAAAATTCAAGGGAGCTACAACGTGAGCAAGTAATCTACAACATAAGTTGCAAAGACACTGCCGACTATGTTCATGATAATGAGTTCAATTAATCATATTACTGAAGAACTCCCACTCAAATTTCATCCCTCCGGTCATTCGAGTGATACATGATCCAAATTCACCAACTCAAGTCCGGTCATCACATGAGTTGAGGTGGCTGCAATGGTGAACATCATCATGTTGATCATATCTACTATATGACTCATGTTCGACCTTTTGGTCTCTTGTGTTCCGAGGCCATGTCTGTACATGCTAGGCTCATCAAGTTTAACCCGAGTGTTCTGCATGTGCAACACTGACTTGCACCCGTTGTATGTGAACGTAGAGTCTATCACACCCGATCATCACGTGGTGTCTCAACACGATGAACTTTCGCAACGGTGCACACTTGGGGAGAACACAGTTTATCTTGAAATTAAGTGAGGGATCACCTTATAATGCTACCGTCGTCCTAAGCAAAACAAGGTGCATAAAAGGTTTAACATCACATGCAAATCATAAGTGACATGATATGGCCATGAACTTGTGCTTTTGATCTCCATCATGAAAGCACCGACATGATCTCCATTATCACCGGCACGATACCATGATCTCCATCATCTTGATCTCCATCAATGTGTCGCCATCGGGGTTGTCACGCCCAACATGCTTCTACTACTATTGCTACCGTAGCGATAAAGTAAAGCATTACATAGCGCTTAATGATTGACACGCAGGTCATACTATAATTAAAGACAACCCTATGGCTCCTGCCGGTTGCCGTACTCATCGACATGCAAGTCATGATAATCTATACATCACATGATCATCTCATACATCACATATATCACATCATGTAATTGGCCATATCATATCACAACATACCCTGCAAAAACAAGTTAGACGTCCTCTAATTGTTGTTGCATGTTTTACGTGGCTGGTACGGGTATCTAGCAAGAACAATTCTCATCTACGAAAAAACCACAACAGTGATACACTAGTTGCTTTTCAACCTTCTCAAGGACCGCCTTTGTCGAATCCTATCCAACTAAAGTGAGAGAAACTGTCACCCACAAGCCATCTATGCCACAAGTTGCGGTTGAGGGAACCGGTCTCTCGTAAGCGTACGAGTAATGTTGGTCCGGGACGCTTCATCTCACAATACCGCTGAACCAAAAACCGACCAAGGGAGGAAGCAATCTAAGAATCAACGCCCACAAACCTTTTGTGTTCTACTCGATATCTCATCTACACATAGACCTAGCTCATGATACCACTGTTGGGGAACGTTGCATGGGAAAGAAAAAATTCCTACGCACACGCAGATCTATCCATGGTGATGAGCATCTACGAGAGGGAGAGTGGATCTACATACCCTTGTAGATCGCT